>OU343219.1:18758912-18794874 GCA_910596185.1 Chrysanthemum makinoi
TAGATGGTTGATCGCTAAAATCATCACCTATATTGCCATCTTCATATAAAGGTGTTGGAATAGATGTATCAAAATTTACTTCTTTAAGTTTCATACACTGAGTTCTTCTTAAATTTATATTACTATTTGATGTGGATGAAATATACATTGAAAATGCGTGAGCCAAAAGTTATATCTATATTTCCATTAGAATGATCTATAATATTATTTATATGACTATTGATTTCTAAAGGCTTGGGCTCTATAATTTCTTTAAAATTCCATGGTTGATTTCTAATAATTTCATCCCATTTAATCCTTTTAGGAACGGTTATATTAGAATTTTGAAAATTAGATTCTATACGTAAAGTTTCATTAATTGACTTTTCTTTTTTATATTTTGGTTCTATAGTAGTGGTCATAGTTTTATAATATACTCTGTTAGGACCTAAGATATATCAATCTTATCACAAATACCCACTTAACGAACACAAGTATACCTCGTTAAACCAACACTTTATGCTTAAATAATAGGAAAGGAAAAGATGAAGATAAGAACTTGGTGACTTGAATATGAATTCGGTGTATGTTAGAGGTAGAGAAGAAAGATGAAAACAATAAGTTGTTATATCTAGCATTCAAAGGAAAACACACACACACACACTCAAGCACACCCCTCAAATGACATACTTGAGGTGTATTTATAGTAAGAGAGATGATGCCCTAAGGCTTGGCCATGGGCCTTGTATGGGCTTGGACATGGATTGGGTTACATGAACTTATACAAGGCTAACTTAAATAAACGTCTAACCATTTAGCTTAGCCCAATCCATGAGCCCTTTGACTATTCTAGAACGATATCTAACACACGTTACAAAGTTCCTAAATGTGAATGACCATCACTTCTAATAAAACTATTAAGGCTAACAATCTCCCCAAAAGGAATAAGGGGTGGTCATTCAAATGATGCTCCACTTGATTAGGTCTTTACCTTTCTTGAGCTCAAACTTTGTGTGTAGATATAGAATAGTCTTGATTCTTTGTTCCTTCATGCTTTGTGATCAATTAATGTGGTTGTCTGCGTTGTCAACTTCGTTGGTTAGGTGTCTCAACGTCTTTCTCCACCATGCTCACACTTCTATTTGACTTTGAGTTTCCAATGATGAAGTTTTCGAGTCTTTACACTTTGTAGATTCTTTGACATTGACGAAGAATCATCTTTAACTTTGAGTTGCCTATGATTTTGATGAGAACTTTCATGTGTTGTGGGTATGAGCATGTGATTACGCACGATCAATCCGGCCCCATCCGGAGCTTCCATAAGAAGAAACATAAAACAGGTTAGTAATAAGCGGATTAGAAGCACTTACAAGTTTGAATTTCGAGGGTGTTAACACATAGTGTGAAAACCGTCTCTAATTCTCACAAAGGCCGTTCACGAACGGGAGTCCCACAAGTGAGATAACGCGATGCATACCGAAATACACCTCAGATTCAGATGAGTACGGAGGTACAGAAGCATCACCCCACGAGTAGACCATTTGAGACACACTAAGCGTAATCCCATGAGGGGGTTACCGAGTGACTGCTTTGTCGGCCGCTTGATGTTGACCCTGAAGGAGTTTCCATTCAATCAGAAGATCACGGATGTGAAACTTCTCATAAATGTTCTGGCGGATTGCTAAGATCTGCGTAGGACTCTATAATATATCACTTGTGTCCTAATAGATGAACAACAAGCGATGTCATGTCAAGTGTTCCTATGAGATCTTTTGATGAATCTCGTGGCTCTAGACTCAATAAGTGCATTTTGGTTTTCTGGCGGAGACTAGGAGAGGGTCTCTTCTTCAATATCAACAATCTCTAAAGAGTCGATAGATTATGTAGGGTCCCCAGTGAGAATGAAACAAATCCTTTTAAGAGGAATTGAGTGGCTAGAAGGTTTAGTGCAGTTCGTCACTGGGTCCATGACGTCTTTGTCTTCAATACCAGTATCATCTAGTGACAACCTAGAAAGATATGTATTGAACCCGGTTTCTGCTCTAAGGTTGAATATGGAGGGCTATTTCTTTTCACCCTTTCATTACATTTCTTTTTAATTCTTCAACCCTTCTTTCTCCTTTCTCACATTACTCCTTTTTTCAATCATTCCTAAGGACTAAATATAATTCTAATACTAACTATTTGTGATGTCCTTGGGTAGATCCCTCCCGCCTCTGTGGATCATAGAATCGAGTTTCCTATCCATTAGTCACCTTATAACTCCATGGCTGTCCTATTGTTGCCATAAAACCATTTTTCTTGAAAATCTCTCAAAGTGTTTATGATAGAAAACATGTTTGGAACACTCTGAGAGTTTTATATTTTCAGAAACACTCCCCTTCACATGTGCTTATATTGTTTTAACTTAAATCGCACTAGAGGGTAGAGGTTGAAACCTCCGGATAACTTTTGAATTGATCGACTTTCAATAGACAAGTCCGATTCGGAACGTTTACATCACTAGTGAATTAGCTTGAAATTATTAGGCTGGTCAAGTCCAAAGAAAGTTTCTCGAAATGGTACATTTATAGAGACTTTGATTTAAAATTCTCGTCAATTCATTGGTTTCAACCGAATACGGAGCTCTTTTGAGATTCAAACACCGATCATAAACATTTTGATCACCTTTTAATCACGTTCTCCCCTCAAAAATAGCATATCTATGATGTTTTGAAACAAAATGATTAAAAGATATGTTTTTCGGAAAGCATTTGGAGAGAAACTGATTTAGCATGAATTTTGGAACAACTTTGGTTTAATACTCTCCCTTAACGAAAGCATATTTTTCATATAGAAAATTTAGAATCAATTAAGGGTTTAGAGGGAGTTGTCTTGGTACCAAATGTGAGGAGAAAAATCTTTTTTGAAAAATTTCGAATCAATGGTACAAGATGTGGAGAAGATTTGAAAATCTTTTGAAGATATTTATAGAAAAAATTATCTTCATTTGTTTTAGGATAAGTGCTCGATATTTATGAAAATCGATTTTTGCGTAGCACTTTCCTTTCTTTAAAGATCGGGTTGCAAGCTGAAATACTTACAAGCCATAATGATTTTAGGAATAGTGCTTGAAAAATATTTAAAAACCTTTGATTTTGATAAGCACTTTCCTTTCTTAGCGCTTCGGTCTGGTGATGTGTCCGAGGCCGTTATTTTGAAGTCGGGGTTTCGTCTTGAAGTATCGAAAGCCATTATTTGAAGAAATTTTGAGAAACGACATGTTTTGAAAAACATTAAAGAACTCTCGCTCAAGCATCTTTACATACCCGTATCATTGTTGAATGACATTTCTAGAAACGTACAGAATATCGATTATAGAGACATGTCAGGAGAAGAATATTTTTGATTTTTTGATTTTATATTGTTTTTGTATTTTATGAAATTTTTCTATTTTTGTATTTTGCTTTTGTTGGTTTTATAAAGAAATGGAAAATCAAAGATAGAAGATAGAGAGAATGAAGACGAAGAGTTTACATGAATTAGAACCCTCGATGATCTGAGTTAAGAGATATTTGATTCACCTGCAACCAAAGAAGAAGAGTTTTCACAAATAACAGTGTTAGAAGTATACGATTCCTCACGGTGAGGTGATCACTATCAACGGTTGTAGTGGTTTCTACTTCCTTAACTAGATGAGTTTCACTATTATCTTTGTTGGTGCAAGTATAAAAATCTTTCTGTGGGAATCCATCTAAGACCAATTTGGTTGAAAACTTTTCGATGGGTATCCACCTAAGGTAAGATCTAGGAGTTGTTTTCTTATCAGATCATTACATAAAAGGGGAAACAAGACTCATTTTTGGAAAAACTACGTCCTAAAGAGATCCACCTATTAGGTTTCTTTTCCATGTTCATTTTGTCAACGGGTTTGTTTCTAATTGGTGTCTTAGTGGATTTGCCTTGGCACAGAATTATCTTTCTTGAGATATTGTAAAGTAAAAACACATGCATCATGATTAGCTGAAAAGACACATTTTTACATGTAGTCTGCACGAGACAAATTCAATACTTTTCTTCTTGTTTAAAATAGCAGCTCTAATTGTCACTAGTCTTTTGGAAATTGATTCTTGTTCGAAAAAGACTTAGAATTCCTAGTGATGTTATCTAAGGGCATAGCAAAGGGAAATAATATTTTTTCATGTAGTAAAACTACTTTAGATGCAAGCCAATTCCTAGTCTTTTGTAGAGAGTTCCTAGGTAATGGTTTACTACTACTAGCATTGTATTGAAATCTTGTAGAATTCATCACCTAGATGTACCTAGAATTCCGTCTTTTGAGTGCCTTTTTCCTAGCTTCTTCTAGATAGTGATTGTTGACCATGTTGTTAGCCAACCAAAGAACTAATCCTTCTTTAACTAGATTTGTGGTCACATTCTGTTTACTATTCCTAGAGATGCCAGGTGTAAACACTTTTCTTTTCAAAAACATGTTTTTCAAAAAACTTTGATAATTCTCTTTTGATAGGCAAATATGTGGGAGTGTTTTTGACAAATCATTTTTCTCATTGACTTTTGGAGGGCGAGAAATAGACATTTGTTTGAAAACTATTTCGGTTTGGGAACATTTGTTTTCTCCTCGGTCAATGGTTTTGCAAACTTAGTATCACCTTTCCTTTTAGACATTCGGTTGAGCCTCAAAAGATCATTTTGCTCTTTCATGTCCTTGTGGGCACGCTCATACGACATTTTGTCATACTTGCATTCCTCAGATTTTCGATCAAGTTGTTTAAAATAGGATACGTTTTCTTTTTCAGTTTTCAAGAGCTTTTTCATATTTGAAACAATTTGGAGGTCTCGATGGAGTCTTTCATGATCTTCAACATAATATGTTTGCAAAATAATGGACATAATATCGATTCACAGAACATCTTGAAGAGAATCATTCAAATTTTCCAAAACTTTGATGTGTTCAACACTTTCATTAGCTTGCTTTATTAGGGATTTATGGTCCTGACAAAGTCACTGTTTCTTTCAAAGCTTGTTCAAATGAATTACCCTCATGCTGATGCTAGTTAGCGGAGGTTCAATTTGAGTTTCAAAACTTTTTGTTCAATATCAAAACTAGAGAACCGGATGTTAGTTGTAATGTTGGTTTTAGTTTTACATAATTATACCCTTTGAAGATACCCAATTCTATTTTTTACGTCATCTAAAATGCTAGCATCACTTGTGTTAAAATAATTGTGTTGAAACATTTGTTCGATTTTCGAAGAGATTTGGAAACTACATTTTTATGGTTTTGAAACTGATTTTGAAATTGGTGTTGACACTTTGTTTGAAACACTTGGTGTGATGGAAAACTTTGACTTTTCTATTTGATTAACAAAAGTAATTCCATTAATTTTGTTTCATTTGTTATGATCAATCGGTTTAAGATCTGGATTCTTTTGTTTCATTTTGATCTACTCTCCTCAGATAGTTCCAACGTTTGAGTAATCATGCACAATTATAGGTTCAATATGCAAAGGTTTTCCATTGTTCAACACATTCTGAGATTTGTAGCTTTCTTGAGGAACGAGGAAGGGTTGTTACCAAGAGCCATTTTATGCATTAGTATGAAAATCGGTTGCTTGATTAGAAAGCATCTTGTTTTTTGCGGAATGACGTTCTTGAAGCAAATTATCCAATTTTTTATAGTTTCATTTTTATCCAGAATTTCATCAAGAAGAGAATCTTCTCGTTTTGAAAATCGAAAATCACCAATTTTAAAACTCTCTTTTAAGATCGAGAAAACGTGATTTTTGTTTAGAAAGTTGGTCATTTAGATCGAGTAAATTTCCTTGTTTAAAGATTTTATTTTGTTCAAATTCACATCAAGGTGCTTTATACTTGAGTTGCAATTGTTTTCTCTTAAAACAGAATCTCGATAACCAATTTCTAATTCGGACATTTTGTTAGTATGAAATTCAAAAGCTTTGGCGTGCTCCTTGTAACTCTCAAGCTCGGTGGTCAATTTAACATTCGCGGCCTTAACTTCGCGATTGACCTTACTCACTTTTTCAATTTCAATGCCACACTGATTAATTAATGTTTCAAAGTAAGCACGTGTTTCCTCATCATTAGCACCAGGGATTTCATGCAACTTGACCTCCATTAGGATCCATATATAGAGTTTCAGAGTTAATATTGCTATTAACTTGCTCCCCTACATATGTGTCATAATAAGGTTCGAGACAGAATGTGGCTCATGAGTAAAAGTGCAAACATAGAAAAAATTACTATAATAATTTGGTACCTCATTGAGTGGATATGTGTCGTAGCGGAGGTGTATCAAAAGTATCGCTTGATGTTGTGTCTGTGATTGAATGTATGGACTGGAGGTTGCTTTATGCGTTTGCTTTATCTGTCGTCTGGATATGATTGCGTATTCCTCATCATCAACTCAATTCCGACTCTTCTTTCTCAGCCTAACAACAACATGTACTTGAGCTTTTGGGCGATATCCTTGGTTTTGACACTTTGCCATTCGTGATCAATATCCTCAATAAAAAATGGCTTTGAGGTTCGAGTAGCATTATGAACTTAAATAAAAGAAGTCATATAACTTGATTATTCCCATTTTGATATCCCATATTCGATTCACAATCGACTCCTTGATTTTCATCAAATTTGCCTGCATATTGCATCTGATTCCCCATATACCGTAGCCAAATCCATTCGATTCCCAATAACATCAACCATTTGTCCTTCTTGACCCATATGCATACTCGGTTGAGCAAATTTCTGATTATATGATGAAATCAGTGTCATTGGTTGTTGTTATTTGGTGTATGGGACTAATGTTTTCTTCATTGAAGAATCCTTTTAAGCGCTTATGAGACGATCGAAGTTGCCATTGATGAAGGTATGTGATGATAAAGTTGATGTAGGATCGATTCAACGATAAAGGAGTTGTGTTGAAGAAGATATTGCCGTTTGAGGTTTTTAGAAGTCGTACTCGTAACCTTGGTTCAGAATTTAAGCCCAAAATTTGAAATTCACTATAAAAATCAATGGTTTAAGGTGTTGTGTATGAAAATTTTGAGTTATGACAATTTTGACGCCATTAGGCTTAATTTGACGAAATTTGAATTTAGGCCCAAAAATTTGAATTTTTGACCAAAATTTTACTCACAGTTAAACCAAAATTGAATCTAAAATTGAACGTTTAGTCTCCTCTAAAATTAAATTTTACTCAAGTTTTCGCCAAAAAACTTTTTTTTTTTTTTTTTTTTTTGCGTAGAAAGTTTTTAAGCTTGAAACGTGTAGACAATCGGAATTCAGTAGGAAATGGTTATGAGTAGGATCTTATGCGGGAAGCTTAGGAAGCAGAAGTAGAAACGAGATTACAGTAGAGTTGGTGCTTAGGCGTAGAGATCTTATGCGTAGGATCTTATGCGTAGGATCTTAGGTAAGGATTCCTTAGGCGTAGGATCTTATCGTAGATTAAAGTTCGCGTAGGAAAACTTATCGTAAGATTTAGCAAACCCTTAAATCGTAAGACAAGGCTTAGGCGTAGGATAAATACTTAAGCGTAAAGTAATCTACGCGTGCGAAAAGTCTAGCTTATGCGTAAGATTAGGGTTTTGCCCAAAAATCCTTTACACTATCACAGCGTAAGAGATATCCACAAGTCGAAGTGTTCCACACACTTATGCAAGTGAGGGAAGCACTGAGTAACCGTTATAGCTCGAAGATTCTTCACCAAAAAGTTATGAGTAGAAAACTATGCGTAGTTTGACTTTCTTACGAGTAGAACTAGGGTTTTGACCTACTCGTAAAAAATTTCCAATGATTCAAACGATTTCTCTTACACAGATAGCCTTAAAAACACTTTAATAACCCAAAAATGTTAACCTATTTCACCCAAAGTGCTTAGAAAAGTTATGAGTAGAAATGACCAACGAACCCAAAAACGAGCTTAAAAATGAAGAAAAACACGTAAAGCTTCGAACTTTTTGAAAAAAACTGAAACTTTAGAACCAAATAAACCTTAAACCACAAGAATCTTGAATTTTTAAGTGCAAAAATTAAAGCTTTATGCGTATCAAAGATGTAAAACGTGAGCTTAACGCGTATCTTACCAAAACTTCAAAACAAACACAAACACTCCTAAACCATTGTTAGGTGATTGATACCAATTGTTAGGACCTAAGATATATCAACCTTATCACAAATACCCCCTTAACGAACACAAGTATACCTCGTTAAACCAACACTTTATGCGTAAATAATAGGAAAGGAAAAGATGAAGATAAGAACTTGGTGACTTGAATATGAATTCGTGTATGTTAGAGAGGTAGAGAGAAGAAAGATGAAAACAATAAGTTGTTATATTGCTTCAAAGGAAAACACACACACACACACTCAAGCACACCCCTCAAATGACATACTTGAGGGGTAGTTTATAAAGAGAGATGATGCCTAAGGCTTGGCCATGGGGTGAGATGGCTTGGACATGGATTAGGTTACATGAACTTATACAAGGCTAACTTAACTAAACGTCTAACCATTTAGCTTAGCCCAATCCTGGCCCTTTGGCTATTCTAGCACGATATCTAACACGTTACAAAGTTCCTAAATGTGAATGACCATCACTTCTAATAAAAACTATTAAGGCTAACATACTCTATATATTAAAACTAATGGATCAGATCCCTCTTTTATTTCAATTTCTTTTAATTTTAAGTTTAAGGTTAATACATCTAATATATTTTTATCAAATAAAGATACTGTATAATCAGGATAAGCTTGAAAATATATTGGATCATTACATATATTAGATTCTCCTAAGGCTAATAAGGATTGATGAAAATTCGTTAATCTAGCATCTCTTAAGACAACACATATAGGAGCATTAATTCCTAATCTTGTCATAGGTTTTATAGCTACTTGAACCATTCCTATATGTAAAAATTTATAATTTTTTCTATGTTCATATATAGCTTTTGAAGAAAATAATTTTATCTCTTGTTAATTTTTTAATAAAGGTATAGTTTTCTCTGTAGTTTTAATAGAATAACTTTGAAACCAATCAAAAGAACCTTGTTTATATAAAGTTTTAACCTCTACTCTAGGTATATTCCAGTTATGTAAACTAGTTTCTATATTAGCTATTGATACTTCTATAGAATTAGATAAATCCTGCTCATCATCAATATCAGAAGTATTACTCTTTTGATTTAGTAATAGTCTCGAAATCTTATTCATAATGATTATTAAAAATTTAGTCTAATAAATTTCAATAGTAAGGTTTTATATTACCGAATACATGATTCTCCGGGAACACCCCATATCGTCGTGGTACCAGTCGACTCCCAATGTTGTTGCTAATTCCAACCGGTCGATCAGGGCTTACCAACCAAGCAGTTATGTATTCATTTAATATACAACTTATTTACGTTATTTATCGAATAATTTTAATAGCCATGATTCATAGATTCAATACTATTACTTCTTCAAAATAGAGCACTTGTTCAGAATATCAAATTATAAATTTGTTACAAGAAATGACTATGGCCTCTAATGCTTATAAGTCACATAATAAAGATAATAAACAACGAGTTTTTAACGCATTAATTAGTGGATTTACTGGAAGTTTAAAAGGTTGGTGGGATATGTATGTTTCACAAGAAGAAAGGGAATGTTGTCGTACGTTCGCTAAAAAGATTATTATTAAAGAAGAAAATGGTCAACAAATACCAACTGAAATGAATGACTCGGTTAATACTTTAATTTTTGCTATACTTAAGAACTTTGTAGGAAACCCTGCAGCTTATCAAGATAGAAGTGCTGCTATTTTATTAAATCTAAATTGTATAAAACTACAAGATCTTAGATGGTATAAGGATGTATTTTTATCAAAAGTAATGCTTAGGTCTGATTGTAAAGAAACATATTGGAAAGAAATATTTATTGCAGGATTACCTAAGTTGTTTGCAGAAAAAATAAGAAACAAATTAAACATTGAATTTAATAATTCTATACCATACAAAGAACTAACTTATGGAGAAATTATAAATTATGTTAATTAAGAAGGTCTAGCTATATGTTCAGATTTGAAATTAAAAGCTAAAATTAAAAAAGAAGGTATTAATAATAAGAATGAATTAGGAAACTTCTGTGAACAATATGGATATGAACCTTTAAAATTGCCATCATCCAATAATAAAAAATATAGAAAAGAGAAACGATATAAAAAATTTAGAAAACCTAAAAGAAATTATATACAAGATAATAAAAATGAAAAGCACAACAAATACAAAAACAAGAGAAAAGGGTATAATTATAATAAAGATACAATTATATGCTATAAATGTGGGAAGCCTGGTCATACATCTAGAAACTGTTATACTAAAAAGAAAATAAATGAATTAAATATACCAGATGAGTATAAAGAACAAGTTCTTAAAATATTAATAAATGAAGAAACTAGTGAATCTGATATACCTGATTATGAATAAAACGATTTAAATATAGTAGAAAATGAATCAAGCAGTAGTAATGAATCAGAAGAATGTGAATGTTTAGGTAATTGTGTTTGTGAATATAAAATAAATGCTATAACTAATGATAGTGAAGAAATTAAAATATTAATAGAATTAATGGAAAAAATTGAAGACAAAGAAGTAAAAAGAATATATTTAGATAAACTAAAAGAAAAAATAAAATAAAATAGTACTATAGAAGAAACACAAGATTATAATTTAATGGAAATACTCAGAAGATTTAATGAACAAGCTAAACCTATAACAATTCCAGAACTACAAGAAGAAATAAAAAATGTTAAAGCAGAAATAGTTACTATAAAACAAAGAATAAATATATTAGAAAAAAGTAAAGACAAAGCAAAAGAAACTAATAATAATAAAGAAACAGGAACATCTAGCAATTTGGCTATTAATAATATACAAAGTATTAGCACACAAAGATGGTATATTAAAATAAATATTGTAATAAATAATGATTATAAATTATCACTAATTGCTTTAATCAATTCCGGAGCAGATTTAAATTGTATACAAGAAGGATTAGTTCCAGTTAAATATTATGAAAAGTCATCACAAAGGTTATCTGGAGTTACTGGAGATAAATTAAAAATAGGATATAAATTATCAAATGTTCATATTTGTAATGATAATTATTGCTATAAAACAAATTTAATACTAGTTAAAAATATGGGTTCTCAATTAATCTTAGGACAACCTTTTATAACACAATTATACCCGTTCAAAGTATATGAAAAGGGTTTAACTACAAAAATTTTAGGAAAAAAGATATTATTTCCCTTTGCTATACCAATGATAACTAAAGAAATAAATATCATAGATAATAAAAAGAAACATATAGAATATTTAATAAATGAAATAAATGATAAAAGAATAGAAAATCAATTACGAGATAATATTATAAAGAATAAAATAAAACAATTAGAAGAAAAGTTTAAAAATAATGTATGTGCAACTATACCAAATGCTTTTTGGAAAAGAAAACAACATATTGTTAGTTTACCTTATATAAAAGAGTTTGATGAAAAAGATATTCCTACTAAATCTAAATCTATACATATGTCTCAAGAATTAGTACAACATTGTAGAAAAGAAATACAAGATTTATTAGATAAAAATCTTATAAGACCTTCAAAGTCTCCTTGGTCTTGTTCAGCTTTTTATGTAATGAATAGCGCTGAAATAGAAAGAGGAGCACCAAGATTAGTTATAAATTATAAACCATTAAATAAAGTACTAAAATAGATTAGATACCCTATTCCAAATAAAAGAGATTTATTAAAAAGATTATATGATTCAAAAATATTTTCTAAATTTGATATGAAATCAGGATTTTGGCAAATTCAAATAAATGAAAAAGATAGATATAAAACAGTATTTAATGTTCCTTTTGGTCATTACGAATGGAATGTTATGCCTTTTGGTTTAAAAAATGCTTCTTCAGAATTCCAAAATATAATGAATGATATAATTATTCTTATAAGTAGTTTTGCTATAGTATATATTGATGATATTCTAATATTTTCAAAAAATATAGACCAACATTTTAAACATTTAAATATATTTTATGACCTTGTATACAAAAATGGTTTAGCAGTTTCTCCTACTAAAATAACTTTATTTCAAACTGAGATAAGATTTTTAGGTCATAATATAATTCAAGGAACTCTTAAACCCATAGAAAGAAGTCTACAATTTTCAAATAAATTTCCAGACGAAATAAAAGATAAAAAACAATTACAAAGATTTTAGGATGTTTAAATTATATTCATGATTTCTTCAAAGATTTAGGAAGTATATGTAAACCATTATATGAAAGACTTAAGAAAAATCCTGAACCTTGGTCAGAAAAACATACCCAAGTAATTAAACACATAAAAAATAAAATAAAAGAATTACCTTGCCTAACTATACCTAATCCAGAAGCAAGTCTTATAGTAGAAACAGATGCAAGTGATATCGGATATGGAGGTATTCTAAAACAAAAATTAAAAGACAATAATAAAGAACAATTAGTAAGATTTTTCTCAGGATCTTGGAATGATACTCAAAAGAATTATTCTATAGTTAAAAAAGAAGTATTAAGTATAGTTTTAAATATTCAAAAATTTGAAGATGATTTATATATGAAACCTTTTTTTATTAAGAGTTGATTGTTCTTCAGCAAAATATATCTTAGAAAAAGATGTTAAAAATTTAATTTCAAAACAAATTTTTGCCAGATGGCAAGCTATCCTCAGTAATTTTGATTTTCAAATTGAGGTTATAAAAGGAGAAGCCATTCTCTCCCAGACTTCTTATCAAGAGAATTTTTACAGAGATGAATTCAAAAGACAAGAAACCTCTTGTTCCTATACCAAAGCCTCGATTATCATCTCCATCAACATCTCCAAGTATTATATCCCAGAATAAGTTCACACCATTATCCCCATTCTCATCAAATCAATTATCTCCAAGATTACCCTATTCTGCTTTGGCATACATACCAAATGTATCTCCAAGTCAAAACTCTTATACATCAGTTGCCTCATCCTCCAATATGCCTAAAAACCCTAATAAACCAGAACCCAAAGTTAATCCAAATCGTCTAGTCGTAAAAATTCTTGAACCAGAAGAAGAAGAAAAGTTAAATCAAAGTTTTGGTTCTCTTATCAAATATATTTTTCCAGAAAATACTCATTTTTATAACATTGATTTTCAAACAAGAGAATATTACGAAGCTATTTTGTTAGAAAGTAATTCTATAGAGTTATCCGAGTTCAAGGCCTTATCAGCAGTACTAAAGTCAAAATTCTCAAAGTTTTATCTTTAGAAGACTGGGGAAATAAACCCTATATCAATAAAGTTTTAACCCGTTTCCCAGAATATCCAGCATATAATTACTATGATTATCAAGAAGCTTGGTGTAAAGCTTTTTTTCTGAGAAATCATAGTCATACATGGTTTTTCCGGTTTAATGAAGTTTTCCCAAATAAATATCCAAGATGGTTCGTTAAATGGTTCAGATACATGGGAGGAATTCCGGAAATTTTCCCTCCAAGAATTTTACAAGGATATCAAAAATATAAATCAGTTTTTTCTCAAGAAAGTATCCCTCCGTTTGAATATACTTTACAGTTTATGATTATATTTAGACTCCCATGGATCATGTCATGGAATTATAAAAAACAAGATGCAGAAGGAGTTTCTCCTCCTCTTTTAGTCAGGGAGTTCAACGATAGATGGTGGAGTGCAGTTTCAGAAGATCAAGCAGATGAAAAGGCAGTCACAACTTATTATAACAATCTGGTCAGTTCACCTAGCTCAAGTCCTTCTATCCCCAACAAGTCCTATACAGATGAAGATGCAATCAAAAGAATTCAATAATGTAAATCAAAAAAAGAAATCCAAAAGATTCTAGATGAAGTTCGTAAATCCCCTACTCCAAGTGAAGAGTTATATCAAGATTCTCAAGATCCTTATGAAGACGATGACTTTGAATTCCTAAGTTAATCTATTATATTCAAGTTTTTATTTTTATATTAAAGATGTAACATAAACGTGTCAAGTTTTTATATTTAAGTAAAATATATTAAAGTAAAATCTTTGATCATCTATTTTCATATGGAAACATTATAATTGAAGAAATAATTGAAAAGAAGAAATGATTGAAGACATTAGTCGACAAACGCAGCATCTTTTGTCGAATTCTGCATACCATCAAAAGACTTTATAAAAGGTTTGAAGATAGCATCTTTTGACAATTTCTGCATACCAACAAAAAACTTTATAAAAAGTTTGAAGATTATCTATAATTGAAGAGATAACCGGTATTTGTAAGTCATCATCAATAATAGAGAAAATAACCGGCATTCAGCAGTCATCACGAAGGATGTTACCGAGAAGTTCAAGTATAAATAAAGAAGACTCTCATCTTTTGAAAACAGGCTTCATTTTATGAAGAAAAAAGAATCAATAATATTATCCACCACTCAATGTTCAAAAACCTTAGATTTTCAAATTTGTATATCTCCAAGTTCTTCTATATGTCAGAATATCTCTCCTGTAAACTCTGAATCTCCTTGTAATAATTCAGAAAAAAATAATAAAGGTATCATTTTATAATTCTTTGTTATGTTTAAATTAGTTGAGAAAATTTTTATTATAGGTAAAATATTATTTCTTAATATTATAGTTTTATCAATTGATATTAAAAAATTATTAATTATAAGTGAAATATTCTTTCTTAATATTATAATTTTTATATTACATTACTTAGACATAATTTATTATTATATCAGATGTTTAATCAATAAAGTTTATACATTAATTATCAAATTACTATCATAAATTAAAATAAAATAAACGATCCACCAAAATTGGTATCAGAGCCAAGTGCTCTATTTTGAAGAAGTAATAGTATTGAATCTATGAATCATGGCTATTAAATAATTATTCCGATAAATAACGTAGAATAAGTTGTATATTAAATGAATACATAATTGCGTTGGTAAGCCCTGTCGATCAGTCGGTTGGAATTAGCAGCAACATTGGGAGTCAGACTGCCGTAACACGACGATATGGGGGTGTTCCCGGAGAATCATGTATTCAGGTAATATAAAACTTACTCTATTGAAATTTATTAGACTAAAATTTTAATAATCATTATGAATAAGATTTCGAGACTATTACTAAATCAAAAGAAATACTTCGATATTGATGATGGCAGATTTATCTAATTCTATAGAAGTATTAATAGCTAATATAGAAACTAGTTTACATAACTGGAATATACTTAGAGTAGAGGTTAAAACTTTATATAAACAAGGTTCTTTTGATTGGTTTCAAAGTTATTCTATTAAAACTACAGAGAAAACTATACCTTTATTAAAAAATTAACAAGAGATAAAATTTTTCTTAAAAGCTATACATGAACATAGGAAAAATTATAAATTTTTACATATAGGAATGGTTCAAGTAGCTATAAAACCTATGACAAGATTAGGAATTAATGCTCCTATATGTGTTGTCTTAAGAGATGCTAGATTAACGAATTTTCATCAATCCTTATTAGCCTTAGGAGAATCTAATATATGTAATGGTCCAATATATTTTCAAGCTTATCCTGATTATACAGTATCTTTATTTGATAAAAATATATTAGATGTATTAACCTTAAACTTAAAATTAAAAGAAATTGAAATAAAAGAGGTATATGATCCATTAGTTTTAATATATAGAGTATATTATAAAACTATGACCACTACTATAGAACCAAAATATAAAAAAGAAAAGTCAATTAATGAAACTTTACTTATAGAATCTAATTTTTCAAATTCTAATATAACCGTTCCTAAAAGGATTAAATGGGATGAAATTATTAGAAATCAAACATGGAATTTTAAAGAAATTATAGAACCTAAGCCTTTAGAAATCAATAGTCATATAAATAATATTATAGATCATTCTACTGGAAATATAGATATAACTTTTGGCTCAGCCAGACATTCAATGTATGTTTCATCCACATCAAATAGTAATATAAATTAAGAAGAACTCGGTCTATGAAACTTAAAGGAGTAAATTTTGATACATCTATTCCAACACCTTTATATGAAGATGACAATATAGGTGATGATTTTAGCGATCAACCATCTAGATCAGAAGTAGAATATTATAGGAAAAAATTATGAGTGATACTTCGATACAAGCAAAGATTGTTAGAAATCAAAACAATATTAATCATTTAAAAAGTTTATATAAACAAGAAAAATCTTTAAGATTAGAAATAAATTACGTTAAAGACATGATTAAAAAAGGAGCAAAATATGTAAATTTAAGGGTACATCGAGGTTATCAAGTATATGATATTGAATGGAGTTTAAAAAATTTACTAGTAGATCTAAAAGTCAATCAAGATATGATAAAATTGGTAAGATCACAATTAGTTATTTCTTAAATATGAGTTTATATCAATACGAACTTAAAAAACAAATAATATATTATCAAGAATCCATTTTAAGAAATAATAAATCAATAAAAATATTTAAAGAAGAATTATTCACCGGAGAATATGTTATTAGTAAAAAGGCACATAAAGATATGATATTAAATTTAGTTTTACAAAATCTTCGTTTAAGAGAAAAATTAGAACAATTAAAAAGACTAATTCATTAAAATGGAAGAAATAAATAATATTCCTTTTAAAATGGAAATAAAATTTCTAAAAAATGAAATGTTTAATAATTATAATAATGAAAAATTAATATGGTACTATCAAAAATTTAACGAAAGAAAAAGAATATTACATAATTTAGAATGGCAATCATATATTATTGATAATGAAGTAAACATTCCTTTTTTCACATGGTTTCAGTTATACAGTATAGAACAAAAAATAGATTTCCCTTTTATAGAAAAAATAGAGGTAACTACAGATGATATTAATAAGGTATATTATGATCCAAAATTAAATAATCCCATAGTTTGTCAACATCCTCCATGCAAAGATATTATAATAAAAAAAGATAATGAAGAATATATAGGACAACCTTTAGCCAAGCATAATAATAACGACAAAAAATCATTATCAACAATAATATATCAAAATAATCATACAAATGAAATGCTAAATACTATAGGACAACAATTAGATAGAATAGAAAATAAAAAAGAAGCTAGTACACGTCACAAACCAAGAAAAGATAATAAAATAGAAGAAAATCCTTTATTTGTCTCATATAGTATGGACACACCTATTAATTTAGGAAAGCAAGATTCCATATTAAGAGAAATTGAAATCAAATTATCTAAGTTAAATATATCTAATGAAAAAATAAATGTTATAAATAAAAATGATTCGAAGATAATATATCGAATTAGAAGAGCAATTTGATTTAAAAGTAAATAAAATAAAATAAAAAACATATACACCAAATCCAGAAACAAGAAATTATTATCCTAGACCTACACCACGGATTTACAATATGAAGAACGACATACTTTAGTACAATCTAGATATGATGGTAGTTGTATATATGAATGGAATATAGATGGCTGTTAAGAATATCAAATTATAAATTTGTTACAAGAAATGACTATGGCCTCTAATGCTTATAAGTCACATAATAAAGATAATGAACAACGAGTTTTTAACGCATTAATTAGTGGATTCACTGGAAGTTTAAAAGGTTGGTGGGATATGTATGTTTCACAAGAAGAAAGGGAATCGATACGTTTCGCTAAAAGATTATTATTAAAGAAGAAAATGGTCAACAAATACCAAGCTAAAATGAATGACTCGGTTAATACTTTAATTTTTGCTATACTTAAGAACTTTGTAGGAAACCCGCACTTATCAAGATAGAAGTGCTGCTATTTTATTAAATCTAAATTGTAGAAAACTACAAGATTTTAGATGGTATAAGGATGTATTTTTATCAAAAGTAATACTTAGGTCTAATTGTAAAGAAGCATATTGGAAAGAAAGATTTATTGCAGGATTACCTAAGTTGTTTGCAGAAAATAAGAAACAAATTAAACATTGAATTTAATAATTCTATACCATACAAAGAACTAACTTATGGAGAAATTATAAATTATGTTAATCAAGAAGGTCTAGCTATATGTTCAGATTTGAAATTAAAAGCTAAAATTAAAAAAGAAGGTATTAATAATAAGAATGAATTAGGAAACTTTGTGGAACAATATGGATATGAACCTTTAAAATTTCCATCATCCAATAATAAAAAATATAGAAAAGAAAAACGATATAAAAAATTTAGAAAACCTAAAAGAAATTATATACAAGATAATAAAAATGAAAAGCACAACAAATACAAAAACAAGAGAAAAAGGTATAACTATAATAAAGATACAATTATATGCTATAAATGGAGCCTGGTCATACATCTAGAAACTGTTATACTAAAAAGAAAATAAATGAATTAAATATACTAGATGAGTATAAAGAACAAGTTCTTAAAATATTAATAAATGAAGAAACTAGTGAATCTGATATATCTGATTATGAAGAAAACGATTTAAATATAGTAGAAAATGAATCAAGCAGTAGTAATGAATCAGAAGAATGTGAATGTTTAGGTAATTGTGTTTGTGAATATAAAATAAATGCTATAACTAATGATAGTGAAGAAATTAAAATATTAATAGAATTAATGGAAAAAATAGAAGACAAAGAAGTAAAAAAGATATATTTAGATAAACTAAAGAAAAATAAAAGAAAATAATACTATAGAAGAAACCCAAGATTATAATTTAATAGAAATATTAAAAAGATTTAATGAAAAACCTAAACCTATAACAATTCCAGAACTACAAGAAGAAATAAAAAATGTTAAAGCAGAAATAGTTACTTTAAAACAAAGAATAAATATATTAGAAAAAAGTAAGAACAAAGCAAAGAAATTAATATTAATAAAGATACAGGAACATCTAGTAATTTAGCTATTAATAATATACAAAGTATTAGCACGCAAAGATGGTATATTAAAATAAATATTGTAATAAATAATGATTATAAATTATCATTAATTGCTTTAATAGATTAGGAGCGATTTTAAATTGTATACTAGAAGGATTAGTTCCATTAAATATTATGAAAAGTCATCTCAAAGGTTATCAGAGTCTTTGGAGATAAATTAAAATAGGATATAAATTATCAAATGTTCATATTTGTAATGATAATTATTGCTATAAAACAAATTTAATACTAGTTAAAAATATGGGTTCTCAATTAATTTTAGGACAACCATTTATAACACAATTATACCCGTTCAAAGTATATGAAAAGGGTTTAACTACAAAAATTTTAGGAAAAAAGATATTATTTCCCTTTGCTATACCAATGATAACTAAAGAAATAAATATTATTGATAATAAAAAGAAACATATAGAATATTTAATAAATGAAATAAATGATAAAAGAATAGAAAATCAATTACAAGATAATATTATAAAAATAAAATAAAACAATTGGAAGACAAATTTAAAAATAATGTATGTGCAACTATACCAAATGCTTTTGGAAAGAAAACAACATATTGTTAGTTTACCTTATATAAAAGAGTTTGATGAAAAAGATATTCCTACTAAATCTAAATCTATACATATGTCTCAAGAATTAGTACAACATTGTAGAAAAGAAATACAAGATTTATTAGATAAAAATCTTATAAGAGCTTCAAAGTCTCCTTGGTCTTGTTGAGCCTTTTATGTAATGAATAGTATTTGAAATAGAAAAGAGGAGCACCAAGATTAGTTATAAATTATAAACCATTAAATAAAGTACTTAAATGGATTAGATACCCTATTCCAAATAAAAGAGATTTATTAAAAAGATTATATGATTCAAAAATATTTTCCAAATTTGATATGAAATCGAGTTTTGGCAAATTCAAATAAATGAAAAGATAGATATAAACAGGATTTAATGTTCCTTTTGGTCATTCTGAATGGAATGTTATGCCTTTTGGTTTAAAAATGCTCCTTGAGAATTCCAAATATAATGAATGATATAATTATTCCTATAAGTAGTTTTGCTATAGTATATATTGATGATATTCTAATATTTTCAAAAATATAGACCGCATTTTAAACATTTAAATATATTTTATGACCTTGTATACAAAAATGGTTTAGCGGTTTCTCCTACTAAAATAACTTTATTTCAAACTGAGATAAGATTTTTAGGTCATAATATAATTCAAGGAACTATTAAACCCATAGAAAGAAGTCTACAATTTTCAAATAAATTTCCAGACGAAATAAAAGATAAAAACAATTACAAAGATTTTTAGGATGTTTAAATTATATTCATGATTTCTTCAAAGATTTAGGAAGTATATGTAAACCATTATATGAAAGACTTAAGAAAAATCCCAACCTTGGTGAGGAAAAACATACCCAAGTAATTAAACATATAAAAAATAAAAGAATTACCTTGCCTAACTATACCTAATCCAGAAGCAAGTCTTATAGTAGAAACATATGCAAGTGATATCGGATATGGAGGTATTCTAAAACAAAAATTAAAAGACAATAATAAAGAACAATTAGTAAGATTTTTCTCGGGATCTTGGAATGATACTCAAAAGAATTATTCTATAGTTAAAAAAGAAGTATTAAGTATAGTTTTAAATATTCAAAAATTTGAAGATGATTTATATATGAAACATTTTTTATTAAGAGTTGATTGTTCTTGACCAAAATATATCTTAGAAAAGATGTTTAAAAATTTAATTTCAAAACAAATTTTTGCGGATGGCAAGCTATCCTCAGTAATTTTGATTTTCAAATTGAGGTTATAAAAGGAGAAGCCAATTCTCTTCCGGACTTCTTATCAAGAGAATTTTTCAGAGGATGAATTCAAAGACAAGAAACCTCTTGTTCCTATACCAAAAGCCCCGATTATCATCTCCATCAACATCTCAAGTATATATCCCAATAAGTTCACACCATTATCCCCATTCTCATCAAATCAATTATCTCCAAGATTACCTATTACGCTGGCATACATGCCATGTATCTCAAGTCAAAACTCTTATACATCAGTTCCTCATCCTCCAATATGCCAAAACCCTAATAAACCAGAACAAAGTTAATCCAAATCGTCAAGTCGTAAAAATTCTTGAACGAGGAAGAAGAAGAAAAGTTAAATCAAAGTTTTGGTTCTCTTATCAAATATATTTTTCCAGAAAATACTCATTTTTATAACATTGATTTTCAAACAAGAGAATATTATGAAGCTATTTTGTTAGAAAGTAATTCTATCGAGTTATTCCATACTCAAGATATTAGAGTTCAAGGCCTTATCAGCAGTACTAAAGTCAAAATTCTCAAAGTTTTATCTTTAGAAGATTGGGGAAATAAACCCTATATCAATAAAGTTTTAACCCGTTTCCCGGAATATCCACATATAATTACTATGATTATGAAGCTTGGTCTAAAGCGTTTTTAGAAATCATAGTCATACATGTTTTCGGTTTAATGAAGTTTTTCCCAAATAAATATCCAAGATGGTTTGTTAAATGGTTCAGATACATGGGAGGAATTAGGAAATTTTCCCTCAGAATTTTTACAAGGATATCAAAAATATAAATCAGTTTTTTCTCAAGAAAGTATCCCTCTGTTTGAATATACTTTTCAGATTTATGATTATATTTAGACTCCCATGGATCATGTCATGGAATTATAAAAAACAAAATGCAGAAGGAGTTTCTCCTCCTCTTTTAGTCAGGAGTTATTGTTAGATGGTAGTGTGCTGATTTAGAATCAAGCGGATGAAAAGGAGTCACAAATTATTATAACAATGCAATTCATTCCCAAGCCAAGTCCTTCTATCACAAGTCCTATATGAGATGAAGATGCAATCAAAAGAATTCAAGAATGTAAATCAAAAGAAGAAATCCAAAAGATTCTAGATGAAGTTAAGTAAATCCCCTACTCAAGTGAAGAGTTTATCAAGATTCTCAAGATCCTTATGAAGACGATGACTTTGAATTCCTAAGTTAATCTATTATATTCAAGTTTTTATTTTTTAAAATGTAAGTAAACAAAAGGCATTAAAGTTAAGGTCCATTTCAATTAAGGTATTCTTCTTTTTCTTTGCATAAAAGGTACTCAATAAAAAATTTTTAGGATTTGGGTTTTTTATAGCGTTAGATTAACCACCGTTAGTATATTACATATTTGGTCCTTGATTTGGTAAGTCATTTATGCCATCCCTCCTCCTCCCGTCCACCCACAAGCCCTCCTCCTCCACCAAGATGCTTGCCATCCTTTTGCTTAACACCACAGCCACCACTACCACTGTCCACCACCACACACGCCACCACGAAGGAAAACTAAAACCCAGTAATAACCTAAACCCATTTCCTAAATAAAGTAGTTTTTACTTTAGTTTTCGCTTTTTACTTAAATTGTAATGTTTCTTTTTTAGTTAATGAAAAATTCCCTTTTTGATTTCATTTTGTTTTTCTTACCTTATTTTGCTTATTTGCAATTATCATTTGCTTTTAAGTATTATTTTAAGTTTGCAATTTAGTCTAACTAAGAATTTCTCAGTTTAGTCTTTTAAAAGCAGTTTCTAAAAGCTTGATTAACACCCATTTAAAGGAATTATTTGGCTAAAACTTATTTGAAGTCTAAAAGTACTTTTTACCTATTTTAACTTTTAAAGTCAAACTCATTTAAGGTTTTAGTTAGTATTAAAAAGGAGTCAATATGTTTTATCTAGTTTTTGAACAAGTTTTAGTTAAAAATTGTTTTTCTTTGTCATTAGTCCTTGCAGAGCGGCCGGTATAGGCTGTTGTTCCAAATACACTTGAACTTTATTTTCTTATCAAAACTTTTTTCAAATTTATTTTTCTTAAGTCCTTACATACCCATAATATATGTTTAGTTTATTTTGCATAGGAAAGCCTTTAGCTTAGCTTAATTTTATGCATTTGTTTTAAAGGAAATTCACAATGGCTCAAACACAAGCTCTTCACTCAGTTAGTAAATCAACAACATAGCTCATGAAATCAGAACACAGGTTCAGCTGACCAACAAAGCTAAGCTTCATGATAGGCTCAAGTGCAATGTGGAATCATGTAATAAGTCAATGTATATATGTAGTAGTAGTAATTAGCATGCCTTAGATTTAGTAATGAAAATCTTGTACAAGTAAGCGGTTATGCAGTTTGCTCTATAAATAGAGCATTGTAAACTTCATTTCAATCTAATGAGAAATAACAACTTTTCCTGCCATATGGCATAAACTCTCTCATTCTCCAAACTTCAATATGTTTATTTGACATCTTGCCATTTTGCCTATTTTAGCCAAATTTGTTTAGAAGTACATACTATTTAAGTATGGCATCTTTTAGATTTTTCATTTTGCTTAATATGAATCCTATGATCACGAAATTGGTAAAAATAATCTACGGTTGGTAGTGTAAATTATTGCTTATTTTTATGAATTTTTATAGCCTTTAGATAGCTTTTTAGAGCCTAGTAGCCCACTTAGGTTGAATTACTAACTGCGTAGAAGCCTTCACTGGCTGACCTAGTACGGCTTATTTTGTGTATTAGTGGACCCATTAGCTTAATAGGATACCTTAGTGCTTTTTAGGTAATATATATTAGGTGTACTAGTTGTTAGCTTGTTAATGTTTATTAGTGCTTATTATCTCATTGTATGCTTAACTCCCATTTTTTCTTAGGATTTCCAGCCTTATGCTCCTCTTTGTTACTGTTTCATCTATTCAATTTTAGCTTATCAATGAAATCAGTTTGTATGCTTATTTCGGTTCTCTTTCAATAGTGCTTATCTAGCTTATTGTGCCTCTAACTGCTAAAGGGTGTTGGAATTTGCTTTTCTACCAAATCTGAACAATAGCGGTCCATGGTACTTGTATGTAAGCTTTGTAGATTGAGTTTTCATAAAAAATGCTTATTTGAAGTCAGTTTTTTAAAAGGTTTAAGCCTTCTAGCTTGTTTAGCCTTTTAATAGCTTATTTCAAAAGCAATTACCACATTTTTAAAATTTTCTTAGGAAATGGGTTTAGGTTTTACAGGTTTGTAGTTTTTAGTGGTGGCGGGTGGTGGTGGTGGTAGACTGATAATGAAATGGTGGCCGAATTGTGTTGGCAGTGATGGTCAAACGGGCCCAGTATTGGAGGAGGAAGGAGAGGTAATTAGACAGTGGAGGAGGAGGAGGGTGCATAAAATGACTCTACCAAATCAAGGACCAAATATGTAATATACTAACGAAGTAGGTTAACGATCGTTAGTAAAAACCAAATCCATAAAAATTTTTTGTTGAGTACTTTTTATCACGAAAAAAGAAGAATCGTAATTTGGAAATGGACCTCAACTTTAATCTTTTTGTGTGGTACATGCACTTATTTTTATATTAAAGATGTAACATAACGTATGAGTTTTTTATATTTAAGTAAAATATATTAAAGTAAAATCTTTGATCATCTATTTTCATATGGAAACATTATAATTGAAGAAATAATTGAAAAGAAGAAATGATTGAAGACATTTAGTGACTAATATGACATCTTTTAGCCAAATCTAGCATTTTAAAATAGAAACATAAAGGTTTGAAGATAGCATCTTTTGATATCTGCATACCAACAAAACTTTATAAAAAGTTTGAAGATAATCTATAATTGAAGAGATAGCAGGTATTTGTAAGAGTAAATAAATGATAATAGAAAATAATAAACGTTGTGATCTCCATAAGGATGTTCTGAGATTCAGTATAAAATAAAGAAGACTCTCATCTTTTGAAAGCAGGCTTCTTATTTATGAAAGAAAAAGAATCGATAATATTATCATGGCTCAATGTTCCAGCTTAGATTTTTGAATTTGTATATATACTAGTTCTTACATATATGTAGGAATATACCATTAAACTCCAAATCTCCTTGTAATAATTAGAAAAAATAATAAATGTATCATTTATAATTAACTTTATGTTTAAATTAGTTGAGAAAATTTTTATTATAGGTAAAATATTATTTCTTAATATTATAGTTTTATCAATTGATATTGAAAAATTATTAATTATAAGTGAAATATTCTTTCTTAATATTATAATTTTTATATTACATTACTTAGACATAATTTATTATTATATCAGATGTTTAATCAATAAAGTTTATACATTAATTATCAAATTATTATCATAAATTAAAATAAAATAGATACCAATTTTGGTGGATCGTTTATTTTATTTTAATTTATGATAATAATTTGATAATTAATGTATAAACTTTATTGATTAAACATATGATATAATAATAAACTATGTCTAAATAATGTAATATAAAAATTATAATATTAAGAAAGAATATTTCACTTATAAGTAATAATTTTTCAATATCATATAAAACATAATATTAAGTAATATTTTACCAATAATAAAAATTTTTCTCAACTAATAACATAACAAAATTATAAAATGATACCTTTATTACGAATTATACAGGAGATTGATTTCGGGGAGAGATATTTTGACATATAGAAGAACTGGAGATATACAAATTTGAAAATCTAGGTTTGACATTGAGTGGTGGATAATATATTGATTCTTTCTTCATAAAATGAAACTGTTTACTAAAAGATGCTATCTTTAACTTAACTTGAACGATAACATCCCTTTGGAGAAGCGGCTGGCTAATTCGGTTATTTATTGACGATGACGTTATCTCTTCAATTATAGATTATCTTCAAACTTTATAAAAGTCTTTTGTTGGTAAATCTTAATATTTCAAACCTTTTTATAAAATCTTTTGTTGTTAATAACGTAAATAAAAGATACTTGGCTAAGCCGACATCTTCAATATTTCTTCTTTCGACCGGCTTTCTTCATATAATATTTCCATATAAACAGGTGATAAAAATTTTAATATATTTTACTTAAATATAAAAATGACACGATTTATAAAAATAAACGAATATAATAGATTAACAGGAATTCAAAGTCATCATCTTCATAAGGATCTTGAGAATCTTGATATAACTCTTCACTTGGGTAGGAGATTCTGAACTTCATCTAGAATCTTTTGGATTTTTTTTTTTGATTTACATTCTTGAATTCTTTTGATTGCATCTTCATCATATAGGACTTGTTGGGGATAGAAGGACTTGAGCTAGGTGAACTGACCCGATTATTATAATAATTGTATTTGCCTTTCATCTGCTTGATCTTCTGGCTACTCCACCATCTAGCGAACTCCACGACTAAGAAGGAGGAGAAACTCCTTCGCATTTTGTTTTATAATTCCATGACATGATCCATGGGAGTCTAAATATAATCATAAAGCTGTAAGTATTCAAGCGGAGGGATACTTTTGAGAAAAAAGCGATTTATATTTTGATATCCTTGTAAAATTCTTGGAGAATAGAATTCCTTGTATCTGAACCATTTAACAAACATCTTGGATATTATTTGGAAAACTTCATTAAAGAAAAACCATGTATGACTATGATTTCTAAAAAACGCTTTGAATAAGCGATAATCATAGTAATTATATGCATATTCAGGAAACGAGTTAAAACTTTATTGATATAGGGTTTATTTCCCGATCTTCTAAAGATAAAACTTTGAGAATGACTTTAATAGCGATAAGACCTTGAACTAATATCTGAGTATGGAATAACTATAGAATTCTTTCTAACAAAATAGCTTAAATATTCTCTTGTTTGAAAATCAATGTTATAAAAATGGTATTTCGGAAAATATAATAAGAGAAAAACTTTGATTTAACTTTTCTTCTTCTTACGTTCAAAATTTTACGACTTGCGATTTGGATAACTTTGGGTTACTTTATTAGGGTTTTTAGGCAGCATATTGAGAGATGAGGCAAGCCGATGTATAAGAGTTTTGACTTGGAGATATGTTTGGCATGTATGCCAAGGAATAAGGTAATCTTGGAGATAATGATTTGATGAGAATGGGGATAATGATGTGAACTTATTTTGGGATATAATACGGAGATTGATGGAGATGTCGAAGACTTTAGGGGAAAGAAGGTTTCTTCTTTTGAATTAAATCTCGATAAGAATTCTGGAGGAAAGATTGGCTTCTCCTTTATAACCTCAATTTGAAAATCAAAATTCGAGGATAGCTTGCCATCTGGCAAAAATTTGTTTTGAAATTAAATTTTAACATCTTTTTCTAAGATATATTTTGAGAAGAACAATCAACTCTTAATAAAAATGTTTTCATATATAAATCATCTTCAAATTTTTGAATATTTAAAACTATACTTAATACTTACTTTTTAACTATAGAATAATTCTTTTAGTATCATTCCAAGATCCTTGAAAAATCTTACTAATTTTTTTATTATTGTCTTTTTAATTTTGTTTTAGAATACCTCCATATCCGATATCACATCACTTTCTACTATAAGACTGCTTACAGATTAGGTATAGTTAGGAAGGTAACTTTATTTTATTTTTATGTGTTTAATTACTTGGGTATGTTTTTCGACCAAGGTTAGATTTTCTTAAGTCTTTCATATAATGGTTTACATATACTTCCTAAATCTTTGAAGAAATCATGAATATAATTTAAACATCCTAAAATCTTTGTAATGTTATCTTTATTTTTATTCCGAAATTTATTGAAAATTGTAAACTTCTTTCTATGGGTTTAATAGTTCCTTGAATTTATTATGACCTAAAATCTTATCTCAGTTTGAAATAAAGTTTTTTTTTAGTAAAGGCTTTAAACCATTTTTGTATACAAGGTCATAAAATATATTTAAATGTTTAAAATGTTTGATATATTTTTTGAAAATATTAGAATATCATCAATATATACTATAGCAAAACTACTTATAGGAATAATTATATCATTCATTATATTTTGGAATTCGAAGGAAAACAAAAGGCATAACATTCCATTAAATAATGACCAAAAGGAACATTAAATCTGTTTTATATCTATCTTTTCATTTATTTGAATTTGCCAAAATCATTTCATATCAAATTTGAAAATATTTTTGAATCATATAATCTTTTAATAAATCTCATTTTATATCTAATCCATTTTAGTACTTTTATTTAATGGTTTATAATTTATAACTAATCTTGGTGCTCTCTTTTACAGCGCTTTACTCATACATAAAGGCAGAACAAACGAGACTTTGAAGCTCTTATAAGATTTTTATCTAATAAATCTTGTATTTCTTTTCTACAATGTTGTACTAATTCTTGAGACATATGTATAGATTTAGATTTAGTAGGAATATCTTTTTCATCAAACTCCTTTATATAAGGTAAACTAACTAACAATATGTTGTTTTCTTTCCAAAAGCATTTGGTATAGTTGCACATACATTATTTTTAAACTTTTCTTCTAATTGTTTTATTTTATTTTTTATAATATTATCTTGTAATTGATTTTCTATTCTTTTATCATTTATTTCATTTATTAAATATTCTATATGTTTCTTTTTATTATCTATGATATTTATTTCTTTAGTTATCATTGGTATAGCAAGGGAAATAATATCTTTTCTAAAATTTTGGTTAAACCTTTTCATTTACTTTGCGGGTATAATTGTGTTATAAAAGGTAAATTAATTGAGAACCCATATTTTTAACTAGTATTAAATTTGTTTTATAACAATAATTATCATTACAAATATGAACATTTGATAATTTATATTCTATTTTTAATTTATCTCCACAACTCCGAATAACCTTTGTGACGACTTTTCATAATATTTAACTGAACTAATCCTTCTTGTATACAATTTAAATCTTTCAATCGATAAAGCATTAGTGATAATTTATAATCATTATTTATTACAATATTTATTTTAATATACCATCTTTGTGTGCTAATACTTTGTATATTATTAATAGCAAAATTGCTAGATGTTCTGTTTCTTTATTATTATTAGTTTCTTTTGCTTTTATCTTTACTTTTCTAATATATTTATTCTTTGTTTTATAGTAACTATTTCTGCTTAACATTTTTATTTCTTCTTGTAGTTAAGTTGTTATAGGTTTAGCTTTTCATTAAATCTTTTGAATATTTCCATTAAATTATAATCTTGTGTTTCTTCTATAGTACTATTTTCTTTTATTTTTTCTTTTAGTTTATCTAAATATATTCTTTTTACTTCTTTGTCTTTAATTTTCCATTAATTCTATTAATATTTTAATTTCTTCACTATCATTAGTTATAGCATTTATTTTATATTCACAAACACAATTACCTAAACATTCACATTCTTCGATTCATTACTCTTGATTCATTTTCTACTATATTTAATTCGTTTTCTTCATAATCAGATATATCAGTCACTAGTTCTTCTATTTATTAATATTTTAAGAACCTGTTCTTTATATTCATCTGGTATATTTAATTCATTTATTTTCTTTTAGTATAACAATTTCTAGATATGACCAGCTTCCCACATTTATAGCATATAATTGTATCTTTATTATAGTTATACCTTTTTCTCTGTTTTTTTATTTGTTGTGCTTTTCATTTTTATTATCTTGTATATAATTTCTTTTAGGATTTCTAAATTTTTTATATCGTTTTTCTTTTCTATATTTTTTATTATTGGATGATAATTTTAAAAGGTTCATATCCATATTGTTCACAAAAGTCCTAATTCATTCTTATTATTAATACCTTCTTTTTAATTTTAGCTTTTAATTTCAAATCAATATATAGCTAGACCTTCTTGATTAACATAATTTATAATTTCTCCATAAGTTAGTTCTTTGTATGGTATAGAATTATTAAATTCAATGTTTAATTTGTTTCTTATTTTCTGCAAACAACTTAGGTAATCTGCAATAAATCTTTCTTTCCAATATGCTTCTTTATAATCAGACCTAAGCATTACTTTTGATAAAAATACATCCTTATACCATCTAAAATCTTGTAGTTTTCTACAATTTAGATTTAATAAAATAGCAGCACTTCTATCTTGATAAGCTGTTGGGTTTCCTACAAAGTTCTTAAGTATAGCAAAAATTAAAGTATTAACTGAGTCATTCATTTTCATTGGTATTTGTTGACCATTTTCTTCTTTAATAATAATCTTTTGCGTAACGTTCGATTCCCTTTCTTCATGAAACATACATATCCCACCAACATTTTAAACTTCCGATAAATCCACTAATTAATGCGTTAAAAACTCGTTGTTCATTATCTTTATTATGTGACTTATAAGCATTAGAGGCCATAGTCATTTCTTGTAACAGGTTTATAATTTGATATTCGAACATACATCTATATTCCATTCATATATACAACTACCATCATATCTAGATTGTACTAAAGTATGTCGTTCTTCATATTGTAAATCTGGTGGTGTAGGTCTAGGATAATAATTTCTTGTTTCTGGATTTGGTGTATATGTATTATATTTTATTTTATTTATTTTTAAATCAAATTGCTCTTCTAATTCGATATATTATCTTGAATCATTTTTATTTATAACATTTATTTTTTCATTAGATATATTTAACTTAGATAATTTGATTTCAATTTCTCTTAATATAGAATCTTGCTTTCCTAAATTAATAGGTGTGTCCATACTATATGGTACAAATAAAGGATTTTCTTCTATTTTTATATCTTTTCGGTTTTGTGACGTACTAGCTTCTTTTTATTTTCTATCATAATTGTTGTCCTATAGTATTTAGCATTTCATTTGTATGATTATTTTGATATATTATTGTTGATAATGATTTTTGTATGTTATTATGCTTGGCTAAAGGTTGTCCTATATATTCTTCATTATCTTTTTTTATTATAATATCTTTGCATGGAGGATGTTGACAAACTATGGGATTATTTAATTTTGGATCATAATATACCTTATTAATATCATACTGTATTACCTCTATTTTTTCTATAAAGGAAATCTATTTTTTTTTTATGTCTTGTATAAATGAAACCATGTAAAAAAAGGAATGTTTACTTCATTATTAATAATATATGATTGTCATTCTAAATTATGTAACATTCTTTTCTTTTCGTTAAAATTTTGATAGTACCATATTAATTTTTCATTATTATAATTATTAAACATTTCATTTTTTAGAAATTTTATTTCCATTTTAAAAGGAATATTATTTATTTCTTCCATTTTAATGAATTAGTCTTTTTAATTGTTCTAATTTTTCTCTTAAACGAAGATTTTGTAAAACTAAATTTAATATCATATCTTTTGTGCCTTTTACTAATAACATATTCTCGTTGAATAATTCTTCTTTAAATATTTTTATTGATTTATTATTTCTTAAAATGGATTCTTGATAATATATTATTTGTTTTTTAAGTTCGTATTGATATAAACTCATATTTAAGAAATAACTAATTGTGATATTACCAATTTTATCATATCTTGATTGACTTTTAGATCTACTAGTAAATTTTTTAAACTCCATTCAATATCATATACTTGATAACCTCGATGTACCCTTAAATTTACATATTTTGCTTCTTTTTTAATCATGTCTTTAACGTTATTTATTTCTAATCTTAAAGAATTTTCTTGTTTATATAAACTTTTTAAATGATTAATATTGTTTTGATTTCTAGCAATCTTTGCTTGTATCGAAGTATCATTCATAATTTTCCCTATAATATTCTACTTCAGATCTAGATGGTTGATCGCTAAAATCATCACCTATATTATCATCTTCATATAAAGGTGTTGGAATAGATGTATCAAAATTTACTCCTTTAAGTTTCATAGACTGAGTTCTTTTTAAATTTATATTATTGTTGATGTGGATGAAACATACATTGAATGTCGATGAGCCAAAAGTTATATCTATATTTTCATTAGAATGATCTATAATATTATTTATATGACTATTGATTTCTAAAGGCTTAGGTTCTATAATTTCTTTAAAATTCCATGTTTGATTTCTAATAATTTCATCCCATTTAATCCTTTTAGGAACGGTTATATTATAATTTTGAAAATTAGATTCTATAAGTAAAGTTTCATTAATTGACTTTTCTTTTTTATATTTTGGTTCAATAGTAGTGGTCATAGTTTTATAATATACTCTATCTATTAAAACTAATGGATGAGATCCTCTTTTTTATTCAATTTCTTTTTAATTTTAAGTTTAAGGTTAATACATCTAATATATTTTATCAAATAAAGAATCATATAATCGAGGATAAGCTTGAAAATATATTGGACCATTACATATATTAGATTCTCCTAAGGCTAATAAGGATTGATGAAAATTCGTTAATCTAGCATCTCTTAAGACAACACATATAGGAGCATTAATTCCTAATCTTGTCATAGGTTTTATAGCTACTTGAACCATTTCTATATGTAAAAATTTATAATTTTTTCTATGTTCATGTATAACTTTTGAAGAAAATAATTTTATCTCTTGTTGATTTTTTAATAAAGGTATGTAGTTTTAATATAATAACTTTGAAACCAATCAAAAGAACCTTGTTTATATAAAGTTTTAACCTCTACTCTAGGGTTTAAATTAGTTGAGAAAATTTTTATTATAGGTAAAATATTATTTGATGTGGATGAAACATACATTGAATGTCATTTGGGCCAAAAGTTAATATGTATATATATATATATATATATATATATATATATATATATATATATATATATATATATATATATATATATATATATATGATTATCTGATTTGTTTTGTTTTGCCATATTTATGTTTAGTTGATCTAATGGCGGCTAATATGCTTGTACCTTTGTTTAATTACTTGTTTTGATTATGATATTCTTAAGTCAACTCCTATTTGATTATATTTAGGTGCTTGTATGTTTTGGATATCTATATGCTTAAATTTGTCACGATGTGTTACTTTGCTTTGGTCCCTTTGATGTATTCATTACGGATATCGTATATTGTATTACTGCAGGTTCTCATAAAATTTCATTGTCTTTCATTCGTTATGACTTTGTTATCGAGTCTTATTTGATTCGTTTGTATTTTTGATTATATTTAGCTTTTGTTTTGTTATATCATTGATGCATTTAATTTCGGTAGCGTTTTCTTTTCCATCTGTGATCATAAAATGGGATCTTTGAGAACTTTGATGGAATTTAAGGAGTAGGGCTTGAGTGGTAGAGCCAGTTTTCCTATCATTTTAGATTCATTGGAAGAATATTTGTCTTTGATATTCCATTTTCTTATAGACATGTTTGATTATGTATTTCCTTTTAAAATCATTCGTTTATATGACTTGGTATTTTTTAAACTTATTGCATTTTATTTAGTATGTTTATGATATGACACCAAACCAGTAACATTAGGACCCCGTATCCGGATTAGAATTATTCGTATATAGTGATTTAATAACACATACTAAGTTTTGTAAGAAAGAAAAGACTAAACTAACAATTTTAATAGTTGCATTTTCATAAAATCTTATTACGAGTTAAATACATTATCCGATGAGTGATATAAATTAAAGTTTTAGAGTATATGCATCATATACATATATTATATTTCGAGTGGTAAAAAGATGATTCATTGATGACAAAATGTCATCCCTATCTGATCGACTAACAAATTCGCACATTTATATGCATATCCATATTCATTAATTACTCATTTGATTCATCCAATATAAATGGATCGAATATGATGGATAATAAGATGTTAATTGCCATCCCTACTTATTGTACAAGTTGTTTGAAAAAATGAGAAAAATCAATTACGATAATCTACCTTCACAAACCCAATGAACTAAAATCGACAATATTTACACCCATTACCAAAACCACAATGCGTAAAAGCGTGCAAATAGTTTTGCACTCATGCCGCATAAAATTTTTATGATCTCCTTTGATTTTGCAATGGTTTGGCACTCTATTCTTCCATCGTTAATATGAAGCCTTGATAAAAAAAAAGTCAATGCTTAATAAAAAAAAATATACATATATATACAACCCAGCGTCAAAAATATATACAAGCCAATGTCAAAAACTCATATATATATTTTTTTTTTTGATTTAATGTGTTTTATTTTTTAATCTCATTATCTATGATTTATATAAAAAAAATAGAGTAGATTTTTTTGTCATAAAAATAAAATTTTGTAGATAAAATGGCGGCACATTTTCTTAAAATTTAAAAATATAAAATTTTAGATATAAATGGTTGGCGTGCAAAAAATTTTACGTTTTGTGACTTGGCTTAGGAAAAGAATTTGCGTATAGATGACGTGTCAATTTAATGGTCATTAGTTTTAAAACAAATTAGGCCACAAAAGAATGGAGTGCAATAGGTTTTGCATGTTTAGCCACATGTCATTTCTAAACCGTTTCTTTTAATTAAACTTGGCATGTAAAAGTATATGGAAAATAAATATTTTTGTATATAATGATACGTATCAGCTTATAATTCAATCTTAATTTAATAAAAGTACACATGCAGTAATCACAAGTTAGTGTGCAAATAGTCATGACGCACAAAACTTATTTGCGCCTGGAGTAGATTTCCGTAACACAAACTTCAAATGTTTATTTTCGTTACACTTAGGTACCACGCGAGAATTAGAGTGAAACCATCGAGTAGCAATGGGTATCTGGTACAATTCCGTCTAATTAGTCTTGAAAATTTTGAAGATTTCGAGTTCGGAACCCGAACTTTGCAAGCTTTGTTCTCTGTTTTTTTTTTGTCTTTTTATGAAATTTTGGGTTAGGAGTAGGGGATGACATTTCACCTCTAGTTAAGCTTTAATGTTAGGGTAGTATTGGGGTTGTAGTTTTGAGTTGGAAGGTTTTTATTGGATAGGGTGACGTGACAGCATAGGAATATTAAATTCTGAAGACTTGAGATTATAAAAACTATATATACGTCTTTATTTTGGAAATTTCCTCAAAAGATGAAAAGATGTGTGAATAATTGATTAAAAAAGTATTAAGAGGACTAATGAAAGCAGCCAATATGGTCAGCTAGCCATGTAAGACCCTCATTATTGAAGTACTCCTTTTTACACTCCTATATAAACACTTCACAAAAGTCAAAGTAAACCACTGTCCTTGCCCTATCTCATAACCCTAAATTTCTTCCAAAATTAGCAAGAAAAAAAAAAAACATGGCTAGCAGTTTGCCAATATCGTTTTCAGTATTATTAATCTTACTACAATTAGTATCTTATGTTACAGGTCAATCTCCACCACCACCAGGTGCATATCCATATGCAAATTTTAACCCATCAATTATTACAATAATAGTAATATTAGTAGCAGCGTTGTTTCTAATGGGTTTTTTCTCGATCTACATCCGCCGCCGTGCTAACGAGAACGGCGGCAGTATTCGTAGAGCTTTTTCCATGCGCCGCGCAGTTGCGGCGCCCCGTGGTCTCGATTCATCAGTAATCAGACCTTTCTACGTTTGTATACTCAACAGTTAAAGGACTTAAGATCGGGAAAGGTGCTTTGGAGTGTGCAGTTTGTCTTAATGAATACGAAGATGAAGAAACTTTGAGATTGATTCCTAAGTGTGATCATGTTTTTCATCCCGAGTGTATTGACGCGTGGTTTGAAAACCACGTCACTTGTCCTGTCTGTCGTGCGAATCTTGTTCCAGGTCCGGAACAAGATTCGCAGACAAATACTAATGACGTGGAGTTAGATACTGCGGTAAATGATGAGCATCATCAAACTACAACTACAGGAAATGATGATGTTATTTCCATCGTTACTGAAGATCCTGTAGCTAATGTACAAGAACCGGCAACGTTGACCGACACACTAAACCGGGACAAGAGTGTGAAACCGAACCGGGGGTTAATATTTCCTAGTTTTTTTGGAAAGTTTAGATCTCATTCGACCGGCCATTCAATTGTTCAACCGGGTGAGAATTTAGACCGGTTTACTTTACGGTTGCCCAAGACGTATTACGGAAGCAAGTGGTGAACCAGGGTTTTACTAAACCGGACAGGAAGTACGGTT
>OU343219.1:18794974-18897293 GCA_910596185.1 Chrysanthemum makinoi
TTAGGTCACAAGGTTTACCACACAAGCTTATAAGAAAGATAGAAGCGATTGAACAATAAATCACACACACACGCGATATGCTTATAAAGGCGGTTATGCGTGGAGTATGTGAAGAGAAATATTGAACAACCAACCCTCAAGTGAGGTTATTACATAGTATTTATAGGCAAGGAGCTAGGGCAACACTCCTACTCCTTCCCTTTCTCCTATGGGCTTGGGCCTAAGCTCATGGGCCTTCTACATAAGCTTAAGGCTAATAACAAACATAAAGGCCATAATAAGCTAACTATTACATATGAGTAACTAACACTTGAATAAGGTTTAGGAGTGATTCCAACAATCTCCCCTCAAGTGTTATTACATATGAGTAACAAACACTCAAGTGTTGGTGATGAAAAGCGGTGAAGGCGTTGATGTAATAGTAGCTTTGGCGTCTTCTGACATTCTTCTTTCTTGTGAGAAGAATTGCCTTGATTTGAACAATCTCCCAGTGTAGAGAGATAGTTTACTTTGAACAGTTATGCTTTGGCGTCATCTTTAACTTTGTTCTTTGATCATTGTTCTTTGTGATGAAAGTGATAGTATGTTGTTGTATGCATCAAATGCGCCTTTCAGTGCGCCCATTCTATGTCTCCACGTCATTCTTCAACATGCTCACGCGCTCTTTTACGTTGGAATTGATCTTGATGAAGTTCTTTAAGTCTTTAACTTTGTAGATTCTTTGATTTGACGAAGAATCATTCATTTGTTGTGTTGCTTTAAGATATAACTTCCATTAGTGATGATGTTGGCGTGAGCATGAGAAGAATCTGCGATCATTCGCTCGAGCTTCCATAAGAAGAAAACATTTAAAAAAAACGGTTAGTAATAAGCGGATTCCGGCACTTACAAGTTTGAACTTCGAGAGTGTTAACAGCATAGTGTGAAAACACAACTCTAATTCTTACAAAGGCGGTTTCTGAATCGGAGTCCCACAAGTGAGATAACACGATATACCGAAGTACACCTACGATTGAGATGAGTCATTTGAGGTACACGAAGCATCACCTCACGTAGGCCGTTTGAGACCACTAAGCGCAATCCACGGGGAGTTGCGAAGCGACTGCTTTGTCGAGTTTGATGTTGACCTGGCAGGAGTTTCCATTCAATCACTGAGGATCACAAATGTGAACCTCTCATAAATGTTCTCGACAGTTGCTAAGATCAGTGAAGGACTCGATAATGTATCATTGAAATTCTTATTGTTGAATATCAAGTGATGAAATGTCAAGTGTACCTAAGAGATCTTTTGATGAATCTCGTGGCTCTAGACTCAATAGTGCGTTTTGGTTTTCTGGAGCGGAGACTAGGGAGAGGGTCTCCTTCTTCAATACCAGCAATCTCTAAGAAAGAAAGCCGATAGTTTACGTAGGGTTCCCTGTGAGAATGAAACAAGTTTACGTTGAGAGAAACTTGAGTGGCTAAGAAGGTTTAGTGCATGCGTCCAGGGTCCATGGCGACTTTTAATCTTCAATACCGGTGTCACTAAGTGACAACTAGCATATGAATTGAACCGATTATGCGCCTAAGTTGAATAATCGGGAGGCCTATTTCTTTTCACCCTTTTCTTTGCATTTCTTTTTAATTCTTCAACTCCTTCTTTCTCCGATTCTCATTTTCTCCTTTTTACAATCATACCTAAGGACTTCTAAATACTAACTATTTGTGGTGTCCTTGGGTAGATCCCTCCGACTCTGGCGGATCATAGGACGGTTATTCTAACCTTAGTCACCTTATAACTCCATGACTAACCTATGTTGCCATAAAAACCACTTTTGTGAAAAATCTCTCAAAGTGTTTGTGAATGAAAAACATTTTAGTACCCTTTGTTGAGATAAGATTATGCATAAATACTCCCCCTCCACATGTGCTTAAGAGTTTTAACGGTTAAAATGCACGTGAGGAAAGAAGCGCGCACATTTTGAATTGATCAACTCAAGATAGACATTCCCCGGTTACGTGGCATAGTTAAAGAGTTGCATTGTCAGCTTTTAGGTGACAACTAGCTCTAATAACTACCTTGAAGGTGTAGACAATCCTCGAAGGTTGTCAAACCCGTCAGATTTCATGTCTACCAAGAGTTTCTCGAATGGTACATTCTACTCGGACAAGTCCTTTGCGAGACACGTTTACATCACTAGCGAACTAGCTTGAAATTATTACCCGTCCGGACAAGTCTTTTCGAGTTACTACAGGTTAAGATCTCGTCAAATCATGGGTTAAGTCTATAGCACAAAGATTCATTTGCATTTACACAACATATTTCTTATCACGTATTTTCTCCCCTCAAAAATGGCATATGTGATGTTATTTTTGAAAAGTTGAGAATAAATATGACCATTTAGAGTGTTGCGGGAAGAATGACCATTGTGAACAATTTTTGAACAAAGTTTTAATTCAAGTACTCCCCTTCAACGAGTGATATAAACGGTTGAGGTTTTGAAAATCATAAGGGAAAGTACTTGTTCTTTTGAGCAAAACCTTGAAAAATGAAAGGTTTGATAGGTTTTACTCAAAAGTAAGAAGCTTTCGCTCCTTTTATAAGGATTGTGGCGGCGTACCACGGGGTCCTTTATTTACAAGTGCGGGTTGTACAGCGTAATGTGTGCACAAGCCATAGACATAATAAATCATACATCCAAATTGATAATGAAAGAAGCAATTCAAGGGGTACGGGTAGTCGGAGATGTGCGCCGAGGAGTGTGAGTCGGCGTTGAAAGCGATGATGTTTCTCACGGGTGCGACCACCAACATAGCTTTCCGTCTTACGGCCGATCCCTTCGATACAACCGTTCATCAATCATGGTGATGATCCTCTTCACGTCCCTCCGATCACGAGAATTCCATCGCTTAGGAGACCCGATCTTTTGGTGTATATCCTTCAACGGGTAAGCCAATCCGTCCCTAACCATCTTCAAAGTGTGATCACCAAACTTATGAAGATCTCGCGCGCCATCAAGCAATTTCTTTGAAGTTCACTGCGGTAAAAGCGGCGAAAGGTTTCTTGATGGCGTATATTGAGAAGGCTGGTTGATGTCGGGTAGATCAAGCTGCGGTGGAGTGAAGTTGACACGCAGTGCGATAAGATTCAATGCCGGTGGAGATCTTCTACGTTCTTTGATAACTATCGTCGATGAAGATGAGCACTGACTTGATGAATTCACGTTGTATGCTGGTGGAGAATTGTCTCATCGACCACGTACTTTGGCAAGGTACATGTCTTCGATGTCGTTGATAGACAAATTCTCAAAGTCGCCGAGAGAATGCATAATCTTTTTCATCTTGTCGTTTGACCACGATATTCTTTAGGAAGGTGTAGTCCCACTTAGATGAAAGATCAACGTGTTTGATGGCAACGATACTTTTAGAACTAATCTGCATGTTGAGACTTACGAACACGGCTACGTAGTAGATTCTTGGCGTTCGGCCAATGATGAATCCCGTACAATGCATCTCGGTCGTAAGCTTCCACTTTGTTGGAGAACAAGTGATTGGCACGTTCCTCGATGGCTATCGGTTTGAGTATTAGGTGCTGGGAATGGAAGTGTCAGAGATGTAGCGTATTTCCTTGAACCATCGCCACCATGAAGAAGAAATTCCAAGTCTTTGTTGAAGAAATATCGGAATGGAATCCTTGGTTCATCTGGTTGGCCAATTGTTGGTAGAGGTTTTGACGGTCGGTTGTAGTATGGAGGGTTGTCCGGTTTAGTGAAGTCGATGTTTGCTTCTGGGTTGAGCCAATCCATGTTGTTAGACATAGCTCGAGCAATGTTTTCAAGGTGATATTCGACCTCGATGGCACTTTACGAGCTTTGTCTTTCCACGTTGAAAAGCTTCATTCTTGATTAAGCCTCAACTTCGGTTCGTCATCTTCTTCAAATGGAACTTTTCTTGCATAATCTTAGCATGCTCCAATGTATTACCGTCTACCAGATCTTGACCTTCTTCGGGGTAGGGAGTGGAATTGACAAGTGTAGAAAACCATTCAAATTCCTCTGTGGTGTCTTCATCTAGCCATGATAGGGCGTCGCCTTGGGCCTTTTTCTTCTTTCTTAGGCCTAGATGAGGTTACGGTTTCTTTACTTGTTGGGGAGAGGTGGGTTGTTGTAGGGGCTCATGGTGTTCTTCATCGTCACCACCCGTATACTCAAAGTAATCACGGTTTTGAGTGCGGGTGGTGTCTCGGAATCATGAGGTTTATCATAGAAGAGCGAGGAGGAGACCTTTGTTGGCGGGGAGGCGTTGGGGAGGTGGTGGCATGGAAGATGATTCACCGGACTTCTTTTGTCGTTTAGCTTCATCATTCTTATCCTGATCCTTATCTTCATCGTCTCTAGGGCGTTTAGACTTTTCGGCTTGAATCTGCATGCTTCTTGAAGTTGGTAGTCCAGCAATGCTTGAAACAGCTTTCCTTCATCAGTAAATGTCCCGGTCGTGAACATTTGTGTGACAAGCTTGGCACCAATTCATTATCCGAAAACTACGAGGATCGGATGGATTGATTGTGACGGTTAAGGGTGTTGATCTTATAGTTTGCTTGGCTATCGGCATAAGATTCGGATATAGTTGTCTGGTAAACATCTCCTTTGTGACTTTAGGAGCGATATCCAGAAGGTACTTGTGAGTGTAGCCTTGATCATTCGTCCATTCTTCCCTTGTAGATCATCACATGAGCTTCGTATGTATTCCTTTCATTCGCATCTTGTCATTCTCATCATGTAGATCTTGCATTTGGTCGACAAACCAATTCAGTTTTTGTAGAGCATGTCCTTCTTTCGACTTGTTGGGCGGCTTTTACAATTCTTTTATGAGTATGAAATCCAAGATGGAGTGGCTTCTTCGATTTGGATGATGATTTGGTTGATCTTTTTGATGGTGGTGGTGAAGAGTGAGAGAAGAATCGATGATGATGAGATGTGAGGAGACTCGGGTCCTTTGGTGGTTCAGAAGTTTCTTCCTTTGATCGTGCAAGACTATCTAGAAGAAATGTATCATACTCAACATCTTCTTCATTGCGGTCTTAGCTTGTTCTCGGCTTTGGCTTTGTCTGCTTCTTCATCACTTTAACCTTCTCGATTCTCGATTCGGTTCTTCAAAATCAAACTCAAGAGTATCTTTGACCGTTTGTTTGTTGTACCAAAGTGGTGGCACGGATCCTTATCGGGTTGATTAACGCATCGGGATCTGGTGAAGGTTGAGCTGCACCACTTGACCCTCCGGGGCCACCCATTTGTTCTTTAGCAAATTCTTTTGCCACGTGTTGGAGTCTAAGGAATTTGAACTTCTTCTGTATGAGGTATCGGTTGCTCTTCATCACTTTCTGAGCTTTCATCATATGGCACAAGTACAGGAGTCTTTCCTTTGCCATGTTAAGCTATTGGACTAGGAGGTTTTGATGCTGATGGAGAGTCATCCTTTTGATTTCGAGTAGTGGACCTCCTCATGCGATTGTGTATCTTGAGCTTTCGATCCATAGCTTTCTTTGCGGTTCGAGTGTAGGAATAGGGCGGCTTCCTTGGAGGGAACTTTCTTCCTTGGAGTAGGTTCCTCTTTGGGACTTCCTTTGAATTCGTACTTGTGAAACACTTCCGGCACTTCCTCTTCGGTCCTCGGTAGGTGTTCGAGAAGATTTTTCATCAAGATGACCAACTTTGCCTTCTTTTATGCTACCGATACCTTTTGTATGTTTCAAGCTTTTGATTTCATTGGTAGTCGAGAAGGTGATCGGGTAATACCGCACCTGTTTCTTTGTTGGCGATTCTTTGATTCGAGATAGTATGGGTTCAGATCAATATGTCGTGATTATCTGGGTCATTGAGCCTCATGGGGATATCAGAATGAAGTCCAAGTGCTCTCTGGATCAACAGTTTGGTGTATCTGACATAGGGAATCTTGGAGCCAAGCTTCTTGTGAAATGCCATCATGTCCTCCCATATCGATGCTTGATTTCAATGTCCTTCTTGTTGATCAATGACCGGAAAATTTGCGGTTCCATGAGCTTGGGATGCTCATAGCCTTTATCCGCGACGAGACCGATTTGGTGATGATCATGTAGAGTGTTCTCCATGGTTGAGGAATATTCTTGAGCTCCACGTGAGAGTGCTTAGTAATGATTCCTGAAGCTTCATCATAACCAATATCTATCAAGAATTTGGGGCTGTCTCTTGTAGGGGTAGCAAAGAAGTCGGTTGGGCGATGTCGGGAATGATGAGAACAGCCCGTAAGTCAGCGGGAGTGATAGTGACTTGTTTGTGATTAAGTGTCACATTCACTGCACTTTGACCGGTGATCCTCTGCATAGAATCCCAGAATTGTTGAATGTAGACCTCGGCTGTGGCGAGTGTGAGAGCATGTTACGGTAGGGATGATTCACGAGAATATCCACTGCAATGAGACAAGAAGATTCCGAGCATGTGAGGGTGTCAAAGTCAACCCTAAGGTTGTTCTTTCCAATCTTTCTCGGATAACCCTATGGAAAGATATCGGCAATTGTAAGAACTTCTGATGCATCCACATTCATTTGTTCACCATGTCGTGATCACGAAATAACATTAGCCAAAAGAACCAACATATCGAAAGACATAGTGTTAGTCAACGGAAGGTCTTATTGTCTAGTTATTGAATGTGCAATGTCAATGATTGTTACAAGTCCTAAGTCACTTGTTTGTCCAATAGTCCAATGACGTCGTGAAATGTTTAGTGAGTTAGTTAACTTTAAGTTTTAAAGTTTATGTTATCACTTATTGTTCACAACATATCAAGCGTTTAAGTTTATTAGTGACATTATTGGATTCGTGACGTTATGATAAGTTTATTAACAAGTTTGTACGCGTAACAATTCATAATGAAGGTCAATCAAGGCATAGGCGTAGAATTGGCAAAGTTAAGCGTAATGATGTGACATACGCGTAGAGCGAAAGCTTATGCGTGGGATCTTAACTACGGCGTAAGAAATGTTGCAGCGTAGGAAAAGGGGACCTTATGCGTGGAAGCTTACGCGTGGCGTATTATACCTTACGCGTAAGGCTTACACAAATAAGTAGACCTTATCGCGTGAGGTCCTTTGTTTACGCATATCCTTCACGAGGATCGCGTAGTCCCATTGTTGAACCTTACGCGTAATAGTTATGCGTAGGATTTATTCTTACGCATAACATGACTACGGGTAGGGTAATCCTTATGCGTAGAGATTCAAATGACCTTGATTCTGAATTTTAAGCGTAGCAAGCCGAAATAAATTCATCAAATCATCAATATTAACACAAAATTCATTTTAACAACAAATCATGGCATGAACATTCGTTAAACAGTTATGAGTAGAAAGTCATACGCGTAGGTCAAAACCCTAAGGGTTATGATTTAGCGTATAATTTCTAACCATGGGATTTGCACCAAACAATTTCTGGTAGTTCTAAGATGTTGTGAGAGTCTATAAACCAAGTTATAACATCTAAATTCATTGTGAATCAAAAATACCCAAACTTATGAACTTTAAACCCTAATTCCAAATTTTTAATCATTTAGAGTTTTACGGGTGGTTATAGAGCTAGGAAATCATCAATTCATCATCATATAAACATTACACAACAATCTTTTTGACCAAAACTCTTCACATTTGAAAACACCCAATCGACTCATAAACCTAATATTCAAAAACCATCAATTAGTGTTTCGGGTGGATTTTGAGGATGAAAATAGTATCATTGATGTTAAATACATGTTTTGACACAATCTTTTTAACCACAAACACCCTTTTATGATTTGTGTTCTTAAACTACGCGTAAGACACAAAATCACTATATCACAAAATTAAACCGTTGGATTTTTGAAAGATTCAAAACCATTGCTTAAAAACATGTTATAAACATGAAATCACTTACAAATTGATGATCAAACACGGTTTGTCAAGCGATTCTTAGGCGTAGGATCCTTTTAGGTGTAAGTATTAAATGTGATGGAGTAGTTAGGTGGAGAGTGTTTTATTAAAATAACTTTAACCTTTTGGCAGTTTTGGTCCCTCCACCTTTTCCTTTTTCATACAAAGCCATTTAACTTCCATTTTGGTTACCAAACAAAGATTTTAAGAAAGAAATTTGTGACACTCCCCTCGACTTAAGAAAATGATGAAAGGTTATAAATTTTAGTCAGGAGTGTCATTGAACAGAAAATTTACCACCATTGATAAAAGAAACAACGAGATATGATAACATGCAAGTACAAGATGTTTTGAAGCAGGTTAAGTCTTTGTATTCTCCTCCTCAACACTTGATCGGAAAAATACTGAATTTTGAAAGATTAAAGTGTTGACGGAAAAAATGTACTTGACATGTTGAAAGAAAAATAGATTAGAAGAATATTTTTGTTGTTTTATCGGGTTTTATATTTTTGTATTTTGTTTTTGAAAAATTATTTACAAAAGAGATTTTGGTGTTTGTGAGGTTTTTAAGGCTGTTTTAGGAGGTCATCCAATTCCTCTTGAGTCAAACACCTCATACCAATCCGGTGGACCAACTCATTAAACCTAGCGGGAGGCAAGGCTTTGGTGAGAAGATCGCCAATTGGTATTACGTACCCACAAAATATAATTCAACAGTACCTGTTCCACGTGATCCTTGATGAAATGATATCGAAGATCGATGTGCTTTGATTTAGTCTTTGAAGCCGAGTTGCGAGATCGCAATGGCACTCCGATTGTCGCGATACATCGGGATTACGTCAAATCGTAACCATAGTCTTTGAGTTGTGTTCTCATCCAAATGACTTGAGCACAACACGCCGACATGGCTACATATTACTGCCGGTTGAGACGATGTACAATCCTGCTTCTTCGATTGCCATGACACACCAGTTTATCACCAAGAAATTGTAAAGCTCCTGAAGTACTTTTCCGTGAGTCTAAGCATCTGCGTGGTCGGCGTCTGAAAAGCGATTAGTTCAAAACCGAATCCCGGATACCGGATCCCCAAGTTAATGGTTCCCTTTATGTATCGGAGGATTCTTTTAGCCTCGGAGAGGTGGGTTTCAGTTGGTGCGTGATAGCGAGCAAAGATATACGGCAAAGACAATATCGTCGCTGGTTGTTAGATACATGAATGACCCAATAATACTACGGTATTTTGTAGGGTCCACCAATTTCCCATGTAAATCAGCGTCTAGCTTCTTGGTATGAGCCATTGGTGTGGCATAGGTGTCCCAGGTTTTCATTCCAAATTTGTTTAACAATTCAAGGGCATATTTGGACTGACTCAAGAAAATACCACGGGTGATTGATGAACTTGTAGTCCTAGAAAGAGCGTGAGTTCACCCATCATGGACATTTCAAAATTTTTCTTCATTAGTTTTGCAAAGCGATTGAAAACTTTTTATGTGTAGACCCAAAAATGATGTCATCCACGTAAATTTGAACAATTAAGATATGTGCCCGTGATATTGTATAAAAAGAGTTGGGTCAACCGAACCTTTGGTGAAATTATTAGCAATGAGGAAAGATGATAGCTTATCGTACCATGCAGGAGCTTGTTTGAGACCATCTGAGCTTTGTTCAGGTTTGTAGGCGTGATTGAAACTTCGGGATCAACGAATCCATCGGTTGGTGACATAAACCGTTTCTTTAAGTTGTCCATTGAGAAGCGGTTTTGACATCCATCGATAGACCGTCATATTCATATGAGCCTGAGCGAGAAATATCGAACGACCTCAAGGCGGCAGCGGGCAAAAGATTCTTCAAAGTCTATTCCCTCTTCACGGCGATAACCCTTAGCCACCGGGCGTGACTTATTTGATAACATTTCCTTGACATCAATTTGTTTTCCAAATCCATTTGAGACCAATGGCGTAGACTCCTGTTGGTCTTTCAACCAGTTCCCATACTTCAAGGCGTTTGAATTGGTTGAGTTCTTCTTGCATGGATTCAATCGGTTGTCTTTTGTCATTCGTCTTTGATGTTTTAGGTTGAGATTGGCGACGGTGAGTGCATAAATGCAATGTTCACCATCGTGTGAAGGCGTTGTCTTGTAACGGCGGTTGATTCGGGTTGCCAATAATATTTTCGAGAGGATGGTCTTTTGTCCATCTATGTGTGGAGGGTTGATGTTGGTATACATTGTGCGATTCTGAGGATTCAAATGGTTTGTTGAAGATTCGCGACATCGGTGCGTCTCTCATTAGCAAGCGGGTTAAAGCATTTGGATCAAAATCTGCAGGTGGGGGTACTTCATTCAGAACATCATCGGCCGATTCATCATTGTTGGAAGCGGTTTGTTCAACTGTTGTGTTGGAGTCAGCTGGTGGTGCTTCTTCAACCATAGTTGTTGTAGCAGTGTATCGGGTATAAGAGTATTATCGGGTTGAGCGTGAGCTTGGCGGATACACACGAGCACGTTCATCAATATCGTCGAGCAGGAGCAAATAACCTTTCCATTTGTTGGAGTAAGGCGGGGCTTTGTTCGGTGATGATGGGGTTTGGGGAAGTTTAAGCGGTTGTGTCCGGGTTCCAAGTTATACTCGAAGCCATTTCCGTAAGTTCATCAAAATGAGCATGAATCGTTTCCATCACCTTTTGTCGACGATTCGGTTGGAAACCTTTTGAATTATCACGATATCAGATAAAGACTCCAATTTCAGCTTTGGCTTTGAGCTTTCCAAAGTCATCACGATCATTATTAGGATAGCAAAGAGATCCAAATACATGAAAGTGTTTGAGATTCGGTTTTCTGTTGTGGACAAGCTCAAAAGGTGTTTTGTTGTGGCGTTTTGTAATCATAGAGCGGTTTTGAGTATAGCATCGATGAATACACTACGCCCATAAGTAATCGGAAGTTTAGCATTGATTAACATTGTTCTTGCGGCTTCCACTAGCGTTCGGTTTAGATCTTTCGACAACTCCGTTTTGTTACGGTGTGCGTGCAATAGATGTCGATCTTTGAATTCCCACTTTCTCATAGAATTCACGAAGAGTTTGATTAACAAATTGATGCCTCTATCGTTACGATTAGTCGAGCGGTGTTTCGTAGCTGAACTTGTATTTTCGTGAGAAAGGTGATGATCATCGTTGGAGCTTGATCTTTGCTTCGAAGAAAGTAGACCCAAGTCAAGCGTGAATAGTCATCAACAATTACTAAGATGTAGCGTTTGCCATTGATCGTTTGCAGGCGCATCGGGCCACACAAATCCATGTGAAGAAGATGAAGCACATCTTTGAGGCGTGTTCCACCTTTGAAGGAAAATGAGCACGAGTGCTTTTGCCTTGTTCACAAGTGGAGCAAAGGTGATCTTTAGAATACCGAAACCGTGGGAGTCCTTCAACTAGTTTGTGTCGAGCAAGGTTGGTGATGGTTTGAAAGTTTAGATGTGAGAGGCGACGGTGCCATAGCCAGGATTTTGTTGATGTTGCCTTTGAAAGTAAGCAGATGGGAGAAGAAGCAACCATGTCTTGCATAGAGATAGTGTAAAGACTTGAATTACGCGAGCGAGACATAAGGTCGTTTCCTTGTAGATCACGAATGAAACAAGTTTTCTCCATGAAAGCAACCTCCAAATCTCCATCACGGCTGACCTCAAAAGCAGTTGTGACCGAGGCCTTCCACATAATAAACACTGCTTATTTCGATGTTCCCATTAATGTAGTCTCCGTAGCCCATGATAGGTGCGAAGTGATCATTCCGAACGGCGGTGCCAATGAACTTTGCACTAAAGTTTGATAACAGTTTAAGATTGACTGTCATGTGTCGGGAACATCCGCTATCAACAATCGAGAATGATCGTATCACTGCATTACACCGCAGGCGACCACGGATGGAATAGAAGTAGATGTGGAACCCGAAATGTTAGAGGGTTCCGTAGCAGATATAGTAGATATACACACATCAATAGCTTTAGGTATCCACTTAAATCCTAGTGTGTTATATATCCATTTCTGCCATCTCCAACTAGTATTTGCTTTAGTCTTAGTGAATGCACTAGGTGGTACTACATTCCTAGGAGGTGGCTGGAGCTACTGAGGGATAACAATGCGTTTCTTAGAATCTAAAGAGGCGGTCTACCAAGCCTGAGACTTAGAAAGATTAGTGGGCCTAGAGGTATTCGGTTCTTAGGATTCCTTAAACGAGAGATGATAGCTTTAGCAACACATTTATCATGACAATCAGAATTCATACTTTTACGACAAATAACACAAGGTGCATCGGACTGAATATCAAAAGTACTTAGGTTTAGCATTACGTTACATCACTATTTCTATTACATTTGCGGATGGCCTTAATATCTATAGTGGATGCAACGTGAGTCTTATTCATAGTCCTAGGGTGTTCTTCTACTTTAGCATTCTTGATTGATCTTTTCTTAGGTCGCTAACTTCCTATTCTTGATGTAGTGCTCTAGAACGTGAAGTCGCGGACATTTGGAAAAGACGCAACTATTCTGTTTGATAGAAGGAGGCACGTTAGCAACTTGTGATTTTGCAGTAGGGATTCTAGGTTCATGAGTACTAAGTGTTATTGGGGCTAATCTCTTAATGATGGTTGGCGGAAGTTGTTCATACTTTCCTAACATTTCTCTTAACTTGAAGATAGTGTGAATCGGATCTTGATTTTGAACCGAACATTTCCAACAAAATGCATAACTTCTTTAGTGTGTGCAAGATAATGATCAAGTTCATTTGATGCTTCATCACGAGTCTTTTGAGTAAATCAAATATGACACCATATTCCTTTTTAACTTTTACAAGTTCTTGTTCATATTTTGAGATTTGACACTTAAAAGACACGTTTTGATCATCAGTTGCTCAATTTTAGGATCGAGAAGATTTTGCATGGCTGGGCGATTTTGTTTTGAAAAACAAGTTGTTGATCATGAATATCTTTTTGACACCAATTAAGGCGGCGTATTGCATTTGAAAGTTCGTTTGACAATCGTTTGTTTTCAACTTTTAAGGACTCGATCTGAAGCACATTATCGGTGTTCTCAACATTTACCACGAATCAACGATCGGCGAGATATGATCAAATGCATATGACAAAGAATTCAATAACACAACATTATGGACATCGGCCGACGATGACATCTTCCAATAGTCGATCAACATCTTTTCTCAACAGTTTCTTTTTACGTTTAGTGTTAGAAATAGATGTTTGTTTTCTAAAACGACCTTCATCAAGCCAAGTTCCTTATGAAAGTCCTTTTCCCAAGACAATGCACAACTTTTCAAATTTTTAACATTTGGTAAAAGATTTTTCGGAAAAATGTCTCTTTGTTCTCGCGCTAGAGGCGATTGAAAGTGTTGAACTTTGATTTGATAATGATATTCTATCTCATGTTGTAAAGTTTTGAGGTCAGCCATGAAAATGTCAAAATATCGAAGAATTTTTGCGATTTTCAGTTTTGAGTTTACTTCAGCGATGGAAGGTAAAGGACCATAAGTTTGTGCATAATCTGGTTTGGGATTAACATTAGAAGACTCAGGTGTTTTATGATTACCCTTGGTGTGTTAGAAGAATCCGTTGGTGTGACGAAAGTGACCGCTTTTGAATAGTTAAAAGGTTTGTTGTAAACAACTTTTTCTAATTTTGATCGACTCTCGTCTTATGCATCTAATTCCTCTTGACGATGATATTCAACAACACTCATAACAGAATTATCAACTTTATATTATGAACTGGAAACTTCAGGATTTGGTTTGAATGCTTTGGTTGAAAGCTTAGGTTTGTCGGCAAGATTGGTCCATATCCATTTGGGTTGGGTTTTAAAGTAAACTTTTCAATGGTGTGACCGACTCGCCATGTTTGTAAACAACAGTTTTAAACTCTTTAAGTTTGTTTTGCAAGCCGATGATTTCTTCAAGATGATCATCTATTCGTTTAGTTGAATGCTTTTTGTATGCAGAGGCTGTTTTTGACAAGTTAACAAGTCAGCCTTAGCTTTTTGATTTTCCAAGGTGAGAGCATTAATTTGCTTTTTATGTTCATGTTTCAGGTTGTTCTATTTGGACAACAAAGCATTCTTTGAAGCGGCTAGATCACGCATCTGTCTTTCTAAATATTTTTCGTTTTGATGAGATTTGGCAAAGGCGGCTTCAAAACCGTTTTCACGTTTTTCTTGAGTTTTGAAAAAGTTGAGTTGCTTTTGTAAACATTCAAAATCCTTGGTTAACAGTGCATTTTGCATTTTCAAGTCTGATTAATGGCATGACATTTTTCCACTATGGTGTTGGTCTTGTATTAAGCGAGCAAAATCGGATGAGGCAAAAGTTCGGGCGTGTTCAGCGTGAGTCTCAACATGATCATTACTTGAGATCCTCAAGTATAACCCGAGTCAATTTGATTATCAAGGGAAACCGTTTGGTCATCTTGATCGTCAAATATAACTACGGGTTCTAGTTGAAAATCGTCGGAATGAGATGTGGATGGCTCATTTTGAACATTTTGAGCCTTGCGGATTAGGATGTTGGCGGAGATATGAGATCGAGAGATAAATATGGTTTGTTAGGTGCACGAGACAAGCCATCGATGTCATACTGGGCTGTGTCACTCATGTGTAACTCATGCATATTAGCCATCAACATAACAATTTGCATTGGCACGCAAGTCCTCCATATCATCATCTGAAGTCAACATTTGCCATAAAGCTCGTTCTTTGTCGTGAGAGTTCCACCGGCTTCATCCTTAAGAGCCAAAAGAAGAGCCTCTTTGAAATAAGCACTGCCCCTAGTCCTTGGCTTTGGGCATGCATTAGCCAGTGTCCCTTCTCATTGCAGTTGTAGCATCGAAGACCATTCAACCCATTCGAGCATTTCCTGTTCCACCACTTGAGCTCGATTGTTATTCCTACCCACAGCATTAAACCCTTGACCACCGCCCATCGGACGACCATAACCACGATTCTGAACTTCAACTCGTCCATTGTTCACAACAGCTTGATTCCTTGTATTAGATGAGGAGCGAATACGGTTGTTGGATTTGTTGGTATAACGGCTAAAGGCATTAGCAATCATAGCAAATCCTTGTTGCAATGCTTCAACGGATCGATTCCTCATTAGCTTCGCTAACAAGTGCTTGAGCATTGTTGTTGTTGTATGGAACCAATTGAGTTTGTTGAGATTGAGGTTGTGAAGGATCATGTGGTGTGATTGTAGCATTGGTTGAGTTCTTTGGTTGAGGAGAATAACTGTTTTGAGCATATAAGGCAAGTTGTTGATTTTCGGATGTGTCGGTGGAGCAATTTGAGCACGGAGAATCCTTTCCCTATCAACTTCCTTTTCATGAGGCTTCAAGTAATCGTACAATAATCCATATGTAGAATGATGCATGTTTTTAAACTTGACGGAGAAAAATGACGTACTTCTCCCATTCAGGACCAAGACTACTCAGGAACTTAGTATTCACCGCAATTCTTGGCATGATGATGTTGTGTTTATCCAAATCATTGATGATGTTAGAAAATCAGTGATGATAGGACTCGAGTGTCTCTCCAGGTTCAATCATGAAGTGTTCATAAGCCAAGTAAATTTTGGATTCCAAATCTTCTGATTGAGTACTGATCCTTCCATAAGAAGACGAATATGATCCCACATTTTCTTTGCAGGTTTTTGAGCATCAACACTACGAAGAATTAGGTTTGGTAATCCTAGGAGGATATATTCCATTGCAAGCTCATCGGCTTCATAGTGTAGAAGTTCTTGAGGATTCAAGTCCGCAACGATAGCAATGTTCGTTTGTTCATCTCTTGGTGGAATGGCATTTGGATCTCCGGGTACAATGACGGTAGGCATCTCAAATGGACCTTCCAAGATAACCTTCTTTAAGAACTTTCCATGTGGCTTCTTTAGATCACAAAACCTAAAGAACCTTATCACCCATTGATCATAGTTTCTGGAGTGAGCATTGGAGGTCTATCAAGTGATCCAACCTCATGAATTGATTGTTGGTTGCTTAAAGCTTCAAACATCTTTGCAAACCAAGTGGGTTCCTTCATAGTGTTCCTTGATGGATGTTGATTGAAGTCATTTGTGTATGGTTGAACTTGAAGACTTGGTGGTGGTTGAACCATTTGAGGTTGTGGATTGGCAGCAAGTTGTGGAGTATGTTGTTGATTAAATTGTTGTTGATAAATTGCTTGTTGTTGATTCCATTGTTGATGTTGTGGAGTAAGTTGTTGTTGACGTTGAGAATAAGTGTAAGGGAAATAGTTAGAGTATGGTGGTTGTGACATGTTGAAAACTTGTGTTGGTAAAAATGGATCTTTGTAGTCGAATGAACCTTTGTTGATGAAGTATCCTTAGGCACAATAGCCAAGTAGCACTTATGCGTAAAAACACCAAAGTTACGCGTAACAATTAAGAGTTACGCGTAGATTTAGCTTACGCGTAAGTAGGAAAAGACGCTAAAGTTATGCGTAGACACAAAGTTATGCGTAGAAAGTTAGGCGTAGGATTATCTTATGCGTAAGACTAGGCTTAGGCGTAAGATTAAATCTTAGCGTAGGATTTCTACGCGTAAGCTTTATGCTTATCCGTAATTTTAGGGTTTTATCCCAAGTGATCTTTTACACTTCACAGTGCAAAAGATATCCAAAGTCGACGTATTTTCAGACTTATCCAAGTAAGAAAACACGGAATAAACCACGAAAATGAAGATCAAACCAAGGATAAAGTTACGCGTAAGATTAGGGTTTTCTTACGCGTAGACTTACTCGTAAAAGTGATAATGCCCAAAGATGTTTCTAAACCAGTTTTGTGTGATGAAATAGCTTCAATAACACCAAAAGACACAAAAGTGTGAAACTTGATGATTCAAAGCTCTTAAAATTGTTATGCGTAGAACGATACCCACGTATAAAAACTAGTTTAAAAAACACGATCCACGCATAAAGTTTGAAACTTTTTGCCAAAACAAGTATTTTAACACCTTAAAACGTTGAAAGTACAAGAATCTTGGATTGAAAAGTGAAAAAAACGAGTTTTTAAGTGAGCCAAAGCTCTCGTTACTTTTACGCGTAAGACCGAAACAAAAACTTCAAAAACAAAACGTGTTCACCCAACTATTTGGCGATTGATACCACTATTAGGTCACAAGGTTTACCACACAAGCTTATAAGAAAGATAGAGAGGCGATTGAACAATAAATCAAACCCACATACGCGTAGGAATAAAGACGGTTTAGGCATAGAGTATGTGAAAGAGAAATATTGAACAACCAACCCTCAAGTGAGGGTTATTACAAAGTATTTATAGGCAAGGAGCTAGGGCAACACTCCTATTCCTTCTCTTTCTCCTATGGGCTTGGGCCTAAGCTCATGGGCCTTCTACATAAGCTTAAGGCTAATAACAAACATAAAGGCCATAATAAGCTAACTATTACATATGAGTAACTAACACTTGAATAAGGTTTAGGAGTGATTCCAACAAAGGATATCTATCGTCTATAGTATAAAGCACTTGTGGTAGGTGCTTGGAAGTCAAGACTAAGAAGCATTAGTGAAAGGTGCTTAGAAGTTAAGACAAAGAAGCATTAGTGAAAGGTGCTTAGAAGTGAAGACACAAGACATTAGTGAAAGGTGTCTTGTAGATCTAGTCAAAGGCATTAGTGAAAGGTACCTTAGATGTACATTCGATATGGTGTGTTTCGATGTACAAGATAGACTAGTTTTAGATCCAAGGATATTGATATCCTTGATGATGTTGTAAAGGAGTAGATCTCCTTTGGGATTAGTCATTGGTGTAGTGTGGTAGTAGTTCCTCCATTACAATGGAACTTGGTGCTTAGCCTAGTACCTAATAAAGGGTAGGCGACGTTGTGAAGGTGTAGTTCACCTAAGGTGTGAAAAAACTAGGTACTTAGCCTAGTACCTAATAAAGGGTAGGCGACGTTGTGAAGGTGTAGTTCACCTAAGGTGTGAAAGAACTCGGTGGTTAGCCTAGCACCGTATAAAGGGTAGGCGACGTTGTGTTAGGTGTGGTTCGCCTTGGTGTGAAAGAACTCGGTATTTAGCTTTGTACCGGAAAAAGGTTAAGCGACGTTGTGAAGGCTTCTTCGCCATAAGGAGATTGGTGTAGTGATTACGAACTCTCGAGTAGGTGACTCGGGGAGTGGAGTAGGGCAAGGAAGGTGACCTTGTAGCCGAACCACTATAAACACTTGCGTTGTGGTTTTGTGCTTCTTACTCTTATCTTTTCATTACTTACCTTTACATGCTTGTTTATCAACATCCAACACACACATCCAAATAGATTGACATAAGTCGATCTAAATATATTAAAAGGAAGTTTTAATTGGTAAAACTATTCAACCCCCCCTTCTTGTTTTCCACAATTGGCATCAGAGCTTCGTTACCAAGTTTGTTGAAGTATATTGTACTTTAAAAACTTGATACGATCCACAGTTAATTGAAAACTACAAAGAAGGTCTTTCATAAAAACAAACACCATGTCTTTTAAAACTATATGTTTGGATGTTGATTTGATAACAACATTTTTCTTATTTATTTTAATTGCACTAATATTTTTTTTCATGTTGATTAGTCAAAGCTCATACCCACCAAGCTTTAGGAGTCGCTTGGTAACAAGAATATCTTCCTTAAGAAGGTATCTTAAAAGAGCGGGAATCGTCTAAGTGACATTTGTTGTGTCATTTGTAAAGACATTCCTAAGTACGCTAGAGGTATGATTTTCTTTTTACTTTGCTTGATAATTAAGTATACCTATTTAGGTATTTATATGATTATCTTTTGTGCTTATACATGTTTTACATGAAGCTTCATTAGAAGCCTTTTCTCACATACGTGTTTTATTTCTCGTCTAAAATCGTGGTATTTAAAACTTATGTTTTGTTTCCTTTAAATCCAATAATAAAACATAACATGAATTTCAAAAATTCCTCCTTCCCTATAAAAACTCCCACCGTCGACCTATCTATCAAATCCTCACCTTTTTTCAAATCATCCAATTTCAAAAATTCCTTCTCACTTAAAAACCTCATCTTCCTCCTCATTTCATCTCAACCGAAACCAAGAAGATCCGTCATCAACATGGTTTACATCGCGACTTTCGTGCTCATCGTCATAACACTCATCGCACTTGTGTTACCTATGATGAAGTTCACATACGGAGACATTTACTTTGTGTTGTTAATCTATATTGGGGTCATTTACCCAATCCTTTGTATCATCCTTAGCATTGAAATGCAATATTATTAATGATCTAGATTATCTAGGTTGTTTTGTTATAGTGTGTTTATCATTTCTTTTGATTTATATGTTTCATTTCTTTCATGATACATTAGAAGTCATGTATGCATGCTAAAGGAAAATGTAGGATTAAACATATTTTCATGGTATAAAAACTATAAAATCTGTTTACTACTCAGATCCACGGATCCCAGAAGTTATACTAACCGGATCCCTTTTGAAAAGGAACCGTGGGATCCGTCCCTAATTGGAAAACAGTTTTTTTTTCATGCAAATCAAAAACCTCTTTTCTTCTAAGAGTAATACTCTACCTATACGGCAAAACCATAAGTAAGTTAAGTGTATTTCTTGTTAAAAACCATTGTTAATAAAAATCTAGTAAAACATTAGATTATCATAAGTTGACCACAAACATCTCCTTTTATTAACTTGTCATTTCTATAGGTTCAACTATGACGCATGAATATGAGTTTGATTTTTTACTCACTAGCGTCTACACTCAAACATCTCTCGAACCCAACTCGCCTGGCAATCATGTCCGTGGGTTCAATAATCTCGAAAACCGTCACTTCCATGAAGGACGTATTGTAGACACCTCTCTACAATTCGAAGAAGGTATCAATACCTCCTTCCGAGCCATAGGACTAGAATGTATTCTTGAAATCAACGAGAAGATATGTCCAAGGTTCATAATGGATATGGGTAAACAGAAACCTTTACGCATAAGGGTCACTCTTACGAGTAAGCCTTACGCGTAAGGTTCCATATACGCTTACGCGTAAGCTCTATGCCTAACGCTCTCTTTTCCTACGCGTAACATTTCTTTCGCGTAAGTCAATATCCTACGCATAAGCTTATGCTTACGCGTATAACCACTACTGTTTACGCATAAGCTTGAAATTTTACGCCTAAGCCTTAGATCAACCAAAATTATGAATTGTTACGCGTGCAAACTTGTAAATAAATAAATCATAACGTCACGAAACTAATATGTCACTAATAAGCTTAAATGTTTAATAAGTTAATAAGTGAAAATTTGGAATTTAAAACTCAAAGTTAATCTACTCACGAAACTTAACACGACGTCTTTGGACTATTGGACTAACAAGTGACATTGGACTTGTAACAATCATTGACATATCACATTCAATAATTAGACAATAAAATCAACTTTTGACTAACATAATGTCTTTCGATATGTTGGTTCTTTTGGCTAAATATCTTTCAGATCACGATATGGGCGCTCAAATGGAAAATGTTGATGCACCAAATGTTCTCTCAATTGAAGACATCTTCCCCGACTGTTACACAATGAAGATTGGAAAGAATAACCTCAGAGTTGATATCGATAACTTCACTTGTTCCGAGTCTTCTTGTCAGATTGCCGTAGATATTCTGAAGACTCACCCTTATCAGAACATGCTTACAAATTCTGCTACTGTACCTGAGATCTACATTCACCAATTCTGGCACACTATACAAAAGGTCAAAGGTCAAAGTGCTGTGACAGTGACACTAAACAACAAACAAGTTACCATCACACCTGCAGATTTGAGAGCTATTCTTCTTCTTCCTATCATCGAAACTACTGAATACACTGCTACTCCAACGGAAGAGGTCGCTCTCCAGTTCATTGTCGACATCGGCTATGATGAAGCTGCCGAGGTAATTACAAAGCACTCATCTGTGGATCTTAAGAACATCCCCCAGCCATGGAGAACACTCTACATAATGATTGCCAAATCCGTTTCCAGACGTGATAGTGTTCATGAGCATCCCAAGCTCAGAGAACTACAAATCTTTTGGGGTATGGTCAACATGAAACACATTGAATTTGCAGCTCTGATCTGGGACGACATGATGTCATACCTTAAAAAGCCTGGCACCAAGATCCCTTACATCAAATACACCAAATTGTTGATCCAAAGGGCTCTAGGGAATAATCCTGATATTCCTTTGAGACTTGATGACCCCAAACATCACTCCGTGTTACTTGAGCCCACACTCAACGTTGTTAGATTTAAGGACTCAACGACAAAGAAACAAAGTGCGGTGTTACCAGATTGCCTTCTTACGGATGCCATCAAGGGACTTCAATCTCACAAATGCTATCTGGAAGCAGTTAAACTAGGCAAAGTAGGATTCATTGATGAAAAGTCTTCTGGCACACCTGTGAGGAAGACCAGGAGAGGCAGTGCAGGAAGTGTTACAAGCACTGAGAGTGCCCTCAAGTACCCAAAGAGGAATCCTTCCCGAAAAAGGAAAGTTCCATTAAAGGAAGCTATCCCTATTCCCAAACCTAAACCGCAACAAAAAATAATGGACGGGGACTCAGAGAACACTGAAACGGACGAAGAAGTCATCTAATCTGAAACTCCAATCGTTGATACTTTGACAGTAGCAAAACCTCTAAGTCCTAAGACTGATAAAGGTAAAACTCCAGTGCTTGAGCACGAAGAAGAGAGCTCAGAAGAAGAGCCACTGGATAAAGACTACAGAAAGAAGTTGAAGAATCTCAGACTCCAACATGTTGCTCAGGAATTTACCCATGAACAAACTCGTGGCCCGGAGGGTCAAGTGGTGGTGCACTATCTACACCAGTTTCCGATGCGGTTAATCAACCCGATAAGGAAACTGGTACCACCACCCTCGAACAACAACAAAGGCAACTGGAGGATTCTATCACCTATGACTTTGAGGAACCAGAAAAGGAGAAGTCTGAGAAAATTCCTGATGAAGATGTTGAGGTTGCAGCTAAAGAAAATGCAGAAAAAAAAAGCTCAAGCTCAAGCAGATGAAGAAGCCAGGATTAAGGCTGAAGAAATGGCTAAATCTAGAAAAGATGACGATGTTGATTATGATGATTTTCTTCTAGATAGTCCAAAGACGCTCCAAGGAACTAACTTCTGAACCACCAAAGGACCCCGAGCCTCCTCATGTCTCATCATCATCAGACTCATCTTCTCACTCTTCTCCTCCACCATCCAAAGCTTCAACCAGATCCGCATCCAAGTCAGTAAAGAAACCAACTGACTCTTGGATATCCCGAGCTAAGACAAAGATTGTCAAAGCTGTCCGCAAGTCGGAAGAAAGATGTGACCAACAAAAGCTGAATCAACTCGGCCGACAGATCAATCTTCTACAAGACGGGATTAATGAGATGTTGAAAGAAAGGGAGCATATCCAGAAGTTTATCAATCGTGATGTCCAAGGGGAAATGAACAAGACGATTAGGGAATATACCCATAGGTTCCTTCTCGAAATTGTTCCTGGAGTGACAAAAGAGATGTTTACCAGACAACTCTATCCGAATCTCATGCAGTTGGCCAAACAAACAATAAGATCAACGCCTTTAACTGTTACAATCAACCCAACTGAGCCTACAGCTTTCTCCGATGCAGAATTGGTTTCCAAGCTTGTAATTCAAATGTCAAAACGATATGCAACGTTTACCTCTGACGAAGGTAAACTGTTTGACGCATTGCTGGATTACCAACTTAAAACGGGATGCAAAGCGGCATCTGAAACGGCTAAGCGTCCTAGAGACGATGATGATGCGGATAAAGACAAAGAATCAAAACGCAAGAAGAAGTCTGGTGAATCCTCCTCTATGCCACCACCACTCCAAAGGACTCCATCCAAAAGAATATCTCCTCCACGTTCTGCTGCTACAGATAAACCTCAGGACTCTGAGTTACCACCATCAACAGAGAAAACCGGTGATCATTTTAAATACACAGGTGGTGACGATGAAGAGATCCCAGAGCCCCAACAACAACCCACCTCTCCCGCCACTACAAAGAAACCAGAGTCCTCATCAAAGCCAAAGAAGAAGAAGACGAAGAACGATGTTCTCTCATGGCTAGATGACGATACAACCGAAGATTATGACTGGTTTTCTAGACTTGTTGATGCTACTCCCTCACTACCAGAAGGTCAAGAAATGGTAGATGGTCGTACTATGGAGCATGTGAAGCTGATTCAAGAGCATTTTAGAGTGAAGAAGATGACTAAGACTGAGCTAAGATGAATTAAGAATGATGCCTTCCAACTGCTTAAAGACAGCTCAGAAAGTGAAATTGAAGTTGAATACCATCTCAAAAACATTGCACAAGCCATGTCAAACAATATTGATTGGCTCAATGCCGAAGCTGATGGATCTGGACACACACCTTGTGTCAGTGATATTTTGTATTACATTAATAAGCACGCGGAATTTACTTAGTAATACTTAGAAGACAGATTATACGATGTATTGTAAGTGAACACAGATTAAACACAAAACTAAGCTCCAATATTATTAATGAATAATACGAGTGATCTTGCTTATCACTAGGGTTACACCTTGAAGCTTATGTGAATGATACGTATGTATGTAAGTACCTAAGATAATGACCTAGGACCTCCTTTTATAGCATAAGGAGTCCTTTACAAGATAAGTATAAAGTTAACAATATAGAATATACACAAGATCTTTTCTATACTTATCTAAACACGTTTTCCTAACACTTATCTAATAGCAGTGGTAATAATGTGCCAACAGTGGTTATACGTTTCCACTGCTAGTGAAATACTTAGCAATGTCTTCCACAGCTATCAGTGGTAACAGATTATTCCCAACAATCCTCCCCTAAACTTATGATTTCTCTGCAAATCAATAAGTTTCTTCAATCTACATCATCTTCAAGGATTTGGGGAATTCTACCAAACACTTCACTTCTTCCTTAAATTCTGAATAGCTCTTGAACATTGATATTAGTACACAGCATCACAGTGAGAGTTCCAGCTCTGAGTGGATATTCTTTCTCAGCAAGCATGAATGCATCTACTCCATTTGCAGTAGAAACATGATGAACTTCACATGAATCATAGTAGAACCATTTACTACCAAGACATGAACATGAGAATTTCCAGAAATCATCATTAACATCTGGTTCATAGAGCCTTCTAAGATTAACCCATAACTGCATCTCCTTCATATCTTTGAGATCTTCAGCATCAAACCTTTCTTGAACTAACTTCCATAGTGTGTCAAGATCATCTCTGTCAAAAGCTTTGATGAGATCTTCAAATTGAATAAATGATTGAGTTTCACCACCTAGCCTTGTGATCTTCCATGTTGGAGCAAAATTGCTAGCAGTGTATACTTCCCAATCAATGATAGGATGTCTGACTTGCAGTGGTTCTTGATAAAAATCTTCTTCTTCTATCACAATCATATCAGTCAGTTGTTCTTCAGTGAATTTATCAGTTGTAACTTCTTGTTCTTCAGCAAACTTTGTCTTCTTAGCAGTCTGAGAATCACTGTCTTTGGCCTTTCTCTTCAAATCAGGATACCTTCTTGCTTCTTCTTCAGAGTCCATTGGAATGAAATCTTTATCTTGTCTTTAAACTCTGTAGTAGATACTTTCACTATCTTCATGAACTCTGATATTAGTACACAGCATCACAGTGAGAGTTCCAGCTCTAAGTGGATATTCTTTCTCAGCAAGCATGAATGCATCTACTCCATTTGCTGTGATTCAAATGAAAAGTCAGACCTTCCCAAGACCTCACCCAAGCCTACACCCAAGACACCCTACAAGCCTTTTAGAGTTGCTGCTGAGGAATCAACTTCCAAGACAGTTTCTTCTGAAGACTTGTCATTTAATTCTTTGCAAAACAATAATTCTGTTAAAAACAATTCTGTTCATGTTTGTGGTTTGAATGCTTTTGCTTGTGATGAAACTTCTTTCATTTTGAATAAATCTTCTAAAAGGAAGACATGTTTTGTTTGTGGAAGTAAATTTCATTTGATTAAGGATTGTAATTTTCATGAGCAAAGAATGGGTGTATGTGCTAGTCAAAAGAAACTTAGACCAATATGGAAAAATGTTAATGATATACCATCTTTTGTTCCACAAGCAACTAATAAAAATAGCAAACATAATTCTGGTTGGAGAAGATCAGTTGCTAGACCATATGTGCGACCCACAAGTAAATATTTTCAAAATGGTTATTGGCCTGAATGTTTTGACTCTATGTATGTTGGAAAGGGATATAGGGATACTGCTGTGAAGCCCTCAGCAGGTTGTTCTAGGACTAAAAAGGGACCTAATTTTCAATGGAGGTCCAAGAACAATAGTGGATCTTTTACATCTACATGGCCTAAATCCTATGATCCACAAGGCAGGCTCAAGTCAGTAATGACTTGAGTCTCCATAGTGTACTAATATTTTGTATATATTCTTATTGTTGTTGTAGGATCATCCCTTGAGGAGTAAAGATGTTGGCATAGTGGATAGTGGCTGTTCTAGAAGCATGTCAGGAAACAAAGAAAAGATGCATGATTTTGTACCCATAGAAGGAGGAGGCAGTGTGACTTTTGGTGGAGGAGATGGTAGAATCACAGGGAAAGGCACCATTAGAACACCTCATTTGGATTTTGAGAATGTGTACTATGTAAAGGAACTGCAACATTTCAACTTGTTCTCAGTATCACAAATCTGTGACACAAAGAATAAAGTATTATTTTCTGAGGATGAATGTATTATTCTCTCTAAAGACTCCACACTACCAGAAGATACATCTATTATGCTGAGAGTTCCTAGGAGCCACAATTTATACACATTCAATTTGAATGATGTTCAACCAGAAGTTGACCTAACATGTTTGGTGGCTAAAGCATCCCTGGATGAGTCTACAAAATGGCATAGAAGGATGGCTCATGTGAACTTCAAGACCATTAACAAGCTTTCTAAACTGGGTCTAGTTGAAGGACTTCCTTCCAAAGTCTTCACCAATGAACACAATTATGTTGCCTGCAACAAAGGAAAGCAACACAAATCTATGAAGCTCCAAAACCAAAGAGCAATTTTGAACCAGATCCAGCTGTGAATGTTCACTTATACAGATCTATGATTGGTTCATTAATATATTTAACAGCTTCCAGGCCTGATATTACCTTTGCTATGAGTGCTTGTTCTAGACATCAGGTCACTCCACTTACTTCCAACTTGAATGCAGTCAAAAAGATCTTCAAGTATCTGAAAGGCCAACCCAAGTTAGGTCTTTGGTACCCAAAAGAGTCTCCTTTTGTATTGGAAGCATATAGTGATAGTGATTATGCTGGTGTGAATCTGGATAGGAGATCCACAACTGGAGGTTGCCAATTTCTTGGTAGAAGATTGATTTCTTGGCAATGCAAGAAACAAACTATTGTTGCTACCTCAACTACTGAAACAGAGTATATTGCTGCTGAAAATTGTTGTGGTCAGGTACTATGGATCCAAAATCAGTTGTTGGATTATGGGTTTAATTTCATGAACACCACAATCCATATTGATAATCAAAGTACCATATGCATAGTTAAAAATCCAGTTTTTCATAATAGAACTAAGCATATTAAGATCAGGCACCACTTTATAAGAGATGCATATGAAAAACATTTGATAAAGGTGGTTAAGATTCACACAGATGAGAATGTGGCAGATTTGTTTACTAAAGCTTTTGATGGACCCAGGTTTCAACACCTAGTTGTCCATATTGGGATGCATAACCCTTAACTGCAAAGTTTGAGGGGAGGCATAGGCCTCAGGGGCGGCATATGCCTCAGGGGAGGATTTTAGTTGTATATTTTGTAAACTTTGTAGATATCTGGTTATCTTTTTGTTTGCTAACACTAACCTGCTAATGTTCTTTCAGTTTTTTTGTTTTGGTTTGGTGTGTTTGCTACTTTATGTCTGTTTTGCAGAAGGCATTTAGGATCAGTTGCTAAAAATTTTGTTGGAGTTCACCAAGTTTGATTAAATGGGAATATGGTCATGTAAGCTTAAAGTTTGTTTCTACTGAAGAAAAGCACAAGTAATGTTACAAGTAATCTCATTGATACTACTGAAGGAAAGTACTGAAGTATAGATTAAGTGCTAATCATTGAGAGATAAAAGACATGTTGATCATTCATTCAAGAAACAATTTACAGCTTACAATCAACTTCAAATGAAATACAAGACCATTCCTATACAAGATCTACCAAACATATACTAGTTCCTATCATCTATTACAAAATCTGGTGGATTCACTTGACAAGTATGATGAAGAAGCTGAAGATGAAAATGGAAAGGATGGATTGATGAAAACGACGATGAAGATGCTCAAGAACCTATTTTTATATCTTTTGTCCTTGGCATGATGGATGCATTTGTGATATGAGAAATATTCAGTTGTTCCATCTACTCGTTCCACCATAAAGCATCACTCCATCTTCCCTTTTCCCTTTCCCTTCACCTCTGCCCTCTTGCCCTTTCCCCTGCTTCCATGGTATGAAGCACCATTTCCTGGAGTAGGAAGTGCAATCACCACCTCTCTTGTCTTTGGAAGTGGTGGAAGGTTGAGGCTTCTCCACACCTGCTGATGTCCTCTCCTCTTCTTCTCTCACCAATCTATTGAAGATTGGCTCTAGAAGCTCTGTGGAGTCATCAGAACCCCTAGATGAATCACTTGGATCCACTACACTATCATCTTCAAAAGAAGGGAGAAAGGGGGACTTTGAAGGTCGAGGCTCATCTTGATAAGGATATCGAAATAATGGGTGTGAATCATCACTGGATGATGATGATGATGATGATGATGATGATGATGATGATGAGGATGATGATGAGGAGGTTAGATCAATGACTTCTGGTTTGGTAGACATGGTTGTAGCTGCTGATTGAGGTATTATTGAGAAATTAGGGTTTTTGGAGTAAATTGGGGTTAAATGATATGTGTTTGTTGTGAATTTGGGATATCTTATAGGCGGAGTCAGTGCTTGATTATTAATGCGAGTTGGGTGGCACAGTAAAACTCTAGATATTTACTGAAGATACTTAGTCACTTGAGTTGTTTCTGCTGATTGACCTCCTTCAGCAGATTGACCATCGTTTTTGCTGAAGTGTTAATTTTGAATTTGGTTGGAGTTACTTTACACATCAGATATGGTCAACATTTTATTCCGATATTTTTGACTATAAATTGGGTAACTTCTATTAATAACCTTCTTCGCATATCTTCACCCAAAATTAACTGATTCCCTCTTCACTTGATTTAAACACACTTTCAGTTGCGTGAATCATAACCCATACTTTCTCAATTTCTCATATGGCGCTTCAATTTAAGAAAGATCATAACAAGGTTTCTTTTCTGGGAAAAGCGAAGGGACATGAATTGTATGAACCAATGGTAAATTTCTTGAAGTGCTCCAAGATTCATTATGCGCTTACACATTCTCCAAATGTGATATATGAATCGTTGGTTACACAATTTTGGGCATCTGCTACTAAACGGAGTGACACAGAGATTGTAGCAGTGATTGATGGGACTGACTATGTTGTGATTGAGGAGCACCACTTTTGAGATAACTGAAACCAATTGTAGAATCCAAGATCTGGACTCAACTAGGGTATGAGTGATATCAATTGAATGAAATCACAACGGAATGATAATAACAATCAATATGACTAATAAGGTTTTCTTTATTGAAAAATATAAATTACTACTACTACAACTAATATACACACGCTATAATCATGTGTCTAGACTCTCATTAGGAGATTACTATGAAATGAAATGAAAGAGATGATGGAAAGGGATGAAATAAACTACTACGCCTACCCTCTTTATATAGTAGATGGAGGCTACATAAAAACCCTAATTGTAGCTTACTAACAAAGCTACCTAATAAATTATATATAAGCCCTCGTTGTTTCTTCGTTCTTCATTCTTGCTCGTGGTTTTGTAATAATAAACTTTGCAATTTCCAACAAGAAACATGATGAACTTCACATGAATCATAGTAGAACCATTTAGTTCCAGGACATGAACATGAGAATTTCCAGAAATCATCATTAACATCTGGTTCATGGAGCCTTCTAAGATTAACCCATAACTGCATCTCCTTCATATCTTTGAGATCTTCAACATCAAACCTTTCTTGAACTAACTTCCATAGTGTGTCAAGATCATCTCTGTCAAAAGCTTTGATGAGATCTTCAAATTGAATAAATGATTGAGTTTCACCACCTAGCCTTGTGATCTTCCATGTTGGAGCAAAATTGCTAGCAGCGTATATTTCCCAATCAATGATAGGATGTCTGACTTGTAGTGTTTCTGGATAAAAATCTTCTTCTTCTATCACAATCATATCAGTCAGTTGTTCTTCAGTGAATTTATCGGTTGTAACTTCTTGTTCTTCAGCAAAATTTGTCTTCTTAGCAGTCTGAGAATCACTGTCTTTGGCCTTTCTCTTCAAATTAGGATACCTTCTTGCATCTTCTTCAGAGTCCATTGGAATGAAATCTTTATCTTGTCTTTGAACTCTGTAGTAGATACTTTCAACTTTTTCATCAGGAAATCCTTTGAATTAATGTCTTTTCTAGCCACCAACGTTGCAACAATAAGTCTTCATGTATGCAATAACTTGTGCTTTAGTTGGTTGCCTTGGTTTCCCTTTATGACTGAACCAATTACATCTTGAAGTGCTTGATTATTCTTCATCTGAATAAAATCCTTCAATTGAGCAGTTCTTTGTTCTTTAGTTAAAGATTTATCAGCTACAAGGTCAATTGCCTTCTTCTTGATTACTGGATTATGTGCAATCAAGAACTCTATTTCTTCTTCTGTAGGTACATATGAAAACTCTGGAGTCTTTTCTCTAAGAACTGTTGGTGGAACAGTGTAAAGTGGATCTTTCATTGGATCTTCCATTCTATCCAACCTTTTAGCCTCCATAAAGCTTGCAATCTCCAATTCTTCAAGCTTTTTCTTTTCAGCAACTTGTTCTTCAGTAATCTTTTTAGCAACTTCTCTATCAAGAGCAATCTGAACTTGTTCTTTCTTTAAAATCTTTCTTCTTGTTTGCTCCTTGCTTTGCATAACAGCTTTACCTTTGTCTCTCTTCTGTATATCAAATTCTTCACTTACAGTGGCAATATCATGTCCAGTAGTGGGAATATTGGCTCTGCAGTGGAAATTGGATCAGTGGTAAAATCAGTAGTTGCAGTACTAAAAATATCTTGCTCTAGTTGCTCTTCATGAGTATCAGCTTCCTCTGCACCTTTACTAGAAACACCTTCATCTTCAAAATCAATTCTCTTCCCCTGAGTTTCAGCACCTGTTTTCCTCCCCTGTTTGGGAGAATTACCCAAATCTGCACTGAAATCTTCTGAATCACCATCAGGAGGTGAGGTTGGAGATGATAATACAATCTTTGCAGTTCTTCTTTGCTTTAACCCCTGCAACTCTTCTTTCAAGGTCTGAATCTCCTCCTTCAAAGATGTAATATCCTTGGCATGCTGCTCCTTAAGTTGTGCCAAGTCTTGTTCCAGAGATTTAACCTGCTTTGCTAATGTTGTACAAATTTCCATCAATTCCATTGGTCGCCCACTGCCCTCAACACTTCCAACTGTGTAACCTGTTGGGAGAGGTGAATCATAGGTCATTGGTTCAGATTCCTCCCTAGTTGGACTAGGTTGAAGTCTAGAACCACCACTGCTTGTTCCTAAACCAAAAGGATCAGGGACATGATGTGTTGTAATGAGAGGAGTTTGCTGTTTTTGCCTCCTCTCATAGGTGTGAGAAACTGGTGGAGTATAATCAATGTTTGGAACAGTGATTATTGGTGTAGTTTGTACTTGTGAAATCTTTGCAAGCATTTGAGGAAAGAGAGGTGTAAAATCCATATTGCCATCTTTATTCATGTTTTGAAAAACTTTAGGCTTAAGACAACAGATTTTGTAAATGTTTTTATGGGGTTGCAGTTGAAACTCATTTAGCACTGCTTGCACAAACCTTGGATACATTAAAATTTTTGTTGAACTCTTTACATTGCCTTGCATACTAGTAAAAATATATTTTGACCAATTAAAAGTCCTATCTAAAGCTAAACAAACTAAAGGGTAAGCCATTGTTGAAATGAATTGTTCATAAGATGTTTTCTTAGGACTTAGGCAATGCAAAAGAGTATGTATCAAAAATCTCCAATGAGGACAGAAACCACTATTTTTGAAAGTAGCCTTTTTATCAGTGGTATCAAACCCCATGGATGATAAATTTTCATGTATTTCTGGTAGAGGTAATGTGATCATACCATTGAGATCATCCAATTGGAGAACTCTCCTCAAGGATGCCTCAGTAACATCAATAGTTACCCCGTCCATAGTGGCTCTTAGAGCATCCACTGTTTCATGTGTATCTCTATTCTCAAGTGTTATGGACTGAGCAGAAGACCAAAACTGTTTGATTTGAGAGATATAGATTGTGGGATTTAAAAGTAAAGCACACCTTATATGGGTAGTATTCAGAAAGTCCATAATCTGATGAAAAACAGGGCCACTCTTCTCGTTTGACTTTTCTAAGTAGGCCACTTGGTTGTGCTCATCTGCAAATTTTAATGGTGTCATAGAAACTTTTGATGAAAAAGATATCATGTCAGTAAGAATTGAAGGAATAACTAGCCAATTGAGACAAAAGATATATAGAGGTAGGGTTTAAGAGTTTTGCGCAAGAAAGATTATCTAAGGAAAGTATTTATCTTTAGGAGATAAATATCCAATAGGAAAGTAGATAATCTTCTAAAAAGTTACCCTATATATATGGGAAGCAATTTTTCTACAACGGCTAGTAAAAAATTAGTTACTGACACAACAGTTGTAACGGCTAGATCAACAGTGGTAAAAATACTACTTGTCGACGTTGGAAACGTGAACTAGCAGTGGTAAATTTTCACAAAAATTTTCAAAGAGCAGTGGTAAAGAAAAACATATAAAAACAGACTGCCCTTATCATAGTTTTTAACAAACTACCATCTATCAACGGATTTGATATGTCTTTACCATAAGCCGTTTGCTATGGACTAGCCAACTCTTAATCAGATAGAATATGGTGAGTTGATAACCATATAGTTTTTGGTAAACTATCAACCATAAACGGATTTGTCAAGTCTTTACCAGTAGCCGTTTGCTCTGGACTAGTTGATTCTTATGTGGGTTAGACATGGTGAATCAATAACCATTTGTTGTGTATCTCAGTTATACACCTTTTAAGATCAACTCCCATCCAATGCTGCATAAAAGTTATTGAACAAGAAAAAACACAAGCACATAGACAAACTTATACAAACTAATACAACAATGTTAGTACCCAGAGACTTCCACTCAACACCAAAGACCATTAGACACAAAAAGTTTATGGATTTAGCATTCCAATACTTGTTACCAAGTACTGAAATCTACCCACATCAAGTCCTTTTGTTAATAAATCAGCATAGTTGTCATCAGTATGGATTTTGACAACTTGAATTAGTCCTTTTTCATAACAATCTCTTATGAAATGGTGTCTAATTTTAATATGTTTAGTCTTTGTGTGTTGAACTGGATTCTTAATAATGCAAATGGTACTGCTATTGTCAATATGAATGATGGTATTCATGAAATTGTACCCATAGTCCAAAAGTTGATTCTGAAACCATAGAACTTGAGCACAGCAACTTGCAGCAGCCACATATTCTGCCTCAGTTGATGAATTAGCCATCATTGTTTGTTTCTTGCACTGCCATGACACTAATCTGTTGCAAAGAAATTGGCATCCACCAGTTGTAGATTTTCTATCCAAACTAGCTCCAGCATAGTCACTATCTGAGTAAGTAACCAAATCTAGAGGAGATTCTCTAGGGTACCATAATCCCAGAGTGTGAAATGCTTTAAGATATCTGAAAATCTTCTTCACAACAGTCAAGTGAGAAAACCTGGGAGTGACTTGAAACCTTGCACAAGCACACACTGCAAACATAATATATGGTCTAGATGATGTAAGATACATCAAAGAACCAATCATAGACCTGTACATGTGCACATCAACTGCTTCACCACTATTTTCTTTCAAGAGTTGATGTGTAGTCTTGTCTGTAGGGGTGCTGGATGACTTTGCATCAGTGAACTTGAACTTCCTTAGTATCTCAGCCACATATTTATCTTGATTGATGAAAATACCATCTGGCTTTTGTTGTACTTGAAGTCCCAAGAAGAATGTGAGTTCACCCATAGAACTCATCTTGAATTCTTCTTTCATTAGCTTCTCAAATTCTTTGCACATCTCTGTCTTTGTAGATCCAGAAATGATATCATCAACATATACCTGAACTAACAAGATATCATTCTTTTCTTTCTTGATGAACAAAGTTTGATCCACTCTTCCTCTATGAAACTCATTATCAAGAAGATAAGTAGTCAAGGTCTCATACCATTTTCTTGGTGCTTGATGCAAGCCATACAATGCTTTAACCACCCTGTACACTTTGTTAGGATATTCAGGGTCTTCTAAGCCTGGAGGTTGTGAAACATAAACCTCCTCATCAATCTGCCCATACAGAAAAGCACTTTTTACATCCATTTGATAGACTTTAAATCCCATAAAGGATGCATAGGCTAAGAATAGCCTGATTGCTTCAATTCGTGCAACTAGGGCAAACACTTCTTCATAGTCAATACCCTCCTCCTGAGTGTATCCTTGAGCCACAAGCCTAGCTTTGTTCCTGATAACAATTTCTCTTTCATCCTTCTTGTTTCTGAACACCCATTTAGTACCTATTACCTTCTTGCTAGAAGGTAAATCATAAAGCACCCAAACCTTTTAAAGCTTGAATTGAAGCAACTCTTCTTGCATTGCTTCCACCCAACTTTCATCTTCAAGTGCCTTGTATACATTCTTTGGCTCCATTTGTGACAGAAAACACATGAAAAGACATTCATTCTTGCCTTCATGATGCTTAGATTCATAGATTTTACTAATAAATCCATGAATATTAGACAATTTTGTTTGTCTTTTAGTCTTCACTGGTGAATTGATAGCCCCAATCACATTTTTTAAGTATGGGGAGTCTGAGGAACTGCAATCTCATTTGGCATATTTGAGATTTCAACATCATTGGCTTGAGCTTCTTCTGTAACTGGAGTTGTAATTTCCACTTCTGGTGTTGCAGTGGAAAATTCTGGCCTAGCAGTGGAATCTGAATTTCCACTGCTTTTAGGATCTTCAGTGTTCATGTCACTATCTCCTTCCTTACCAGAATCATTAGAAGGATGAGCATCTCCAGTTTTTGGAATATCATCATTATCTGCATAGTCCCAAGAGGCAGAATGAATTCATCTTGATCATCTACTTGATCCTTGCTGGGTTCATCATCATCAAGAAACTCTTCTGAACCTGCAAAATCATAAGAAGATGTACCTGTAGAGATAGGTACATAATTCATAGTATGGGTTAGTGTATCAAGATCAAACAGCCTTTCTGGACCAGTTCCTTTGACATTCACTTTGTTCTCCAGAACTCAACATGCAGATTTTCTTCAATCTTTTGGGTTCTTAAGTTGAATACTCTGAAAGCTTTACTGACCATGGAATACCCAACAAAATACCCTTCATCAGCTTTTTCTTCAAATTTGCCCAGATAATCTATGGTATTGAGAATAAATCCATGACATCCAAATGGTCTCATGAAGTCAAGGATAGGTGGTCTACCCCTAAATAACTCATAAGGTGTCTTGTTCTTTGTTTTTACCACTAAAACCCTGTTTTGCACATAACATGCAGTGTTAAGCTGCTTCACCAAAAGTGATTGGCAACTTAGAATCTGCCAACATGGTTCTAGCAGCCTCTATAAGTGTCATGTTCCTCCTCTTAGCAACACCATTTTGTTGAGGAGTTCTAGCAACACTAAATTCTCTTTTAATACCTTTATCTCTGCAAAAATCATCTATAACTCTATTCTTAAACTCTGTCCCATTGTCACACCTGATAATTTTCACTTTCAAATCATATTGGTTTTCTACTTGTGTGATAAAAGTCTTAAGGATGCCAGTTGTTTCATCCTTTGTATTAAGAAAGAAAACCCATGTAAACCTACTGAAATCATCAGTTACAACAAGACAATACTTCTTAAGATTTAAGCTGCTCACAGATGTAGGACCAAACAAGTCCATATGTAACATTTGTAGTGGGTGAGCAATAGAGTTAACCAACTTTGACCTACAAGGAGCTCTGTGTTGTTTGCCTTTAAGACAAGCCACACATGTTTGATCATTCTCAAATCTTTTCTGAGGCAAACCTTTTACCAAACCATCTTTGACAATCTTGTTAATGGTTTTGAAGTTAACATGACCAATTCTTCTATGCCATAACATGGATTCATCCACTGTGGCCTTTGCAATCAAGCAAGCATAATCATCTTTAGCAACAATGTTGTTCATATCAAAGCTATATAAGTTACCTTTTCTATGAATCTTAAGAAGAATCTGACTTTCATCAGGCATCTTAAAATCCTTAGAGAGAACAAAACACATATCTTTGGTAAAAATAACATTGTTCTTCTTGTCACACATTCACACTAAAAAGATAAACTTAAGCTCTTTTACATAGTACACAGGTTCAAAGTCCAAGTTACTAGTTTTGATTATCCCTTTACCAGCAACTTACAGAAGACAAAATACTGATGTATTTTGTCTCTGTTTACAAAGACTATTTAAGGTAAGAGACAAGACTGCTTTCTTAAGGTCAGTGATGACACTGAGCCTGATCTTTTTCCATTCAGGGAAAGTTGACTTTGGTTGATAAGGACTTCGTTTTATCTGATTCAAACTTATCCCGCCTTGTCCCGCTCATTCTTCAGTCTTCATATCCTTCAGTCTTCTACTTCATTTTGTCTTCAGTGTAAGTAGTTGGAGAGAAGTCTTAGGGATTCAGTGAGTTATTGTCATCACTCACTGAATCCATCATCTTCTTCTTGACTCAGTCTTCACCCTTTAAGTTCCGCCTTACTGAGTGGAGAGACTTCTTCTTCGCCTCATACTGAGTATCCTGAAGATGACTCACTGAGAGACTATGCACTCAGTGACCTGTTAGTGTTTAATAGACTAAACACTTAGGCTATTTTCTATTCAAATCCTAGATTAAGGGGTTTGGGTATCTACTGAACCCAACACATGGGACCTATCATTTATTATCGTTAAGCCCCCCACAACCTTATTATTTTTTTATATTGTTTATCTCTCATGTGTGTAGGCGATTTGTGGCGTTCAATGATCTTCTTGATCTTCTGTCCCATGCTTGCTCTTCCTCCCTCCCAATTGATCCAACCACCTTGGTTGTTTCTCCGATCTTCTTTCTATCCACTCCCTCCTTCTTGTTCTTCGTGTTGTTTGGGTATAGTTTTCGTTTGGTTGTTGTTTTCTGTTGGGTATAGTTTTTTTTAGGTTCATAATTCTTGTTTTGTATTTGGTTTTACCTTCGTCTGGGTGTAGTTTTCTTGAACATGTGTTGTGAGGGTTCTTGGTTACGATTTGGATATCTCCTTTCCTGGGATTTAGGTCACGGTCTCAGGGTTCTTGCTTGCGGTTTATCCTTGTGGGAGCAAGGTGCTGTTTTGTCCTTTGGTTCTTTACAATTGCGATTTGTTCTTTTGGAAGGTCTGGCTTTTGCTTTTATGGAAGGATTTTTGGCTGTTTTCTTTTTGCAGGTTCTGTTTTGTCCTTGTGAAAAGTCATACATTTTGACATTGGCATTATGCGGTTTGATTAGATGGACTTGCGTTTTGAAAAAGTCATGCGTTTTGGCCTTGGCAGTATGTGGTTTGACATCTTAAATGGACTTGTGGTTTGAACCCCCTAAAAAGAACTAATACGGTTTTTGCGTTTTGTCTTAGTGGGTTCATGTTTTGATATTTGTTTGCAGTTTGATATATAAAAAAAAGAAAAAAAGAAAAAAAAAAGTAGAGTCCCCTCTCCAAGGTAAAATTGCGTTTTGGACAATTGCATTTTGTCCTGCGGTTTGGCTTGCGTTTTGACTTATGGTGCTTTGTTCTGGGCTATTATGGTTATCGTGCGGTTTCATTTTCCCTTCGTGGGGTTAAGTGGTTGTCAGGATGGTAGCGGAAATGGAATCACCAAATCCTCGTTGATGACTCATCTTCGTGATCATCATTTCAATGAGGACGCGGTTGCTATCACCAAACATTCTTTGGCTACCAATCTTGTCGTTTTTGAGGCATCTGAAGTTATTTTGAAACGTATGGGTCTCTGGTTATGTGTGGTTTGTTTTAAGACACATACCCCTCGCTCTAAGTGCAGGCATGGTTCGGACTTTGTGCCCCCTCCCTGACTGTGGTGATGGTGTTGTTAGATTCGTACTATTTGATTTCGTCAAACCACATGTGCCTTCCTCTGTTCTTCCATCTCAGGTTGAGGAACGGGTTTTGGAAGTGGGTCAGGGTTTTGATTTACCTCTTCTTGACACCTTGCTTTCTAATGGGGCTGTGTACGGTCAAGTCCATTCCTCCCAATGTCGCTTGGGTTTTTCTCATGCTTTGTAAGGGGCTCTTGACAAGGTGATCTGCACACCTGATGATATTTCTTGCCGGGTTAGATTATTTGCGCTGCCTCTTTGTCTCCTTAGAACCTTTTGCCCAAGGAGTAATATGGAGTGTAGGTCTGCTATTAAGCGTCAGCACCAAGAGGAGAAAATTACCAAGGATATCTGTTCATGGGGCATGCCTAGCAGTAGTTCCCTACTTGTTAGAGAGGTTTTAGCTGAACCCACCCCATCATGATCTGATATCGACAACGATATTTTAGACTTTGGTGAGCGTAATGCCAAGCAATGTAAGAGGAAGATTGGTGATGGACATTACACCGCGGCCGCCAGGGTTCTCTCTTCATCTGGTGTTGCCCCTTATACTGATGCTACTCTTGACGATCTACAAGCTAAACACCCTTTCAAGACTGCTCCAAACTTTCCAAACACACCCATTGATCATCATAACCTTATTGCATCCCCGGCTATGGTTCTTGACATGATTAAGAGTTTTCCCGTGGTACATCTTTTGGTAGATATGGTTTGCATACCCAACACCTGGTAGATTGTTTGAGTGGTGTTGTTGCTGCCATTTCTGATGAGTTTATCGCTTCTATCACCCAATTGGTTAATCTTTTCCTTGATGGCAAATGTCCTAAGGCATTGGATGAGTATATTGCCCGTGCCCCTCTCACACCGCTGATTAAACCTGGAGGAAGTATCTGCCCGATTGCTGTTGGGACCATTTGGAGGCATCTAGTCTCCAAGGTTGGTGCTTCTATGATTGGCCATTCTTTAGATGGTTACTTGAATGACCTACAGTTCAGTGTTGGGGTTTCTGGAGGAGGCGAAGCTATTCTTCATGCTGTGAATCGGTTTATTGAAGACCGGGGGGACAAGGTTGGTCTCTCGATGTTGTTGGTGGATTTCAAAAACGCTTTCAATCTGGTAGACCGCGAGGTTATGTTACAAGAGGTCCGTCTCCATTGTCCCGCTATAGCTCGTTGGGTTGAGTTTTGTTACTCCAGTCATGCTAGATTATATTATGGGGAACACACTTTATGGTCGCAACAAGGCGTGCAGCAAGGTGATCCGCTTTGACCTCTCCTTTTGCCTTAGTGTTACATCCATTGGCACGCAAGATTAGAGACTCCTGTGATCTCTCCTTTCAAGCTTGGTACCTGGATGATGGCACGATCATTGGGGATACTTTGTCTGTCGGGAAGGTTTTGGAGCTTATTATGATGGATGGACCTCGTTACGGTTTACACCTCAATGTTGATAAAACTGAGGTTTTTTGGCCAAAAGAAGATCCTAGAAGCAGGCTTGCAGGTGTTTTCCCGCCTAATATTGCCCGGCCTTTACATGGTGTTAAACTGCTAGGTGGACTTACTAGTGTTGATCTTGAGTTCAGCAGTGAGCTTGTTTTGAAGTGAGTTGCTAAAACCATTAAACTTATGGATGTCGTTGCTAAGCTTAATGATCCTCAATGTGAGTTGTTGCTCCTTCGGGCTTGTGCTGGTATTTCCAAGTTATATTTTTCTATGCGCACATGTTCCCCTCGGGTCTTTGAACGTGCTCAGATTTCTTTTGATGCGGCTCTTCGTTCTTCTCTGGAGCGTATTGTCACTGCCTCCGGACCTGGTTTTGGTGACTGGCAATGGAGATTGGCTACTCTTCTTTTTGTATTTGGGGGGCTTGGTTTATATGCTACAGGTGATGTCTTGAACTATTCCTTCCTTGCATCTCGGCTCCAATCGGCCAACCAGCTCCTTCGACATTCTGGCATTGTAATTCCTAGACCTTCCTTTGATAATGCCCAGCGTGCTTTCAATGCGAAAATGGAAACCGACCTTTCGGGCAACTTATGTGAGATCGCTGCCCTCAAATTCATGAAAACAATGGTAGATATATATTTTACACGTGTCGCAAAGAAGGCCGAATCCACCTTCTGCTTATCTTCTAGACAGATGGCTTTATGGAGCTCACAAAAGGAAGACCACACTTCAGACTGGCTCAGAGTGGTTCCGATATATGGGTTTGGACAGACCACAAATGATAGAACGTACCGTTGTGTGTTATGTTATCGGCTAGGTATCCCCTTTTTTTCCACACAAATGTCGTGCTCAGCTTGTTCAAGGGTTTTTGTGGGAGACATTTAAGGGACCATGCGGTATCATGTGCTGGTATTATTGGTATTAAACATCGACATAACATGGTGTGTGATACCTTGGTTGACTTATGTTCTCGTGCGGGGATTTTTGCACGTAAAGGGTTGACATTGGGCTCTGCGGTGTAAGGGACCCTTACATCATCTGATATTTTGCTCTATTCTTGGGATGGTGGTCAGGATGCATGTGTTGATTTGACATGGTCGTCTCCCTTGACGCAAACTAACATGGTTGAATTTGTACCGAGTCGTGTGGTGATTGACGTCGCCCAACGTAAGCGTGTCAAGTACGAGGCCAAATGTGCAGACATTGGATACGCGTTTCTCCCCTTCTCATTCTCTTCGTTTGGAGAACTTGAGAAGGATGTTGTGACCTTACTAAAGCGTATCCGAGAAAATTCTCGTTGACTCAAGACATTGGAGCTTGTGTGGCTGATCATATTTTTAGTAGGATTAGCTTTAATATAGCTAGAGGAGTGGGAGCCCAGCTGTTATCTAGGCTCCCCTCTAATTTCTTGTAACTCATATGATTTTCTAATGAAGTGATGTTTTTATATAATAATAATAATAATAATAATAATAATAATAATAATAATAATAATAATAATGTTAATACAAATAAGCCGTAAAAACGTTTATTTATATTTTACGATCTTTTAATGTTTTGTCGATAACAAACGTAAAATCATTTTAACGAAACAAATAAAATATGTAAATGGTTTGAGTCAATAGTTTACTAACACACTTACATTTTTCATACAAAACACTAAACAAGTAATAGTGCCTTTATGATTTAGTAATGCATATGTACAACAACTAGTGTTTACATATTGGGTAGATATATACATAATTAGTATGTATTGTAATGGGTAATACAATGGGTAGAAGTTTAAGTATTTGACCCATTGACTAAATACACTGAATGTAAGTTGGGTAAAACCCAAAGTCCATGACCCATACCCATGGAGCATAACCCATAACCCATTGCATGACATCATGCATAAGTCATAATGGGTATTATCCATAACCCATGGAGCTAACCCATGACCCATGGACTAGATGCATTGCATCTAGTAGATACATTGTATCTACTTGGATACCTATGGTCCAAAGTCTAGGACCCATGACCCATGACCCAAAACCCATGGGCAAAGAGAGCGTCCCACGGTTCCCTCAGTTTACACTGGACGGATCCCTCAAGTAAGGAATCCGTGGAATCCGTGGAACAGTAGCACATTTTCCTCTATAAATAGTGAGCCATTTCCTCATTGTAAAGCACCCCTTTTACACATATCTTTTCTTTGAGTTGAAAACTCTCTAACCACAGATCCAAGTGATCTTTGTATGTAGTTTTGTGTTTGTGTGATTCTCTAGGTTCCTATTAAAGGCAAGATCACCACCTCTTGAAGTCGAGCAAGCTCAAGTCCATGAGTTGCTATGCTTCGTCATCATCAAGACTACTAATAGTATCTTGTTGATAGTTCTCTTCTTTCTCATTAGAAGTGTAGTGTCGAAGACATTAGTGAAAGATGTCTAAAGGGTCAAGACGAAGACATTAGTGAAATGTGTCGAAGAGTCAAAGTAAAGGCATTAGTGAAAGGTGTCGAACGTCCATGTTAAAAGCATTAGTGAAGGGTGCTTAGAAGTCAAGTCAAAAGGCATTAGTGAAGGGTGCCTAGAATTTGAGTCAAAGGCATTAGTGAAAGGTGCCTAAGGTGTGCATTCGATATGGTATGTCGATGTATAAGATAGATTTGTATTGGGTCAAAGGATATTGATGTCCTTGTTGATGTTGTCATAAGGAGTGGATCTCCTTAGGGATAGGATTTGTGTAGTGTTGGGTAGTAGTTCCTCCTTTGTAATGGAACTCGGTATCTAGCCTTATACCGGATAAAAGGTAGGCGACGTTGTGATAGGTTTGGTTCTACCTCGTGGAAGAACCTGGTATCTAGCCTTGTACCTGATAAAGAGTAGGCAACGTTGTGAAGGCTTCTCTGCTACAAGGATTTGGTGTTGTGTAGTGATTACGAACTCTCGAGTAGGTGACTCGAGGAGTGGAGTAGGGCAAGGAAGGTGTCCTTGTAGTCGAACCACTATTAATACTCGCGTTGTGGTTTTGTGCTTCTTACTCTTTATCTTAGCTTTTATTTATCTATACGCTTGTCTATCAACATCCAGTACACACGTTTAAATAGATTGACATAAGTCGATCTAAATAGTTTAAAACCAAGTTTTAATTGGTAAAACTATTCAACCCTCCTTCTAGTTTTCCACAAATAATAATAATAATAATAATAATAATAATAATAATAATAATAAATAATTGCATTATGTATGTATGTATGTATAACTGTTGGCTGGAATTATAAAACCAACCGATTTTTGATATGTGAAGAATGTATTAGTGTACATCATGTTCGCCTAAGTGATCAATGAAGTTTATAGTGTAAAGGCGAATTGAAGATTAACTCTACAAACACTAATCCATAGTTAGTTATGATGATTACTTCGTGAATGGTTCGAGGATTATGTAGTTGGTCGTACTTATGAAACCAACTTGATCGTTTGTGCTTAATTGTCGAAGGTTGGGTTAGTAACCCGTTATCATACTATAGATGATTAAATTTGGTCACACTTATTGAACCAACTAGCGCCATGTTTATGTATGATATGTAAATCGGTATTAAGAATGGGTTGGGATGATTTTGTTTTTTGGTTACCCGTGTTGAACGTTTAAGGACCGGATGAATTTATTGAGATCAAGAAGCTCGGGTACCACTTGAACAAAGACCATTTGTAGATTGCATGTGAAGCAATATCTGCCCAAGTGTGTGAAACTTATTAAGTTGTGTATGAAACCTTCTAATTATAGAGAGGCAAGTAGGGTTTAAAGATAAAACCTTGAGGGATGATCAACGGTTGTGGGGAAGCTAGGTGTTGATCATCTGAAGAGCAGACAAAGATGACAAATGGAGTCTCTTCCTTGGCTCGTACAAATTAGTGCTTGTCGTGCATCCCCAATGTACGATATCAGATGGTACATCTTAACCGTTAGTGACTGTTGGGGGCAGTAGTACTATGCGGTCAGCATAACCTGATGAGTTTCATCAAGCCAGTGGGCCTGTGATTATAGATGGGCCGCTATCAAGTATTTATGGATAGGCCTTGGTAATGGGCTTGATCCGTGTGGGGTTTGTTTGTTTAAATTTTGTATTTAGTCGCGTTTAAATAAGAGATGACTTAATGCAAACAACTTGAATTTTATCACTTTATATTTTCACTCATTTTTCACTATTATATCATCAACAAATAACTTTTATATGACTTTCTGAATTCATTTTTTTTTATATTAAGCCAGTTAAGTTAAATTCAAACACCACCTTAATTAAGTTAATATAGAAAAATATGAATTTGAAAAGTTATTTGAAATTCTTTGTTTATGACTTAATAAAAATTGATGTCAGATGTCAGAAAATAGAATGTGATAAAATAGAAAGTTTTTATATTGATAAGACATGAAGTCAATTTTTAATTATACATAAATTAATAAAAGATATATTCTTACTTACTATTGGGACATTTTATCTTGTGCATTAACCAGTTGTATATCATTCATACCGTGTATTAACTGAATGTACATTGTTGCGTGCAAATCAAAAACTTATACGTGCAAGTCATCTCCCTTAGTTTAATAATGAGTCATAGACTCATAAAGTTATGGTACATTCAACTATTAGAGTTGAGATTAGTATAAATCACATATTTATCATATTTCCAATAAATTAATTTTAGTCATCCATTTTCATCAAAATTAACTAAAAAAAAAACTATTTTTCACTTTCTTTTAAAACAAACGATAAATCTTCAAGCTACGAAAAATACATCATCGCGACGAGAATTAAATTATCTTTCTATAGATATGCACTTCTATATACTTTCGACGATTTTTTTTTCAAAATTTCCGAGGAGAAAAATCACATGTGATTTCCAAAAGTCAAATGTGATTTTTTTAGACGGAAACTTTGAAAAAAAAATAGTCGAAGTATATAGAAGCGCATATCTATAGAAAGATAATTTAATTCTCTTCGCGATGATATTATTTTTTTCGTATAACGATTAACGATTTGCGAGATATTTAATTTAAGAAAAAGTTTATGTTTTTTAAGTTTTGGTTAAAAGTGAATGAATATAATTAGTTAATTGAATCTATAGCAAATATAAGATTTATATTGATCTTTTCTCTCAACTATTATGGTTTTGAGATTTTTATATAAACTCGTTGTTTATCTTTGTTTATATGAATCCGGATCGATTGAGAAGGTTTTTATTTTGAGAAGATTTTCAAAAACGATAGATTTTTAACTTTGATTCATGTTTTTCAAGCGTAAAACTCATTTTAGTGTGATTAAAATTCAAAATGTGTAAAAAATATTTGAATCAATGTTAAAAATCTCTTGATTTTGCGATATATGTATAATACTGAATCATCTGTACAAATTTAATTAATCATCATCATAAATCGATTTTAACAATGATTTGTGAATCAAATTTGTGATTTATAGATTCGATGCACCATAAAATAATGTTTACTTGTGAATCAAATAAAAAACATGAATCAATTAGCTCGAACGAAGATTTCTCAATCTTCTCAAAATAAAAACCTTCTCAATGGAACCGGAGCCTTGTTTATATTATGTAAATTTTTATCAATATTCCAATCTTTGTAGTTTTCATAATTTTTTACTAGTTATAATACCTGTGCACGTACAGGGTTTTGACAAAAAAAATTATTTTGTATCAATGCTGAATATTGTATTTTTAAAGGTAATTACATATAATTATATAGTTATGCATGAGTTTTTTCATTATCCATTAATATCCATTAGAATTTTGTATAATCAAATTTCGTAAAAAAGTGTTGTTAGATAACTCAAGATTCAACTATATTTAGCTGATATAGATGTCGATGTTCCTATTTAAATTTCACTATTGATATTATGATGTACACAAGATGCGAGTTTAGTTGCACATAATAAACATTGATGAAGTTAAAATATACTCCTTAAAGTTTTTTAAAAATGTTTTTCTACATATCCTTATATAAATAAATAAAATTACATGAGTAGTTGTTATAAGTACAATCACGTTTTTTCCCCCCATATTACAATAGCTCGTACTTACAATTTGATAATTATATTTCCGTTTTCAATAATTTAGCGTATTTAATATTCAAATTCGTGTCCACATTTGTCATACTTTTAATATGAAATAAATAAGTCCTTAGTAAACATAAATAGCAAAAAAAATGATATTTATAATCTTATGTATATTTATATGTTGGAGTTTTAAAACAACATACATATTGTATTTTTAAGTTATAAAGTATAGGGGGTATAAAGTATAAGGGTGTATTTTTTTAAGAGTTAATTACACAAATGGTCATTGTGGTTTGTTGGATTTTTCACTTTCAGTCACTAAACTTTTTTTTTTACTGATTCAGTCATTGTGGATTCTTGTTATTACGGATCCAGTCCAAATCCGTATAAAATGACCAGAAAGCCCTTGTCACATTCTTTTTCAAATGAGTTAATTACATAAATGGTCACTGTAGTTTTCAAATGACAATTAAGTAACGGCCGTCAGTCCTTTATACTAACGGTTGTTAGTAAATAACCGAAAATTTGGTTTTCTTATGTTTTCGTCCATTTTTACAACTTATCGTCTGTTTTTACACGTTTTCTTCCGTTTTTACACGCTTTCGTCCGTTTTTACACGTTTTCATCCGTTTTTACATGTTTTCGTCGCATTTTACACGTTTTCATTCGTTTTTACATGTTTTCGTTCGTTTTTGCATGTTTTTGTCCGTTTTTAGACATTTTCTTTTGCTTTTACTCATTTTTTTCGTTTTTACACGTGCAGGCTCATTTTTGTCGTTTACATGCGTTTTGTCCATTTTTACTCGTTTACGTTCGTTTTTACACGTTTTCATCCAATTTTACAAGTCTTCATACTTTTTCACAAGTCTTCATACTTTTTCACAATTTTTCATCTGTTTTTGCACGTTTTTGTCCATTTTAATACGTTTTTATTCGTTTTTGCACATTTTTGTCCATTTTTAGACGTTTTCATCCGTTTTTACTCATTTTTGTCCGTTTTACACGTTTTCATCCATTTTTACACGTTTTTTTTCGTTTTTACTCATTTTCGTTCATTTTTAAACGTTTTCGTCAATTTTTATTGGTTTTCATCCGTTTTTTTATGTTTTCGTCTGTTTTTACACGTTTGGTCTGTTTTATCATACGTTTGTATGGTTTTATATATTTTTGTCTGTTTTTACATGTTTTCGAGTAAAAAGGGACGAAAACGTGTAAAAACAGACGAAAACGTTTAAAAACGGATGGAAATGAGTAAAAACAGAAGAAAATGTGTAAAGACGGATGAAAACGTACAAAAATGAATGAAAACAAATAAAAATGGACGAAAACAGCAAAAATGTACGAAAACGTGTAAAAACCGACAAAAACAGACGAAAACATGTAAAAAATGGACGAAAACGTGTAAAAACGGACGAATACGTGTAAAAACAGACGAAAACGTGTAAAAACGGACGAAAACGAGTAAAAACGGAAGAAAACGTGTAAAAACGGACGAAAACGTGCAAAAACGAATGAAAACGTATATAAATGGACGAAAACGTGCAAAAACGGATGAGAACATGTAAAAATGGACGAAGACGTGTAAAAATAGACGAAAACATGTAAAACGGACAAAAACGTGTAAAAACGGATGAAAACGTGTAAAAACGGACGAAAACGAGTAAAAACGTAAAGAAAACGTGTAAAAACGAACGATAAGGTGTCAAAACGAATGAAAACGTATATAAATGGACGAAAACGTGTAAAAACGGACGAAAACGTGTAAAAACAGACGAATACATGTAAAAACGGACGAAAACATGTAAAAACGGATGAAAATGTGTAAAAACGAACGGAAACGAGTAAAAAGGGAAGAAAACGTGTAAAAAGGACGATAAGGTGTAAAAATGGACTAAAACGTAAGAAAACCAAATTTTTGGTTCTTTACTAACGGCCGTTAGTATAAAGGACTAACGGCCGTTACTTAATTGTCATTTGAAAACTATAGTGACCATTTATGTAACTAACTCATTTGAAAAAGAATGTGACAAGGGCTTTTTGGTCATTTCATACGGATTTGGATTGGATCCGTAATAACTAGAAACCACAATGACTGAATCAGTCAAAAAAAAAGTTTAGTGACTGAAAATGAAAAATTCAACAAACCACAGTGACCATTTGTGTAATTACCTCTTTGTTTAATTTCCAAAGTTACTAAAAAACATGGAAACTTATAATATTACACTTAACTCTATACAATTTTTAAAAATTTAACCACTAAAGTTTTATTAATTGTCCCATCTTTTTTAAGTTTTTATTTTCACAAATTTGACACCTATGTTTTTATGTTTTGTTCTCAACAAAATTTCTCCACCAAATCAATTAAAGGTTGACCAAAATCAATTTAATTTTGACTTTTATTAACCAATCACATCACACGATTTTGTTTACATGACAAAATCAAGCTCTCCTATTAGTCTAATTTTTTTTCAATAAGAATGAATTTACAAAATCACTATGAAATGATGTAATTCCTTTATTTATATAAAAGATATAATATGAGATAATTAATCAAATATTTGGAACAAGATAGGCGATTGTAACTTGGCGTGGGCTGGAAACATCCAAATTGGAGACAACATTCGTTAAATTGTGCTATTTTATTTTATTTTTATTTATTTGTTTGTTTATTATTATTATTTTTTTACTTGAAACTTTTAGGGTGCGTTTGGTTTAGGGGTGTGGGGTGGGGTATGGGAAATGATGGGCCCATCTCTTTTTTGTGTGTACACAAATTTTATAAAATAATATATCTTAATATAAAATAATATAATATATTTATTTTAATTAATAAAATATACTTTCTCTTTCTTATATATTAAAACCAAATCCAAATCTTAATCTAAATTTAAATCTAAATCCAAATCCAAATCATAAACCCATCTACAATCCAAACGGACCTTTAATACATATTTTGTAGCATATGTCACTTTGCTAATACATTTTCACATACTATATTATCCCCAATTAGTTTCAAACGGTGTATCAAATATCTTCGATCTAATTTTATATTGATGTCAGTATAGAAATAGAAAAAACGACTAAACAACGTTTCAATTATCCCCGGTTTGTAATTCCTCATAGTTATGAATGGAAAAAAAGAACTTTCATTTGCTATTTAGATTGGTATCCACATATGAAAACGAATTAATGTTGAAGACACTAGTCCTCAAAGTTTTTCTTTTTCTCTATTCCGGCTTAAAAAATAATAATAGTCTTTCATCTGATTTTTTATAAAGAGCAAAAACACACGTCCACCCGCTCACGTTCAAGAATTTGAAAACACATTAATGCTACACCAATAAATCAATGGCATATTGTTGAAATTCTTAACTTAACTATCATGAATAAAAGTCATATTTAGCAAACTATAACAACTTAAGAGGAGTTGCAAGACACACGAATAACATCAGACAAGTTAATTATCAGAGTTAACTTGAAGTTTATTGGTTTAGTAGGTATAAACAGAGTTGCAAGAAACCCAAACCTGTGCTACCTCAGCAAGCGGCATTGTCGTGCCAAAAAACATATTAGAATTAAATGTGTACGCAACTTTGTCTTATTTCTACACATTAATGCATCATAAACCTGGCATACTATTCTCATATAAGAGCATAAGGTATGGTAAACGCGAATAACATGTTATTCGTCTGCCACTTCAACGCCAAATCATATACCTACAAATAACACACCAATAACTATAATCCCATCTGTCATAACACACCACTAACATTACCTGTAAGTCTCACAAAATACCCAATCAAATATATCATTCACTCACAATTCACACACAAAAAAACATAGAAGTGCATTTGGCGTGAGCCAATGCATTGGCTCAAAACACAAAAAGTTAACTTTGGCTAACGAATGACATGTTGGGTGGTATGGCAATGGCATGCCATTGGTATTTTTTTCTTTCCTCTGGCATGTTATCTTGCACACATACCATGCTCTAAGATTTAAGGGTGCATTTGTTTCATGGGCTTCGAAATGGTTTATGAGAATGATAATATTAGAGCATCTACAATAAAGACTTGATGCATTTAAACACACATTTAGTTACTAAAGCTTTTAGGAAAGGAGTTGATTTGTACACTTCTAAAAATGATTGGCACACTCAAATTATTTTTGTTTGAACATTTATACCTTTACAGTGATGAAAATGTAAGTATGACTATAAGGGTATAACTGTCCAAACACAACTAATTTGAGTGTGCAAATCATTTTTTGGAATGTACAAATCATCTCCCTTTTAGGAAAGACTTGAAGTTTACCAAGTCTTTTTAAAAAGTTTTACGAAAAGCTTTGATGCAATACTAAAAACCATTTACAAAGGCTTTTTGTAATAGTGAAAAACTTTTAATTGTTTGACTCGATGCTTTTAAAAGAAAGTTTGGTTGAGAAATATGAGTTTTGATATTGAGATTGAAAACTACAAATAACAGTGTCCCGCATACTGCCTATAATGATGGGTTTAAAAATCAATTCCTACCGATTTACAGCATACATTAAACGCATATCAATAATAACGCACCCTAAATTTCCGACCTCAAAAGTCAAAACACTTTAGACACACAACGAGCAAGCTTCCTGATCACACGCTTCCTTTTTTTTACGTTTTACTGCAAGATATTTTGATATATCAATTTTCAATTCTTTTAGATTTATTTAAAGTATATTGCTTTTAGGAGGTAGTCAAGTCAAGTTTGATTTAGGCATGAAACATTCCATCTTGTTGTTAGGTTAGGCCGTATGCTCGACAACTGGATACATTACCTGTTTACCAAGTCAAAAGATTTTCCATCATTTATATCGTCAACCATTTCATTTCTTGTTCTGTATATATTCCACAATATTATACAGTACTTTATAGAAATAAACAAATACGAATAAAGCAATGAGTTCAATGGTTTTACCAATTATAATTCATTTTATAAACAAAATAATCCATTCTTACAAAATGTGGCACTCATATTCTATTTGAAAATTAACTCCAAGAAGTTAGAGACACAGTATATTCGACAACTTAATCGCTAAAAATTAAAAATAAACACAAACCAGATTCAGACCACTAACAACTTTTGGGTCCATTGTTATTAAGTGGAACTTTGTCACCCGTCTTAGACCCTTTTGGCGTCGTTGCGGACGTCGACGCCTCGCCATTGCCAGAAACAATTCTTGGCGACCTGATAGAGAATGCCCGCGTCAAAAACGAGGGCGCTCTCGACAAGACCCATCGTTCAGACCGGACCACAACCCGGTCTAAACTCTCCAAACGTTTATAAGATTTCCGCCTTCCACTAATCGATCCTCCCCCGGTCCTATACCCCCTTTTGGCACTCCCTTCACCCGCCATCCGAACCGTACTTCCTGTCCGGTTTAGTAAACCCCGGTTCACCACTTGCTTCCGTACATCTTGGGGCAACCGTAAAGTAAACCGGTCTAAATTCTCACCCGGTTGAACAATTGAATGGCCGGTCGAATGAGATCTAAACTTTCCAAAAAAACTAGGAAATATTAATCCCCGGTTCGGTTTCACACTCTTGTCCCGGTTTAGTGTGTCGGTCAACGTTGCCGGTTCTTGTACATTAGCTACAGGATCTTCAGTAACGATCGAAATAACATCATCATTTCCTGTAGTTGTAGTTTGATGATGCTCATCATTTACCGCAGTACCTAACTCCACGTCACTAGTACCTGTCTGCGAATCTTGTTCCGGACCTGGAACAAGATTCGCACGACAGACAGGACAAGTGACGTGGTTTTCAAACCACGCGTCAATACACTCGGGATGAAAAACATGATCACACTTAGGAATCAATCTCAAAGTTTCTTCATCTTCGTATTCATTAAGACAAACTGCACACTCCAAAGCACCTTTCCCGATCTTAAGTCCTTTAACTGTTGAGTATACAAACGTAGGAAAGGTCTCGATTACTGATGAATCGAGACCACGGGGCGCCGCAACTGCGCGGCGCATGGAAAAAGCTCTACGAATACTGCCGCCGTTCTCGTTAGCACGGCGGCGGATGTAGATCGAGAAAAAACCCATTAGAAACAACGCTGCTACTAATATTACTATTATTGTAATAATTGATGGGTTAAAATTTGCATATGGATATGCACCTGGTGGTGGTGGAGATTGACCTGTAACATAAGATACTAATTGTAGTAAGATTAATACTGAAAACGATATTGGCAAACTGCTAGCCATGTTTTTTTTTATTCTTGCTAATTTTGGAAGAAATTTAGGGTTATGAGATAGGGCAAGGACAGTTGTTTACTTTGACTTTTGTGAAGTGTTTATATATAGGAGTGTAAAAAGGCGTACTTCAATAATGAGGGTCTTACATGGCTGGCTGACCATATTGGCTGCTTTCATTAGTCTTGTTAATACCTTTTTAATCAATTATTCACACATCTTTTCATCTTTTGAGGAAATTTTCAAAATAAAGACGTATATATAAGTGTTACGAAAATAAACATTTGAAGTTTGTGTTACGAAAATCTACTCCAGGCGCAAATAAGTTTTGTGCGTCATGATTATTTGCACACTAACTTGTGATTACTACATGTGTACTTTTATTAAATTAAGATTGAATTATAAGCTGATACGTATCATTATATACAAAAATATTTATTTTCCAAATACTTTTACATGCCAAGTTTAATAAAAAGAAACGGTTTAGAAATGACATGTGGCTAAACATGCAAAACCTATTGCACTCCATTCTTTTGTGTGTCTAATTTGTTTAAAACTAATGACCATTAAATTGACACGTCATCTATACGTGCAAATTCTTTTTCCGAGCCAAGTCGCCAAAACGTGCAAAATTTTTTTGCACGCCAACCATTTATATCTAAAAAATTTATATTTTTAAATTTTAAGAAAATGTGCCGGCCATTTTATCTACAAAATTTTACTTTTTATGACAAAAAAATCTACTCTATTTTTTTTATATAAATCATAGATAATGAGATTAAAAAATAAAACACACTAAAAATCAACAAAAAAAATATATATATGAGTTTTTGACATTGGCTTGTATATATTTTTGACGTTGGGTTGTATATGTATATTTTTTTTTTATTAAGCATTGACTTTTTTTTTATCAAGGCTTCATATTAACGATGGAAGAATAGAGTGCCAAACCATTGCAAAATCAAAGGAGATCATAAAAATTTGGCGTGCATGAGTGCAAAACTATTTGCACGCTTACTAGGTTTTGGTAATGGGTGTAAATATTGTCGATTTTAGTTCATTGGGTTTGTGAAGGTAGATTATCGTAATTGATTTTTCTCATTTTTTCAAACAACTTGTACAATGTTGGCGTATGTCCCAACATACACCTCCCCGGCAGATCAGCAAACCGCCGAATAGCCTAACTCCCCGGCAGATCAGTAAAACTGCCCGGCACATTATGCAATCCCCCGAATAAAACACGCAAACCAACTTAGACGAAACAAACCTAGTCCAAAGATATACCGAGGGGTCAAACATAATCCTCGCCTAACGGACACCGACATCACCATGCATAAGAGGAAAGGAATCTTGGTCGTGACTATGACCCGCTCCAGACGGAATCCAAACAGGTAAAGTCAACTCCCCTCGAAAGAGTCACTGCGCCCACGTGACCTTCGGGTGAGGACAAAAGCTCCTCATCTATAAAAGAAGCTAAGCAACAACATTCAAGGTAGACCATTTTCTTATTCACTTTTACACACATTACTCCTCGACATATCATCATACTCATTCTCACGCCGAGCTGGTCTAGGGATAAAACCCTAGCGAGGCTAACGCTGTTGTTTCGTGTTCACAGTCCGACGAGTTTAATCCGAAGAGATTTACGGAAGGATTAACCGAAAGATTCGCTTGTTTGGAGTAATCACAGACTTTTACTTCAACAAATTGGCGCCATCCGTGGGACCCGCTATTCTAACTACCAACACTAGAAAATGGCGTGTCCTACCACCGAAAACACCCCGTACCTCCACGGAAACGCCGTCCGGAAGCAACCCACCTAGCCTAGAAGAGCAGATACAAAACCACATATCATCGTTGAAGGCATTGATACAAAGAACATAACACCCAAGGAAAAAGCCCGTTACAACCCATACGAATAGATTTCAGAGATGAAGTCGAGGGACCCACCATAGCAGAGAAGGAGAAAGATCCGAAAGGAAAGCAAGTCATGGAGGATCTACACAAGCCATACGAGATGCCCCTGTGTCCCGTTCACGAGACGGATAGTAGAATTCGCCGGGCCAAGATACGAGTTACCCAAGAACATAAAACTCTACAACGGATCTTCAGACCCGGATGACCATGTAACTCGTTTCTCCGGAGCAGCTAACCACGGAGGTTGGCCAATGCCTTTCATGGTGATGCCGATGTTCCAAAGAACTTGGACGGTCCAAAGAAGCGGTGGTTCAGCGATTACCAACGGCAGCATAAAATGGACACTGGGAGGAGCTCAGAGATAACTTCCTAGAGAGATTCGCACTCGGAGGAAGTGCCTAAAAGACCCGATGGAGCTCACGAAGATCGTGCGGAAGGCTCATGAAACCCTGCTAGAATTCAAGGAAAGGTGAACCGACGGCTAGCTACATCCCGGGGTGCGAAATAATGCAAATATCCTCATTCACCAACGGAAGCAAATGCCCGGAATTGGTAAAACGGTTCTCATTGGATCCCCAAAACAGCAATACGGAAATGATGAAGAGGGTAGAAGATTTTGTAATGCGTTCGAGGAAGCCTACAACACTACGGAGCTCCCTAAAGGGGAATGGAACCGCAGGATATGCACAGAAGCCGCCAGATCGAACCCCTCGAGTAGCAAACCTCCCGACAAACTAAGAGGAGAGGAGAGGACGGAACAAAAGCCCCGAAACCAGTACAACCCTTACTACCCGACAAAGACTGATAATTACAGTACCACCACCGGCGATTAAGAGGAACCAAAGACAGAACGAGGCCGCACCCATAGATTTGAACCTCCTCTCGAAAGCCCCTAAAGAAATTTTGGCTACGGAACTTCAACTAAACCTACCGCCACCACGCCTCTCGAGAGGAGCACCAAGAAGAGAAAACTTAGACAAGTTCTGCGACTATCACGGAGAAAAGGGCCATCTCACCAATGACTGCTACCAACTCAAGGAGCACCTCAGAAAAGCCTTGGAAACAGGCAAGTTAGATCATTTATTAAAAGAAGTGAGGCAAAGGGAAGGAACCCACCTGAGAGAACATCACCAGGCAGAGGAAGGATGATAAACATGGTGTACGGAGGAAGAATGGACAGAAAACGAAAGAGCAACTGCCGAGAAGAAGACTGGATGAACGTCCCTATAGCTTTCCCCGTTCCGGGACGTTATTTCCGAAGCCACTAATAATCGGGCAGATGTTGAAGGATACACCGTAAGGAGAGTTTATGTCGATCCAGGGGCAGCCGTGGAAGTTATGTACGAACACTGTTTTCAAAACCTATGTCCAGAAATCAAAGGGAAGTTAAGAGAAACGAACACACCTCTAGTGGGATTTTCAGGAGAGACGATAAAGCCCTTCGGGAAAATAGACCTAAAAGTGTGTTTCGGAAACGATGGCCTCTATCGCCGAGCCGTAATGACGCTTGCAGGATAAGATCCCCTCTCCGTATAACGTTATCCCGGGACGATCAGTATTAGGGAATTAAGGGCGATCCCTCGACCATCCACTCCATGATAAAATTCCCAACGCCAGGGGTGGCAACCACAGTTACCGATCAATAGTCATCTCTGAATGTAGGAGGCTAGAAAGACATTTCATAACAAAGGAGTCGGAAAGTAAGGGGAGAGAAGACCTACGAACGAAGAAGGATCTAGTGATAAAACAGAAGAAGTAATGGTAAACCCCCAATTCCCAGAGCAAATGATCACTATCGGGAGCAATTTTTCCCAAGAATGCAAGAGGCGATTGGTAGAACTGCTGAAGAACAACAAGGACATATTCGCCAACCTACGGACATGACAGGGGTCCCCCGTCAATCATAGAGCACAAACTAAATGTCAATGTGAATGATGCACCAATAGCTCGAAGAAGAGAACCTTCTCGGCTGAAAAGAATCAGCGATCAACACCGAAGTAGAGAATGGCTGAAAGCGGAATTGTCCGGCGTGAAATATCCTACATGGATTTCCAATCCTGTGTTGGTAAAGAAACCGGATGGATCATGGAGAATGTGCATGGATTTCAAAAGCATCAATGCTTCATGCCCAAAGGATTACTACCCACTCCCAGAAATTGATTGGAAAATTGAATCTGTAATGGGTTACAAGTACAAGTGTTTTCTAGATGCATACAAGGGATACCACCAAGTCCAGATGGCCAAAGAAGACGAGGAGAAAAATGACCTTCTATACAGAGCATGGAACCTTTTGCTACACCAAAATGCCGTTCGGTCTAAGGAATGCCGGGGCGACATACCAAAGACTGGTGGATTCAAGTTTTAAGGAGCAAATCGGCAGAAATTTGGAAGTATACGTCGATGATATGGTAATCAAAAGCGAAATGAAGTGGAGTGTGGGTGACATGGCGTAAACGTTCGACAACCTTCGAAGGATCAACATGAAGCTCAACCCTAAAAAGTGCTCTTTTGGAGTGGAAGAAGGAAAATTCTGTTACGCCGTAACATCCAAGGAATAAGAGCTAATCCAAGAAAACCAAGGCGAGATATGCAAGGAGAGGGCGCTTCAAACACTCAAGGAGATGCAGAGTGATCTCGCAAAACCGCCAAGTCTAATCACACAACCGGTCACTTGTGAATGACCAACCGTAATGCACTTAAAACAGTTCAGACACAAATGCAATGAAGATCAGGGGAGTATAGTGTTTCCCCGGGTCGTTATGTCCCAACGAGCTGTGCGAGAATAACCAAACGAATAGTGATCGAGAGATTTGAACGGAAAAGAGATTTGATTGATTTTACACTAAGGAATCTGAATCTATTAAAGATTTTGAAGTCATTTTAATTCTATATTTAAAATCGATTGCTAAATTACATCCTAGGGTGTTAAAATGCAAAAACGCGAAAAACCGGGAACTCACCGAGCCCCGAAAGTGAAAAAGATGAAATTTAAGTCCTATGAGTGCAAAACTAATTTTCCTACATTCTAAATGACTAAAAATAATTTTAGGAAAAATCCGGGTATTTTTTCTACTTTTATTTTATTTACTACGAATTAAAAACGACTTTAATCTAATTTAATTATAAAAAATACTAAAATAATTTATAAAAATCTAAGGAAATTCTAGAAAATACTTTAAGTCATACTGGATTTAACAAAAATAAGAAACTACCCTAACAAGGCTTTGAAATAAGCACTTAAAAAGCTAATTAAGCAAATAATATTAAAACCTAATATGACCCTAAGTATTTAATAACGCAAAACCTAACACAAGAGAGTAGCTAGAGCAGCTGGTAATAGACGTTTGTTGTGGGGCGTGGGAGTGTGCAGGAGACCAGTGTTCGAGTCCCAGGTCTGTCACATTTTGCTTCTTATTTTTAGATTTCTTTTAGCAAAACTGAATGATTGCAAAATTAAATAACTTGATAGCACATGTACTTTATGACAGCAAAAGATAAAAAAATGAAACAGCCCAAGGAACTTATGACAGCAGATTTGAAGCTAAAATATAAAGGTCCATTTGGGACAGTGGTCGTGGGCAGGGGGTATGGGTTCGAATCCCACCTCCTGCCTTTTTGGCAACTTATTTTTTTATTTCTCTGCTTTTGCAAATCAACAAGGGAACAAGATTGAGCCTTTTTGACAAAAATAAACTTATGAAAACTGAAATAATTAAGCTGTAAAGGAGCTCATTACAGCAAAAGTCATAAGAGAAAAAAAAATAGGACTGATTGGTTATGTAGGGAACAAAAGGGAATGATAACTACAATAAGCTTGTAAAAACAACCTAATCCTAATGCATACTACTCTAACTTACTAAGAGGCAATTTTTAAAACCTAAATAAGCTAAAAACTTACGCTAATAAGCTCTCAAAAAGAAACAATTGGCCTGCTGCACCATGGGTCAGAACGGGCCAAAATGGGAATGAAAAAACGACATGTGCAGGCTGCTGTTTGGTACAGGAAAAGCTCAAATTACGCTAGCACCTAAAGCTCTCAATCTAGACTACCTAAAGAGATTATACTAAGCACTAAACCAAGACAAGAAGCCCAACAAAAGCCTCCTAAGGTCAGCTGGTAGTTTTGTGGGTTAGAGCAGGCAGAAAGGATGGTTTTATAAGGCCAAAATATGCTGCTAGAAAAGCACTAAGTACTAACTAAACCAGAAAATCATGAATACCATAAACCTAACTAGTAATTGCCAACAAATTCTAATCCTAACTCTACCTCTAAGTTACTAAATCTAAGTAAAAAAAAAGGACCTAGGCTGCTAAGGAGGCTTCAGAACAGAAAAAAAAAATGTAAAATCTACTTTCAGGGCAATATACACAGGCAATCAACTTGCAAACCTTGCTAAAAGTACTAGCAACAACTAAGTCAAGAATCAAAATGGGTCAAAAGGGGTTTATGACCCACAACATGTGTTGTTCCAAACACCCTTTTCAGGGTAGTTTATGCTTTTTGTTAAACCTGAATAGCCAAATATTTTAGAGATTATTGATAAAAACCAATTTTTTACAACTAAAAGAAGATTTAAAACACGAATTAAACTAATTTTGAACACTTGAATATGCAATTAAAAGAAGGCTTGAAGAACTAAAGAAAAAAACTTGACAGATTAATTCATAAAAAAAAAACATTCATTCAGGAAATTAAATTGGAACATTACAAGAATTAAAAACATAAAGTAAACAAGGACTAGAACAATTTTCTAGACTAAAAAGAGAACTAAAACTAAATTAAAACTAAAAAAAACTAACTACTAAAAAACTAACTCCTAACTTCTATGTCTTCTTTTCTCTTTTATAGCTCTCAACAAAGTTTTCCTCTATCATTCTTGGCCATAGATGTGGACAATTTGATCTCAGCCGTTTAGTTGGCATTTGGCGCCAAAATGGTATATCAACTGGGGGAGGGGTTTTGAGTGCAAGGAAGGAGAAACATTAATTGTTTCTTGTTTTGTTAGGTGAGGTGGAGTGATAAGGGGTGGAGTGTGAGCCGAGGTGAGGGTTACCCGGTTTTGCAGCAGCTTGGAGAGGAGACAGTGAGGTGTATTGGAGGAAAAGGGTTGGGGGTGGTTAACTCATTGACCGGGTATTAGGTTTGGACGGGTTGGATTGGGTAAAAGGGTTTGGGTATTGGGCTTGTAGTTGGGTAATGGACCGTGGGTTTTAGAATTTGGATTTAGGATTTAGATTTAATCCAATAGGTAGCTTAGGGGACCAACTGTGTACAATTAAAAACTGTGGACCAAAACTGTAAATTATGAAATTGTAGTCCAAGGGTTGGTCTTGCCAATCATCAATAATATAAGGGCCATTTTTGCCAATTTTCAAACTTGAAGGACCAATTTTGTAAATTCTCAAAACTTTTGATATTTTTCACCAAAGGACTAATTTTGACAACTTATGATTTTAAAAGGACCTTTGGTGATTTTTCTTTTGAAATTTTGTGCTCAGGGACTGTTTTTGACAACTTTTGAAACTTGGGGGACTAAAACTGCCAATTTTGCAAACTTTGCTCATTTTTCATCAGATTTTGATAGTTTTGCTTTTAAAACACATAAAACACTGATTTGTGATATTTTGATCATTTTGATGTGTTTCGAAAGTGTTTTCGATGATTTTGCGTTTATTTTGTACAAAAATGATGAGTATTTACACACTCATCAATCCCCACACTAAGATATTGCTAGTCCCTAGCAATGATTTGAGAAAACATAATGGATTTTAATCTCTTTACCAAAAGCCATTACTTCTAGAGTAGCCAAATGTTTCAGTTCAAGTAAGAACCATGGTACACCGATAACCATGTGATTTTGAGCAAACCACCAACTTTCAACGGATTTGATTCGTCTTTACCGTAGCCATCTCTTCTCGACTAGCCAACTCTTAGATAAATTATCAATATTATCTTTGGTGAGTCGATTACCAATTATGGTTTTTCCAACTGCCTTTACCACAAGCCATAAACTTGCGGGCTAGCCAACTCTTCACTTTTTAGGATATGGTGAGTTGAATACCATACAATTTTGGGCAAATTGCAAGCCATATAAACGGATTTGAGAAATCTTTACCAAGAGCCGCTTGCTCTTGGATTAGCCAATCCTTTTGTTTATTAGACAAGGCGATCGATAACCAATTGAGTAAGTGAAACACTTACTCCAAAAAATTTTGGCCAAAACGGGGAATTGGTATAATAATATGATAAAATTCGTGAGAATTCCCCCCCACACTTAGAAATGAATATTGCCCTCAATATTCAAAGTACCGGCGGTTATGTTTAAACAAAGAACGAAAAGGGAAATATTACGCCATTATTTAGAAAGAAGATTTTTTGGACATGTGGGGCAACCCCCACACTAGTGGTAGAAAATAGACAGAAGTCAGAAATATGGGTGAAAACCCATATGGCGTGCTACTGTTTTTGATTTCCGAGTCGCTAGCTTGACTCGACTCCGAATTCATTTGTTCATGGGGAAGCAAAGTGGAAGAAACAATCTCCATCGAACTTTCATTCAAAATGTTTGGATAAACACCGAAGCACGTGAAAGTTCCACAATCCGATGAGATATACACGTAACCGGCTCAAAAATGATAAATGAAAATGCCAGGGTCAAAGATAGTGTCTTCATTCCCGAAGGAGTGAAGAAGAGAAGAAATCACAGTATATGTGAGGAATGGAATGAAGATTTTGATAACAATAAGGATCCATTCTTCATCATCTTTAATTTGAATTTGATCATTTAAGCTCATAGGGTGATTTTTAACAAAAACCTCGGGAGGAAGAGACGGGGTAGTGTCCTCAATGAGAAAACTCTTATGATAGAGCATGTCTCCCCCCGGTCAAGATCAAGATCAAAATAGAAATGATCATACTCCGGAGGAGATATGATATGAGAGAGTTCACCGGAGAACTCCTCGGGATCTAGATCAAAGAGAAACAAATCATACTCAGGAAGAGAAAGATGAAAAGTGGGATTGCCACTACTCTCCTTTTAGTATAATCACATCAAAGCGGAATACTTCAAATTCGAAAAGAATCATTGGAAAAGCCTTAAGTTCAGGAATTGGTCTGGCTTTTCCAAGTCACTATCCACAACAGGATAGGAGATGAAGCTGGCTTAGCACAGAATGATTCGATCTTAGAAACGAGGAGATTTATATTGAATAATTTTTCACGAAGCATCTCGTCCTCAATTTCCGTGATCATCGAATCTCTCGCATCCTCTAAGCTAACTAGCTCAGAAGGTAAGTCCTCGACATAATCAATGTCTCCATAAGATAAAGAATCATCAAACGAAGTACAATCGTTGTCGGAATCGAGAACATATCAACATGATTATTTGGAATGTCAAGAGGAGGGTAAGAATCATCATCAAGAGGCTTATCACACATATTACCGGAGATAACCTCTGACTCACTTGGGATTGGGACAAGGCTCTCAACACTAGACGATTCCATTTCTGGAATAGTGCTAAGAGGCTCGCCCCCCATTATGAGAGAGTCAACAGGTTCAACAATGTTTGTTGAAATATGATCATCGAACTCTTCTAAAACGACGCCACTTCTCTCAACCGGTGTGAGTGAAGGGGAAGAGTCGGAAATGAAAGGCTCGAAACAGGATTGGTTGTAGCCGACAAACTCGCATAATATTCTTTCATTTGAATGGAATCCTCATCATCATCGAAAACGAAAGTCTTGTGATATTGGGTTGATGTAGCATTATAAACCTCACATCGTGGCTTGACAATCGTAAAAGGATGGGGACCACCACAAATATCACATCTTCGTAACGATAACAACGGCTCGATTTTTGCTTCATGCATCAATATCATTGGTAAGCTCGCCATCTCAATCGGTTTGTTTCTCGTAGTCGGAACTTTCGATTTGTTCTCGATGATCGTCCATATATCCCTTGGGGTACGATACAAGATATTGCCACCGGCGGCTGCATTAAGTGAATCTTGATCGGTTTGCATTAAAGCATTGTAGAATATATCGACCTGGAGTAATTCCGAGAAACCATGATGTGGGCATTTCCATAGGAGATCTTTGAATCTTACCCATGCCTCACCAAAACTTTCATCAAAGCGCTGCTGGAAGTTTGTAATCTCGTTCTTAAGATTTTCCGTCTTAGAATAAGGAAAGAAACGATTTACAAATTTTGAAACGAGATCTTCCCAAGCAATGATCGATCGAGAGGGTTCTTTTTCGAGCCAATTCGAGCTGCCCTCTTGAGAGAAAATGAGAATAGCATCAACTTAATTGTGTCATGAGGAACATCCCTATATTTTATGGTTGAAATTAATCTATCAAACCATCGGATGTGAGCATAGGGATCGTCCCTCTCAAATCCATAGAATGGATTTGACATAATTAGTTGAATTAAACCGGTTTGTATCTCAAATTTTCCGAAAGAATCTCCGGTACAACAACAGATCTTCGTGAACCCACGGTGGGTACTTGGAGCATTTTAACATCGCACGCATGTCCGCCATTAGAATTAAACATATAGAGGGATAAGAGGAGAATCAAATGGTTGAGAGGATACGAAGAATAGAATTAAACGGAAAAAGAAGGTAAGAGAAATAGAATCAACGAATAAGAGGAATGAGAAGAATATTTTTGGGGTTTTATAAATAGAAAACATAAAAGGGAAAATAAATTTTGAAAAGGAAAATATTTTTGGGTTTTGGATTTTTATAAGAAAATATAAATATATAAGGATGGATGGTATGAACAAAGAGTGAATATTCAAATCACTAATCTGCTAGACGGAAGATAATCAAGACACCTCCGGCAAGCGGGCCAAAAATTTGATCTCGCAAAAAACCGCCAAGTCTAATCACACAAACGGTCACTTGTGAATGACCAAACCGTAATGCAGACTTAAAAAAATTCGCATAACAAATGCAATGAAGATCTAGGGAGTATAGTGTTTCCCCGGGTCGTTATGTCCCAGCGAGCTGTGCAATGGATTATCAAACGTAAAGTGATCGAGAGATTTGAACGGAAAAGAGATTTGATTGATTTTACACTAAGGAATCTGAATCTATTAAAGATTTTGAAGTCATTTTAATTCTATATTTAAAATCGATTGCTAAATTACATCCTAGGGTGTTAAAATGCAAAAACGCGAAAAACCGGGAACTCACCGAGCCCCGAAAGTGAAAAAGATGAAATTTAAGTCCTATGAGTGCAAAACTAATTTTCCTACATTCTAAATGACTAAAAATAATTTTAGGAAAAATCCGGGTATTTTTTCTACTTTTATTTTATTTACTACGAATTAAAAACGACTTTAATCTAATTTAATTATAAAAAATACTAAAATAATTTATAAAAATCTAAGGAAATTCTAGAAAATACTTTAAGTCATACTGGATTTAACAAAAATAAGAAACTACCCTACTGCGTTTTGAAATAAGCACTTAAAAAGCTAATTAGGCAAATAATATTAAAACTGAACATGACCCTAAGTATTTAATAACGCAAAACCTAACACAATAGAGTAGCTAGAGCAGCTGGTAATAGACGTTTGTTGTGGGGCGTGGGAGTGTGCAGGAGACCAGTGTTCGAGTCCCAGGTCTGTCACATTTTGCTTCTTATTTTTAGATTTCTTTTAGCAAAACTGAATGATTGCAAAATTAAATAACTTGATAGCACATGTACTTTATGACAGCAAAAGATAAAAAAATGAAACAGCCCAAGGAACTTATGACAGCAGATTTGAAGCTAAAACATAAAGGTCCGTTTGGGACAGTGGTCGTGGGCAGGGGGTATGGGTTCGAATCCCACCTCCTGCCTTTTTGGCAACTTATTTTTTTATTTCTCTGCTTTTGCAAATCAACAAGGGAACAAGATTGAGCCTTTTTGACAAAAATAAACTTATGAAAACTGAAATAATTAAGCTGTAAAGGAGCTTATTACAGCAAAAGTCATAAGAGAAAAAAAATAGGACTGATTGGTTATGTAGGGAATAAAAGGGAATGATAACTACAATAAGCTTGTAAAAACAACCTAATCCTAATGCATACTACTCTAACTTACTAAGAGGCAATTTTTAAAACCTAAATAAGCTAAAAACTTACGCTAATAAGCTCTCAAAAAGAAACAATTGGCCTGCTGCACCATGGGTCAGAACGGGCCAAAATGGGAATGAAAAAACGACATGTGCAGGCTGCTGTTTGGTACAGGAAAAGCTCAAATTACGCTAGCACCTAAAGCTCTCAATCTAGACTACCTAAAGAGATTATACTAAGCACTAAACCAAGACAAGAAGCCCAACAAAAGCCTCCTAAGGCTGCTGCAGTTGTGGGTTAGAGCAGGCAGAAAGGATGGTTTTATAAGGCCAAAATATGCTGCTAGAAAAGCACTAAGTACTAACTAAACCAGAAAATCATGAATACCATAAACCTAACTAGTAATTGCCAACAAATTCTAATCCTAACTCTACCTCTAAGTTACTAAATCTAAGTAAAAAAAAAGGACCTAGGCTGCTAAGGAGGCTTCAGAACAGAAAAAAAAAATGTAAAATCTACTTTCAGGGCAATATACACAGGCAATCAACTTGCAAACCTTGCTAAAAGTACTAGCAACAACTAAGTCAAGAATCAAAATGGGTCAAAAGGGGTTTATGACCCACAACATGTGTTGTTCCAAACACCCTTTTCAGGGTAGTTTATGCTTTTTGTTAAACCTGAATAGCCAAATATTTTAGAGATTATTGATAAAAACCAATTTTTTACAACTAAAAGAAGATTTAAAACACGAATTAAACTAATTTTGAACACTTGAATATGCAATTAAAAGAAGGCTTGAAGAACTAAAGAAAAAAACTTGACAGATTAATTCATAAAAAAAAAAACATTCATTCAGGAAATTAAATTGGAACATTACAAGAATTAAAAACATAAAGTAAACAAGGACTAGAACAATTTTCTAGACTAAAAAGAGAACTAAAACTAAATTAAAATAAAAAAAACTAAAAAACTAACTCCTAACTTCTATGTCTTCTTTTCTCTTTTATAGCTCTCAACAAAGTTTTCCTCTATCATTCTTGGCCATAGATGTGGACAATTTGATCTCAGCCGTTTAATTGGCATTTGGCGCCAAAATGGTATATCAACTGGGGGAGGGGTTTTGAGTGCAAGGAAGGAGAAACATTAATTGTTTCTTGTTTTGTTAGGTGAGGTGGAGTGATAAGGGGTGGAGTGTGAGCTGGAGGTGAGGGGTTACCTGGTTTTGCAGAGCAGTTGGAGGAGACAGTGAGGTGTATTGGAGGGAAAAGGGTTGGGGGTGGTTAACTCATTGACCGGGTATTAGGTTTGGACGGGTTGGATTGGGTAAAAGGGTTTGGGTATTGGGCTTGTAGTTGGGTAATGGACCGTGGGTTTTAGAATTTGGATTTAGGATTTAGATTTAATCCAATAGGTAGCTTAGGGGACCAACTGTGTACAATTAAAAACTCCAGGGACCAAAACTGTAAATTATGAAATTGTAGTCCAAGGGTTGGTCTTGCCAATCATCAATAATATAAGGGCCATTTTTGCCAATTTTCAAACTTGAAGGACCAATTTTGTAAATTCTCAAAACTTTTGATATTTTTCACCAAAGGACTAATTTTGACAACTTATGATTTTAAAAGGACCTTTGGTGATTTTTCTTTTGAAATTTTGTGCTCAGGGACTGTTTTTGACAACTTTTGAAACTTGGGGGACTAAAACTGCCAATTTTGCAAACTTTGCTCATTTTTCATCAGATTTTGATAGTTTTGCTTTTAAAACACATAAAACACTGATTTGTGATATTTTGATCATTTTGATGTGTTTTCGAGTGTTTTCAGATGATTTTGCGCTTTATTTTAGTACAAAAATGATGAGTATTTACACACTCATCACAGAGCCTCAGCCGAAAGTCAACTATGCTATGAACAGTGTTCCCGCCTCCGATCGGCTGAGAAGCGTTACCCTTCTTCAACACTTTGAAAAATGTCACGAAAGATAACCAAAAGGAGTACCAAGTGGAGCAAGGAGGCCAAGAAGCGCCCAAAAGATGAAAGGAGTGATTTTAGAGTCCCATCTAACGCCCTGGCGGGAGAAGATCTCTTCGATACCTAGCAGCAGACCGAAGAGGCCATAAGCGTCGTTCTAATGGTAGAAAGGAATGGGAAACAAATGCCGGTACACTATGTTAGCAGAACACTTCACGACGCCGAGCTTAAATTATGCTCCCCTCGAAAAATTAGCTTTAGCACTACGACCGCCTAGAAGACTGAGGTATTTTGAAGCACATCACATCAAGGTGATCACAGACTAACCCATCCGAGATGTATTAAACAAACTGAATCTTCGGCAAGCTGATGAAATATGCAGAGAATTGGGAGCATACAAGATCACTTACCTTCCCGAAACGCCGTCAAGGGTGTGTCCTAGCGACTTTATCAACGAGATACCACAAAGAAAACAGAAGAGAAGGGAAGAGCAAGGAAGTATGCAACGCCTCGCTACAAAGGAGGAATGGACACCGCTCACGGACGGAGCATCTAACAAAAAAGGGTCCGGAGCAGGTTTGGTGTTGATAAGTCCTGACCAAACAGTGTATACATATGCTCTTCTCGGCTTAACTTCCCCAAAGACAAATAACGAAGCGTATACGAGGCGTTGTCGGCCGGACTGAGGATAGCAAAGGACATGAAGATCCAGGTGCTAAGTGCCAAGGTAGACTCCAACCTAGTGTCAAGTCAAATCAACGGAGAGTTCACCACCTACAAAGAGAGCATGGCCAAGTATTTGGCTAAGGCGAAGGAATATATCGGATGTTTCAGTGCTCAGAATACAAAATATTCCCGAGCACGAATCAAAAGGCCGATGTGCCGAGCAAGCTGGCATTAGTCGATTCATCATTTAACAAAAGAAATACTCGTCGAAGTATTGGAAACACCATCAACCGAAGAGAAAGTTGTCGGAGCAATAGTTGAAGAAGAGGAAGAAAACTGGATGTCTCCCATCATCCTGCATCACTCCGAAGGAAAATGGCCGAGCGATGAAAACGAAGCAAGAACCTTGCGGATGAAGATACCTCATTACACCATGGAAGACGGGATATTGTTCAAGAAGTCATATTTAGGCCCAATGATGAGGTGTGTGGGTCCTCTGCAGCCAATTACGCCGTGGTCGAGGTACACACGGGGGCATGTGGCATGCACTCCGGACCAAGATCCGTGGTAGCAAAGCCGATCGCATTAAGGATACTCTGGCCGCACAATGCACGGGACACCCGAGAGGTCATTCAAAATGTGAATCCCGCCAAATACACTCCCCGTTCCCAAACTACCAAGACTCTCATGACTTCTATCATGTCACCTTGGCCTTTCTTCCAATGGGGAATGGATGTATTGGGCCCTCTTCCGAAGCACCCGAAAGTCAAATATGTCATCGTGGCCATCGAATACTTCACAAAGTGGATGGAAGCAAAACCTCTAGCAAAAACCACAGGCAAAGAAGTCATAAAATTTGTGTGGAATAACATTGTATGCCGCTCGCCTTGCCACACATAATTGTGACCGACAACGGCAGCAACTTCATCCATGATCCCTTCAAACGGTGGTGTGAAAAGCTAAACATCAAACAGATAAATACTGCCGTAGCACATCCTCAAGCTAATGGTTTGGTAGAACGTATAACAACAAAAGTCTAATGCACGGTTTCAAGACGAGGCTAGGCAAAAGTAGGTCCGGATGGGTGGATGAACTGCCAAACGTTTTGTGGGCTCATCGGACATCCTTAAAGACGAGTAACGGTGAAACTCCGCTCACCGACGGCACGGAAGCGGCTGTGATTCCCGCGGAAATTGGCATGCCTACATTCCGAACAATGATGATGACCGAAGAAGGAAGTGAAGAGGAGAGGCGTTTAAACCTAGATCTGTTGGAAGAAAGAAGGGACTCAGCGGCCGTTGAAGAGGCCAGATACAAGAAAAGGGTGGAGCAGATTACAATCAAGGGTTAAAGGCTTAAAACACAGAGTAGGAGACTTCGTCTACAGAAAAAATGAAGCCAGCAGACAAGAAGACTTAGGAAAGTTGGGACCCAACCTGAGGGCCCATATCAAGTAATAGAGGCATACGATAATGGTTCATACAAGCTACACACCGAAGGAAAAGAAGTTCCCCGCACTTGGAACGCAGTGAACTTAAGGAAATGTTTCTTGTAGGAAAATCTTTGTAATAGTAAAAGCCCATGAGGCAATTGTGGACGTATGTTACTAATGAAATGATTAGCCACCCGGATATCGGAGAGGCAATTTTCCGCATACTTTATTTTCTCGAACATAATTAGTAATGATCTCCCGATAGGCTCGCGACCTCCGGGAAAAGTGATCTGTTCAAAGATGGTTTATATCCAAAAAGGATTGCCATGAAAGTGCCGAACGGTTTATACCCAAAAAGGGTTGCCCAGGCGAAATATTAGATGGTTCATATCCGAAAAGGATTGCCATGAAAGTGCCGAACGGTTTATACCCAAAAAGGGTTGCCCAGGCGAAATATTAGATGGTTCATATCCAAAGAGGATTGCCATGAAAATGCCGAACGGTTTATACCCAAAAAGGGTTGCCCAGGCGAAATATTAGATGGTTCATATCCAAAGAGGATTGCCATGAAAATGCCGAACGGTTTATACCCAAAAGGGTTGCCCAGCGAAATATTAGATGGTTCATATCCAAAAGGATTGCCATGAAAGTGCGAACGGTTTATACCCAAAAAGGGTTGCCAGCGAAATATTAGATGGTTCATATCCAAAGAGGATTGCCATGAAAATGCCGAACGGTTTATACCCAAAAAGGGTTGCCCAGGCGAAATATTAGATGGTTCATATCCAAAAAGGATTGCCATGAAGGTGCCGAACGGTTTACCCAAAAAGGGTTGCCCAGGAAAAATTTCAAACAGTTCACATCCAAAAGGAAAGGCCATATACCGAACGGATACATCGAACGAATCATACTTAAACAAGAGGGCCAAGCAAACGAAAAGCACACATAAAAAAAGGGGAAAATACATAATACATGGATGTGCACACCGAGAGATACATGAAAAAGAACGACTAACGATTTCATGAAACAATTATAGATTCCCAAAATAAATTTCCTTAAGCATTACAAGCTTCAACTAATAACATTGTTCGACAAGATATCCATTACATACAAAAAAAAAAGGGGGTAATAATAACTAAGTTTCACTTGGCACGGTTTCTCCGCCTACCCTCGTCTAATCCTTCCACCAAGACATGCTCCGTGCGGTGGTCAGCACCAAAGCCACAATGTCGCGAATCAAGGTGACAAGCATTCCGGACCTTGGCAACATAGGGATACCTCTTTACAAACAACTCGTTATACATTGCCAAGTACTTGTTGGGAGCATCCAAATCTAAATCCTCAAGATCCGACAAAATCTTCTTCACCTCTCTTCGAACGATCAATGGACACACCCTCCAACCATCCGCCATTCCACTGCAAGCTAAAAGGAGCAGCCAGAGAAGCTTTGTACTCATGATCTGCCGAGAGGCGAGCCACGAAAGTAGGAATAAAATCACGGACCAAGTTCGACAGATCAATCTCTAAATTCCCAACCACCACGGCCAGCTCTTGGCGCTGCTTCGAAGGGCATCATTCTCCTCCTCCTCGTTCTTCAAAGCCCCCTTGGCCTCCATCAATTCTTTCTCCAAGCGGCTATCTTTTCACCCCCGAGCATGAGATAACTTAGACCACTCAGCCTTTCGCCTCTAAGGTACTGTTTTTTCAAAATTTCTTCCCGGCGGAAGTCTCGCCAAGTTCATCCTCGCAGCCTTCAAACTCTCCCAAAGTTTTATCCAAAAACTTGAAATTGTCCTTGGCAAAGCCGCCTCACACCGCCATGCTCTTCGACCAACTCCCTATGCTCCAGCTCAAGACTCTCAAAACCGACAAGCAAATCGACGAAAGAAAGAGAACTCCGGGCTAGGAGACCCCATGATCTTTGAGCAGCCTCAGTGTCCGTTAAAGTCTGCATATATTCCTCTTCACAAGGGGGCAAATGAACCATCATATCCCTATAGTTTTCATATCCCTTGACCCTTTCGTCCTTTTTGATCGACCACCCCGACACGTAAGTGGCACTCGGCCTTCCTCTTCAACAAGCATACCTTTACCTTGGCGGCGCAGAGGAGGAGAAGTTGCTGGGGCAATCCAAAGCAAATGTTAAGAACACCAAAATGAAGCAAGACACATACATACATAAATAAATAATAATGGGGAGAAAACGGCGAAATAATAAACCAACTCACCATCATCTTGAAGAGCATGTTGTTCAACAAATTGAGAGGCCTCAGCGCCAGGGGATCCTTCGGATCGGATTTTGCTCTTGAGGATCCCCCAGCATTCACATCAACATCGGCACCACAGATTCTCCAACGGTTGGTCGGAATGACCCTCCAAATTCTCTTTCTACGACGGAGGATCATTCACCGTTGACCATCCGGAGGCGCCGGATTAGCGGTAGAATCCAAGTTCACCACGTAGATAGGGCTTTCCTTCCTTCGTTTTGGTTGCACGGAACCACCTTCCCAACTTACGCGGCTTGTAACCCCAGCTTTGGCCTCAAGTTTTTTTTCTTTTTTCTTTAGCCTCCAAGACTTTTGATCACCACTTCAACCTTTTCATAGCATCGCCGGCGGAACCGGCGCCAGCGGATCGAAGTGTCACATGCATCATGTGAGCTTGACCCTCCGATACTTTTCTCCGCTGGTCATAGCGCCCCTGCGAAGCTAGGCTTGATGAGATACTCGACATGGTGATAGCCGCAAAACACACAAAAAATACTAAGTCACAAGAAAGCATAAAAACTCTAACTAAGTAAATAATGTACAGCCAAGTACCATTCCCTCGGCATCCTTCAGAGTCACCGATAACCCGGATACTTCCATTTGGCAGATAACCCAACGGCATAAAGAAAACCCGACGGAATTTTTATCAAATCTATAACATTAGCCGACAAAGAAGTCAGATAAGGCATAGAAAACTCCCCGGTCGGAAAAGGATCGGAGACATCAACCGGATGCCTCCACGCATAGCAAAAGGTAACGCCGCATCAATCGAAAAGAACCGCCTTTTCCAACCCTTCAACGAAGACAAAATCTCTTGAAAAATTACCTTGCGTTGCTTACCATCCCGCTTAAGCAAAAGTGAACCAATGTCCTTGCTTATGCAATTTATAAAAAGCTCGGAACAAAGAAGTCGTGGGAATAATGTGAAGACTACGACAATACACTTCAAAAAGAGTAACCCTATGCAAACCTATCGGCACTAACTGAGAAATATGGACTTTATAATAGTGTAGAACGTCTAAAAGAAAACTAGAAAAAGGGACGGAAATTCCACCTTCAATGAAATATTCTAGATACAATCCTATAGCATCATCTCCTAGTTGACCCATCGTAAAATTAGCCGGTGGGAGCCTCGGATGAAGATCGGAAGGTATACCAAATTCCTTCACTACCCATCTGAAGGATTTATCACCATGACTGAAGTATACTTGTCCAAATCAAATTTGGTTTTGGTTAATTACCGGACCTTCGAACTGGTCCGGACCCTGGACAGTGAAGAACCGGACGGTTATGACATTTTAGCCGAAGGGGAATGGTTAAACCTTAAAATCTAAAGAGGATAAACTAGAAGAATACCTGGGTAGTAGACGAAGAGCAAATAAAATCGTCCGCCAAATAACGCATACGAAGTTGTGTAAATGAAAAATTTTACTCGTGGTAAAAAGAAGAAAAACATGATTTATAGGCAACCAAAGGAGGTAGCAAGCGCCTCATCATGTCGAGGATGACGTGGCACCATCGTCACCACACAAGGTCCACCGCCGGGGTGTCCTCACTGCCGCAACAAATCGCCGACGTGTCTTGGCCGACGTCGCCGAAAAAAACGGCGGAGGTTATTAGAAAAGAAAGTTAAACGGCCGAGACAACACTCACCGGTTCGCCACATACCCAATATCATGCAAATGAAGACACCCATTAACATGATACTGGGGGGGGGGGACATGTTGGCGTATGTCCCAACATACACCTCCCCCAGATCAAGAAACCGAATAGCCTAACTCCCAGACAAGAAATCACCGCCCCTACATTATGCAATCCCCCGAATAAAACACGCGAAACCAACTTAGACGAAACAAACCTAGTCCAAAGATATACCGAGGGGTCAAACATAATCCTCGGCCTAACGGACACCTGACATCACCATGCATAAGAGGAAAGGAATCTTGGTCGACTATCAATCTGCCTCCACGGAATCCAAATGGTAAAGTCAACTCCCTACCGAAAGAGTCACTGTTCCGCCCACGCGTGACCTTCGGTGAGGACAAAAGCTCCTCATCTATAAAAGGAGCTAAGCAACAACATTCAAGGTAGACCATTTTCTTATTCACTTTTTACACATTACTCGACATATCATCATACTCATTCTCACGGAGGCTGGGTCTAGGGATAAAACCCTAGGCAGCTAACGCTGTTGTTTTCGTGTTCACAGGTCCGACGAGTTTAATCCGAAGAGATTTACTGAAGGATTAACCGAAAGATTCGCTTGTTTGGAGTAATCACAGACTTTTACTTCAACATACAATAAGTAGGGATGGCAATTAACATCTTATTATCCATCATATTCGATCCATTTATATTGGATGAATCAAATGAGTAATTAATGAATATGGATATGCATATAAATGTGCGAATTTGTTAGTCGATCAGATAGGGATGACATTTTGTCATCAATGAATCATCTTTTTACCACCCGAAATATAATATATGTATATGATGCATATACTCTAAAACTTTAATTTATATCACTCATCGGATAATGTATTTAACTCGTAATAAGATTTTTATGAAATGCAATGCTATTAAAATTGTTAGTTTAGTCTTTTTCTTCTTACAAAACTTAGTATGTGTTATTAAATCACTATATATGTAACACCCCAATCCGACAAGGGTCCGAATGTTACGGTATGGTGTCATATCATAACATACTAAATAAAATGCAAGCGGAAGTCTTAAAAAAATACCAAGTCATATAAACGAATGACTTCAAAGGAAATACATAATCAAACATGTCTATAAGAAAATGGAATATCAAAGACAAATATTCTTCCAATGAGTCCAAAATGATAAGGGAAAACTAGGTTCGGTTCACTCAAATGCTCCTACTCTCAGCCCATCAAAGCCCAGCATCCCACTTGGTACCTGCCGCATGGAAAAGAAAATGCGGCTGAGCTTAAAATGCCCATTGAACAGATATAACAAAACAAAAGCTAAATATAATCAAAAATACAAAAACGAATCAAATAAGACTGATAACAAAGTCATAACGAATGAGCACAATGAGTCTATGAGGAACCTGCAGAACACAATATTAACAGATATCCAGAAGGAACAGACATCAAAGGGGACCAAAGCAAAGTAACACATCAGTGGACAAATTTAAGCACATATAGATATCCAAAACATACAAGTACCGAAATATAATCAAATAGGAGTTGACGAAGAATATCATAATCAAAACAAGTAACCAAACAGTGTACAAGCATATTAGTCAGCAGATCAACTAAACATGAATATGGCAAAACAAACAAATCAGATAATCATATATATATATATATATATATATATATATATATATATATATATATATATATATATATATATATATATATATATATATATATATATATATATATATATATATATATATATATATATATATGTATATATATGTATATATATATATATATGTATATATATATATATATATATATATATATATATATATATATATATATATATATATATATATATATATATATATATATATATATATATATATATATATCCATATTAACTTTTGGCTCAGCCAGACATTCAATGTATGTTTCATCCACATCAAATAATATTTTACCTATAATAAAAATTTTCTCAACTAATTTAAACCCTAGAGTACAGGTTAAAACTTTATATAAACAAGGTTCTTTTGATTGGTTTCAAAGTTATTCTATTAAAACTACATACCTTTATTAAAAAATCAACAAGAGATAAAATTATTTTCTTCAAAAGCTATACATGAACATAGAAAAAATTATAAATTTTTACATATATGAATGGTTCAAGTAGCTATAAAACCTATGACAAGATTAGGAATTAATGCTCCTATATGTGTTGTCTTAAGAGATGCTAGATTAACGAATTTTCATCAATCCTTATTAGCCTTAGGAGAATCTAATATATGTAATGGTCCAATATATTTTCAAGCTTATCCTGATTATAAAGTATCTTTATTTGATAAAATATATTAGATGTATTAACCTTAAACTTAAAATTAAAAGAAATTGAAATAAAAGAGGGATCTGATCCATTAGTTTTAATATATAGAGTATATTATAAAACTATGACCACTACTATAGAACCAAAATATAAAAAAGAAAAGTCAATTAATGAAACTTTACTTATAGAATCTAATTTTCAAAATTCTAATATAACCGTTCCTAAAAGGATTAAATGGGATGAAATTATCAGAAATCAAACATGGAATTTTAAAGAAATTATAGAACCTGAGCCTTTAGAAATCAATAGTCATATAAATAATATTATAGATCATTCTAATGAAAATATAGATATAACTTTTGGCTCAAATGCACATTCAATGTATGTTTCATCCACATCAAATAGTAATATAAATTTAAGAAGAACTCAGTCTATGAAACTTAAAGGAGTAAATTTTGATACATCTATTCCAACACCTTTATATGAAGATGACAATATAGGTGATAATTTTAGCGATCAACCATCTAGATCTGAAGTAGAATATTATAGGGAAAATTATGAGTGACACTTCGATACAAGCAAAGATTGCTAGAAATCAAAACAATATTAATCATTTAAAAAGTTTATATAAACAAGAAAAATCTTTAAGATTATAAATAAATTACGTTAAAGACATGATTAAAAAATGAGCAAAATATGTAAATTTAAGGGTACATCGAGGTTATCAAGTATATGATATTGAATGGAGTTTAAAAAATTTACTAGTAGATCTAAAAGTCAATCAAGATATGATAAAATTGGTAAGATCACAATTAGTTATTTCTTAAATATGAGTTTATATCAATACGAACTTAAAAAAACAAATAATATATTATCAAGAATCCATTTTAAGAAATAATAAATCAATAAAAATATTTAAAGAAGAATTATTCACCGGAGAATATGTTATTAGTAAAAAGGCACATAAAGATATGATATTAAATTTAGTTTTACAAAATCTTCGTTTAAGAGAAAAATTAGAACAATTAAAAAGACTAATTCATTAAAATGGAAGAAATAAATAATATTCCTTTTAAAATGAAAATAAAATTTCTAAAAAATGAAATGTTTAATAATTATAATAATGAAAAATTAATATGGTACTATAAAAAATTTAACGAAAGAAAAAGAATGTTACATAATTTAGAATGGCAATCATATATTATTGATAATGAAGTAAACATTCCTTTTTCACATGGTTTCATACAAGATAGAACAAAAAATAGATTTCCCTTTTATAAAAAAAATAGAGGTAACTACAGATGATATTAATAAGGTATATTATGATCCAAAATTAAATAATCCCATAGTTTGTCAACATCCTCCATGCAAAGATATTATAATAAAAAAAGATAATGAAGAATATATAGGACAACCTTTAGCCAAGCATAATAATGACGACAAAAAATCATTATCAACAATAATATATCAAAATAATCATACAAATGAAATACTAAATACTATAGGACAACAATTAGATAGAATAGAAAATAAAAAAGAAGCTAGTACGTCACAAACCAAAGAAAAGATAATAAAAATAGAAGAAAATCCTTTATTTGTCCCATATAGTATGGACACACCTATTAATTTAGGAAAGCAAGATTCCATATTAAGATAAATTGAAATCAAATTATCTAAGTTAAATATATCTAATGAAAAAATAAATGTTATAAATAAAAATGAATCAGAAGATAATATATCAGAATTAAAAGAAATTTTTATTATAGGTAAAATATTATTTCTTAATATTATAGTTTTATCAATTGATATTGAAAAATTATTAATTATAAGTGAAATATTCTTTCTTAATATTATAATTTTTATATTACATTACTTAGACATAATTTATTATTATATCAGATGTTTAATCAATAAAGTTTATACATTAATTATCAAATTATTATCATAAATTAAAAAAAAAATGAACGATCCACCAAAATTGGTATCTATTTGTTTCTTTGTATGGTATAGAATTATTAAATTCAATGTTTAATTTGTTTCTTATTTTTTCTGCAAACAACTTAGGTAATCATGCAATAAATCTTTCTTTCCAATATGCTTCTTTACAATCAGACCTAAGCATTACTTTTGATAAAAATACATCCTTATACCATCTAAAATCTTGTAGTTTTCTACAATTTAGATTTAATAAATAGCAAACACTTCTATCTTGATAAGTCAGCAGGTTTCCTACAAAGTTCTTAAGTATAGCAAAAATTAAAGTATTAACTGAGTCATTCATTTTAGTTGGTATTTGTTGACCATTTTCTTCTTTAATAATAATCTTTTAGCGAACGTATCGATTCCCTTTCTTGTGAAACATACATATCCCACCAACCTTTTAAACTTCCAAAGAAATCCACTAATTAATGCGTTAAAAACTCGTTGTTCATTATCTTTATTATGTGACTTATAAGCATTAGAGGCCATAGTCATTTCTTGTAACAAATTTATAATTTGATATTCTGAACAAGTGCTCTATTTTGAAGAAGTAATAGTATTGAATCTATGAATCATGGCTATTAAAAAATTATTCCGATAAATAACTTAGAATAAGTTGTATATTAAATGAATACATAACTGCGTTGGTAAGCCCTGTCGATCAGTCGGTTGGAATTAGCAAAGAACATTGGGAGTCGACCGCCGCACTACCTAATTTATATGAGAGTGTTCCCGGAGAATCATGTATTCGGGTAATATAAAACTTACTCTATTGAAATTTATCAGACTAAATTTTTAATAATCATTATGAATAAGATTTCGAGATTATTACTAAATCAAAAGAGTAATACTTCTGATATTGATGATGAGCAGGATTTATCTAATTCTATAGAAGTATCAATAGCTAATATAGAAACTAGTTTACATAACTGGAATATACCTAGAGTAGAGGTTAAAACTTTATATAAACAAGGTTCTTTTGATTGGTTTCAAAGTTATTATATTAAAACTACAGAGAAAACTATACCTTTATTAAAAAATCAACAAGAGATAAAATTATTTTCTTCAAAAGCTATACATGAACATAGAAAAAATTATAAATTTTTACATATAGGAATGGTTCAAGTAGCTATAAAACCTATGACAAGATTAGGAATTAATGCTCCTATATGTGTTGTCTTAAGAGATGCTAGATTAACGAATTTTCATCAATCCTTATTAGCCTTAGGAGAATCTAATATATGTAATGGTCCAATATATTTTCAAGCTTATCCTGATTATACAGTATCTTTATTTGATAAAAATATATTAGATGTATTAACCTTAAATTTAAAATTAAAAGAAATTGAAATAAAAGAGGGATCTGATCCATTAGTTTTAATATATAGAGTATATTATAAAACTATGACCACTACTATAGAACCAAAATATAAAAAAAAAGTCAATTAATGAAACTTTACTTATAGAATCTAATTTTCAAAATTCTAATATAACCGTTCCTAAAAGGATTAAATGGGATGAAATTATTAGAAATCAAACATGGAATTTTAAAGAAATTATAGAACCTAAGCCTTTAGAAATCAATGGTCATATAAATAATATTATAGATCATGCTAATGGAAATATAGATATAACTTTTGGCTCTGCCAGACATTCAATGTATGTTTCATCCACATCAAATAGTAATATAAATTTAAGAAGAACTCAGTCTATGAAACTTAAAGAAGTAAATTTTGATACATCTATTCCAACACCTTTATATGAAGATGACAATATAGGTGATGATTTTAGCGATCAACCATCTAGATCTGAAGTAGAATATTATAGGGAAAATTACGAGTGATACTTCGATACAAGCAAAGATTGCTAGAAATCAAAACAATATTAATCATTTAAAAAGTTTATATAAACAAGAAAAATCATTAAGATTCGAAATAAATTACGTTAAAGACATGATTAAAAAAGGAGCAAAATATGTAAATTTAAGGGTACATCGAGGTTATCAAGTATATGATATTGAATGGAGTTTAAAAAATTTACTAGTAGATCTAAAAGTCAATCAAGATATGATAAAATTGGTAAGATCGCAATTAGTTATTTCTTAAATATGAGTTTATATCAATACGAACTTAAAAAACAAATAATATATTATCAAGAATCCATTTTAAGAAATAATAAATCAATAAAAATATTTAAAGAAGAATTATTCACCGGAAAATATGTTATTAGTAAAAAGGCACATAAAGATATGATATTAAATTTAGTTTTACAAAATCTTAAGAGAAAACTAGAACAATTAAAAAGACTAATTCATTAAAATGGAAGAAATAAATAATATTCCTTTTAAAATGGAAATAAAATTTCTAAAAAATGAAATGTTTAATAATTATAATAATGAAAAATTAATATGGTACTATAAAAAATTTAACGAAAGAAAAAGAATGTTACATAATTTAGAATGGCAATCATATATTATTGATAATGAAGTGAACATTCCTTTTTTCACATGGTTTCAGTTATACAGTATAGAACAAAAAATAGATTTCCTTTTTATAGAAAAAATAGAGGTAACTACAGATGATATTAATAAGGTATATTATGATCCAAAATTAAATAATCCCATAGTTTGTCAACATCCTCCATGCAAAGATATTATAATAAAAAAAGATAATGAAGAATATATAGGACAACCTTTAGCCAAGCATAATAATGACGACAAAAAATCATTATCAACAATAATATATCAAAATAATCATACAAATGAAATGCTAAATACTATAGGACAACAATTAGATAGAATAGAAAATAAAAAAGAAGCTAGTACGTCACAAACCAAAGAAAAGATAATAAAAATAGAAGAAAATCCTTTATTTGTCCCATATAGTATGGACACGCCTATTAATTTAGGAAAGCAAGATTCCATATTAAGAGAAATTGAAATCAAATTATCTAAGTTAAATATATCTAATGAAAAAATAAATGTTATAAATAAGAATGATTCTGAAGATAATATATCAGAATTAGAAGAGCAATTTGATTTAAAAGTAAATAAAATAAAATATAATACATATACACCAAATCCAGAAACAAGAAATTATTATCCTAGACCTACACCACCAGATTTACAATATGAAGAACGACATACTTTAGTACAATCTAGATATGATGGTAGTTGTATATATGAATGGAATATAGATGGCTGTTCAGAATATCAAATTATAAATTTGTTACAAGAAATGACTATGGCCTCTAATGCTTATAAGTCACATAATAAAGATAATGAACAACGAGTTTTTAACGCATTAATTAGTGGATTTACTGGAAGTTTAAAAGGTTGGTGGGATATGTATGTTTCACAAGAAGAAAGGGAATCGATACGTTCTGCTAAAAAGATTATTATTAAAGAAGAAAATGGTCAACAAATACCAACTGAAATGAATGACTCAGTTAATACTTTAATTTTTGCTATACTTAAGAATTTTGTAGGAAACCCTGCAGCTTATCAAGATAGAAGTGCTGCTATTTTATTAAATCTAAATTGTAGAAAACTACAAGATTTTAGATGGTATAAGGATGTATTTTTATCAAAAGTAATGCTTAGGTCTGATTGTAAAGAAGCATATTGGAAAGAAAGATTTATTGCAGGATTACCTAAGTTGTTTGCAGAAAAAATAAGAAACAAATTAAACATTGAATTTAATAATTCTATACCATACAAAGAACTAACTTATGGAGAAATTATAAATTATGTTAATCAAGAAGGTCTAGCTATATGTTCAGATTTGAAATTAAAAGCTAAAATTAAAAAAGAAGGTATTAATAATAAGAATGAATTAGGAAACTTCTGTGAACAATATGGATATGGACCTTTAAAATTGCCATCATCCAATAATAAAAAATATAGAAAAGAAAAACGATATAAAAAATTTAGAAAACCTAAAAGAAATTATATACAAGATAATAAAAATGAAAAGCACAACAAATACAAAAACAAGAGAAAAAGGTATAACTATAATAAAGATACAATTATATGCTATAAATGTGGGAAGCCTGGTCATATATCTAGAAACTGTTATACTAAAAAGAAAATAAATGAATTAAATATACCAGATGAGTATAAAGAACAAGTTCTTAAAATATTAATAAATGAAGAAACTATTGAATCTGATATATCTGATTATGAAGAAAACGATTTAAATATAGTAGAAAATGAATCAAGCAGTAGTAATGAATCAGAAGAATGTGAATGTTTAGGTAATTGTGTTTGTGAATATAAAATAAATGCTATAACTAATGATAGTGAAGAAATTAAAATATTAATAGAATTAATGGAAAAAATTGAAGACAAAGAAGTAAAAAGAATATATTTAGATAAACTAAAAGAAAAAATAAAAGAAAATAGTACTATAGAAGAAACACAAGATTATAATTTAATGGAAATATTCAAAAGATTTAATGAACAAGCTAAACCTATAACAATTCCAGAACTACAAGAAGAAATAAAAAATGTTAAAGCAGAAATAGTTACTATAAAACAAAGAATAAATATATTAGAAAAAGTAAAGACAAAGCAAAAGAAACTAATAATCATAAAGAAACAGGAACATCTAGCAATTTGGCTATTAATAATATACAAAGTATTAGCACACAAAGATGGTATATTAAAATAAATATTGTAATGAATAATGATTATAAATTATCACTAATTGCTTTAATCGATTCCGGAGCAGATTTAAATTGTATACAAGAAGGATTAGTTCCAGTTAAATATTATGAAAAGTCATCACAAAGGTTATCTGGAGTTACTGGAGATAAATTAAAAATAGGATATAAATTATCAAATGTTCATATTTGTAATGATAATTATTGCTATAAAACAAATTTAATACTAGTTAAAAATATGGGTTCTCAATTAATCTTAGGACAACCTTTTATAACACAATTATACCCGTTCAAAGTAAATGAAAAGGGTTTAACTACAAAAATTTTAGGAAAAAAGATATTATTTCCCTTTGCTATACCAATGATAACTAAAGAAATAAATATCATAGATAATAAAAAGAAACATATAGAATATTTAATAAATGAAATAAATGATAAAAGAATAGAAAATCAATTACGAGATAATATTATAAAGAATAAAATAAAACAATTAGAATAAAAGTTTTAAAATAATGTATGTGCAACTATACCAAATGCTTTTTGGAAAAGAAAACAACATATTGTTAGTTTACCTTATATAAAAGAGTTTGATGAAAAAGATATTCCTACTAAATCTAAATCTATACATATGTCTCAAGAATTAGTACAACATTGTAGAAAAGAAATACAAGATTTATTAGATAAAAATCTTAGGGTTAATTCCATATATCCCCAATCTAAACCACTAAATGTCATATTTACCCAGCTAAAACCTATAATGCCATATATATCCAACTTAAACACCAAATTTGTCATATCTACCCATTTTGTTATTAAATCAATTAAAACTCAATTGTCATTATTAAATACCCATTATACTCTTTATACAAACACATACTATGTGATAAATACATGATAATACAAAAACATCACACCAACTCAAACCCGTGAAATCGCACACGCATCACATTATAAGAGCATTATTGTACGTCTTATGTAAAACTTATATAACCCATGCAAAAAATAGTGTTCTTATAAGATTAAGATTATAATTTAATCGCGTACCTAATGTATAACATTTTGATGGATGGATTTTGTAGCTTAAAGCTTAATGGAGAAGTTTATGATAGTTAATAAATCAAACAAGAATGTAAATATCTTATTGTAAAGATCCCTGGTTACGGTTTCACCAAGTGCGTAGGGAAATATCAAATGTATTTAGGCTTATTGATTACTTGGGTCATGCAAATAAAATGATAGGCATGACTGTTACATGCTTAGACTATGTAGTCTTGAATTCTTGTATGGCCTACGTTGTTAGGATTGAGTAATGTATGTTTTACATTAAACAATGATGCTTTTATATGTGTTGCTTTGGCGTCAGTAGGTGTGATGTTTTTCAGTTTTTGTATTATCCTATTATTAATATAGATATATTTTTGTATAAAGGGTATAATGGGTATGTAATAATATGAAGTGAGTTTTTAATTAATTTGATAATAAAATGGGTAGATGTGACAAATTGTATGTTTAATTTGGGTATATATGTCATTATAAGTTTTGGTTGGGTTGATATGACATTTAAGAGTTTAGATTGGGGATATATGGAATTAACCCAAAATCTTATAAGAGCTTCAAAGTCTCCTTGGTCTTGTTCAGCCTTTTATGTAATGAATAGCGCTGAAATAGAAAGAGGAGCACCAAGATTAGTTATAAATTATAAACCATTAAATAAAGTACTAAAATGGATTAGATACCCTATTCCAAATAAAAGAGATTTATTAAAAAGATTATATGATTCAAAAATATTTTCTAAATTTGATATGAAATCAGGATTTTGGCAAATTCAAATAAATGAAAAGATAGATATAAAACAGGATTTAATGTTCCTTTTGGTCATTACGAATGGAATGTAATGCCTTTTGGTTTAAAAAATGCTCCTTCAGAATTCCAAAATATAATGAATGATATAATTATTCCTATAAGTAGTTTTGCTATAGTATATATTGATGATATTTTAATATTTTCAAAAATATAGACCAAAGATTTTAAATATTTAAATATATTTTATGACCTTGTATACAAAAATGGTTTAGCAGTTTCTCCTACTAAAATAACTTTATTTCAAACTGAGATAAGATTTTTAGGTCATAATATAATTCAAGGAACTATTAAACCCATAGAAAGAAGTCTACAATTTTCAAATAAATTTCCGATCGAAATAAAAGATAAAAAACAATTACAAAGATTTTTAGGATGTTTAAATTATATTCATGATTTCTTCAAAGATTTAGGAAGTATATGTAAACCATTATATGAAAGACTTAAGAAAAATCCTGAACCTTGGTCAGAAAAACATACCCAAGTAATTAAACACATAAAAAATAAAATAAAAGAATTACCTTGCCTAACTATACCTAATCCAGAAGCAAGTCTTATAGTAGAAACAGATGCAAGTGATATCGGATATGGAGGTATTCTAAAACAAAAATTAAAAGACAATAATAAAGAACAATTAGTAAGATTTTTCTCAAGATCTTGGAATGATACTCAAAAGAATTATTCTATAGTTAAAAAAGAAGTATTAAGTATAGTTTTAAATATTCAAAATTTTGAAGATGATTTATATATGAAACCTTTTTTATTAAGAGTTGATTGTTCTTCAGCAAAATATATCTTAGAAAAAGATGTTAAAAATTTAATTTCAAAACAAATTTTTGCCAAATGGCAAGCTATCCTCAGTAATTTTGATTTTCAAATTGAGGTTATAAAAGGAGAAGCCAATTCTCTCCCAGACTTCTTATCAAGAGAATTTTTACAGGGATGAATTCAAAAGACAAGAAACCTCTTGTTTCTATACCAAAGCCCCGATTATCATCTCCATCAACATCTCCAAGTATTATATCCCAGAATAAGTTCACACCATTATCCCCATTTTCTCCAAATCAATCTCCAAGAAGATCCTTATCCCCATTCTCATCAAATCAATTATCTCCAAGATTACCCTATTCTGCTTTGGCATACATGCCAAATGTATCTCCAAGTCAAAACTCTTATACATCAGTTGCCTCATCCTCTAATATGCCTAAAAACCCTAATAAACTAGAACCCAAAGTTAATCCAAATCGTCAAGTCGTAAAAATTCTTGAACCAGAAGAAGAAGAAAAGTTAAATCAAAGTTTTGGTTCTCTTATCAAATATATTTTTCCAGAAAATACTCATTTTTATAACATTGATTTTCAAACAAGAGAATATTACGAAGCTATTTTGTTAGAAAGTAATTCTATAGAGTTATTCCATACTCAAGATATCTGAGTTCAAGGCCTTATCAGCAGTACTAAAGTCAAAATTCTCAAAGTTTTATCTTTAGAAGACTGGGGAAATAAACCCTATATCAATAAAGTTTTAACCCGTTTCCCAGAATATCCAGCATATAATTACTATGATTATCAAGAAGCTTGGTCTAAAGCGTTTTTTCTGAGAAATCATAGTCATACATGGTTTTTCCGGTTTAATGAAGTTTTCCCAAATAAATATCCAAGATGGTTCGTTAAATGGTTCAGATACATAGGAGGAATTCCGGAAATTTTCCCTCCAAGAATTTTACAAGGATATCAAAAATATAAATCAGTTTTTTCTCAAGAAAGTATCCCTCCGTTTGAATATACTTTACAGTTTATGATTATATTTAGACTCCCATGGATCATGTCATGGAATTATAAAAAACAAGATGCAGAAGGAGTTTCTCCTCCTCTTTTAGTCAGGGAGTTCAGCGCTAGATGGTGGAGTGCAGTTTCAGAAGATCAAGCAGATGAAAAGGCAGTCACAAATTATTATAACAATCTGGTCAGTTCACCTAGCTCAAGTCCTTTTATCCCCAACAAGTCCTATACAGATGAAGATGCAATCAAAAGAATTCAAGAATGTAAATCAAAAGAAGAAATCCAAAAGATTCTAGATGAAGTTCGTAAATCCCCTACTCCAAGTGAAGAGTTATATCAAGATTCTCAAGATCCTTATGAAGACGATGACTTTGAATTCCTAAGTTAATCTATTATATTCAAGTTTTTATTTTTATATTAAAGATGTAACATAAACGTGTCAAGTTTTTATATTTAAGTAAAATATATTAAAGTAAAATCTTTGATCATCTATTTTCATATGGAAACATTATAATTGAAGAAATAATTGAAAAGAAGAAATGATTGAAGACATTAGTCGACAAACGCAGCATCTTTTGACGAATTCTGCATACCAACAAAAGACTTTATAAAAGGTTTGAAGATAGCATCTTTTGACGAATTCTGCATACCAACAAAAAACTTTATAAAAAGTTTGAAGATAATCTATAATTGAAGAGATAACCGGTATTTGTAAGTCATCATCAATAATAGAGAAAATAACCGGCATTCAGCAGTCATCACGAAGGATGTTACCGAGAAGTTCAAGTATAAATAAAGAAGACTCTCATCTTTTGAAAACAGGCTTCATTTTATGAAGAAAAAAGAATCAATAATATTATCCACCACTCAATGTTCAAAAACCTTAGATTTTCAAATTTGTATATCTCCAAGTTCTTCTATATGTCAAAATATCTCTCCTGTAAACTCCGAATCTCCTTGTAATAATTCAGAAAAAAATAATAAAGGTATCATTTTATAATTCTTTGTTATGTTTAAATTAGTTGAGAAAATTTTTATTTTAGGTAAAATATTATTTCTTAATATTATAGTTTTATCAATTGATATTGAAAAATTATTAATTATAAGTGAAATATTCTTTCTTAATATTATAATTTTTATATTACATTACCTAGACATAATTTATTATTATATCAGATGTTTAATCAATAAAGTTTATACATTAATTATCAAATTATTATCATAAATTAAAATAAAATAAACGATCTATATATATATATATATAAGCTAAGTTGAATTCTATAAGCAGGCGGAAGCAACTGAATAGAAGGTAAGCATGGCAACCACACAAGTCAGATGATCAACAATTAATAACCAGAACAAATATCATAACAATCGGAAATACCAACGAAAGTATAAGCATGTTAGTCACATGTATCAGGTAGAAATACTGAACGGACATCATAATTAAATGAAATAACTGAACAACAATATAGCATGACAAACTAAACAAGTCAACTAAAAAAATAACATAGTTGAACCAAATTCTATCATTAAACGGTAGGATGAACAGATCAACAAGTCAGGTAAACATCAATTACTATGTCGGACCAATATCATAAGCAACGAAAAATACCAAACAGAAGTACAAACATGGTAGTCATGAATAGCAGATAGAAATATTAAATGATAATCGTAGCCCACGAAAATAACTGCAACGAAGTATAACATGGTAAACGGATGAGTCAAATAATTACATAATATCACGTCAACCGGATAAATCAAATAGTCACATAATAGCATGATAAACGGATAATCACATATTAGCATGATAACACATGAATCAGATAATCACTTATTAGCATGGTAAACAGATGAATCACGTGATCATATATCAGCATGGTAAGAGATTAATCGAATAATCACATAATAGTATGGTAAACAGATGGATCAAATAATCATATAATAGCATAGTAAACGGATGAAGTGGTAATCTGAAGTATAAGCTTGGAAGCCAACCGAAATGGAATGAGAGTATAACAAATCAAATGAAGTGGAGTATAATATGGTCGTCGGATGAATCACGTAAGGATACTGAGTGAATGAGTAATCAAATGGAGAACTGAATAAAGTATGGCATAGCAACCAAATGAATAAGAATGTCAGAAGTCACATAGTCACAAAATCATAATATTGCCCACGAGCTCAAATACTAAAGGAGATACTCCAATTTCCATGTATCAAATCATATATCATAATCCGTCAATTCATAAGTGCACAAGGAGGAGAGACCTCTCAAGTACCAAATGGAGTAGCTAGCTCCCAAATGTGAGGGGGTGTATTGCACACACTCACCACATCACCAAAATTGAACAAAATAACTATGATGTATCCATACGCTCCCTGCAAAATAAATCAAATATACATATGTTAGTTCGAGACTGTACATACGTATTCATAATGGCCAAGTGATCACATATATCATATCATATCAAAAAGGGAACGTCGTGGACTAATCACGCCGCCATAGATAGTGTCATGCCACTAGTGCATCAGTGACATGGTCAAGGTACCTCCATGACTAGTTAGCTCGGGAAACTAAATAGAAAGAATCATATCAAAGCATATCCATAATCATATCATATCCAAACGGATCATATCAACATAATTGAATCATATCATAGCAAACTGATAGCAATGGATATCATAACAAGTGTCATAACGAAACGAATAGCATATCGAATATCATAACGGATGGATCATATCAAATGAATCATATCAAAGGAAATCATAACAAATGGAATCATATCAAAGAGATCATATTAGACGGATCATATCAAACAGAATCATATCAAGAAAAGGAATCAAGGTCAAGGATCGAGAAGTCATGAGATCAAAGCCCTTACTGAAAAAGGGTAGAATATATGTACCTTAAACCGCAAATGAAACCATATCATAAACACAAGGATCGGAAGTTACTCCTTCTTCAACGAATCTACACGAATTAATGATCGTCTTATTATTTAAGAACCATTTCATAAGTTATTACTGATTCAGTACTGATTGTTGTTCTGATTGCCATATTTAGGTTTTTCCTGCTATTTATAGCAACTTTCATATTTAGTAACTTTCTATATTTAGTAACTTTCCAAGATTAGTAACTTTGGTAACTTCAAGAGATAATTCACAATTAATCAACTTAGGGTTCACAAATGATATTAGGTTAACATATGTCTAAAAGGATCTGTACTAATGTTTCAAAAGTAATTAAAGCCAAAACACATTATTAGGGGTTAAGCTAAACCAAAACCTTGACTTAGGTTGTATTTCAGATTTTATCACGTTCAGGTCCAGTTTCTTACAAATTTAATGGCCTATCAAAAGAGCTCAAATAATTTTGAGAAAATTCCCAGGTGTTCCCATATCAGTTAGATAAGTTTATAAATTTTTGTAGATTTTATTTCAAAGCATAAGTATGGTTTAAAAATCCATCTTCCCAGACCTGTCCAGAAAGTGCACAGGAGGTATTGTTGGGTTCAGTGAACACCCAAACCCCTTGATTCTAGGATTTGAATAGAAAATACCCTAAGTGTTTAGCCCTTTAAACACTAACAAGTCACTGTGCGCATAGTCACTCAGTGAGTTATCTTCGGGATACTCAGTAAGAGACAAAGAAGAAGTCTCTCCACTCAGTAAGGCGGAACTTAAGGGGTGAAGACTGAGTCAAGAAGAAGATGGTAGATTCAGTGAGTGATGACAATAACTCACTGAATCCCAAAACTCCTCACCAACTACTACCACTGAAGACAAACTGATGATGAAGACTGAAGGCTAAGAAGACTAAAGAATGAGCGGGACAAGGCAAGATAAGTTTGAAACAGATAAGACGAAGTCCTTATCAACCAAAGTCAAACTTTCCTTGAATCACTAACTACCAGGCTCAGTGTCATCACTGACTAGAAGAAAGTAGCCTTGCCACTTACTCTAAATAGCCAATGTAAACAGAGACAAAATAAATTAGTATTTTGTCTTTTGTAAACTGTCAGTTTGTCCTCTAGGATAGAGTTAAAAACTTACTTGTATAAATAGCATAAGAGATGGAGTGAAAGATTACAAGCTTGTGCATTAACTGTAAATCACACACAAGCAATCTTTCACTCTTTCAAATACAACTATGTCCTTGAGATAGCTCAGTGGTTCATGTGTAGTTGTGCTTAGACTTAGCCTAAGCTTAGTAAGGAGTCACACCAAACTTGTCATTTCAATCCCAAGTGCTATTCCGCAAGTACTTGGGTAATGTATTCTTTTTTATTCATTTTAATAAAGAATATAAACGTTAAAAATTACTCATTGTGTTTATCTAATTAAAACTTATCTTTACTTGCATCTTTTTCAGTCATTGTTCACAATTAGTTGCTTTTATTGTTTTTAAACGATTGTGAAACGGGAACAACAAGTGGTATCAGAGCAGGCTGATTATAAAACCCTTTTTAAGCCACTCAAAAACGTTTTTAAATCAGGATCCTAATGGCTGAAAGTGATGTGCCCCAACTTGTCGATAAAAAGGGTGGAGCATATGTTGTTGTTGCCCCTCGACTAGAAGTTGGCAAATTTAACAAACGGAAAAAGCGAATGCTTTGCTATTTGACTGGGATGGAACCTTACTACATTAAGTGCATTAATGAAGGTCCATTTATCCCAAAGACTGTTGAAGGTTTGCCTAAACCTAAAGCTCAGTGGACTCAGGACGAGAGAAGAGTGGTCAACCAGGACCAAAGGCTCAAAAGCATCATCATATCTTGTCTTCCTGATGATGTCATGGAGTCCGTCATTGGCTGTAGTACAGCTAAACAAACATGGAATAACCTGGTCCACAGCTATGAAGGTCCCTCAGATACCAAGGAAAACAGTATTATGGACCTGAAACTTGAGTATAACACCTTCAGGGCTAAAGACTCAGAAACTCTGTCTCAAACTTACACCCGATATAAAACGTTGTTAAATGAACTGTCAAATAATGGTGTAAAGTTGTCCAAACATGAAATCAATGTTGGTTTTGTCAATAGCCTCTCTGAGAAGTGGTTGAATTTCTCTCAGGGACTTAGGAATGCTAATCATATCCAGAATCTTGAACTTCCTAAAATTAATGGGAAATTTGTCTATGAGGAAAACCTCATCAACAGACGATACCCTGACTCGAAAAAGTCTCAGGAAGTCAAGAAGTCCCTGACCACCACTTCAACACCAGTATCAATTGCCTTTTATTCTAACAGTGTAGATTTTCAGGAAAATTCAGACGATGGGGCTGATGAGAGAACAAGCGAGGAGTACCTGAATAACTTAAATATTAAGTTTCAAGAACGGGCACTCCTTGCTAACTCTAAAAGGTTCATAGGAAGAAATTTTTTTTTCAAGTGCCAAAGCTAATGAGGACACTAAATGTTTTAAGTGTCACAAAAGAGGTCATTTTGCCAAAGACTGTTTTTCAAAAACAATTTCTGAACCCTCTTACAAACCCTCGGGTCAAATCAGTCCTTAGGCTTTAACAAATTTCAACCAAAAATCTATCAGTCTCATCAAAACTTTCAAAACAAGTCTGACCAAAACAAATATGTCGATTTTGAAGCTAAGTATAGGAAATCCAAGGCTAAGCTAGTACTGCTTGAGGCCACTCCCTCAGAAACAACAAACAATGTTAAATCTATGCAGGGTAAAAACAAGGGTCTCGTTGCTAAAGTCTTTGACTGGGATGAAGAGCCAGTCTCCTCAGATGATGAAATGGTGCAAGTTAGTGCACTGATGGCTCTCTCAGAAGAGGACAAGCTTGGAAAGAATCATGCCAGAAATGGAGAATGGGTCAATATCACAATGAAGAAGGTAAATATCTTATTTTCTATGTATGATGATTCAGATTGGCAGTCCTTTATGAACTATATCAATGTTGACCTTAAGTTTGTAGAGGAGCAACGATTAAATCTTTTTTCTAATACAACAAGTTAAGTTTTGAATTAAACAAGTGTAGGGATGAACTGCTTCTTTTAAAACAAGCCAAGCTTGAGGCTGTCACACTGCAAATTCAAAACACTGAACTAGTTAAAAGAAATCAAGCTCTTCAAGAAGAACTTACAAAAGGAAAAAGATATCATTGAAAGTTGGACTGCTAAGAATCCTAGAGTCTTTGATATTGTTGGAGCCCCTAGTAGCAAAAAGAGAATCATAGGTGAAGAGCATCTCCCTGATTCTCACAATAAAGACCATGGTCCAAAACCATTTGTGTCTGCTGGCATGCTCTCCAATAAGTAGTCAATGCCCAAGTCCAGTGATTGGGTTGAAAGGGTAAACCCTGAGAGTAAGCTTCTAAATTTTGATTCTGGAAGAATACTTGAGCCTGAAATCCAAGCTCTTAAGAGCATGCTTGGACTGCCTGATATGCCCAGTAGTACTGAACACATCTCTGAGTCTGAAGCCGAATCTCAATCACCACTTCCACCCCTGAAACCTCTTTGGGGTGCTGCACCTAGCTCTGAGCTTACTCCCTTGCAATTCAACCCTCACTCACCAAAAGAAAGGTCTGAACTTGGAAGAACCATACTAAAAAGGCCAAAAAAACCAACCCAAGAAGACTCTGCTCTCACTGATACTTCAACATCTTCAGTTCCTAATGAAGCAGACCAAATCCAGCAACTGACTGAACTTGTGAGGAAGTTGACTGGCAAAATGAACTCTATTAAGAAAACTCCTGATTTAACAATCAAGGAAACTAAGTCAATCTCCTCCAGTTCATCAAAGTCAAAATCTAACACGAAACCCAAACAGAAGTGTGATATGTGCCATTATACCAGCCATACCACTGATAATTGCTACAGAATCCTTTTTTGTATGATCTGCAAACGGAAGATCATAGAACTTCTGACCACTTACAGTATGTAAGTTCATTCAGTGAAGTAACTCACACCAATTATGGTCATCAGTATGCTTCATCCTCAAAGCAGGGTCAAAGACCTAAAGCTAAACCTCTTCCTCCTTGCTCACATTGTGGCTATAATGATCATCTTCCTGATGACTGTCTCATGAACTCCTTCTGTGATATATGTGGAAATCCAGCTCATGAGACATCTCAGCATGATAGAGTCATCCAGGCAAGGAGAAGTTCAAAACAACCCCACATCATCGAGTCTTCCTCAGTAAGCAAATGCAAAACATGTGGTAGCACACTTCACTCAACCACTGACCATGAATCAATTGCTAAGTTCAAACAGACCATGATACCCAAGCCCACTAGTATGTGGGTCAGCAAGAGAAACTAATTCAGTTTACTATTTGTGCAGAGACACGCTAGGGAGCCTATTTAGCATCTAGATAGTGGATGTTCAAGAAGCACGACTGGTGTTAAGGAATATCTACACAAGTATGTAAAGGAACCAGGACCCAAGGTAGTATTTGGTGATAACTCATCATGTCCCACTGAAGGTTATGGTTTAGTAAACTGCAATGGAATAGTTTTCTCTAGAATAGCTTATGTCAATGGTCTGAAATACAATCTCATCAGTGTCAGTCAGTTATATATGTGATGCTAAGTACATAGTACAGTTCAATGTTAAACAAGGTACTATTTTCAATGCCAACAAAGAAGTTGTTTTGATAGCTCCTAGGAGAGATGATGTATATGTGTTAGACATGTCAACTCTCTCTCATAATGGAACTTGTCTCTTTGCCAAAGCCACTGAAACTGTCAACTGGCTATGGCACAAAAGACTCTCTCACTTAAACTTCAAAAACCTTAACAACTTGGCAAAACAAAACAAAGTCCTTGGTTTACCATCACTGGTTTTTGCAAAATACAAACCATGCTCAGCCTGTGAAAAAGGCAAACACCACAGAGCATCATTCAAAACAAAACAAAATTTCTCTATCAAAAGCTGCCTTCACCTCCTGCACATGGATCTCTTTGGACCAGTCAGTCCAAGATCAATCCAGCATGAGAAGTATACACTTGTCATTGTTGATGAGTTCTCAAGATAAACTTAGGTATACTTTCTTCCTAAAAAGAGTCAGGCAGCTGAAACCATAATGTCATTCATTAGGAAGATTGAAAATCAGAATGGCATTACTGTTAAACAAATCAGAACTAACAATGGTACTGAGTTCAGAAACCAAGAGCTTGAGAGCTTCTGTGATAAAAAGGGAATTTCCTAAAACTTTTCATCCCGATACACCCCTGAACAAAATGGGGTAGCTGAAAGGGAAAACAGAACTCTCATTAAGGCTGCCAGAACTATGTTAAATTGGTCAGCACTCTCAAAGCATTTCTGGACTGAAGCTGTCAAGACAGCCTGTTACACACAAAACAGGTCAATCATTGTCAAAAGACATAACAAAACCCCATATGAGATCTTCAAAGGAAGACTTCCTGACATCAGCTACTTTCATGTGTTTGGGTGTCCTGTGTTCTAAGGATTACTTAGGCAAGTTTGATGCAAAAGTTGATGATCGGTATTTCCTAGGTTACTCACTGATCTTTAAAGCCTTCAGGGTGTTCAACACCAGAAGACAACAAGTTGAGGAAACCTTTCATGTCACCTTTGATGAAAGTTCAGAAAGCATCAGATTCACTAATACCTCAGTGGAGGAAATTGGAATTGATAACTCATCAAGATACCCTCCTGATGAGTTCAACACTGAAATCAATTCCTCATATCAAGTTGATGTTGATATCTCATACTATGTCTTACCCCATAACCTTCCTCAACCAACAATAAGTGAATTCATTGATAACCAATCAGTCCCTACTGGGATAGGTAATACTGAACCAAATGTTCAGGAACCAGTAATTCATGAACCCCAACCTAAACATAGCATCTCAACAGATGATCTTAATGATTATGTGGATCCTGCACCTGAACCCATTCATGAGTTTCCTATAACCTCATCAAGCTCAGATCCTAAACCACAAATTAAGTGGACTAGATCTCAGGACATTGAGCTTGTGAACATCATTGGTGAACCCACTGAAGGCATGCTCACAAGAAGCATGGCTGCTAAGTTAACAGCAGCTTCATCCAATGAATGTCTATATGCTTATTTTCTATCAGAAATAGAAACCAAAAGTGTCACTGAAGCTTTAAAACATCCTAGTTGGGTCTAGGCTATGCAAGAATAACTTCAACAGTTTGATAAAAACAAGGTCATGACCTTGATCAAATGTCCTCAGGATGTCATTGTCATTGGAATGAAGTGGGTTTTCAGAAACAAAACTAATGAAAATGGCACTGTCATTAAGAACAAATCAAGACTTGTAGCTAAAGGTTACAATCAACAAGAAGGCATTGACTATGATGAGACAGTTACTCCCGTTGCAAGAATGGAAGCCATAAGGATCTTCCTTGCATTTGCAACCTACATGAACTTCAAAGTTTACCAAATGGATGTAAAAAGTGCATTTCTAAATGGTGAACTCAAGGAAGATGTGTTTGTTCAGCAACCTCCTGGCTTTGAGAGTAGTGAATACCCTGACTATGTCTGCAAGCTTGACAAAGCCCTATATGGACTTAAACAAGCTCCCAGAGCATGGTATGAAACTCTCTCAGCCTTCCTTATTCAAAACAAGTTTGTCAGAGGAAAGATAGACAACACACTGTTTATCTATAGGACAAAATAAGATGTGATACTAGTCCAAGTATATGTTGATGACATCATCTTTGGCTCAACAAATTATACTCTTTGCAAACAGTTTGAAAAACTGATGACAAAGAAATTTGAAATGAGCATGATGGGTGAACTCACTTACTTCCTTGGACTACAAATCAGGCAAACTGATAAAGGAATAACCATCAGTCAAGAGAAATATACCAGAAATCTCTTGAAGAAATATGAGATCTCTGACTGTGCTTCAGTGAAGACTCCAATGGTCCCTCCAAATAACCTTGGACCTGATCTCACTGGCAAATCAGTCAATCAAACTCATTTCAGAGGGATTGTAGGATCACTGATGTATCTAACTACTTCCAGACCTGACATACAATTCTCAATATGTCTAATAGCAAGATATCAGTCCAATCCTAAAGAATCCCATCTCACTACAGCCAAAAGAATCCTAAAATACCTAAAGGGAACTCCAAGCCTTGGACTTTACTATCCAAAATGTTCAGGGTTTGACCTCAAAGTATACTCTGATTCTGATTATGCAGGCTGCAACATGGACAGAAAAAGTGCCTCAGGGTCCTGTCAATTTCTTGGAGGAAAACTGGTTTGTTGGAGTGCTAAAAAGCAACAATCAGTGGCTATGTCTTCAACTGAAGCTGAATATGTGGCTACTGCAAGGTGCTGTGCCAATGTGCTATGGATGAAAAGTCAACTCAGTGACTATGACATCCACTACAAAATGGTACCCATTTTTTGTGATAACACCAGTGCTATTGCAATTTCCAACAACCCTGTCCTTCACCAAAGAACCAAACATATTGATATCAGATATCATTTCATCAGGGACCACATCATGAAAGGAGATATTGAACTCCACTTCATCCCTACTGAGTATCAACTTGCTGATATCTTCACCAAACCCTTGGATGAACCTACCTTCAAGAGACTGAAAGCTGAATTGGGAATGCTTGACATTGAAAGTCAGCAACCTGATAATCAGTCCTAATCTCAGCAATGTTCTCTGAAATGGTTCCTGATCCCTGAATAAAGCCCAATTCATCTTCTCACTGAATGAGTAAGACTCATTCAGGGTCCCTGACTTTGGATATTGAGCATTGAATGAGTAACTAAATGCTCTAAGTATTTCAGTTACTTAATGTCCTAGGTTGGTAAACATACCAATTTAATATAGGAATATATGTCTCTTTATCCTTCTGTCATCCAAGTCATGGGTCCCTCACATCCTTACCTCATCCCACTTGGCATTTAATGCCTCCTCTCACAACAAATATCCTTAGGATATTTTCACCCTGCAAGATGCACTTTTACTGTGCACTGCAACTGTTCCCTAGAAAACCGTGAGAAAACTGCGGGTAGTGGAGTGGTCGCATTAAATGAGGTAAATAAAATGTTTTCAATAAAAACTTTATAAATCCTCACATGTGCAAAATCTACCCTCTCACCACTCTATAAAAACCCCTCTCAAAACACATTAAAACACACACAAACTGTTTTCTGCATAAAAACTTTGTCAAAATCTTTTCTCAACCCAAAAAACATTGTGTTTTCTTTGATCTTCAACCAGTTTTTAAGCAAAATCTTCTCTGTAAAAAATTCACAAAAGGTTTTTCATCACAAAACTCAAGAGACTTTCAGCTCTTTGATTATTCTTGTCAAGAAAATTTTATCCAAAAATGCTATAAAAACTTTCAATGGAAATGGCAAGAACACAGTCTCTTCATTTTGCACCTCAGTGGGTGGCAGTCTAGAAACGTTGAGTTTAAAACAAATAACGTTATAGGCAATTTTGAATACCCACATGATGTCCCAGCCTATAAGGGAATCATGAAATTTTTACTTAACTGCCCACTGAAACAGGCCTTTGTTCAGTGTCCCTCAATACTGTACCAAAACCTCCTCAGGGAGTTTTGGGCAACTGCAGTGGCCTATGACCCGACACCCACAACTGATGAGACAGACCTTCGACCACTCAGGGAGTTTCTCATCAAGTTCACTATTTTAAACGGGGAACAATCAGTCACCCTGGACTATAAAACTTTTTGTACATCAACAGGGCTAGACTATAATCCGGGACAATATGTTGCTCATCCTGACCCAGCCACTGTTAAGGCTGAGTTAGGCAAAATTGTTTTAGATCCAAAATTTTTGGACAGAACCCCAGTCACCAAGAACTCTTTTCCCGTGGCTTGGAAGATCCTGTTCACTTTTGTGATTCAGGTTCTCGGCGGGAACCACTCATCCACTGAACAAGTTAACTCTATTCAGTTGGTGATGGCATATAGCTTGATGACAGGGACTGCTGTCGACATAGGGGAGATCACTTACAGTGATCTCGTAAGCAAGCTACTGAGAAAAACTATGGCGAAATACGTTTCGTACCCTAGGTTTGTCTCATGTGCTTTGCAAGTGTTACTGGGTTGCAATTATCCTCAGGAATACAAATATTGCGCTTTACCTGCAATCCTGAGCCCCTCAAATTTTCAAAGAGACCCATCCCTTGTCACTGATATTGAATTGACGGCCCATATGGTTGCTGTAAACAACCAGAGGGACTCAGTGTCTCCAAACCCTGCTCCCAAAAAGAGAAAGGGGAAGTCTCAGACTGGGACTAAAACCAAACCCAAGTCTCAGGGCCCTGAGGCTTCTGGAACACAACCTAAAAGGCAAAGAAAGCCCAAGACTGATATGCCACCCAATGGAGACCAAGCAACATCCACCCCGGTGACAACGAAGGACACTGATACATCACAGTCAGTGCCCTTGGTCCCACAAACTACTCCCCAAGATCCATAGGGAAACAAACAACCCATGGGTAGGGGAGCGCCTTCCACTCAGCTCGAGGAGGACATTTGTAAAACCACGCTTTTGTCTGAGGGCAAAATGAATGATCCCAAAGACTCAGGGGGAAACACATAACCCACTGATAGGGATATCACTGCCACTGCTTCTAAGGATGGCACTAGGAAACACCCACCAGTGCTTGAAGAAGCACAGAGGGACAAAGACTCGGAGGGAAAGAAACAACCCGCCAATACGAAACTCACAACCAATCCTGACTCCGGCGAAGGCACTGGGAAAAACCCATCAGTGTCTGAGGGGTTGCAGGGGGACAAAGACTCAGAGGAACAAAAACCACCCGCAAATATGGAACCCATTACCACCACTGGTTTGCTAACTGTTGCTGAGGTCAATGAAATACTATTTTCTGATGAGGAGCTTGCTGACAGTGAAGATGAAATCCTTTCTGCTGGAGAAGAAATGGACGCTAAGGTTCAACAATATGAACAAGAACCTCAGTCTGATCCTAAGAAGCCTGAGGAGTCACCCTTTCATGATGATAACTCCTCTGCTTCCTCAGGCTCCTCAACCTCTGATGAATGAAAGCAGTATGACAACTCCATTCCACTCAGTGAAAGGAAGCTGGTAATGTGGATTAAAAGGGCTACAAGGAGACTATATTTTGGTCTTACTGATACTCTCTGGGATCAGCATGTTGAAGCAGCTTCCAGCTATGCCGATCTAAAAGCTGAAGTGGTTACTGCCAGTGCAAACACTGATGAGCATAGGGATCTCATGTATGAACATCTACACAGACTGGATGACAACCTGACGAAATTCCTCAAATACTTTCAAGAGTCTCACACCAAACTGGATGAAATCAGGGACTCTGTCAAAGAAGACCCAGCACTCAACTCCAAAGTGCTCGAGGCTACTGAGGTCTACATGAAGAATTCATCCAGTCTCACTGAACTGATCAACATGCTCAACTCTGCAAATGTTCAGGGTCTTCACTCTTCAGTACAGTCTCTTCAATCCACCCTGGGTTCACTGGATGCAAAGGTTACTGATCTGGCTAAATCATCTTCTTCTATGGCCTGGAATCTCGGGCCTAGAATGACAGCACTGGAATTATCTCAGGCCAATCTTGCTGAAAAGGTCACAAGTCTTCAACAAGATACATCTGACATCATGACCATGGTCTCGGAGATATATCAAGCCTTTAAAGGTCAAGCACCTCCCTCTCCCTCAGTATCTCAAACAACTCTTGCTCTCACTGATGTTGCAGCAACAGTTGAGGAGGAGAAAGCTATTGAAGATACTCCTTCTCATACTGAGGGGGAGTCAGCTCAACCTATAACAGCAACACCAATCTCATTAGTCCCACCAACAGCAACAACCTCAGGAACAATGATAATAGCAACAACATCATCAATAATCACAACCACGCCTCCACTGGTAGCATCTTCTTCATCAGCTCATGATAAGGGAAAAGCCATAATGACCACAAAAGAGCCTGAAAACATCCCCTATGTCATTGGTAACACTAGGTATTTGCTTACTCCAGAACAACTAACTGCCTACCTTAAAAAGGAAGGCAAGCATAAGAAATTGGCTGAGGAGGAAAGGAAAAGCAAAGAAGCCCTTGTCCAAGTAGTGGCTGAAGAAGCTGAAAAGATTGGAATTGATCCTAAAAATCTTGAAAAGGGACAGGCAGGCCAACAGTTCAAAGATGCTCAGAATGCTGAAATGGCTGCTATGAGAAAAAGGCTAGATGAAAAGAACAAGAAGGCTGCTGCAATCAGGGAAGAAAGGATCAATCACTACTACAACTGGACCATGACAAGCAGAAGGCTACCTGAGAAAATCACTGATGTGAAAATCATCCCCAGATCCAAACCACTGGCAATGAATGTCTACAGGGGGGATTATAAAAGGCATTTTGAGGTTCATGATCCCTTGAAGTTCACTGACTTTGGGATCACTGAACTTGACAAGCTTGGTCCTATCATCGTGAAGAAGCAAAATGCAGTCGTCAAGGAACTGATGAAATCTCTCAGCAAGCGTTATGAAAGACTCAGGGATACACCAGCACAGCTAGGGATACAACCAGCTCATACTGCAGCTCAAGGATCTCAACCTCAATTATCCCTAGGCAAAAGAAAAAGGGTTGAATCTGAGCCTGAAGCTAAGGTCCCTGGTTTTGATTGGAATAGGGAGCTGCCTGAAAGGGTTAAGTTTATGAATTGTTTAGTTATATAAAAGCCTGAGAGAGGACTTTTCTTTGTTGATGTCTATGGGAACCCAACATTCCAAAGGTGGAGTGACATTTGTGGAGTTTGATAGGACTCCTTGAGATCGTTTTGAGCCTTAGGGTTTAACAATAACATAGATAAAGAACATGCACAGCGGAATTAAACAAACAACTATGTTATTGACACAAGGTTTCATTCACCATCACCTCCAATTATATTAATAACGTGTTACCTAAATGTAACAGGGATCAAAGACTTCTTTGATCTTGGGGGTTAACTAAACTAACACTAACCTAGGTGTTTACAAAGAACTACACGCCTAGGACACACACACACCTTTACTAGACGTCTACATTGGAAGACTTGTATATTAAAACCTACACCCCATGTCTCTTTATATAGTAGAGCATTCGGGTTTACAAGATACTACGAAGGATTAATAAATAAATCTTCTTTTGCAAGAAAGTCCTTCCATCTTTTTGTAGATTTCCTTCTTGTCACTTTAAGTCCTTGATGTTTCATTCTTTATCGTTTTGTATCATCAAATCAAGAAACCCAACAATCTTCCCCTATTTGATGATGACAAAACAAACACGGTTCTTGTACGAACTTCCCTAGACGAAGTAGCAGAAGTTGAGATAATTAAATCTCACCATGAATGAAACAATCTTGTCTTCCTTTCTCTTCCCCTTGATCCATGCTACGCCACTCCAATATCTCTTCCCCTTTTTGTTATCAACAAATAGAGAATGTAAGCAATATAAACTTCCCCTTGAGTGGTGCATGAATCATCAAATGATTCTTCAAATCTGTAAGCTCCTTGTAATGATCACTTGTGAAGAAAACAAAATATAACGAACTTGATGAAGAAATAAAATCACCCAAACTTGTATCTTATGTCTTGTTTATCCACGTGACTCTGAACGTATACCAACCAATGTATAGGGAGACCGCAATCTCTTGACAATAATCACTGAGCACAATAACGTCACTCCTTTAAGTGTTATGTCAATTCTTCGTCACAATCATTGAAGCACGAACAAGTTACCTTAAAAGTAGGTATGATACTTTTAAGATATGATAAAACACGTATCCAAGTAATTCCACTTCACCTTCAAATAAGTGATAAATAATTGTCTTCGCAATCAATTATACAATAAAAAACAAAAACGAGCTTTATAACACTTAAGAACAAATTCCAAACTCCATGTGTGTGTGAACCAATAACCTGTGTGTGTGTCATCCAACATCCTTCAAACCATCCGAAAACCAAAAACCCTTCGTTGTCCGATATCAAATAATATAAGTAGTAGAAAATATATATAGGACAAACTCAATAATTATTTAGTACATGCCCATAATTCATGCAAAAAAAAATTCCACCGACCTATATTAAAAATAATTTTCTCCAAGATCACAAGTAGAAGGATAATTGCTTGACCAATCATGACCATCAACGTATACAACATGCTCCAAAAACCAATACTCAGTTTGTAACATACAAAATTCAATACCAATCTCTGATGTGTGTATACCAATACCTTCATATAGCATGCCACGAATAAATAGAAAACCTTTATATTATAGGCATGCGAATTCAATTCAAACGAATACACAGAAGAATGATCAATCAACAACTTATGCAACCTCTCATAACGAGCATCACTAATATTTCATTGGCATCAGTAACGGAGCACAACAGTAGAAGCATGAAACAAAGCAGCATTAAATGATTATCAACGAGCAGTAGATTCATGTGAGTGGCAGTGGGAACGAGCAGCAGTCGATCAAACGCAACAGTAGTTTCATCTTAAACTAGCAGTGTTAACGAGTTAAATAGTAGTGGTTACGAGAATGACTAGCAGTGGAAGCTAGCAGTGGTAACGTGTATAACTAGTAGTGGTAACCGTATCAAAGGCAGTGGTTACGACCTCGAGCAGTAGTTACATCATCGAGCATTAAGTTACAAGGAAAACCAAACTAAATTGTAACAACAGTTTAAAGATCACAAGCGGCTTTGTTGGCAGTACTTGAACGCGAGTAGTATCATATGAGAACATCATTAACGAACAAACAATAATTTGTATCTTTGTTATCACCGAGGGTCTTCCAGCAGTAGATACAAAAAGACATCAGTAGAATCATAACGAAAGCAGTAGATACTCTTGTTGTAGCAGTAGAATCAACACCATAAAAAACAATGAATAATGTGACTAATTAATGCTTTAACCTTAAAAATCATATCCACCAATCAGATATTGATATATTGGGTTACTTCACGAGAAGGATAAAAGTCACGTGCTAAACACAATAAATAGCAAACTTGAGCATATTCAGCATATTGTGACATACAATCTAAAAACCCAACTTGCGCATGCTCCCATTAATTTACCAAGCAAGATTAATGTATATAATAATACAAAAATCTTCTTCAAACGTATAAGCAAATAATAGCGAAGTATTAATCCGTCTTTCTCATGCCCACCGACTTTTTCACAACGTTAAGAACAATTGAATATTGATCGATCAATATATATTAGAAAATAAGCTCCACCATCGACCAATAAAACTAGTAGAAACAATTAGTACGAAGATACATTGAAGATTCAACCAATCATAATCTTTAATAACCATGTACCTGCAGCAGACTTCATCAATTAATAACTTTTTATTTCGAGCTCCAATTGACGATCCCTCTGGTGAAAAGTTAGATGAATATATAGATAACGTCCACCAAAAATTTCGTCAGTATCAAATCTAAAACCCAAAAATTGGTACAACAACTATGTTATTGACACAAGGTTTCATTCACCATCACCTCCAATTATATTAATAACGTGTTACCTAAATGTAACAGGGATCAAAGACTTCTTTGATCTTGGGGGTTAACTAAACTAACACTAACCTAGGCATTTACAAAGAACTACACGCCTAGGACACACACACACACCTTTACTAGACGTCTACATTGGAAGACTTGTATATTAAAACCTACACCCCATGTCTCTTTATATAGTAGAGCATTAGGGTTTACAAGATACTACGAAGGATTAATAAATAAATCTTCTTTTGCAAGCAAGTCCTTCCATCTTTTTGTAGATTTCCTTCTTGTCACTTTAAGTCCTTGATGTTTCATTCTTTATCGTTTTGTATCATCAAATCAAGAAACCCAACAACATTGATCAGGAAGGTGTGGCTATAATGGCAAGCTACCTACCAGTGGCCTCTCAAATCAAAACTCCTGAAAACATCAGGTTCTGCGCTGACCTGAATGCCAAGATAAGAGAGCACCCTGACAAAGCAACACTCCTCGCCAAGAAGCCAAAGCTAGAAGCACTGGGAATCCATCTTGATTGACATCATCATATTCTTTATCATTTATCTTTTGTACTAGTAATAGGAACTATGTAATCTGATCAATAAACGATGTATGTTTTGCTAAAATATTCAGTGTTCCTTATTATGTTCATTAGTACATTTAGTGTAAGAACAAGCCATTTGCTCACTTGCACTGATCAAACACTTGGGCTATTTGTATATCCAAATATGGGGAGACTGTTGGGTTCAGTGAACACCCAAAACCCTTGATTCTAGGATTTGAATAGAAAATACCCTAAGTGTTTAGCCCTTTAAACACTAACAAGTCACTAAGCGCATAGTCACTCAGTGAGCTGTCTTCGGGATACTCAGTAAGAGACAAAGAAGAAGTCTCTCCACTCAGTAAAGCGGAACTTAAGGGGTGAAGACTGGGTCAAGAAGAAGATGGTGGATTCAGTGAGTGATTACAATAACTCACTGAATCCCAAAACTCCTCACCAACTACTACCACTGAAGACAAACTGATGATGAAGACTGAAGGCTAAGAAGACTGAAGAATGAGCGGGACAAGGCGGGATAAGTTTGAAACAGATAAG
>OU343219.1:18897393-18908646 GCA_910596185.1 Chrysanthemum makinoi
GATCTGAAGTAGAATATTATAGGGAAAATTATGAGTGATACTTCGATACAAGCAAAGATTGCTAGAAATCAAAACAATATTAATCATTTAAAAAGTTTATATAAACAAGAAAAATCTTTAAGATTAGAAATAAATTACGTTAAAGACATGATTAAAAAAGGAGCAAAATATGTAAATTTAAGGGTACATCGAGGTTATCAAGTATATGATATTGAATGGAGTTTAAAAAATTTACTAGTAGATCTAAAAGTCAATCAAGATATGATAAAATTGGTAAGATCACAATTAGTTATTTCTTAAATATGAGTTTATATCAATACGAACTTAAAAAACAAATAATATATTATCAAGAATCCATTTTAAGAAATAATAAATCAATAAAAATATTTAAAGAAGAATTATTCACAGGAGAATATGTTATTAGTAAAAGGGCACATAAAGATATGATATTAAATTTAGTTTTACAAAATCTTCGTTAAGAGAAAAAAAATTAGAACAATTAAAAAGACTAATTCATTAAAATGGAAGAAATAAATAATATTCCTTTTAAAATGGAAATAAAATTTCTAAAAAATGAAATGTTTAATAATTATAATAATGAAAAATTAATATGGTACTATCAAAAATTTAACGAAAGAAAAAGAATGTAACATAATTTAGAATGGCAATCATATATTATTGATAATGAAGTAAACATTCCTTTTTCACATGGTTTCAGGTTATACAGATAGAACAAAAAAATAGATTTCCCTTTTATAGAAAAAATAGAGGTAACTACAGATGATATTAATAAGGTATATTATGATCCAAAATTAAATAATCCCATAGTTTGTCAACATCCTCCATGCAAAGATATTATAATAAAAAAAGATAATGAAGAATATATAGGACAACCTTTAACCAGCATAATAATGACGACAAAAAATCATTATCAACAATAATATATCAAAATAATCATACAAATGAAATGCTAAATACTATAGGACAACAATTAGATAGAATAGAAAATAAAAAAGAAGCTAGTACCTCACAAACCAAAGAAAAGATAATAAAAAATAAGAAAATCCTTTATTTGTCCCATATAGTATGGACACACCTATTAATTTAGGAAAGCAAGATTCCATATTAAGAGAAATTGAAATCAAATTATCTAAGTTAAATATATCTAATGAAAAAATAAATGTTATAAATAAAAATGATTCAGAAGATAATATATCAGAATTAGAAGAGCAATTTGATTTAAAAGTAAATAAAATAAAATATAATACATATACACCAAATCCAGAAACAAGAAATTATTATCCTAGACCTACACCACCAGATTTACAATATGAAGAACGACATACTTTAGTACAATCTAGATATGATGGTAGTTGTATATATGAATGGAATATAGATGGCTGTTCAGAATATCAAATTATAAATTTGTTACAAGAAATGACTATGGCCTCTAATGCTTATAAGTCACATAATAAAGATAATGAACAACGAGTTTTTAACGCATTAATTAGTGGATTTACTGGAAGTTTAAAAGGTTTGTGGGATATGTATGTTTCACAAGAAGAAAGGGAATCGATACGTTCTGCTAAAAAGATTATTATTAAAGAAGAAAATGGTCAACAAATACCAACTGAAATGAATGACTCAGTTAATACTTTAATTTTTGCTATACTTAAGAATTTTGTAGGAAACCCTGCAGCTTATCAAGATAGAAGTGCTGCTATTTTATTAAATCTAAATTGTAGAAAACTACAAGATTTTAGATGGTATAAGGATGTATTTTTATCAAAAGTAATGCTTAGGTCTGATTGTAAAGAAGCATATTGGAAAGAAAGATTTATTGCAGGATTACCTAAGTTGTTTGCAGAAAATAAGAAACAAATTAAACATTGAATTTAATAATTCTATACCATACAAAGAACTAACTTATGGAGAAATTTTTAATTATGTTAATCAAGAAGGTCTAGCTATATGTTCAGATTTGAAATTAAAATCTAAAAATAAAAAAGAATGTATTAATAATAAGAATGAATTAGAAAACTTCTGTGAACAATATGGAAATGAACCTTTAAAATTGCCATCATCCAATAATAAAAAATATAGAAAAGAAAAACGATATAAAAAATTTAGAAATCCTAAAAGAAATTATATACAAGATAATAAAAATGAAAAGCACAACAAATACAAAAACAAGAGAAAAAGGTATAACTATAATAAAGATACAATTATATGCTATAAATGTGGGAAGCCTGGTCATACATCTAGAAACTGTTATACTAAAAAGAAAATAAATGAATTAAATATACCAGATGAGTATAAAGAACAAGTTCTTAAAATATTAATAAATGAAGAAACTAGTGAATCTGATATATCTGATTATGAAGAAAACGATTTAAATATAGTAGAAAATGAATCAAGCAGTAGTAATGAATCAGAAGAATGTGAATGTTTAGGTAATTGTGTTTGTGAATATAAAATAAATGCTATAACTAATGATAGTGAAGAAATTAAAATATTAATAGAATTAATGGAAAAAATTGAAGACAAAGAAGTAAAAATAATATATTTAGATAAACTAAAAGAAAAAATAAAAGAAAATAGTACTATAGAAGAAACACAAGATTATAATTTAATGGAAATATTCAAAAGATTTAATGAACAAGCTAAACCTATAACAATTCCAGAACTACAAGAAGAAATAAAAAATGTTAAAGCAGAAATAGTTACTATAAAACAAAGAATAAATATATTAGAAAAAAGTAAAGACAAAGCAAAAGAAACTAATAATAATAAAGAAACAGGAACATCTAGCAATTTGGCTATTAATAATATACAAAGTATTAGCACACAAAGATGGTATATTAAAATAAATATTGTAATAAATAATGATTATAAATTATCACTAATTGCTTTAATCGATTCCGGAGCAGATTTAAATTGTATACAAGAAGGATTAGTTCCAGTTAAATATTATGAAAAGTCATCACAAAGGTTATCTGGAGTTACTGGAGATAAATTAAAAATAGGATATAAATTATCAAATGTTCATATTTATAATGATAATTATTGCTATAAAACAAATTTAATACTAGTTAAAAATATGGGTTCTCAATTAATCTTAGGACAACCTTTTATAACACAATTATACCCGTTCAAAGTATGAAAAGGTTTAACTACAAAAAATTTAGGAAAAAAGATATTATTTCCCTTTGCTATACCAATGATAACTAAAGAAATAAATATCATAGATAATAAAAAGAAACATATAGAATATTTAATAAATGAAATAAATGATAAAAGAATAGAAAATCAATTACGAGATAATATTATAAAGAATAAAATAAAACAATTAGAAGAAAAGTTTAAAAATAATGTATGTGCAACTATACCAAATGCTTTTTGGAAAAGAAAACAACATATTGTTAGTTTACATTATATAAAAGAGTTTGATGAAAAAGATATTCCTACTAAATCTAAATCTATACATATGTCTCAAGAATTAGTACAACATTGTAGAAAAGAAATACAAGATTTATTAGATAAAAATCTTATAAGAGCTTCAAAGTCTCCTTGGTCTTGTTCATCCTTTTATGTAATGAATAGCGCTGAAATAGAAAGAGGAGCACCAAGATTAGTTATAAATTATAAACCATTAAATAAAGTACTAAAATGGATTAGATACCCTATTCCAAATAAAAGAGATTTATTAAAAAGATTATATGATTCAAAAATATTTTCTAAATTTGATATGAAATCAGGATTTTGGCAAATTCAAATAAATGAAAAAGATAGATATAAAACAGGATTTAATGTTCCTTTTGGTCATTACGAATGGAATGTTATGCCTTTTGGTTTAAAAAATGCTCCTTCAGAATTCCAAAATATAATGAATGATATAATTATTCCTATAAGTAGTTTTGCTATAGTATATATTGATGATATTCTAATATTTTCAAAAAATATAGACCAACATTTTAAACATTTAAAAATATTTTATGACCTTGTATACAAAAATGGTTTAGCAGTTTCTCCTACTAAAATAACTTTATTTCAAACTGAGATAAGATTTTTAGGTCATAATATAATTCAAGGAACTATTAAACCCATAGAAAGAAGTCTACAATTTTCAAATAAATTTCCAGACGAAATAAAAGATAAAAAACAATTACAAAGATTTTTAGGATGTTTAAATTATATTCATGATTTCTTCAAAGATTTAGGAAGTATATGTAAACCATTATATGAAAGACTTAAGAAAAATCCTGAACCTTGGTCAGAAAAACATACCCAAGTAATTAAACACATAAAAAATAAAATAAAAGAATTACCTTGCCTAACTATACCTAATCCAGAAGCAAGTCTTATAGTAGAAACAGATGCAAGTGATATTGGATATTTAAAAGACAATAATAAAGAACAATTAGTAAGATTTTTCTCAGGATCTTGGAATGATACTCAAAAGAATTATTCTATAGTTAAAAAAGAAGTATTAAGTATAGTTTTAAATATTCAAAAATTTGAAGATGATTTATATATGAAACCTTTTTTATTAAGAGTTGATTGTTCTTCAGCAAAATATATCTTAGAAAAAGATGTTAAAAATTTAATTTCAAAACAAATTTTTGCCAGATGGCAAGCTATCCTCAGTAATTTTGATTTTCAAATTGAGGTTATAAAAGGAGAAGCCATTCTCTCCCAGACTTCTTATCAAGAGAATTTTTACAGGGATGAATTCAAAAGACAAGAAACCTCTTGTTCCTATACCAAAGCCCCGATTATCATCTCCATCAACATCTCCAAGTATTATATCCCAGAATAAGTTCACACCATTATCCCCATTCTCATCAAATCAATTATCTCCAAGATTACCCTATTCTGCTTTGGCATACATGCCAAATGTATCTCCAAGTCAAAACTCTTATACATCAGTTGCCTCATCCTCCAATATGCCTAAAAACCCTAATAAACCAGAACCCAAAGTTAATCCAAATCGTCAAGTCGTAAAAATTCTTGAACCAGAAGAAGAAGAAAAGTTAAATCAAAGTTTTGGTTCTCTTATCAAATATATTTTTCCAGAAAATACTCATTTTTATAACATTGATTTTCAAACAAGAGAATATTACGAAGCTATTTTGTTAGAAAGTAATTCTATAGAGTTATTCCATACTCAAGATATCCGAGTTCAAGGCCTTATCAGCAGTACTAAAGTCAAAATTCTCAAAGTTTTATCTTTAGAAGACTGGGGAAATAAACCCTATATCAATAAAGTTTTAACCCGTTTCCCAGAATATCCAGCATATAATTACTATGATTATCAAGAAGCTTGGTCTAAAGCGTTTTTTCTGAGAAATCATAGTCATACATGGTTTTTCCGGTTTAATGAAGTTTTCCCAAATAAATATCCAAGATGGTTCGTTAAATGGTTCAGATACATGGGAGGAATTCCGGAAATTTTCCCTCCAAGAATTTTACAAGGATATCAAAAATATAAATCAGTTTTTTCTCAAGAAAGTATCCCTCCGTTTGAATATACTTTACAGTTTATGATTATATTTAGACTCCCATGGATCATGTCATGGAATTATAAAAACAAGCATGAAGGAGTTTCTCCTCTCTTTAGTCGGGAGTTCAGCGCTAGATGGTGGAGGCAGCAGAAGATCAAGCAGATGAAAAGGCAGTCACAAATTATTATAACAATCTGGTCAGTTCACCTAGCTCAAGTCCTTCTATCCCCAACAAGTCCTATACAGATGAAGATGCAATCAAAAGAATTCAAGAATGTATATCAAAAAAAGAAATCCAAAAGATTCTAGATGAAGTTCGTAAATCCCCTACTCCAAGTGAAGAGTTATATCAAGATTCTCAAGATCCTTATGAAGACGATGACTTTGAATTCCTAAGTTAATCTATTATATTCAAGTTTTTATTTTTATATTAAAGATGTAACATAAACGTGTCAAGTTTTTATATTTAAGTAAAATATATTAAAGTAAAATCTTTGATCATCTATTTTCATATGGAAACATTATAATTGAAGAAATAATTGAAAAGAAGAAATGATTTATTAGTCGACAAACGCAGCATCTTTTGACGAATTCTGCATACCAACAAAAGACTTTATAAAGAGTTTGAAGATAGCATCTTTTGACGAATTCTGCATACCAACAAAAAACTTTATAAAAAGTTTGAAGATAATCTATAATTGAAGAGATAACCGGTATTTGAAAGTCATCATCAATATAGAGAAAATAACCGCATTCAGCAGTCATCACGAAGGATGTTACCGAGAAGTTCAAGTATAAATAAAGAAGACTCTCATCTTTTGAAAACAGGCTTCATTTTATGAAGAAAAAAGAATCAATAATATTATCCACCACTCAATGTTCAAAAACCTTAGATTTTCAAATTTGTATATCTCCAAGTTCTTCTATATGTCAAAATATCTCTCCTGTAAACTCCGAATCTCCTTGTAATAATCAGAAAAAATAATAAAGGTATCTTTTTATAATTCTTTGTTATGTTTAAATAAGTTGAGAAAATTTTTATTATAGGTAAAATATTATTTCTTAATATTAAAGTTTTATCAATTGATATTGAAAAATTATTAATTATAAGTGAAATATTCTTTCTTAATATTATAATTTTTATATTACATTACTTAGACATAATTTATTATTATATCAGATGTTTAATCAATAAAGTTTATACATTAATTATCAAATTATTATCATAAATTAAAATAAAATAAACGATCTATATATATATATATATAAGCTAAGTTGAATTCTATAAGCAGGCGGAAGCAACTGAATAGAAGGTAAGCATGGCAACCACACAAGTCAGATGATCAACAATTAATAACCAGAACAAATATCATAACAATCGGAAATACCAACGAAAGTATAAGCATGTTAGTCACATGTATCAGGTAGAAATACTGAACGGACATCATAATTAAATGAAATAACTGAACAACAATATAGCATGACAAACTAAACAAGTCAACTAAAAAAATAACATAGTTGAACCAAATTCTATCATTAAACGGTAGGATGAACAGAAGTGTAAGCATTGCAGATCAACAAGTCAGGTAAACATCAATTACTATGTCGGACCAATATCATAAGCAACGAAAAATACCAAACAGAAGTACAAACATGGTAGTCATGAATAGCAGATAGAAATATTAAATGATAATGGTAGCCCACGAAAATAACTGCAACGAAGTATAACATGGTAAACGGATGAGTCAAATAATTACATAATATCACGTCAACCGGATAAATCAAATAGTCACATAATAGCATGATAAACGGATAATCACATATTAGCATGATAACACATGAATCAGATAATCACTTATTAGCATGGTAAACAGATGAATCACGTGATCATATATCAGCATGGTAAGAGATTAATCGAATAATCACATAATAGTATGGTAAACAGATGGATCAAATAATCATATAATAGCATAGTAAACGGATGAAGTGGTAATCTGAAGTATAAGCTTGGAAGCCAACCGAAATGGAATGAGAGTATAACAAATCAAATGAAGTGGAGTATAATATGGTCGTCGGATGAATCACGTAGGATACCTGAGTGAATGAGTAATCAAATGGAGAACCAATAAAGTATGGCATAGCCAACAAATGAATAAGAATGTCAGAAGTCACATAGTCACAAAATCATAATATTGCCCACGAGCTCAAATACTAAAGGAGATACTCCAATTTCCATGTATCAAATCATATATCATAATCCGTCAATTCATAAGTGCACAAGGAGGAGAGACCTCTCAAGTACCAAATGGAGTAGCTAGCTCCCAACCACATCACCAAAATTGAACAAAATAACTATGATGTATCCATACGCTCCCTGCAAAATAAATCAAATATACATATGTTAGTTCGAGACTGTACATACGTATTCATAATGGCCAAGTGATCACATATATCATATCATATCAAAAAGGAACGTCGTGGACTAATCACGCCGCCACAGATAGTGTCATGCCACTAGTGCATCAGTGACATGGTCATGGTACCTCCATGACTAGTTAGCTTGGGCAACTGAATAGAACAAATCATATCAAAGCATATCCATAATCATATCATATCCAAACGGATCATATCAACATAACTGAATCATATCATAAAGAACTGATAGCAATGGATATCATAACAAGTGTCATAACGAAACGAATAGCATATCGAATATCATAACGGATGGATCATATCAAATGAATCATATCAAAGGAAATCATAACAAATGGAATCATATCAAAGAGATCATATTAGACGGATCATATCAAACAGAATCATATCAAGAAAAGGAATCAAGGTCAAGGATCGAGAAGTCATGAGATCAAAGCCCTTACTGAGAAAGGGTAGAATATATGTACCTTAAACCGCAAATGAAACCATATCATAAACACAAGGATCGAGGTTACTCCTTCTTCAGAAAATATACACGAATTAATGATCGTCTTATTATTTAAGAACCATTGCATAAGTTATTACTGATTCAGTATTGATTGTGGTTCAGATTGCCATATTAGGCTTTCCTACTATTTATAGCAACTTTCATATTTAGTAACTTTCCATATTTAGTAACTTTCCAAGATTAGTAACTTTGGTAACTTCAAGAGATAATTTACAATTAATCAACTTAGGGTTCACAAATGATATTAGGTTAACATATGTCTAAAAGGATCTGTACTAATGTTTCAAAAGTAATTAAAGCCAAAACACATTATTAGGGGTTAAGCTAAACCAAAACCTTGACTTAGGTTGTATTTCATATTTTATCACGTTCAGGTCCAGTTTCTTACAAATTTAATGGCCTATCAAAAGAGCTCAAATAATTTTGAGAAAATTCATAGGTGTTCCCATATCAGTTAGATAAGTTTATAAATTTTTGTAGATTTTATTTCAAAGCATAAGTATGGTTTAAAAATCCATCTTCCCAGACCTGTCCAGAAAGTGCACATGAGGTATTGTTGGGTTCAGTGAACACCCAAACCCCTTGATTCTAGGATTTGAATAGAAAATACCCTAAGTGTTTAGCCCTTTAAACACTAACAAGTCACTGTGCGCATAGTCACTCAGTGAGCTGTCTTCGGGATACTCAGTAAGAGACAAAGAAGAAGTCTCCACTCGAAGGCGGAACTTAGGGGTGAAGATGAGTCAAGAAGAAGATGGTAGATTCGTGAGTGATGATAACTCAATCTGAATCCCAAAACTCCTCACCAACTACTACCATGAAGACAAATGATGATGAAGATAATAAAGAAAGACTAAAGAATGAGCGGGACAAGGCAAGATAAGTTTGAAACAGATAAGACGAAGTCCTTATCAACCAAAGTCAAACTTTCCCTAAATCACTAACTACCGTGCTCGTCATCATCGACTAGAAGAAAGTAGCCTTGCCACTTACTCTAAATAGCCAATGTAAACAGAGACAAAATAAATTAGTATTTTTGTCTTCAAACTGTCAGTTTGTCCTCTAGGATAGAGTTAAAAACTTACTTGTATAAATAGCATAAGAGATGGAGTGAAAGATTACAAGCTTGTGCATTAATTGTAAATCACACACAAGCAATCTTTCACTCTTTCAAATACAACTATGCTTGAGATAGCTCATTGGTTCATGTGTAGTTGTGCTTAGACTTAGCCTAAGCTTAGTAAGGAGTCACACCAAACTTGTCATTTCAATCCCAAGTGCTATTCCGCAAGTACTTGGGTAATGTATTTCTTTTGATTCATTTTAATAAAGAATATAAGCGTTGAAAATTACTCAATGTGTTTTACTTGCATTACTTGAGGAATTATTCATAATTATGTCGTTTTAATTGTTTTAAACTAAGCGTGAAGCGGGAACAACAAGTGGTATCGAGCAAGAGTGATTATAAAAACTTTTTAAGCCAGCTCAAAAATGTTTTTAAATCGGGATCCTAATGGTGATGATGTACTGGCAATCGATAAAAAGGGTGGAGTCTATCTTTCTTTGTTGCCCTCGACTAGAAGTTGGCAAATTTAACAAATGAAAAAAGTGAATGCTTTGCTATTTGGTGGGATGGAACCTTACTACCTTAAGTGCATTAATGAAGGTCTATTTATCCCAAAGACTGCTGAAGGTTTACCTAAACCCGAAGCTCGGTGGACTCAGGAGAGAGAAAGAGTGTCAACAAGACCAAAGGCTCAAAAGCATCATCATATCTTGTCTTCCTGATGATGTTATGGAGTCTGTCATTGGCTGTAGTACAGCTAAACAAACCTGGAATGACCTAAAACTTGAGTACAATACCTTCAGGGCTAAAGAATCAGAAACTCTCTCTCAAACTTACACCCGGTGTACAACTTTGTTAAATGAATTGTCAAATGATGGTGTAAAGTTGTCCAAACATGAAATCAATGTTGGTTTTGTCAATAATCTCCCTGAGAAGTTTTTTAATTTCTCTCATGGACTTAGGAATGCTAATCATATCCAGAATCTTGAACTTCCTGAAATATATGGGAAATTTTTCTATGAAGAAAATCTCATCAACAGACGATACCCTGACTTGAAAATGTCTCAGGAAGTCAAGAAGTCCCTGACCACCACTTCAACACCAGTATCAACTGCCTTTTATTCTAACAGTGGTTCAAGATTTTCGGAAAATTGACGATGAGGTGATGAGAGAACAAGCGAGGAGTACTGAATGACTTAAACATTGAAGTTTCAGTGCTAAAAAAGGTTCATAGAAGAAACAAATTTTTCAAATGCTAAAGCTAATGAGGACACTGAATGTTTTAAGTGTCACGTGAAGAGGTCATTTTGCCAAAGATGCTTTTCAAAAACAATTTCGAATCCTCTTACAAACCCTCGTGGTCAAATCAGTCCTTGGGCTTTAGCAAATTTCAACCAAAAGTCTACGGTCTCATCAAAAATTTTCAAAACAAGTTCGACCAAAACAACTCATCGATTTTGAAGCTAAGTATAGGAAAGTCAAGGCTAAACTAGCACTTCTTGAATAGCCACCCTCGAAACAACAAACAATGTTAAATGCTGTGGGTAAAAACAAGGGCACCGTAGTTGAAGTCTTTGATCGGGATGAAGAGCCAATCTCCTCAGACGATGAAATGGTGCAAGTCAGTGCACTGATGGCTCTCTCAGAATAGGACAAGCTAATCGTTGGGAAAAATCATGCTAGAAATGGTGAATGGGTCAATATCACAATGAAGAAGGTAAACATTTTATTTTCTATGGATG
>OU343219.1:18908746-19018129 GCA_910596185.1 Chrysanthemum makinoi
TCGACAACTATATAAAAGGGTCTGATCATTTTTGTAAATCTGGAAATTTCGACAGTTTACAAAATAATTTGGGCTAGATATTCAGAAAATATACTTTAAACGAAAACGTGGCCCGCTTGAAGGGTTAAAAACGGAGTTATAACGAAGAAGTTATGCTATTTTCAAGTTTAACGACGAAAACTATATTTTCGGAAAAATAGCATGTTGTCTAGAATTTTACGAGTCAAAAATGAGTTTTAAAGTTATCTAAATGAGTCGATTTATCAAAAATATATTAGAGTATATTATCACGATCGGGAGGATATATAAAACGTAGAAAACGGACATATAACGACTAGTATTCACATTTTAAACAAGTTGTCGTAACTTTTATTACAAGTATAACATATATATTTTCTAATAGGCAAAAATATCGGCCGCGAATGACTATGTTGAGGGTCGTTTTTAACATCGATAGAGTACTTTTTAGAAAACGATGTCTTCTAGTAAAAGTAAGTTCACCGAGCCTATTTTCCAAAATGTCCAACCATTCGTCAAACGGAGTTGTAACGAGTAAAATACGGTCACTCAAACTTTGCCGAAAACTACCCTTAAACAATATTTTGGGTACAAGTACCCTACTTCACCTATGTTTTTCTCCATGATCGAGACCTCTATGATGAAAATTCAAAAGCTAAGACTTTGAGATAATGCTACAAGCTTTCAAAAACCGTTGAGTTTGTTTCCTAACACTCGATGTGCACCATTTTACGACTAGCTTTTCGAGGCCATTTAGTCACTTTCATGAAATTGTCAAATGACATTATTTTGCGACGAAAAACTATAATTTCTTATTAAATCACTAAACGACTATCGTATGATGTTGTTTCAACGTGAATACTTGTAAAGTATTTTATAATATGACGAGATGTCATAAACAAATATCTCGACGATAAACATTATTTCAAATATACAAGTGGTATGGATTTCATATGAGTTCTCATGACACGATATTGGTTCATGATGTACATTTAGAAACATATCATCATAATAGTCACGGGTTAGAGGTTGCGCCTCATTTCAGTATTGCCATTATATAATCATGATCATTGTAACAGGTGAGTTTTATAGCCCGATTTATTCAAGTTTATATACTTATTTCAAACCTACGGGGGGAGAATACATTGCAACATCATTTTATACGATTACCAAGTATATCAAATTTATTACATTACTTAAGTTACTTCATTGCCAATTGAATGTCCCCATTTCATGAATCATGAACCGTTAATTTCGGAAGAAGCGAGGGTGAGTGGATAGATCTATTGAGGGTGACTCCTCCATCCGGTTGGTGGTCCCAACTGGTCAAACGGATGCATTTCATTTTTATCATTATTGAGTTGTTTGGCAAAACACTCTGTTGGGGCGAACATCAGTCCAGCTTCGGTGTCATGTGCTTATAGCAATTGTAACATTTTATGTGACATATTTGTCATACATGGCCTATACTTTTGGTAGTCGTATAAAACGTTTTACATGAACTCTATGAACTCACTCAACCTTTTTGTTGACACTTTTAGCAATGTATTTTCAGGTAACTAAGGCATTCACTCATGGCATGCATGTGGACTTATCATAGAGTCGCGGTGACGACGCGTCACACATGGATTTATACATTTTTAAAACATCGTTTGAGTTGTACCAAACTTATTTTCCGCACATGTTGATTTTCATTTGGGACCTATCTTTGTAACTCTGAATGTTTTTAATATATCAAACGATGTTCTTTTCAAACGACACTTTAGGTCGTTCAATATAACTGTCATTGTGATGCTATGACAGTCAACCCCCAGGAATTCCATTCCGCTGCAAAACAGGTAATTTGGGGGTGTGACATTATGTAACTATAAATACCCTCTACCTCCCAAGGTAGTGGGTTGGACCTTTCTTTCAATCTAACATTTCTTTCTTTTGTTTACTTTCTCTCTCTAGAAAGGATCCCATCCTCCACTTTCTCTCTCTAAAACTCTATCTTGTTCGAGCCATATTATTGTGTGTTTGTGTGTTTGTGAAAACCAATATCTTTCAATTGGTATCAAGAGCCATGGTTTGATCACTCATCTTTCATGTTCTTGGATTTCTAGTGGTTTTCATAAGGTTTTTGGGTTTGAATGAGTTTAGAGTGGTTTGCATCATTTGGATCATTTCTTGTGTTAAAGTTTGGATTTTGATAGTACTTTTGTGTTTAGAATCATTATAGTGTTTTTGGATTAGAAAAGTTTAGTTTTTGAAGAGTTTCAAGGAAGATGTTTGTCACTTATTTTGGAAGAGGTTTGTCCCAGATTCGTTGTATCTGAAGCGGTTTGTCCAAATTCGTTGTACCTGAAGCGGTTTATCCAGATTCGTTGTATCTGAAGCGGTTTGTCTAGATTCGATGTATCTGAAGCGGTTTGTCACTTAAGAGGTTTGTCACTTAAGCGATTTTTCACTTAAGAGGTTTGTCACTTAAGAGGTTTGAATTTTGCGGTTTGAGTACTTGCGGTTTGACCACTTGCTATTTGACCAAAGTTGACTTTTTACGTCAAAACTTCAAACGACCATAACTTTTGAACTGTAACTCCTTTTTCAGCGGAATACCTGTCAAAATGACCGGAACAACCTGAATATTGTGACATTTCACCACGAAGTCGTGAAACAAATTTTTCGATGCCCAAATCTCCACTGAAAGGAGTATGTGAGGTTTAAGTTTTAGACCTAAATTTCTCCATAAAAACGTGCATCAACCAATCCAAATCTCAACCAAACAACATCTCAGCTATTCCTACAAACAATCATTAGTCCTAACACACAATTTTCTATCATTGTGTCAATCCATCAGTCATCTTAACACGTTCTATTGGTCATTGATTTACGGTTTGGTCTTGATTTTTGTAAAATCCCGCGAAAGATTCTATTTCTCGGTTTAAATCACAGACTTGTAAAATCCCGTGTACACAACAACATCATATCTTATACTACTGACCCAATAATTTCAAATGTGCTCAATTATATGATGATGTGGACAACAAAGAAAGTATTAGTTACTCTAAAAGGATAACCATGATTGATTCAACTAATGATGATTTGAGATCTTCATGCTCTGAGTCCAATGAGAAAGAATTGCACCTGTTCATGCTACAGAATGCTATACAAAAGGAAAGCAGCATTGAACCTTATCAAAAACTTCACTCTCACCTCATGTTACTTCTACCCATAACAATGGAACGAACATGTATTGCCCTCTTCGATCAGGACTTATCCACATTAACAGGAACTTTGCTGTTAAACCTAGAGCAATTGGAGCTACAACTTGACAAAAAGAAGGTTCAAAAGGATAGTTCCAGTGTTGCACTTCAAGTGATCTATAAACAATTGCAGTCATTCATTAGAAGGGAATTCTCATCAGATTATGATCATCACATGTCTGAAATGTCCTTCAAAAGACACACTGGTATGGAAATTAACGCATTCATTGAGCATTTATCCAACTCATGGATAATGTGGAAAAGTACATTGAGGAAGCTGCGCAAAAAGTTGAAAACGTGAATGTGTGTCAGGTGCAATTGAGAGATAGTTGTGATGAGTCGGGTAATGTATCAGTTGAAAGGTCGGGTATTGCTGAATGCAGAATATCATAGACAACAAAGAATGATGTAACCAGCTGCTCAGTAACTCCTGTCACACAAGAAGTGGATGCTGTGATTAGAAAGGTGAATGAATGTCGGGTACAATCAATAAATTGTAGTGTTGAGACTAGTAAGGCATCGGATGATGGATCAGTTGACACTGAATACAGAGGCTCAGAGACAGATAAGCTTGAAACAGCCAGTAGTTCAGTGACTCTTGTTATACATGATGTGAATGCAGATATCAGACCGACAAATGAACAGGTGTCATGTGATGAGGTACCCTTAACTGATCAACATAATGCATCTGCTAATGTACCTAAACAAACTGATCTTAATACTGAACATGATTCTGATAAATGTTCCTTGGTTGAGGCTGAGTCTAATAAATTCAAAACAAATGATATGGTTGATAAAAAGGTTTTTGATGAACTTTCAAACAAATTCTCAAAACTTGAAAAACATTGCATTTCTCTTGAAATTGCAATACAAAGAAATGAGAAAAGTTTTAAAACTAAGAAACCATGTAAAAATCTGGAATTTCTTGAATTTCGTGAATTTTTTGAAATGAACGATTTAAAAGCTCAGCTTCAAGCCAAAAACTCGACTTTCAACAATTTGAAGAAGCATATTTCTGGTATGCATGTGAATAGTAATTTAGTCAAGACTGCACAAGACATTGATACTATTATAATAAGAAATAATGAACTGTCAATTTATGTGGCTAAATTACTAAAGGAAAATGAGACTTTGAGAATGCATCACATAGAACTAAGTGACTCTATCAAAGAAGCTAGAACTAAGTCAATGGAACAAACAAACTCTTTGATAGCAAAATTGATGATCTCAAAGCTCAACTTCAGGAAAAGAGTTTCGCTATTGTTTCTTAAAGAACGAGCTTAGAAAAACCGTAAGGAAAAGTGTGAACACTAAGTTTACAAAACCATCAACCTTGGGGAAGCCAGTTTCTCATCCACTAGAGACCGGTCCGTTGTTAGGCAGCCTACTGCATTTATATCTGAAAGAACAAAATCTTTAAAGACAAGGCTTGCCTCCCAAGTTGATGCGATACAAGTTTTGTCAAAACCAGTCACTTCACCTTAGTTACCTAAGAATAATGCTTCTAGCTCCGTTAACCCTCAACAAGTAGCTACTTCTACTCCCAACACCTCTAGGAATAGTTCAAAAACAGTGTCAAAACCAAGCATTAAAACCCAGAATTCATATGATATGAATGACTTGTGGAAGAACTATTATATAGAAGAAGTTAGGAAAAAGGCAAAGATTTGAAAAGACGGAATTTTAGGGGCAAGACCTAGGGTGATGCATTCCATGAGATTTCAAGGCACTTCTAGTAGTTGTAAACCATTACCTAGGAACACTCAAAAGACTAGGGGTTGGCTTGCATCTAAGAGTAGTTATATGAAGAAGAATGCTAAGCATGTAGAAAATGAAACTAGAAATTCTGAGTCTTTTCCGAATAAGAAACATTTTCCTAATTCACATGCTAAGATACAATCCACTAAGGTTACTAACATGGCTAAGGTTCAACATGTTATGAAGCAAAACAAACCTAAAACTTCGCATAGATGGATCCCAACTGCTAAATCTTTAGAGTCTAGGAATATCGATAAGTCTTCCACTGTGCATAAGAATATCAACAATCCTAGACCTTGCCATAAGTGGATACTGTCTGGTAGAATGTTTAAGGATGTTGGACTTAGCTGGATACCTACCGGAAAGCTGTTTACCGATGGCAAAATCAAGGTTGACCGTGAAACCCCAAAGGGTTTGGATACTAATGTCACTAACCAATATATATGCAATCAAGCTTGTAATGTTAGTACAGGTAGTCCTTACTCAGTTGCAGATACTTCGATCCTTCAATACATGGACTGGCTTAAAGTATGGATAACAAAAAGATTGATATCTCATAACTCACGGGTTCAAGTAACTCAACCTTGATATTCAATCAGCAATGACGTCTGTTCACTTCAGTTCAGGCCTCGTATTTCATCATTATGGCGTCTGCAGATAACTCTTCAGGCCCCGTTCCTCAAAGAAAATAAAGGTGTACGCTTCAGTGCGCTTTATCTTCAGAAGAAGAGAAATCTTCATGTATATGACCATTCTCATCGACATTCTTCATCAACAAGCTTCATGTTTTTCCTATGCTCATTCAATCCTCAAGTGGATCTACGTTCATTGGTGTATACTCTTATTCACTTGTTCGAATAAAAAATGGCAACTTCGGATGCAATTTTTGAAGGGGAGAAGAGTGAATATACTACATGTTGATGGATGCTTGAATTATGGTCATACGACTCTCCAATGCCTAATGTTTCACTTACTAAGGATAACTGGGATTTATTATTTATTTGGGATTCATTGTTTTAAGATATGTTTGATGAGTACTTCCAACCTCCAACGAATTTTGTTCATCCAGTTCCTAAAGCTCCAGCTCCGGTTCCTGCTGACTCAACTGGTTCTGCATCTAAGAAGTACAACTCAGACTACTCGAGAAACCCAGTCTCCTGTTATTCCTCGAGGCGTTGATAATGACTATCATAATATTGCAGTTGCACTAATGAATAATGATCCGCTCTTTGGTATTCCTTTTCCAAATCTTCACGGATTATTGTTCCTCTCAATGTGCATGTTATAAATCAACCACATAAACATTAAGGAAAATGACTACCTCATCTCTAAAACATTATTGGTGAATCTTCCAGATCAGTCTCTACATGTATACCTTAGGAAGAATGCATTGATGTTGAGGAATCATTTGTTCCGGTTCATTCAGTGGGTCAATGTACATCTGGTTGTATATTTATTCACGTGTTGGACATTTGACACAAGTTGATTACTTAGGAGTTAATCATTTATCACTTATTTGAGATTGAAATTGACTTTCACAAAGGCGTGTTCTTATTTGATAACTTGCTCGGGCTTAAGAATTTGAGTTGAAGACATGGTTTATCTAGTTACCAGCAGTCGGGGTGGATGGTTAAAGACCGACGATGTGGATAATCTCAAGAGGTGTTAATGTCTTATACTTTGTGTGAGTAGTGAGTACTTAGAGATTTGCTTGAAGCATAGATTCTCGACACCGTTCTTCCATTATTAAGTGCAAGCTTAAGATACAAATGTAGGGAATTTGACTTCAGTTTCAAGTTTGGTATATCGAGTTTTCTTCATTAGTGATTACTTCAAATTGTCTACATATGAGTTGATAAAGATAGTCAGAGAGAGTTTCTGTAGCAGTTGATTCTCACAGGATTCAGTTGAGCTAATTGTTTGTTCTTCTCTATTTCAAGAGTATTTGGCATGTATAATGTGTTGCTGATTCTAAGGTATCAAAACCAGCAAGGGGGAAGGAGATATACATCTAAACATACAACGAGTACACGTGATGAACTTAATACTTCTTCTCTATTGAAGTAATCCCGGGAAAGACAAATGTCATAACCGCAGAGAAACTCAGTGTTTACCTCGTAGCCTTTGGTGTGTTATTCCAACTATTTGGGGGAAGGATGTATTATTCCAACTATTTGGGGGAAAGATGCATTATTCCAAACCATTGGGGGAAGGATGCATTATTCCAACCATTTGGGGGAAGTGGTCTCTAGATACTTTTGGTATGTGCTAACTCAGCTTTCAGTAAGAAGAAATATGAGAATAATATGTGGAGCGTGAGATGATATTGCTTATCGACATCTTCTATATGATTTATGGTAGTGCTTCCGGTTATTGCTTCATGTACACAATGCAATGATGATTCCGATGAGATCGCAACCATTAGAGGAGAGATATGTGTACATCAGGGATGCACAACATGTTCACTTAATCGAGCTAATTCAGTTATTCCGGAGTTGACATCCGCAGAAATGATTAGTGACTCAACATGTTACATAGATGTCATCGTCTCTACTCTTGTTGGGTACATGTGTACATTATGGGCTGAACGATTTTCTTTTCTCGGTACTCGTATCATCATCCTCTTAAACTATTTCTCTATCTTTGTAAATAGTTTTCAAAAACCATAATGCAAAATAGTATATATATATATATATATATATATATATATATATAAATATATATTAACCCATAAAAATCAGAAAATTTGAAAAATACAAAAAATATTGTTTTTCAAAGACATGTCTTCTGGTATCGATAGCATCTACGGTATTAGAAATTTCATTCAATAATGGCACGAGACCATAGATGAAGTTCGAGCAGGAGGTGTAAATATTTTTTTCCAAAACATGTCTCAAAATATGGCTTGCAGTTACTTCAGACTGTAACCCGCGCTAAAACCATGGTTTGCTATTATTTCATATAGCAACCCGCTCTTCAAGGAAGGAAAGCGATGCGCTAAACCATTTTTCAAAAATTTCGTGCACTTATCCTAATACAAAATGAGGAAAGTATGTCGAAGGACTGCTGTTCCTACTCAAATATTTTTCCTTCTAAAATTTTTTAGAAAAATATTTTTTTTAACAAAACGGTGGTAAATGAGTTGCTTTAAAATCAATCAGAATCAAGGTCTCATAAATTTTCAAAACCCAATCAATGACTTCAGCTTATTTAAAACTTTTTATGAAATGAGTCATTGATTGAGGGAGATAATGTTTTTCAAATTTATATCATCTATCGGGCTTATCTAATCATCCTACGTGCTTAACTGATAAAGATGTTTGCCTATGTTGAAAGACTAGGAATCTAGGATTTGATTGTTAGGTTTAGATGACTATAGTTTGATAAACACATTATTCCCATGCTTTAGATGATCGGATTGATATGTTTGATTGACTTGAATTAGTCGATTGCTGTTTGGGTGTTGTCGACCACCATATATCTGTTTGTGTTGACTAACGTAAGTAGATAAGATAGTTTATAAGAATGTTCCTGATTCGGATCCCATAATAGAAGATGATTGGATGCCGAAAGGAAAGGGAAACTATTTATTGGGTCAACAAATGAAGAAATGGAGCTTAATTGGACCTCTATGGAGAGTTGGCATGACAAATGCAACGTCAGAGGTCTCACTGCATCAACAGATGGTTTTCTTCCAACCTTCAGCAACAACAACAAAAGCAGCTTATCCACCTAATGTATCTTTGTGCAGGGATAATAGTGATGATACCATTTTTAAACAATTTTTTGAAAAATATTGTTTTAAAAATGGAAAAATATTGTTTTGAAAATAAATTGGGCTTAAATTATGCAAATCGACCGGACTTCATTTTGATAAAACATAAGCCACTCAATCAAAGACTATGGTCATCGATTGAGGGGGAGAGTGATTTCAAGTTAAATATTTTCAAACAATATATCATCAAATGAATCAAAGTCCAATTGTACGAAAATAAAGTGGTGATCTAAAGATTTAATGTTATGTCATGGTATGATTTTCTTTAAAACTCATAGATCTTTCAAAATGAAATTTTTTCTGTTCTTATTTGATTGTGAAATTGTTTTATTTTACTAAAAGATCTCTTAAAATTATCATACCTGACACTAACAATCTTTATTGTCTAAATTCGATCCTTATCAGTCTATTTCAAAATTAAATCATGCCACGTCTTTCCCCAAAATCTTTTAAATGATTTAAATCAATTGAGATTCAAAATCTCAAAGGATTTGATATTTTTGATCGGGGGAGAGATCGTGATTTAAATCTCAAATCGGTTTTAAAGGGTGACTCTTTCAAAAGCACTCCTTCCTTCATGTGCCAAATGATTTCAAATACATAATGCACATGATTGAGGAGGAGCATTTAACCAAAAACCAGAAGAGAATTTAAACCAGACATATTTTCTCCCATGTTTTCTAAACCTATTTAAATAACTTGGGATCCAAAATCTCAAAGGATTTGATATTTTTGATCGGGGGAGAAAATGTGATTTAAATATGAAATCTGATAACAAGTGATCGTTTTGACTTAAAGTGCAGGCTGCTCTCCTATATGTGCTAAATGCTTTCGAATCTCGAAGCACATATTGAGGGGGAGTATTTCAAAAGAAAATAAACTATCAAGGTACAAATGCTTTTATGTTTCAACATAAGTACCTTGATTGATTTTCTAATGGTTTCTTAATGGCAAATGTAATCCTGGAAGTTCTTCAAAAACCTCCTTCCTCTATGTGTTAAATGATTTTAAATAACCAACGCACATTTTGAGGGGAGAATTTACCAAGAAAATCAAATGGATTTTTCCACGGAAATTGTGATCAAGAATATATTTCAAAGAACTCTTGCCTCTATGTGCTAAACAATTTCAAAATCATGCACATGTGAGGGGGGAGCATTTCTAAATGATCAAAACAATTAAGGTACAAAATACTTTGATATTTATATCACAAGTACCTTGATTGATTTTCCAAATGATTTTTCAAGTGGTTTCAAGAAGGAAAGAACAAATACCAAAAGACCAACCAATTTACTTTATGCATGGTGTTATAAAGATGGTTAGGTTAGGTATTCTTTCCCACGATCCCGCCAGAGCCGGAGGGATCTACCCAGGGACAATTCACTAGATAGTGTAGAAGTCCTTAGGTATGATGAAAAAAGGAGAAAAATGAGAATACGGGAAGAGTGCGAACTGAGACAGAGCTAGTACTGGAATAAACCCAACAAGGTTCTAGTTATGAAGTCTCGGTAAGCACTGAAGGGGTTGAAGAATGAAAAAGAATTGAATGTAAAAAGGGTGAAAAGAAATAGCCCTCCATTAATTCAACCTTAGGGCAGAAACCGGGTTCAATACATATGCTACTGGTGGTTACCAAAGTAACTCAAGTATTGAAGACAAGACGTCATGGACCCAGTGACGCACTGCACTAATCTTCCCAAACTACTCAAGTTCCTCTTAAAAGGACTTGTTTCATTCTCATGGGGAACCTACATAATCTATCGACTTTCTCTTAGAGATTTTTAATATTGAAGAAGGAGGCCCTCTCCCTAGTCTCCGGCATAGGAAACCAAATGTGCACTATTGAGTCTAGAGCCAAGAGATCATCCACAAAATCTCATTAAGACACAAAATTAATGAAGACTTGCTATTTCACACAATGTGAAAAGTAAGTAGATATTGAGAGTCCTACGCATTATCCTTGTGGTATTGCCAGAACATCCGAGTGATATGTAAAAATATTCACAATTAAGATGGAAATCCTTCTAGAGCCAACATCAAACAAGCTCTTGGTAGGTGACATGTGAGATCTTTTCTAAAGATCAAGCTTGTGACAACTGGATAGAAACGATGGGCGATTTACTCGTGAATCAACCTTGGTCCAGGAAATGAATTGACGAATACTTTTGGAAAAACCGTTCGATGTGCAAATCTTCTTTTCTCTAGCACATCGAATGTGTATTCATGTTTTCAAACACAAAAAGTATCTCTGATTGAAAAAATACTTTTGGAAAAACCGTTTGATGTGCAAATCTCTTCTTTTCTCTAGCACATCGAATGTGTATTCTCTTTCAAATACAAAAAGTATTTTAAATTGAAAATTGATCTTTCTCATAAAACCTTCGTCGTATTGCAAAACTCTTTCTTCTAAGCAATACGCGGTTGTTTTCAAATCAATTTTTCATCAATCAGTGAATCTCAATTCGCTGGTTCACTCACTCCGTGTTGTCTTCTTTGAGACGTTCCGGTTTGAGAACTGTTAGAACAGCTGCGAAACGCTATCAAGGAGATTATTCGGAATTATACCTGATCACAAGCAGTACTTATACTGATCAACGGGGAACCGTAGGCCGTGTACCTCAATTCAACGAAAGTGATCAAAGACACTTTCATGTGTTTTATTGCTAACTGTTGTTTGCAGGTACATTTGGACGGTTGCAGCTGATCAGAATTGAGAAGTCAATCCAAAGCCGCATGCTCACAGCATCCACACTTAATTAAAGAAATCATGACAAGTGCTTATCTACATAACCTGGCTCTGATAGCTGCAAATATCATGAACCAGTAAAGCTTCCGCTACTCTGATGGAAAGATGTCATGATCTAGAAAGTGTGAGCATGTCGGTCCAAAAGTCACAACTTCACATATTGGCGATACAACAAAGGATGAGTCAGAGATTTGATGTGGTTGATGATCTCAATGAAAGCTCGAAGATCATCAATACGTGGATGAGTTAAATACCTCCACTGAAAGTACAAAGCAGTCAGACTTTGAAGTATGACTACTAAAGTACAAAGATTACGGGATTGAAGAATTGAAGTCTACGAGCTCGAGCATGAAGATAAAGATAGAATGCTATGATACAAAATGTATTTCATGGGGTAACCTCCCTAAGGGGGAGATTGTTAGGATTTAGAAAATCCATGTTGAAGAGTCGGTCACCCCAACTCTAGTCTAGCATATGTTAGCTCGTAGACATTACGTTATTTACTAGTTATTTTAGTTAGTTATTTAGTTTAGTGCAACACCGTGGATGACGGACGGGTCTTTACCCACTGTATGCCTGATCCAAAGTCCGAAGGAGGACGTTTAGTATGTAACTATAAATACCCTCTACCTCCCAAGGTAGAGGGTTGGACCTTTCTTTCAATCTAACATTTCTTTCTTTTGTTTACTTTCTCTCTCTAGAAAGGATCCCATCCTCCACTTTCTCTCTCTAAAACTCTATCTTATTCGAGCCATATTATTGTGTGTTTGTGAAAACCAATATCTTTCACTTTTGTACTACTCTTATACTTTATTATTTCTTTTGTAATTCTTGTTTTCACTTTGACTTTTTTGTACATGCTTTTAACTTTATCTTTCCAAGAAAGTTCTCGTCCATATTTTGTATCTGTTTTTAGAGATAAGGGGAGTCAGAGAGTTATTGTCATCACTCTCTGACTCCATTATCCAAGTTCGGTTCTTGATCTTCACTCGCTGAGTACCGCATCGGATTGTCATGAGTCTTTCCTCTTCAGACTCTGAAGAACATCTTGTGGATGAATCTATGATAACATGAGGATGACTCCCTCATGATTGCTTCATCAGGGACAGTATATTTACTTAGGATATTTTTCATTCAAATATACATGGGGCAATTTAGGTACTGAATTGACCCAACAATGATAAATTTCACAGGAGAAAAAGATGTGCATGTGATCCTATTGAAGGTGAATCCCTAATGATGTTGAGAGAATGAAGTTATAAAGTTCTAATTTTGGATGATTCTAGTTGTGTGTTAGAGATAATTTGGTGTGTGAAGGATTTCATGTGATGGTGTAGTTATATACTTTTAGTATAATGATTGTGAGGAGTGAAGGTTATTGAACTTATTGTCACTATCAAGAGTGAAGTATATAAGGGTTGAAGGTTCTGAAACCGAATATCACTGTTAAGAGTGAAGTTTAGTTATAAGGTTTGAGTGTGATGATGAGTTATATTATTGTGCAATTTGATGTGAGGATTGAAGGTGCTTGTATGGAACAAATAGCTAGGTGATCACAAAGTGTAGAGGTTTGGAAGCTATAACCGATTGTGTTTGTGAGATAAATTTTGCTAAGTGGCGGGTATTTAAAGAGTGAGTATTTTAGTGAAGAATTATAGGTAATAAAGACCACATTTATTTTATTCTTGATAGTGTTTGGTAAAAGATTATATGTGTATGAGTGTGTTTTCGCTCCCCCTTTATCGATGGCTATCCGGTCAAAATGTTTTGAAAAACTAATCAAAAGTAAAGAGGAAATCAAATGTTGACGAAAGCTGAGCTTAGTAACATCATGAAGAGTGATGGTTAGCATACAATGAATTTCACCTTTGAAGTCATGTAGCTCTTCTCGATCATTGTGAATATATATAGAACATTTATATAATGAGGTGTATGATTATGTGGAAAATTGCTAAAGGTTAAGAAGATAGAATTTTCAAGGTTGGTAGTTGGTGATGGGTTCTTGTAGAGTTATCTTTGCTAGAAGAAATTTCGTTGACAAAGAAGGGTTATCTCACATTATCATAGCGGTTTTTTGCTTGAAGTATGTGGAAGGAGAGTGGGATGCGGAAGCGTTGGTAAGGCATTGAAGAAATTAATGAATGTATAATAATTACTGTTATGAGGTTCAAGGCATTGAAGAAATTATAAAATTTTTTATTAGTTATTGATTTATAGTTTCGTTGGGACCAATATATATACACTGGGGTTTATTATCTTACTATTTTATTGATTGGGGTCCAAATTTGTACTGCTCCTAAGTTGGTATTGGACAAATTATTAATTTTATCAAAGTATTAATTTATCAAGTATTAATTTATAGGGGTTTTACTGTAATAAGATTATGGCGAGGTAATTATCATAAGAAGACTTGGTGGTGGTGGGAATGCAAAAGGAATGCAAATGAATGAAATGAAGATTATCATTATCTTTGATAGTGCTTGGTTTAAGAAAAACACATTAACTTACAAAATGGTGGTGGTGTCGGCTGGTGGTGGTGGTGGTGGCTAGTGGTGGTGGTGGTGGCGGCGGCGGCGGTGGCTGCTAGTTCTGGTGGTGGTGGTGGCTGCTGGTGGTGGTGGTGTTGGCTACTGCTGGTGGTAGGCAATCATTACCATACTTCTCAATTTATTGGGTAATGCTCTACTCCTAACCAGACATGTTTAATCATTACATTTCCCATTCTTCACCCCATTACCCCAAACCAAGCACCCCTGAATATACCCAATCACGCATAAAAAGGGGCGACACTTTTCAAAAAGTTTCATTCAAAAATGACAACGTATCTGAGACATTATTCATTTAACTTTGAGAAATTACCGATTTGAGAATCCATGAAATGGTTTTTTTAAACGATATATACGAGAAGAGTCATTTTTGTAAGAAGGTCCCAAAGAGATAGAAATAACTCATACTTGAGCTTACGCGACAAACTCAAAAACGTGACACACGGAAAATTTTAAAATAACATTGAAGTAAGAGTAAATTACACAAATAATCTTTGTATTTTTCCCAAAAGTTCACTGCAATGTTTTGAAAACTGAGCTTTTAATCGATCGGGTCAAGTCATTAAGTTACCGCTTCGACTACCGAGTCGACCCGGTTTTCTAGTAAAAAAACAATTTTTTTCAGCCGAGTTGACCTGGTGCCGGGTCAACCCAGTTCAACCGGTTCGACCACCGGGTCAACCCGACTTTCTATAAAAAAATTAAAAAAAACCAAACCCTATCGGGTTTCGAGAACCGGGTTGACCCGAGCCACTTAAAACATGACGGGTCTAACCGATTAACCCGGTTTTTTTACCCTTTTTTTGCCGAAACCGGTTCAACTGGTTAACTCGACTGGGTCAATCCGGGTTTCAAAACATTGGTATTCCATAGTCCAACAAACTTTTTTGCTGCATGTATGATCTCTGCGGTTTTAAATATGCACCATTTTTATCAAACTATTTTGATTATTTATTTGCATAAATGTTCTATAGGTAAACCGAGAAAGGTAATAAATTACAAAAATTATGATTTTTGAAAAAATCCTTAGTGCCGACGATTGTTACATAACGAGGAATTAGTCTGTCGAACGTTGCGACAAAGTCAATTAAAGTTTTAAATTATTTTCGGTATATTTCTTTAATTTTTTTTGGTATATGGCGTGTCGTGGCATTGTCATTATGTAATTTATTAATTGGTCAATTTTAAATGGTGAATAAGGATATGTAATGTTTAAAGTTTTATGATGGTACAATTGTATTGTAAATAAATTCATAATCAAAAGTTTAGATTCTATATAACAACATTAATACTAAAAGGTACTTCACTCAGAAAGAATAGTCGTCGGATAATATGTAAATAACTTTTATATAAATTGATTAAAACATTGAACAATCAAGGGCTCATTTTATTTGATTACCATTTATAAATATTGATTAACATATATAACCTTTATATAACCTTTACATATGTTAGGAATTAGAAATTCCCGGTATTAAAGAGTCGGTCACCTCAAGTATATGTAATCGTTAGAATGCTCGTAGTCATAGTTATATTTAGTTAAGTAGTATTTTGTTAAGTAACACCGTGGAGGACGGACGGGTCTTTACCCACTGTATGCCTGATCCACAGCCGTTGTGTGGCGTTTTATTGTAAGACTATAAATACTCTCTACCTCCCAAGGTAGAGAGTTGAGCTCATAATAATAGTTTTTCTTTCTCTCACTAAGTTCTCTAAACCTCTAACTTTCTCTCACTAGAACTCACCATTATACGCCCACTTTGTGTTATGGTTTGATGTGTATGTGAAATCAATATCAACAATGGTATCAAGAGCCATGGTTAGATCATATCTTACACATCTTTGGATTTCTAGTGGTTTTTAGGTGGTTTTGAGTTTGAAAAAGTTTAGTGGTTTGTGCATCATTTGGTTGATTTCTTGTGTTAAAGCTTGGATTTTGTTAGTACTTTTATGTTTGAATCATCACAAGTGTTTAGGTTTTCAGTTGGTAAGCTTGAATCATCTTGGTTGGGTTGTTTTTGGATTGAAAAGTGATGTTTATGTGGTTTTTCTTGCTAGCGACTTGATATACAGGATCTCTTTCTTTCGTAGCGACTTGCTACACAATTTTGTAGCGAGTTACAGTTTTGGAGCTAGCGACTTAGACCTAGCGATTAACAGTTCAAGTAGTGGACTCTCCACTACGGGTAGCGACTTGGTGGTAGCGACTTGGTCTTTAGCGAGTTGCTCTTTAGCGACTTGAAGTTTTAGCGACTGAGTAGCAAATGCTGCCAAAATTTTTCTAGCGACTTGAGGCTTAGCGAGTTACTACTTAGTGACTTGCATTTGTCTAGCGACTTGGGACTTTAGCGACTTGGGGGTGTAGCGAATTAGGTGTTAGCGACTTGGTGCATTATCTTCTAGCGACTTGGACCTTAGCGAGTTGCTGTTTAGCGACTTGACTGTGTAGCGACTTGGTGCTTAGCGATTTGGTGATTTAGCGAGTGCTACTTAGCCGACTTGGTGCTTAGCGTCTTGGTTCAAGGGTTATAGCGACTTGGTTGATTTTTACGAAGAAGAGGTTTGACCAAAGTTGACTTTTTACGTCAAAACTTCAAACGGCCATAACTTTTGATCCGTAACTCCGCTTTCAGCGAAATACCTGTCAAAACGACCGGAACAGCCTGAATATTGTGAGGTTTCACCACGATGTCGTGAAACGAATTTTTCGAGGCCCAAATCCTCTCCGAAAGGAAGTTATTGAGTTTTTAAGATTTTAGATCTAAATTTCTCCATAAAATCGTGCAACAACCAATCCAAATCACAACCAAACAACATCTCTGCTTATCCCACAAACAATCATAAGACCTAACACACAATTTTCTATAATTGTGTCGATCCATCAGTCATCTTAACACATTCCATTGGTCATTGCTTAACGGTTTGGTCTTGATTTTAGTAAAATCCCGCGAAAGATTCTATTTCTCAGTTTAAATCATAGACTTGTAAAATCCCGTGCATTCCACCACATCATGTCTTACTCTACTGACCAGTGATTTCCAAGTGCTTAAATTGTATGATGCTGTGGACAATAAGGTTATGATTGCTACATTGAACGATTAAAGATGTTTGAATTAAACAATGAGGATGTGAGATCTTCATATGAGTACAATGAGAATGAATTGCACCTGCTACAGAATTGAGCCCTATCAGCTACTTCATCTACACCTCATACAGCTGTTATCCATAGCTGGGGATCGAACATGTAGTGCTCTTTTCCGCCAGGACTTACCTACATTGACAAGAAGCTTGCTGTTGAACTTAGAACATTTAAAGCTGCACTTACCAATGAAAAGGTTCAAAAGGATGGTTCCAGTGCAGCTCTTCAAGTAATCTACAAACAATTTCAGCCATTCATCAGTGGGGAATATTCAGCAGATTACGATCAACATTTGACTGGAATTTCCTTCAAAAAACATACTGGAATGGAAATTCAGGAATTCATTGGCGTAAGCACCGCTTTGGCGTAAGCACCTAGGAACAACTATTTAAGAGGTCTTTTAAAGGGTTGTAATGTTAGGCTTACGGTAGGGAAACAATGGGTTTGGTTGGATAGTCGATTTAGTGGTGGCAAGTCAAAAATCTTATGTTACAAGCATGAAAATATTGGTGTTGCTAAGCCAAGACTAGACTCACTAAACTCTAGATATTTTGAAACAAACAAACATAAATTTAAAGATAGATGTAGGATAGTAGCCCGTATTTTTTTTTTTCGATTTTTTTTGGCAAACACTTTTACTCTACCATCCTCTACGATAAAATTAAAATATAAGAGATTTATAGGAGCATCCCTACACTTGAGTTTTTATTACTCTAACACTAATTTGACCCGATTTGAAAAAGATCAAAACACTTGGAGTACTTTATTATGTAAATAAAGGGAATTTGAATTTAACGTTTTTTCCCGTCACTCCATAAAATTTTACTTTACCCATGAGTCCCAATCGTCCCAAAACCTTGTATAAAAGATATAACTCGACTTAGCAACAATGCAAGTAACTAGATAATTGAACTAAGGGTTTAGTATGATAACAATAATGCACTAAAGGTGAGTGCATACAAGGTAGGCTAAGGCGATTTGGGTGTACTTTTGGGGGTGGGTTGTAAACAATGCTCTTCATTGATATTCCGAAAAACCGAAACATCACGAGAACCGTGAAAAACGATAGGCTCTGAGGTGTTAACTAGGGGTATCGTGTACTAAAGATGAGTACATCGCAAGGGTGTGGGGTAATTACTCAACCGATGTGGAAGAAGTAATTATAATACGGGCATCAAACAAGAGTTATCCTAATGCCTCTTATCATTTAGTTATTCCTAACTACACAAGTGTAATCTCACTAGCGATCTCGGAATGCATCACAAAACAAGTTCTAGAATCTATTCTACTATACGGTACATCTCGAAGCACTAAAGGTGAATGCTTTAATTTCTATAGATCTAGGGGCGAACCTCACATTTTTAGGGTGGAATTTGAGTGGTAAACGGTTTTTTGTGCTAGTCATATAACTCCTATCTATGAGACGCTTTATTAAGACTAAAGTCCCACCCGTACATGTCATGAAAAAATTTAAATTTGACGCTAAAATTGCCCTAACAAATATTTCTCATAGCTTATTACACAAATGAAATAGGACAAGACAAATGATCAAGGATAAACATAGTTTCAAAGTTCCCGTTTTAGTCTCCATCCCTACACTTAAACTGAACATTGTCCCCAATGTTCCCCAAAAGTATCAAAGTTATGATATGTTAGACATTGGATTTCATAAACACACAAATAAGCTCAACAATGGATCGAATGAGATAGAGTTTAGAGAGAGAAAGTGGGATCCTTTCTAGAGAGAGAAAGTGAAAGAAAACATAGAAGATTAGATTCAGATGAATGAAAGGTCCAACCCTCTACCTTGGAAGGTAGAGGGTATTTTTAGTTACAAACTAAACGTCCTCCTTCGGACTGTGGATCAGGCATACAGGGGTAAAGACCCGGCATCCACCTCCACGATGTTGCACTATACTAAATAACTAACTAAATAACTAGTAAATAACGTAATGTCTACGAGCTAACTTATGCTAGATTATAGATGGGGTGACCGATAATTCACTATGGAATTTTCTAATTCCTAACAATCTCCCGCTAAGGGAGGTCACCCCATGTTTTACAGTTCGAATCCTAGCATTCTATTTAATCTTCAGTCTTGAGCTCGTAGACATTAATTCTTCGACATCTGCATCTTTGTGCTTTAGCAGGTGATTCTTAAAGTCCGATAACTTTATACTTTAAGTGGAGGCCTTTATACTGATCCACATCTTTGATGATCTTTGAGCTTTAATTGAGATCATCAGCCACAGTAAATCTCTGGATCACCCTTTATTGTGTTGCCATCATGTGAAGTTGTGACTTTTGGACTGACATGCTCACACTTTATGGATCATGACATCTTTCCATCAGAGTAGCGGAAGCTTTACTGGCTCATGATATTTGCAGCAGCGTAGCGGAAACATAGTATAAAAATATCAGAGCCAGGTTCGGTAGATATGCACAAGTCATGATTTCTTCAATTAAGTGTGGATGCTGTGAGCATGTGGCTTTGGATTGACTTCTCAGCTGATCAGCTGCAACCGTCCATGTACCCTCTGCAAACACAGTTAGCAATAAAACATACGAAAGTGTCTTTGATATCTTTCGTTGAATTGAGGTACACGGCCCACGGTTCCTCGTTGATCAGTACAAGTACTGCCTGTGATCAGGTATAATTCTGAAGAATCTCCTTGACAGGGTTTCGCAGCTGTTCTAGCCATTCTGATCCATGCCAAACAGTCAAGCTAAATCACTCAAACCTGCCACTTGTGAATGGCAGACCGTAATCAGCTTAAAACTGCTCAAGCACGAATGCAATTTAAGATCAGAGGAATATAGTGTTTCCCAGGTCGTTATGTCCCACGGAGGATGAATTGGTGTTTAAACAACTTCAGATGATAGAATGATCACTAAGGATAGTGATCAATAAGGATATTGATGGAAAATTACCTAAAGAAAAGATTAACAAATTACAGCGACTTAAATGCAAATTAAAAGAAATTAAAAAGTTAAAATATATTAAATAAACGCTATCACTATTTTTACAGATCGATGAACGTTTATTTTATAAAACAAAATAACTTAAATAAACTATTTTAACTAAAACGTAAACTCAAATTATCTAAAAACGTGATTTAAAATAAAAACGAGCGTTACGTTTAAAAATTACGCTGGAGCGCAAGCAAAAACGTAAAATTTATGAAATAAAAGGCCTACGAATGTAAAACTAATTTTCTTACTTACTATATGACAAAAGAAAATTTTAGAAAAAAGATTTATATTTTTTAGACTTTTATATTTTTTATTATGAATTAATTACTATAAAACACTAATTAAATGTTTAAAAATACTAAAACTAATTAGAAAAATCTGAAACTTTTTGTAAAAATACTTTATACTATTACCAAGCTAAGAAAAATAAAAATGGTGTAACAGCTTCTATAAATAAGCTACTAAAAATCAAATAAGCTAATAAGTTATAACTCGACAAACTACCTTATATATTTATCATTGCAAAATAAAAACGAGAAAGTCCCAAGGGCGCATTGGCAACTGCAATACAGGTACACCACTATCACCCTTATAGGGAGAGGTCTAGGTTCGACCCTGCCTCTCCTTTTTTAAAACATTTTTCTTTTTGAAATTTTCTTTTTGCAACTAATTAAGAACATGAAAATAAGCAACTTTTATAACTGGAGCTTTTTACAAAAACGACTAATAAGCTCAGTTATGAGCTTATGTTTTCAACAGTTAACAAATAACAATAATAAGCACATGATAAGCCAAGATAGCTAATAGGCTAGAAAATAAGCAAAAGGAAATTGAGAATAAGCAAAAAGACTGATAATAAGCTAGTATGAAAACTGAAAGAGCACAAACACTTAAAAATAAGCACTGAATAAGCTTTAAATAAGCACACAGTTAAGCTAGTACACAGGACACATGTTTAAGGTACTAGATACTTTTAAGCTAGAATTAAGCAATGAAATAAGCTATGAATTAAAAAGAAACACTAGGACTAACAAGGTGACCTATTAAGCTATCCAAAAAGCCAAAGCTCACACTATGGGTACCACTGTGGAGCTTATAAGGGGCTTATGAAAAGGGCTTGAAAACCACTGAATGATCAGTGTTTACACAAAATGGGACAACTTAAAAACTTGATGCAGCCCTATCAAATGAACTACAAAGTGAAATATTAAGCTTGTATCTTCAAGAGGGGCAGATTAGCTTTCCAAAAAACTAAAGTTCACAAACTTTGGGTAACTATAGAGCTTTTTATGAGTTTGTAAAAATGACTTCTAAAACTGTGCACAGGGCACCATTTCAGACAAGGTATTTAATAAAAGCTGGAAATTAAGCTGTTTAAAAGCTAAATAAAGACAGACTAATATTTTTATGATTAAGTTGAGCAGCTGAACATTGATATTCCAAAAGCACAAAGCATGAAACTCAATATTTAACCCTATATAAAATTATATATTTAATTCAAAAATAACTTAAAATTTGACTTTTTAATATTATACTAAAAGTTTGACTTAAATGAACTTCTGATTGATCCTATTAACTTATTATGTTGTATTAAGGTATAATGAGATTAGATTAAGCTATGCTAACAAATTTTAATCTACTGTGATGATTTTGACACTCCAAATCCCAACAGTTACTAAGTAAAATGAAATTAAAGGAAAGTTTGACTTTACACAAAGTAAGGACTGGTTTTCTTGGTTGATATGAGTATTTAGGTACTAGTGAGACACAAAACTACAACAAGCAACAACACAGATGATCTTTAACACAGTAAACACAGTGAAAACAAACACCCTTTTATGAGACTGTTCTTGTGTTTTTCAAAGAGTTTCAAAGATTAAATCCAAACAACTGATTGCAGACCTTATATAATCATTTAATAAGACTAAATGAACAAGAATTAACAGCCATAACAACATTAAACTAGGAATTGACAAATATGCTCTATTGACTGTGAAAATGAGATTTTTGCAAACTACAAATTTAAAAGAACAAACAACTGCTTTTATAGTTTGAATGTACTTAACTATAGCTAAATAACTTAAACAAACAGAAATTTAAGCTAATAAGCACTTCTAACAGTGAAATGCCAAATTAGAGAAAAATGCTTACAAATGGCTTTGAGGCACAAATTGAGAACTAGGACCAAATAACAGATCCTATAGCTTACCAATAAGCACTACACCCAAGATGCAATCCAAAATTTCCCTTCTCCAGCTTTGAACACCATTTCCAAGTGATTTTTAATTTTTAACTAATTTAATTTGTATTTTTAGTGATTTTTGACTTTGACTACTAAACTGCTTTTTAAAGTTTCTAAAAGCTTGAATAAGCTTTCTTGGAACTTACATGGTCTTACTCAGTCCATAAAAACAACCAACAACAACATTCGAATCATATCATGATATTTTGAACATGAAATTTTGCATAAACTGAAAAGTATCTTAAAACTGAAATTGAAACTGAAAAAGGTTCTCAAACACTTTAAATAACTTAAACAAGATACTTGGAAAGATTAAATTGCACTGGAAATTAAGATTGAACTAAAACGACATTAAACTAAACTAAACTACTCTACTTACTTTTCTACACTGCTTCTCTCTTGATATTTATAGCTTTATCAGACTCTATGTCTACCTCTGGTCATTTCCCACTTGATTGCACCTTTTAATTCATCCTCATCGTCCATGTGTAAAATTGGCGGGAAAAGTCATGAAGCAGGTAGTAGCATTAAATGAGGTGGGTAATTGCAATCAATGCAATTTGGGTGGATGTGTTAGGTGTTAGGGAGTTGTTAGGGAGCTGTAAAGGTGGGAGACAGGTGGTGGTGAAAGGTGGCAGCACAGGTGGAGGGATAGGGTAAATGGTGTTGGATTTGGAGGGATGAACAGTGGTAGCGGTTTTCCTTTTATTTAAAAATTGGGCCGGGTTTGGGTTGTTGGGCCAGTAGCTGGGTTTAGTGGATTGGATTTGGATTGGTGTAGCTAGTAACATACAAGGACCATTCTTGTAACATTCTGAAAGTTAAGGGACTGAACTAGCAACTTTTCCAATCTTATAATAAGGACCATTCATGCCAATCTTTAATAGTACAAGGATAACATTTGAATATTTTCCATTTTTATAACATTCAAGGACCTTTTATGTCATTTTTGAAACTTAAGGGACCAAAGATGTAATTTTCCAAAAACAACAGTTTATCATAAGGACCATTTTGTCATTTATTAATAGTACAAGGTTTATTTTTGATTATTTTCACTTTTAAAATTTACCAAGGACTATATTTGACATTTTTCAAAGTTGAAGGACTAACTTTCTTCTCCCATCTCACCATCTCTTAAAGTTGTCAATTTGTGATTTTTTTTTTTTTTTTTTAAACTTAGAAGGGTTTGTTTTGACAACTTTTGAATCTTATGGACCTTAAATGACTTTTTATAAGTTTTGGAATGACCAGGGACCAGATTTGACAACTTTTTAAACTTGGGGACTCTCCTTATCTCTAAGACTAAAAAACTTCCCTGCCAATTATGCAAAATTGATACGTTTTTCATCTGATTTTGATGTTTTTGCATTTAAAACACATAAAACACTTGTTTGTGATATTTCTATCATTTTGATGAGTTTCTGAGTGTTTTCAGATGTTTTTGGCATTCTAACAGTATAAAAATGATGAGTATTTAGACACTCATCAATCCCCCACACTAAGATATTGCTAGTCCCTAGCAATGATTTGAGGAAATTTAATGGATTTTATCTCTTTACCAAAAGCCATTACTTCAGGAGTAGCCAATTGTTTTAGTTCAAGTAAGAACTTTGGTACAATGATAACCAAATGATTTTGAGCAAATCATAAGCTGTCAACGGATTTGATTTGTCTTTACCAGAAGCCGTTTGCTTCTGGACTAGCCAACTCTTAGATAAATTATCAATATTATCTTTGGTGAGCCGATTACCAATTATGGATTTTCCACTGCCTTTACCACAAGCCATAAACTTGCGGGCTAGCCAACTCTTCACTTTTTAGGATATGGTGAGTTGAGAACCATACAATTTTGGGCAAATTGCAAGCCATAAACGGATTTTTCCCCTTTTGAGATATCTTTACCAAGAACCGTTTGCTCCTGGATTAGCCAATCCTTATGTGGGTTAGACATGGTGGACTGATTACCATTTGTTGTGTTTAGTACATAGTACTTCCACTACAAAAAATTTTAAAATTTGGCCATTTTGGGGGAAAAAAAAATGAAAAAAACAAAAAATTAAAAAAAAAAAATTGGAAAACAAAAAAATTATAAAAAAAAGAAAAAAATTTGTCAAAACAAAAACTAAAAAAAACAAAAAAAGGTATTAAAATTTGAAAAAAATACATTTAAAAAAAAAAAAAAACAACAAGAAAACAAAAAAAAAAAATGAAAAAAAAAAAATTTTTTAAAATGGTGTGAAATGGAAACAAATTCGAAAATTTGAAAAAGAAAAAAAAAGAACCAGAAAAAGGGACACTTAACAGGGGTCTAAATTTATGATCCCCCCCCCCCCACACTTAGAAATGAATATTGTCCTCAATATTCAAAGTACCGGCGGTTATGCCGAAACTTAGAACGTAAAAAGATAACATTACTACCTAAGTGTAGAAACACAACAATTATTCTCTTTTTTAATATTTACAATTTTCAAAGTTTTTAAGGTCTATATACAACATGCGGGGCATCTCCCCCACAATAGGGTGGTACACACGGGTGAAAAACCCATGTTTAGGCTACTGTTTTTGATTACCGAGTCGCTAGCTTGACTCGACCCCGAATTAATTTGTTCATGGGGAAGTAAGTGGAAGAAACAATCTCCATCGGACTTTCATTCAAGATGTTTGTATAAACATTGAAGTACGTGAAAGTTCCACACCGATGAGATATAGATAGAACCGGCTCATAAATGATAAATGAAAATGCCGGGGTCAAAGATAATGTCTTCATTCCCGAAGGAGTGAAGAACAGGAGAAGCCACGGGATAGGTGAAGAAGAAAGAAAGTCATGATAAAGATCATGATTAACTCATCATCATCAGAAGGAGAATTCATAATAGTATGAATTTCATCTTTTAAGCTCAATTGGTCTAGACATATCCCGGGTGTGTCTAGATCAAAGTAGAAGTTATCATACTCCGGTGGAGATATGATATGAGTGAGTTCACAGGAGAACTCCTCAAAGGAGAATGATTCATATTCAGGATTGATTTGAGTGAGTTCACTGGGGAACTCCTCAAAAGTGAATGATTCATAATCGGGGAGAGAATTATGAGAATGAGAAGTGGTAATACCACTAATCTTCTCTCCCATATGATCAAAATGGAACGTTTGCAATTCGGGAATAGAATCATTGAACAAAAGTTCACTATCCTCAAAGGGGATAGGATATGAAGTAGGCTTTTCATTAAAAGCCTCGATTCTAGAAACGAGAAGATTAACATTCAATAATGTAAGACGAAGAGCTTCGTCTTGGATTATTTCTTCCTCATTCTCTTCTCCTAAGCTGACAAGCTCAGAAGGTAATTCCCCCACATAACTTATGTCTCCACAAGATAAAGAATGGTCCTCATCAGAATCAGAGAACATCTCAACATGATTACTTTGGAAGACAAGAGGGGTAGGGATATCACACAAATGCTCGAGAATTCCCTGTGACTCTCTTGGGATTGGAACAAGGTCCTCAACACTAGACTTTATGAATTCGTCCGATTCCTTTTCAGGAACAGATGTCAAGAAGCTCATCCCCCATGTTCAGAGAGTGAGTGTGAACCTCGGGTGTGATAACAACAGACTGAGGGAGTTGAGAAGGACTAGCAGTTATGGATTCTACAAGTTCCATTATTTCTACTGCTAGTGATTCAGTCATATTCTTTTCTCCTTGCATTTCCACGGATGGAATCTCAACTGATGAACTTGATGAATAAAATTGTAGAATATCAAGGGTATTTTCATCATCATCGTCATCAGGAATGAAATGGAATTGAGAGCTAGATTTGAATGCTTTTTGTAGTTTAATTGATTCCCTAACAGTGTTTTCAATGGCAATCTGGGAATCTAATTTAGCAGCCTGTTCCTCCGCTAACAATTCTTCCATGGATTTCTCATGTGACATAGCCGACTCCTCCTTAAGTTCTTTTAATAACTCAAGACTCTTCAGTAGAAGGTCTGTCGTAGTTTCATGAGGAGTTGCTTGAATCATTTGGTATTGTGGAGGTTGGTCTTGATACGAAGAGTCGTAATTGTTACAAGGAAATGAATTCCCTGTTTGACAATCCGAGCTAGAGTGAGGACCTCCACAATACTCAAAACAGTAAAACTGATGTGGCTGTGAGTCATATGTTTTGTAGTCATAATTGTTATCAGGAACCTGCTCATAGACAAGCGTGTTTCCGATTGACAATCAGAACTGGAGTGTGAACCACCACAGTACTCACAACAGTAAAACTGCTGAGTCTCACAGTGTGGTAGCTGATGGAATAAATCAGTTGTGTTATGGTAGGAATAGGGATCTTGGTTATAGACAAACCCGTTTCCTGATTCCACCATGCTACAACTGGGGCAATTGCCACCATTATAAGGACCACCACACCATTGACAACCAAGAGGGTGAGGATAAGACATAGAAAGAATCAAAGGTTAACAGAGGGTAAGAAATGAAGAATCAAAAAGGTAAGAGGGTAAGGAGGAATATTTTTGGTATTTTTGAAAAACATGTTATAAAAACAAAGAATGAAAATATTTTTGGAGTTGTTAACACTTTAGGAAAAGTGTTAATGAACTTTTTGATTTTGAAAAATTGTTTACAAAAAGGTGGTATATGTGCAAGTACGGGTCTGGAAATGCTTAAAACACGCTTACAGCCTCCCCGGCAGCGGCGCCAAAATTTGATCCGTGCCAAACAGTCAAGCTAAATCACTCAAACCTGCCACTTGTGAATGGCAGACCGTAATCAGCTTAAAACTGCTCAAGCACGAATGCAATTTAAGATCAGAGGAATATAGTGTTTCCCCAGGTCGTTATGTCCCACGGAGGATGAATTGGTGTTTAAACAACTTCAGATGATAGAATGATCACTAAGGATAGTGATCAATAAGGATATTGATGGAAAATTACCTAAAGAAAAGATTAACAAATTATAGCGACTTAAATGCAAATTAAAAGAAATTAAAAAGTTAAAATATATTAAATAAACGCTATCACTATTTTTACAGATCGATGAACGTTTATTTTATAAAACAAAATAACTTAAATAAACTATTTTAACGAAAACGTAAACTCAAATTATCTAAAACGTGGTTTAAAAATAAAAACGAGCGTTACGTTTAAAAATTACGCTGGAGCGCAAACAAACCCGTAAAATTTATGAAATAAAAGGCCTACGAATGTAAAACTAATTTTCTTACTTACTATATGACAAAAGAAAATTTTAGAAAAAAGATTTATATTTTTAGACTTTTATATTTTTTATTATGAATTAATTACTATAAAACACTAATTAAATGTTTAAAAATACTAAAACTAATTAGAAAAATCTGAAACTTTTTGTAAAAATACTTTATACTATTACCAAGCTAAGAAAAGAAAAAAAAACAAAATGGTGTAACAGCTTCTATAAATAAGCTACTAAAAATCAAATAAGCTAATAAGTTATAACTCGACAAACTACCTTATATATTTATCATTGCAAAATAAAAACGAGAAAGTCCCAAGGGCGCATTGGCTTACAGGTACACCACTATCACCCTTATAAGGGAGAGGTCTCAGGTTCGACCCCTGCCTCTCCCTTTTTGTAAAACATTTTTCTTTTTGAAATTTTCTTTTTGCAACTAATTAAGAACATGAAAATAAGCAACTTTTATAACTGGAGCTTTTTACAAAAACGACTAATAAGCTCAGTTATGAGCTTATGTTTTCAACATTAACAAAAAAAATAATAAGCACTTGATAAGCCAAGATAGCTAATAGGCTAGAAAATAAGCAAAAGGAAATTGAGAATAAGCAAAAAGACTGATAATAAGCTAGTATGAAAACTGAAAGAGCACAAACACTTAAAAATAAGCACTGAATAAGCTTTAAATAAGCACACAGTTAAGCTAGTACACAGGACACATGTTTAAGGTACTAGATACTTTTAAGCTAGAATTAAGCAATGAAATAAGCTATGAATTAAAAAGAAACACTAGGACTAACAAGGTGACCTATTAAGCTATCCAAAAAGCCAAAGCTCACACTGTGGGTACCACTGTGGAGCTTATAAGGGGCTTATGAAAAGGGCTTGAAAACCACTGAATGATCAGTGTTTACACAAAATGGGACAACTTAAAAACTTGATGCAGCCCTATCAAATGAACTACAAAGTGAAATATTAAGCTTGTATCTTCAAGAGGGGCAGATTAGCTTTCCAAAAAACTAAAGTTCACAAACTTTGGGTAACTATAGAGCTTTTTATGAGTTTGTAAAAATGACTTCTAAAACTGTGCACAGGGCACCATTTCAGACAAGGTATTTAATAAAAGCTGGAAATTAAGCTGTTTAAAAGCTAAATAAAGACAGACTAATATTTTTATGATTAAGTTGAGCAGCTGAACATTGATATTCCAAAAGCACAAAGCATGAAACTCAATATTTAACCCTATATAAAATTATCTATTTAATTCAAAAATGACTTAACTGGAAATTTGACTTTTTAATATTATACTAAAAGTTTGACTTAAATGAACTTCTGATTGATCCTATTAACTTATTATGTTGTATTAAGGTATAATGAGATTAGATTAAGCTATGCTAACAAATTTTAATCTACTGTGATGATTTTGACACTCCAAATCCCAACAGTTACTAAGTAAAATGAAATTAAAGGAAAGTTTGACTTTACACAAAGTAAGGACTGGTTTTCTTGGTTGATATGAGTATTTAGGTACTAGTGAGACACAAAACTACAACAAGCAACAACACAGATGATCTTTAACACAGTAAACACAGTGAAAACAAACACCCTTTTATGAGACTGTTCTTGTGTTTTTCAAAGAGTTTCAAAGATTAAATCCAAACAACTGATTGCAGACCTTATATAATCATTTAATAAGACTAAATGAACAAGAATTAACAGCCATAACAACATTAAACTAGGAATTGACAAATATGCTCTATTGACTGTGAAAATGAGATTTTTGCAAACTACAAATTTAAAAGAACAAACAACTGCTTTTATAGTTTGAATGTACTTAACTATAGCTAAATAACTTAAACAAACAGAAATTTAAGCTAATAAGCACTTCTAACAGTGAAATGCCAAATTAGAGAAAAATGCTTACAAATGGCTTTGAGGCACAAATTGAGAACTAGGACCAAATAACAGATCCTATAGCTTACCAATAAGCACTACACCCAAGATGCAATCCAAAATTTCCCTTCTCCAGCTTTGAACACCATTTCCAAGTGATTTTAATTTTAACTAATTTAATTTGTATTTTTAGTGATTTTTGACTTTGACTACTAAACTGCTTTTTAAAGTTTCTAAAAGCTTGAATAAGCTTTCTTGGAACTTACATGGTCTTACTCAGTCCATAAAAACAACCAACAACAACATTCGAATCATATCATGATATTTTGAACATGAAATTTTGCATAAACTGAAAAGTATCTTAAAACTGAAATTGAAACTGAAAAAGGTTCTCAAACACTTTAAATAACTTAAACAAGATACTTGGAAAGATTAAATTGCACTGGAAATTAAGATTGAACTAAAACGACATTAAACTAAACTAAACTACTCTACTTACTTTTCTACACTGCTTCTCTCTTGATATTTATAGCTTTATCAGACTCTATGTCTACCTCTGGTCATTTCCCACTTGATTGCACCTTTTAATTCATCCTCATCGTCCATGTGTAAAATTGGCGGGAAAAGTCATGAAGCAGGTAGTAGCATTAAATGAGGTGGGTAATTGCAATCAATGCAATTTGGGTGGATGTGTTAGGTGTTAGGGAGTTGTTAGGGAGCTGTAAAGGTGGGAGACAGGTGGTGGTGAAAGGTGGCAGCACAGGTGGAGGGATAGCTGGTAACAGGTGTTGGATTTGGAAGGGATGAACAGTGGCGCGGTTTTCCTTTTATTTAAAAATTGGGCCGGGTTTGGGTTGTTGGGCCAGTAGCTGGGTTTAGTGGATTGGATTTGGATTGGTGTAGCTAGTAACATACAAGGACCATTCTTGTAACATTCTGAAAGTTAAGGGACTGAACTAGCAACTTTTCCAATCTTATAATAAGGACCATTCATGCCAATCTTTAATAGTACAAGGATAACATTTGAATATTTTCCATTTTTTATAATTCCAAGGACCTTTTATGTCATTTTTGAAACTTAAGGGACCAAAGATGTAATTTTCCAAAAGTTTATCATAAGGACCATTTTTGTCATTTATTAATAGTACAAGGTTTATTTTTGATTATTTTCACTTTTAAAATTCACCAAGGACTATATTTGACATTTTTCAAAGTTGAAGGACTAAAGTTGTCAATTTGTGATTTTTAAACTTAGAAGGGTTTGTTTTGACAACTTTTGAATCTTATGGACCTTAAATGACTTTTTATAAGTTTTGGAATGACCAGGGACCAGATTTGACAACTTTTTAAACTTGGGGGACTAAAACTGCCAATTATGCAAACTTGATACGTTTTTCATCTGATTTTGATGTTTTTGCATTTAAAACACATAAAACACTTGTTTGTGATATTTCTATCATTTTGATGAGTTTCTGAGTGTTTTCAGATGTTTTTGGCATTCTAACAGTATAAAAATGATGAGTATTTAGACACTCATCAATTCTCAAACCGGAACGCCTCAAAGAAGACAACACATAGTGAGTGAACCAGCAAATTGAGATTTACTGATTGATAGAAAATGATTTGAAAACAATCGCGTATTGCTTAGAAGAAAGAGTTTTGCAATACGGCGAAGGTTTTATGAGAAAGATCAATTTTCAATTAAAAATACCTTTTGTATTTGAAAGAGAATACACATTCGATGTGCTAGAGAAAAGAAGAATTTTGCACATCGAACGGTTTTTCTAAAAGTATTTTTTCAATCAAAGATAATTTTTGAATTTGAAAATGTGAGTACACATTCGACGTGCTAGAGAAAAGAAGGTTTGCACATCGAATGGTTTTTCCAAAAGTATTCGTCAATTCCAATCCTGGACCAAGGTTGATTCACGAGTGAATCGCCCCATCGTTTCTGTCCAGTTGTCACAAGCTTGATCTTACGAGAAGATCTCACATGTCACCCACCAAGAGCTTGTTTGAAGTTGGCTCTAGAAGGATTTCCATCTTCATCGTGAATACTTTTACATATCACTCGGATGTTCTGGCAATATCACAAGGATAATGCGTAGGACTCTCAATATATACTTACTTTCCACATTGTGTGAAACAGCAAGTCTTCATTAATTTTGTGTCCTAATGAGATATTGTGGATGATCTCGTGGCTCTAGACTCATTAGTGCACATTTGGTTTCCTATGCCGGAGACTAGGGAGAGGGTCTCCTTCTTCAATATCAACAATCTCTAAGAGAAAGTCGATAGATAATGTCGGTTCCCCGTGAGAATGAAACAAGCCCTTTTAAGAGGAACTTGAGTGGTTTGAGAAGTTGTAGTGCAGTGCGTCACTAGGTCCATGACGTCTTGTCTTCAATACCGGCGTTACCTTGGTAACCACCAGTAGCATATGTATTGAACCCGGTTACTGCCCTAAGGTTGAATTATTGGAGGGCTATTTCTTTTCACCCTTTTCTCATTTCATTTATTTTTCATTCTTCAACCCCTTCAGTGCTTACTGAGACTTCATTACTAGAACCTTGTTGGGTTTATTCCAGTACTAGGAGGCAAGAGGAATTTGATTTATTTTTACCCAGGGACATGGAGGCAAGAGGAATTTGAAATATTTTCTTTGATCACAATTTTCATAGAAAAAGCCATTTGATTTTCTTAGTAAATTCTCCCCCTCAATATGTGCGTAGGATATTTGAAATCATTTTATCACATAGAGGAAAGAGTTCATTTGAAGTACATCCACGATCACACATGCCATAGAGAAAACCATTTGAAAACTCAATCTAGGTACTTTATGTTAAAACATAAAAGCATTTGCACCTCGATAGTTTATTTTCTTATTGAAATGCTCCCACTCAATATATGCTTCGAGATCCGAAAGTGTTTAGCACATATGGGAGAGCAGCATGCACATTTGAACCCAAAAAATGATCATCTTTAATCAAGTTTCATTATTAAATCACAAATTCTCCCCCGATAAAAAATATCAAACCCTTTGAGATTTTGGATCCCAAGTGATTTAATAAGGTTAAGAAAAACATAGGAGAATATGTGGCCAGGTTTAAATACTCATCTTGTTTTTGGATAGATGCTCCCCCTCAACATGTGCATTATGTATTAGAAATCGTTTGGCACATGGAGGCAGGAGTGCCTTTAAAGAACTAAAACCAATTCCATTTAAACAAATTTGAGATTTAAATCACGATCTCTACCCCGATCAAGAATTTCAAACCTTTTGAGATTTGTTATCCCAATTGATTTAATTCATTTAAAAGATTTTGGGGACAGACGTGGCTTGATTTAATTTTGAAAACTGATTGATACGGATCAATTTTAGACATTAAAGATTGTTAGTGTCAGGTATTAAAGTTTTTAAGAGATCTTTAAGTAAAATCAAACAATTTCATAATCAAACAAGAACAGAAAAAATTTCATTTTGTAAGATCTTTGAGTTTTAAAGAAAATCATACCATGACATAACATTAAATCTTTAGATCACCACTTTATGTTGTACAAACCGGACTTTATAGATGAAATATCGTTTGAAAATAATTTATTTAAATCACTCTCCCCCTCAATCGATGACCGTAGTCGATGATTAAGTGACTTAGGTTTTGATAAAATAAAGTCCGGTGATTTTCAAAATTAAGACGAATTTATTTTCAAAACAATATTTTTCCATTTTCAAAACAATATTTTCAAAAATTGTTTAAAAATGGTATCATTCACTACTTTTTCTGCACAAGATACTTTAGGTGGAGAGAATCATAAGCTGCTTTTGTTGATGTTGTTGTAGGGCTTGGGAGAAAACCGTCTGCAGATGCAGTGAGACTTCTTACGTTGCATTTTAATGCCAACTGAGGTCAAATTAAGCTCTGTTTCTTCAATCACTTAGAAGAAAACCATCTGCTGATGCAGTGAGACCTCTTACGTTGCATTTTTCCATGCCAAATCTCCATAGAAGTCCAATTAAGCTCCGTTTCTTCATTTGTCAACCCAAGATATAGTTACCCTTTCTTTCCGGCATCCAATCATCTTCAATTGTGGGATCTGGATCGGGAACATTCTTATATACCAATATACCTGCATACGTTAGTGAACACACATATAGATATATGGCGGTCGACATCACCCAAACAGCAATCGACTAATAAAAGTCAATGCAACATCTCAATCAGATCATGTAAAGGCATGGGAATAATGTGTTCATCAAACTCTAATCATCTAAACCTAACAATCATATCCTAGGCACCTAGTCCTTCAACGTAGGTTAACATAATTTTTTAATTAAGCATATAGGATAATTAAGAAAGCCCGTTAGATGATATAGATTTGAAAACATTATCCCTCTCAATCAATGACTAATTTTCTGAAAAGTTTAAAAGTGCTCAAGTCATTGATTGAGATTACAATTTTTTATAAAAACTCTGAATCTGATTGTTTTGAAAGCAACTCATTTTCCACCATTATTGAAAACAACAAATATTTTTCTGAAGAATTTATAGAAGGAAAAACATTTGTGTAGGAACAGCAGTCTTTTGACGACATGCTTTCTTTGTTTTGTTTTAGGATAAGTGCACGAATTTTGAAAAATGGTTTAGCGCAGCACTTTCCTTTCTTGAAGAGCGAGTTGCTATCTGAAATAATAGCAAGCCATAGTTTAAGCACGGGTCTCAGTCTGAAGTAACTGCAAGCCATATTTTGAGACATGTTTTGAAAAGAATATTTACACCTCCTGCTCGAACTTCATCTATGGTCTCGTGCCATTATTGAATGACATTTCTAAGACCATAGATGTTATCGATACCAGAAGACATGTCTTGTGAAAACATATTTTTGGAATTTTTAAATTTTCTTATTTTTATGGGTTTTTGAAGGTTTTATATTTTTCTATTTTCTTTTGTTGGTTTTTTATTTTTGTATTTTGTTTTTCTGATGATAAATATATACAAAAGTAGAATGATGATATAGTTTAAGAAGATGATGATACCGTACCGAGATAAGGATATCGAGCAGCCCAGTTGTAGAAGATAGAAGTCATCATCCCTAAAACTTTCACCACCAAAGCTTCTGAGGCTCTTGAATTGAAGAAAGAAATTGAACCATCAGAAAGTGAGACTTTGGCAGCTTCCCCCCAAACCGAAAATCCTTTAGCTGAGCAGATTCAAAGCTTTCTTTCAAGCTTCCCTTAGCCAGGTGCACAAAGAAGCACACCATTATCATCGATCTTGCTGCTCCTTTTAAGAATGATCATGATTCTTCGTTCGGGGTTATATCATCAAATAGAACAACAACGTATCATCCCACTCATAAATAATCTTCTCACATTTCATAACCACTGAAGTCTGAAGCAATCCATTCCAAATGGTGTCAAGAGAACAATTCCCCAAGTAGTTGAATTGATGCAGTCAGTCTCTTTGTATAATGCTCAAGAACTCTCCTGAATACACATCATGAGGGGAATGAAAACACCTTCCCATGTTCACATTTTTCTTCCGGGATGATCGTGTATGAAGCTCAAGAACCCGAAGTACACCAATACCCAAGAGCTCTCCCGGAATACACATCATGAAGGGAATGAAAACACCTCCCATGTTCACATTTTTCTTCCCGATGATGTGTGTATAAAGCCCAAGTATCCGAAGTATACCAATATACAAGGAATGAATAACTGATAACATGAAGAAGCAGGCCACAGGCTGATTATCTCTGCGGATGGCAATCTTTGCGGATGTCAACTCCAGAATAAGTGATTATATCTCTGAATCACTGATTAAGCACTCAAGTGAAACAGGCTGAGCATCCCTAATGTACACAATCTCTTCCCTATCATTGCGATACCATCGAAGTCACCACACACTTGTGTACCTCTTTATCTTCAGTAAACTTTCTCTAACCTCTCTTCCCCTACGTAGTTGGAATAAACACTAAACGCCATGAGTCAAACCTTGAGTTTCTCGGCGGTAATGACATTTGTCTTCCCGGGATATCTTCATTCACTTAGAAGTATTAAGTTCATCAAGTTTACTCTCCATGAGTCAAACCTTGAGTTTCTCTGCGGTAATAACATTTGTCTTCCCGGGATATCTTCAATCACTTAGAAGAATTAAGTTCATCAAGTTTACTCGCGTTTAGATGCTTGTGTCCCCCCCTTGCTAGTTTTGACACTTCAGAATCAGTAACATAGTATAAGTCCAAATACTTGAAATCTTTATGAGAAGAACACTTGACCTCTTGTGAGAATCAACTTGCTGAAGACTTTCTCTGACTATTTTATCAACCCTTATGTAGACAATTTAAAGTGACCACTGATGAAGAAAACCCGATATACCATACTTGAAATTGAAATCAAATTCCCCACATTTGTATCTTAAGCTTGCACCTAATGATGGAAGAACGGTGTCGAGAATTTATGCTTCAAGCAAATCTCTAAGTACACTACTCAAGCAAAGTATGAGACATTAACACCTCTTGCGATTATCCACACCGGTCATATGCGTGTGACATGAAGTAAAACAAAGTAACTCCTAATAGTGATAGTTAACCAGGTCTTCAAACATCCACCTTGACTGCTGGTAACTAGATAAACCAAGTCTTCAACTCAAATTTTTAAGCCCGAGCAAGTTATCAAATAAGAACACGCCTTTGTGAAATTCAACTTCAATCTCAAACAAGTGATAAATGATTAACTCCGAAGTAATCAACTTGTGTGAAATGTCCAACACGTGAATAAATGTACAACCGGATGTACATTGACCCACTTAATGAACCGGAACAAATGATTCTTCAACATCAATTCCATCTTCCTAAAGATATACATATAAAGACTGATCTGGAAGATTCACCAATAATGTCTTCAAGCTAATGAGGTAGTCATTTTCCTTAATGTTCATGTGGTTGATTTACAGAGTGCACAATAATCCGTGAAGATTTGGTAAAGGAATACCAAAGAACGGATCATTTTTCATGACAATAATCCGGTGAAGATTTGGCAAAAGAATACCAAAGAGCGGATTATTATTCAATAGTGCAACTGCAATATTACAATAGTCAATATCAACGCCTTGAGGAATAACTGGAGATTGGGTTTCTCGAGGAATCGCTGCTAAAAAATATGAGCAAGTCTAATTGGGGATTGAATCTGACTTATCACTATCCCCCAATTAGTGCTCTCCCATAAACCGACAATCTGTTTGATAAATGCCAGCATTAAGAAGAAAGTCTTTAGATAATCAAATGCAACTCGTCTTTAGTCTTCTAACATGTAGCAGAGTATGTAGAACTGAAACGTAGACTCGACCTTCTTCAAGATTGTCCGAATGGGGAATAGAGTGTTAACATCTTCAACTCATACCAAAAAGCATCCCACCAAAAGCATCCCAATTAACTTACATCTTGCAAATCCCCTTAACTAAAATCCTCCCAATCAAACAAGAATAGAAAGATGTTCATCAGGAAATCAGAATCAGGTCCGCAACGAACACACTAAATGGTAACACCAAACTACCAATCACATCAAACAAGAACAGAGAGATTGTTTGGAATCATCATGTTGATGTATACGTGAAGCATTAACCGGAATCACTTTGTCGATAAACTCATCAATCCGAGTAAAGATGTCAACCAACGGCTCTTAGAAGAAACTACATCTGAAGATGATCCGATAAGAAGAGTCTCGGTTCTTACATGAGTTAGGGGCCGTTTGACCATATATTCTCAAATATCAATCAACCATGCAAAAAATTCACACTTCTTCCCCCCCTCAAGAATTGCATACGGAGATGCCATTCTTGATTAAGTAAATGAATATCATCCAAAAGTATTATATTCACACTTCTCCCTCGCAAAATTTAGCACGTGATGTCGCCATCTTCATTATATTGAGCAAGTGGAATATGAAAACAATCAGTTGGTAGCCCGTTCACTTGATGACGAAGCGCATGGAAAAGGTATGAAGCATGTTGATGAGAATGGTCATAATTGAGAAGATTTCTCTTCTTCCGAAGATAATGCGCACTGAAGCGTACACATTTCTTTTCTTTAAGGAACGAGGCTTGAACTGTTGTGTTCAAACGTCATAATGTTGAAGTACGAGGCCTGAACTGATGTGAACAGACGTCATAGCCGAATGAATATCAAGATTGAGTTACTTGAACCCGTGAGTTATGAGATATCAATCCATTTGTAATCCATACTTTAAGCCAATCCATGTATTGAAGGATCGAAGTATCTGCAACTAAGTAAGGACTACCTGCACTAATATTACAAACTTGATTGCATATATTTTGGTTAGTGACATTAGTATCCAAACCCTTTGGGGTTTCACATTCAACCTTGATTTTGTCATCGGTAAACAGCTTTCCAGTAGGTATCCACCTAAGTCCAGCATCCTTAAACATTCTACCTGACGGTATCCACTTATGGCAAGGTCTAGGATTGTTAGGCTTCTTATGCATAGTGGAAGACTTATCCTTATTCCTAGTTTCCATAGATTTAGCAGTTGGTATCCATCTAGGCGAAGATTTTGGTTTGTTTTGCTTTGTATGCACAGTAGATGACTTAGTGAAAATCCTAGACTTAACAGGTTGAACCTTTGTATGAGCATTAACTTTCTTTAGGGATTTCGAAAAGCAATTATCATGATTTGCCTTAAAGATGCATTTAAGACAATTTGAGCAAACAGCTTGTTTGGATTTAAAAAATGATCTAGAGTTCTTAGAGTGATCTGCTATTGGAGTGGCTTTATTCGAACCGCAACTACTCTTAGGTATAAGCCAATCCCTAGTCTTTAGATTAGTGTTCCTAGGTAATGGTTTAGAACTACTAGCAGTGCCTTGAAATCTCGAAGAATTCATCATCCTCGGTCTTGCACCTAAAATTCCGTCTTTGCGATTTTGTGCCTTCTTTCTAGCCATTTCTAGATAACAGTTCTGATACATGTCATTCATATCAATTTTCCTAGGCAAGTGAGGTGAAGTGACCGGTTTTGTCAAAACTTGTTTCGCATCAACTTGGGAGGCAAACCGCGTTTTGAAAATTTTGGTCGTTCAGATCTAAACGCATTCGGTTGTCTAATAACTGGTTTCCCCAAATTTGATGGTTTTGAAAACTTAGTGTTCACACTATTCCCTGTTGTTTTTCTAAGCTCATTCTTTAAAGCAACTATCGCAAAACTCTTATCCTGAAGTTGAGCTTTGAGTTCATCAATTTTTGCTATCAAAGATATTGTTTGTTCCACGGACTTAGTTCCAGTTTCATTGACAGAGTCACTTAGTTCTATGTGATGCTTTCTCAAAGACTCATTTTCCTTTAGTAATTTGGCCACACAAACCGCTAATTCATCATTTCTCATTTGAATATTATCAATAGCATTAACATCAGAATTAATTATAACCAAATTACTTTTTACATGCATACCAGAAATATGTTTCTTCAAACTGTTGATAGTTGACTCTTTGTCTTGAAGCTGAGCTTTCAAAGTGTTAATTTCAAAAAGTTCACGGAATTCAGGAAGTTCCGGATTTTTACATGGTTTGTTAAGTTGAAAACTTTCTTCTTTACTCTGTATCGCAATTTCAAGTGAAATGCAATATTTTTCAAGTTTTGAGAATTTGTTTGAAAGTTCATCAAAGGCCTTTTTATCAATCATATCATTTGTTTTGAAATTATTAGACTCAGCCTCAACCAAGGAACATTTATCAGAATCATGTTCAGCATTAAGATCAGTATGTTTAGGTACATTAGCATAAGCACTATGTTGAACAGTTAAGGGTACCTCATCACACTCCTGTTCAATTTCTGGTCTGATATCTGCATCCACATCATGTGTAACAAGAGTCACTGAACCGCTGGTTGTTTCAAGCTTATCTGTCTCTAAGCCTCTGTATTCAGTGTCAACTGATCCAACATCTGGTGCCATACCGGTCTCAACACAACAATTTATTGATTGTACCCGAGATTCATTCGCCTTTCTGATCACAACATCCACTTCTTGTGTGACAGGAGTTACTGAGCAGCTGGTTACATCATTCTTTGTTGTTTCTGATATTCTGCATTCAAGAACACCGACCTTTCTAATACATTACCCGACTTATCACAAATATCTCTCAACTGTACCCGACTCTCATCTACTTTTGCATCTTTCTAAGTAACTTCCTCAATATACTTCTCCACATTATCCATGAGATGGATAAGTGTCTCCGTGAACACGCTAATTTCCATTCCAGTTGGGTCTCTTGAAGGACATTTCAGGATGTCTTGATCATAATCGATGTGAATTCCCTTCTAATGAATGGTTGAAAGTGTTTGTAGATCACTTGAAGTGCAAGTCGAATTATCCTTATGAACCTTCTCTTTGTCAAGTTGTAGCTCCAATTGCTCTAGGTTTAATAGCAGAGTTCCTGTTAATGTGGATAAGTCCTGACGGAAGAGGGCAATACATGTTCGTTCCATTGATGTGGGTAGAAGTAACATGAGGTGAGAGTGAAGTTGTTGATAAGGTTCAATGCTGCTTTCCTTTTGCATGGCATTTTGTAGCCTGAACAGGTGCAAATCTTTCTCATTGGACTCACAGCATGAAGAACTCAAATCATCATGGATTGCTTCCATCATCTATAACCGTTCAGTATAGCTAATATTCTCATGGTTGTCTACAGCATCATACAGTTTGAGTACTTCCGAAATCACTGAATCAGGAGTGTAAGACATGATGTTGATGAATCCACGGGATTTTACAAGTCTATGATTTAAACCGAGAAATAGAATCTTTCCCGGGATTTTACTAAAATCAAGACCAAACCGTTAAGCAATGACAAATGGAACGTGTTAAGATGACTGATGTTGTTTGGTTGAGATTTGGATTGGTTTATGCTCGTTTCTTCGGAGAAATTTAGGTCTAAAAACATAAAAACCTCAATAACTTATGTTTGGAGCGGATTTAGGCCTAGTTCATTCGGCGTGCCATTCTCCTCGTTCTCACGGTCGTTTTGATGGGTAGAACGCTGAAAACGGAGTTACGGATCAAAAGTTCTAGCCGTTTGAAGTTTTGTCGAGAAAAGTCAACAAAACGCACTGATGAAATGGTCAAACCGCTTCTAACAATCCTCTATGAAGGCAACTCGCTAGTTACAAGTCGCTAGAGACAACTCGCTATGAACCAAGTCGCTACACACAAGTCGCTATGAATCAAGTCGCTACACACAAGTCGCTATGAACCAAGTCGCTAAGCACAAGTTGCTATGAACCAAGTCGCTAAAGAGCAACTCGCTAAGTGGCCAAGTCGCTAAAGAGCAACTCGCTAGTAACAACAGAGACAAGTTGCTAGAAATTGTAAAGACAAGTCTCTACCAAAAATAGGCGCCAAGTCTCTACGAAAATAGGCTACAAGTCTCTACCAAAAATAAGTGTCAAGTCTCTACCAAAATGGGCTACAAGTCTCTACTGAAAATAGGCATCAAGTCTCTACCAAAATAGGCTACAAATCTCTAGACAGATACATTGAATCTGGACATAACCACAAGTCTCTACGAAAAACATAACTGCAAGTCTCTACGAAAAACATAACTGCAAGTCTCTACAAAGAACATAACCACAAGTCTCTACGAAGAAATATAACTACAAGTCTCTATGAAGAACATATTCAAAAGCACCACTTTCCAATCCAAAAACAATCCAACCACACTGATTCAAGCCTTCCAAATCAAAACCTAAACACTTATAATGATTCTAAACACAAAAGTACAATCAAAATTCAAACTTTAACACTAGAAATGGTCCAAATGATGCAAATACCACTAAAATTTTTCAACCCCAAAAATCATATAAAACCACTAGAAATCCAAAAACATGAAAGATGAATGATCAAACCATGGCTCTTGATACCAATTGTTAGACATTGGATTTCATAAACACACAAATAAACTCAACAATGGATCGAATGAGATAGAGTTTAGAGAGAGAAAGTAGGATCCTTTCTAGAGAGAGAAAGTGAAAGAAAACATAGAAGGTTAGATTAAGATGAATGAAAGGTCCAACCCTCTATCTTGGAAGGTAGAGGGTATTTATAGTTACAAACTAAACGTCCTCCTTCGGACTGTGGATCAGGCATACAGTGGGTAAAGACCCATCCGTCCTCCACGGTGTTGCACTAAACTAAATAACTAACTAAATAACTAGTAAATAACGTAATGTCTACGAGCTAACTTATGCTAGATTATAGATGGGGTGACCGATACTTCACTATGGAATTTTCTAATTCCTAACATGATAATGGAAGGTAATTAAAAGAGAAAGAAACTAGTACTCGCCTGATTAGCTCGGTAAGATCCGTGAGAAGTAGTGGTTAAATTCTTTTCCAAGAAAAATGTGCACGTGATAAGCTCCATCCTATATTGTGTTTCTTCTTCTTGATAAATAAAACCTGCACACTTTAAGAAAATAGACAAAACCTTCGCGTAAAATCGGTGGTAAAACTATATATGACTCAACTACACTAGGATATAATGCTTGTGGAATGGATGTTTGCAGATTTTATGGAAAATTAAGACCTGAGAATTTCAAAAAATTTATAATTAGCACAGAAAATGAGAGAAATTTCATAAGCTGTTTCTACTCCTCCTGACGTCATCAGGTTATAATCCTGACGCCGTTAGGTTATCCTGACAGAAACTGGTTTGTTGCGTTTTTCTGGAAAAATTACACCTTTAAAATTTGGAAAAATTCCTCAAAAAACATCCATTATGAGTCGATACAAGCATTTGACTCTAACAAACACACACATATATATCATTTTCACTAATCGTAGTTCTCATGTTCACGTTCTTTTAAAAACGTGTGTAATCCTCCCTACACTTATCCTTTTTGTAAAATACCTTTATATGTAATTAAGACGAGGTTAAAGACAAAATAAATCATTTTCACAAATTCAAACATGAGAACATACAATAATGAAAAGATATATGACACACAAACAAGCAAACAATTAAGCATGGGTTGCCTCTCACGAAGCGCTTTTCTTTATTTATGAGTCTTGTAGCTAGACTCGAAGTCGTGCTCCTACCTGACTATGTAAGTAAGTTTATCCTCAAGAATGTCATAGGGATCAAACTTATCTTTTAAGTTCCTAGTGGTACGCTTGGTCCGGTATGCCTTTTCAAACTTTTCTCCATCAGGGTCATAGATTATCATCCTAATGTGCCATTCTCCATTTCCACCATTAGGTGGTCTATCCCAATTCCAATCATGCTTAGGCTTCTCACTCTCAACTTTCCACTTATTCATGTTAAGATTAACGGGCAAGGTTCCTAGGAACTCGGTCATCTTCCTAAACACTAAGGCATCCTCGAACGGGTTCACTTCCATGTCCCTAGCCAATTCTTGCTCATGGAAAGTTGAATTACTAACAAAGGCCTCTTCTAGATAGAAATGTCGTTGAGGACCTACAAAATCTTTATTAGTCCAAGGTCCATATCTAGATGGTGTTCTATCTAACATGATCTCGTAGGGAATTTCTTCCTCTTTGTAGTAGACATGCTTTTTGACATCATAAATTGACCTAACACTCCCTTCTACTACCACTATCTTAGACATTTTACAATCAATTATGGCACTAGCGGTAACTAAGAATCCTCTTCCTACTAACAATGGGCATGTCGGGTCTTTATTCATGTATAGCACATGGAAATCCGCCAAAAGAGTCAATTGGCCTACGTGCACTACCATGTCTTTTATTATCCCTACCTGATATGCCATACTACCGTCCTCTAGACCTAAGATGGTTTCCGTTGGTTCTATCTTACCTAGGTTAAGGTTTCTATGGACGGACAACGGAAGAAGATTGATGCTTGATCCTAAGTCGGTAAGTGTCGAAAGGTTTGGAATTTCCAAGCCTACACGGAAGAATGAATAGCCCGGGATCATCTATTTTCTTAGGTAACTTATTTTGCACAAATGTGGACCCACGTTCTCCTAATTTAAGTTTTTGCTCATATTTTTATTTTAATGCATTATAATAAGGCGCATGAGCCAAGACTTCAAGAACCGGTTTTTCTTGGTGGAGTTCCTTGTACTCCTCTTCTAGATTAGGTTTGGGTTCTTGGTTGATGGGTTTCTCAAGAGTTGGTTGGACCAATGGTTCGGGTCCTTGGTACTTCATGAGGGATCGCTTGGAACCCGCATTGATGGCGTTGACCGGGTGAACTTTCGGGTGTGAAGGGCATGGATATGCACTCTCCCATGGTGAGCAAGAACATGAACTCGATGAAATCGAGTTCACTTTTAGGTTCTTTATAGTGTCACTTGGGAGTGCTCCAATTTCCCAGTCATTGAAGGCTTTTAAGAGGGCGTCAAGCTTGTTTGTCATCTCGCCTTGTCGTTGCTTGAAATCGGCTTCAAGCTTAGTCAATTGAGTTTCTTGAGATGACATGAATCTAGACACAATTGCCTCAAGACTAGTGGAATTCCCGGTATTTGGAGGGTTGGACCTATTGGGTGGACTAGATGAGTTTTAGGGCGGGTTTGAGTTTTGGATCCACCTAAGGTTAGGGTGATTTCTCCATGAGGGGTTGTAGGAATTTCCTAAGTTGTTTTGTTCGGGCTTGAAAGTGTACCACTTCTCTCCCGCTCCATTGGGACGCGTGGAGGCGTAGTCCGCAAAAGCTTGTTCGGGGAGTCTTGTGCAATCACTAGTGTCGTGGGGACCACTACATAACTCACAAGGTAGAGTGATTTTGCTCACTTGGTGCGAAGACTTAGGAGTCTTGTATGAGCTCATTAGGAATTTGACTTGATCTTCAAGTTCGAGCATCATACGATTGGAAGTTTGTGAGTCAATAGGAGGCAAGGAGACTGCCTTGACGGGTTTGGGCAACTCACGGGGTCATTCCAACTTTCGTTGTCATAGAGGGAAAGGTCCTCAATTGTACCCCATGATTCTTCCGCGGTGAGATCACTAAGTTTGCCACCGGCCGCTTGGTTGATGGATTGCTTAGTTGAGAAGTTGACATGATCGTAAAAGATTTGAACTTGAAGCCAAAGATCTATGTCGTGATGAGGGACTTTATTGAGCAAATCCTTGAATCGAGTCCATGCCTCGTAGAGAGATTTACCTTGACGTTGTTGGAACATCAAGATTTCATTCCTAAGTTTGGTAGTTCTCCCCGGTGGGAAAAATTGGGCAAGAAAACGAGTGGTGAGATCATCCCAACTTGAGATGGATCGGCGGGGGAAGTCGGCTCGCCAATTACTAGCTTGGTCCCGTAGAGAGAATTGGAAGAGACGCAAGCACGTTGTCTCCCGTGTGGTAGCATCAAGGTCGATGGAATCAACGATTTTAAGGAAATCCTTGATATGCTGATTAGGATCTTCGGAACGAAGTCCATGGAATGCACATCCATTTTGCACCAACCGGATGGTGTCGGACCGTAGGGCCGTAGTTTGAGCTTGATCGGGGAGCTCAATAGTGTTCCTATAGCCTTGGTGGCTTGGTCTAGAGTATTCACCAAGAGTACGGCCTCTTGGCGGGTCAATGATTGGTGGGTTGATGGGAAGTGGTGGATGTGGTGGCGGGTTATCACCTTCCATGATGAAAAGTGATGGGATTACTAACAAAATCATAAAGAAGGGGGATAGACTACGAGGAAGCTAAAAATAAGAAAAAATCTTACTTGATAGGAATCAAGCAAGGGAACCTGAACGAGATAAAAATCTAACTAGCTATTCTATTCTCCGACAGCGGCGCCAAAAACTTGATGCGCGTTATACGCGTTCGGGGTCAAAGGAACTTCCTTTTCGTCGAGCAAGTTTTTCAACACCCAGGCAGTGAACCTAATCGTTGTAGTGTAGTATTGGGTAAGCCTCGGGTATGATATCGTTCTCTAGGGGAATAGGAATGCTAGTGAGACGTGTACTACGCTAAGGTTGAGGTTGAGGAAGATTAATTTTTTATCTTTTATTTTTTAAGAAAGCTAAGGGTAAAATCTCGGGGTTTGGATTTGGGGGTTTGGTACTTCTACTAATTACTCTACTATCTAATTATCTAAACTATGGGTAGTCTTATGTCTATTGATGTGTGCTCGTATGATGATTAAAAATGTGTCTACCTAGACACTATTACTCCATATTTATCTTTTATTGGTAGTTGAATTGTCACGTCCTTATTCTTAACGCGTTGTGTTTTCTAAGGGCGTAGGGTATGCTTTTATGACTAACTCTTTGAGACTACCTTAAGGTTATTGCCTACGAAATCTCTAGGTTTCATAAACTAACTCTAAGGTTATCTTTTGATGTTTAGCCTACAATTCCGCTAAGTGATTCATAAGCTAAGGTTCACAAAGATTACTCAAGCATTCAAACACAATGATGGCCTAGTGCACTCCTAAGCCAATTACAATTAAGATAAGAGACAACCAATCAATAATTAATAACTAGGTTTCATAGATCTAAGGAAACACACAAGAAATTTAGCCGGACATGTTAAACATGCAAGCATACACACATACAATCGAAGACATAATGCAATCAATGAAGTAAAACACTTATCTTGATGTAAAAGAGGGTATGAAAACCCTAAGATACTGTCCAAACCGGACTACAATCATTTTAGGTTTTTACTCCACAAGTCTACCCCTTTAAAATTCTGAAAATTCGATTTCTATATCTAGTTTTACATTCGCGACGACGTCGCCTTATAGGTGGGACTCCGTCAGATCGCCGTCATTAGGGTTTCGTCTTGGCCAAGTAATAGTTTGGACGACTTCACGTTGTGGTTGTGACGCCGTCGGGCTTCAGCAGTGACGTCGTCTGATTTTGGATCTAGACCATCTGAGATGAAAAGTCTTCGTGACGCCCTTCCTCTTCAAAGCCTGACGCCGTCAGGTGTAATTTAGCAAAAAGTCTATTGAGCCGTCACAAATTTAATTACGTATAGAGGGAACGGCGTCGCCTTTATTTGGGACGCCGTCAGGTGCAATTCCAGCAGCTTGAGTGTCTTCGATCTTGACTTAGCCATTTTCTTCATATATTCACTCCTTTTCGTCCAAATATGCATCATTCCAGCATTTTGCTTCCAAGAGACCTAAAAAGTGAAAAGGAACGAAATTAAGCAGTAACGGATATAAAAGTGGGCGATTAAGGGCTTAAATGACCCCTTAAAAGTGTACGTTTTAAATCCTTATCAATGAACAGCTCATTTTATTTATAAATGAACACGAACAAAACGTTCATGTCTGTTTAAGCGTTCGTGTCCGTTTATTTGTCCAGTTAAAATCAAACGAACGAACATGAGCAATGCTTTGTTTGTGTTCACCCAGTTCATTTACAACCCTACTTTTGATCATACAATGTTGCGGAGAGTGACTATCAATCAAGGGATCTTGCAAACGAGTTGGTGTGTTCATCACATATTCACTTGGGATGATTTGATCCAAGTGGTGTTTGGATCCTTGTGTATTATTGTAGGATTGAACATATAGGTTGTACGGGGTTTAATCCGCATCTCCATCCGTTTCAAGAATGTAAGTTTTCTTGTTTTTGTATTCATGTTCTTATAATTATGTTTTAATTATATTGTGCATGGTTTTATGTTTTATGGTTATGTTTTTAATCATTTCATTGTGTGGTTAATTACAATTATGCATGAAAGATCCATTTAATATGTATACTTACATATGATACTTGACATGCTTCAACTTGATTTGTGCTTATATGATTGCTGATCACTTGACCGAATTTTAATAAGTAAACGAAAATTCCATTATCAAAATGGTATAATAGGAATGGAGATTAAATGAATTGTTTCCATTCTTTGTGTAAAAAATAGTATGAATGGACCTTCTTTCCCGTCCTCAAATTTCTTTTTTCATCATACCAAACATCACATATTATCCTGCTCAAAATATTATATGAGGGTTATATGTATGCTTCAATTTAATGTAGAACTTTGTGGGTTTGAAGTTTGCATCTCATTCTCTATCATATTCATTCTCTGCATGGTAATCAGGAGGGCTTCTACACTACTCTTATCTTCTTTCTACAAACGACTCAACCAAGTGGATCCGTTTGTTAAAATAATGATCCAAATCTAAATTTTTTTCTCCGAAACTTGAGGTCAATTTGTTCAAGGATTTTATTTTTGAGAATAAACCTAAACAACCAATGTAACATGTGTGATTCCAACCATGAACGAGCTTCACATGCTTGGGACTACGAAGGACGAGAATACCTACTTAGTAATAAGTAGATAAGTACAATAAAAAAGAAAAGAAGTATCAAACACCCCTTTAGCTCATCTCATGCATTATTCATCATCTACAAAGACGAGCTCTATATTCGGTAACAACAAAGAATGTGCATACTTTTTGTTTTCTTGGAATTGATTAGCGGCAACTGGTAATTTGTGTTGAGGTTATTTTGTAAGTGTACTTAACTCCAGTGGTTTCAAGTAAGTGGTGGAAACGTTGGTGGTTTTAATATGCGGTTGTGACGTGACAACTAGAGATGTCGGTAGTGCCGTGATGAAGGCCCTTTCTGTTTGTATGCATGACCGAAGATGATTACCTATTCACACATGTTCGTATTATCTTTCATGCATTGCAACAATATAACTTTCCATCACATCTAATGAGACCCATAATCTAAAATGGCCTTAACTCCAATCAACCCAAAATCGTAAGGATTTACTTGACCAAGCCCATTTCTTTCACTAAACGAGTCAAAACTAATATGTGTATACATAACCATAAACACAAGACTAAAAAGCACAACAAATCAAAGTTAAAGGACCACTTTGTAATTTCACTTACTTTGAGTACCAAAATTGTAACTCAATTTATTAGGGTTTTAGATCATTCTAGAAAACCACTACTCCAAATATGAAATATCAATATCTCCTAATAAAAACACAACCATTAATACACACATTACAACACCCAAAGCACCAAATTCTAACCACCCCCACAGCAAAAATAAAATAAAATATATAAAAACCAATTTATATATCTCATCTTCACAAGCAAACAAAAACACCCACATTTTTCACTATCTCCGAGTAAGAACAAAAACCATTTCCACCTTTTTAATTGTTTTTTCATTAATGTGTTTTGATTCGGTTAAATATGATATTATACACATGTTAATCGATTAATCGTTCCTTTTATGGTAATAATTTTTGTTAACAATTTGGGGTTTTTCTTTTTTATGCATTTTGTATATATCTAGGGTTTTGTTTGATGTTATTAATAATTTTACACTTTTTGTTTTTAGGTGCAAAAGTTTTGAAGTTGATCTGTTATAATGTGGGTTAGGGTTTCCTGTGTTTGATTGTTGCATGTTGTTTTTTATATGTTTTAGTCGATATATGTGGCCCGATGTGTTTGGTTTGTAAAGAGGCGTTAATGCATTTATAAAGGTTATATCTTTTACCTCCAACTAGTCAACTACTGTCCGGCTTAGTCAAATTTAATTCCTTTGAGAGAATGCTTCATACGGCGCCAAGTCTCACTGTATCGCCTGTTAGGTTAACCTCTTGAGATTATGTAAACATAATCTTAAATGACCCCGATTAAGGGGTGTTTCTCTAAATGTATGAGGATATGAATAAGCTCATAAGCCTATGCTTTAGTGTTTGGGTTAGCTTATTATACTTAGTAAGGTAAAATGACCAATAAGTGGTACATAAGCATCTAATATTGTAACTGTTATATGAGGATATGGAGTCTTTTGCTATAGCGCCCTTTAAATAAGCTCACCTGCCCTCAAATAAGAAGCAAATATTGAGCTTATAAAACCCCGTTCATATAAGCTTACGCAAACACTTGTGTGGGTTTATTTTGGCTATATAAGCTAACAGGCTCATAAGCCCCTTTAAAAGCTTAAACAAACACCCCCTTACTATCTAGTTTCTAATTGTCTTTACATACTCTGTCCTGAGTTTTACGGCTACTTATATTAGTATGACATGCCTGATACAGTAACTCAGGTGGTGTTGCGGTGTTCTTGCAGTCGCAGGTTAGAGACTGAAAGTGGAAATTATAAGATTGTAGCTACACTGCAATCTGTCGGCCAATACGTTTGAATTCTGCTTCTTTTATGCTGTCAGGTGGGGGTGGGAGTTGCTGCTAGTCTCTCAATTAAAAAGAATATCTTATAAGTTATATTTGATACTAACCATGGAGTATTATTCTTTTTTGTGTTGTAGATTGAAAGTCAGAAAGCGAGTGTCTCTTTCATACTTTCCTATATAGATGAAGGCGTCTCAGTAGTTTGTACTTTGGTTATCGTGGCAATGGAATGTAACAAAGATGAGGCCATCAGGGCCAAGGATATTGCAGAGAATAAGATGAAGAACGGTGATTATGAAGGTGCTCGGAAGATTGCTTTGAAGGCTCAAAAACTTTTCCCTCAGCTGGATAATATATCCCAGTTGCTAGCTGTTTGTGACGTTCATTGTTCTGCCCATATAAAGATAGGTACAGAATTGGACTTGTATGGAATCCTTCAAGTTGAAAGTAATGCTGATGAGGAGACCATTAAGAAACAATACCGAAAACTTGCACTTGCTCTGCATCCCGACAAGAACCGATTTCCAGGTGCAGAAGCTGCTTTCAAACTCATTGGTCAAGCAAATAAGATACTATCGGATAAAGGGTCAAGGCTTAGTCATGACATAAAGTGTGCCCCAAAATCAAAAAATCATCTGGCAAATCAAACGTCACATGCTGGAATGCAGTCTGGGGCTCGGGCCACACAGTTTGGTGGTGTAAACCTTAACCAACAGTCGCAATCAGGTTCGAATGGCATTTCCACTTTTTGGACATGTTGTCCCTTCTGTAAGATAAAATATCAGTATTACACAGATGTGAAAAACAAAAGATTGAAGTGTTCAAAATGTACAAGACCCTTTACTGCTATTGATATCAGTGGACATGTCCAACAGTCGGCCCAACCACCTCATTCTAGCCATGCTGGTCAGAAAAATACAAAACAAGCGTCCAACACGGGTCGACCCCAACAGGAATATGTAGGAAAACAGGGGAATGTTAAAGTTGATTCACAAAGACCAGGATCGTCTTCTCATTTTGGAACTGGAGATGCCAAACCTGGAACTTCAAAGGCCAAAACAGCGGAAAATGGTAATTTAAATACAGAAGGTGAGAAGAAAGGGGTTGAATCTAAGGAAACAGTTCGCGAGCCTAGTGTTGTTTCTGATTCAATTGGTAAAAGAAGTAGAAAAAGGCCGCAAGTTGATATCACTCCAGAAAAGAAAATCAAAAAGTCAAAATCTAGTGATGTTAAAGATAAACAAAAGGAAGCAGCAAAGAATGATGTGTCTGAGCCAGCAGCAAGTCCAAATGCAGAAGAAAGCATGCGAAAGAACAAGATTAGAAAGAAGGATAAATTGAAGGAAGAAGATATAATGAATGTTGATTCTGATTCAGAATCTGAAGAATCGGAACCAAAGTACATTGACTGTCTAGAACCAGAATTCAGTAACTTTGACAAAGATAAGGAAGAAGGTCGTTTTGCAGCTGATCAGTTTTGGGCTATCTATGATGAACTTGATAGCATGCCAAGATACTATGCTCAGATCAAGAAAGTTTTTTCATCTCCGTTCAGGCTTAAAATCACTTGGCTGGAGGCTGATCCCGAGAATCCTCAAGAAATTGTTTGGGCAGGAGAAGGCTTGCCTGTTGCTTGTGGTAGATTTAAGCGTGGGGATACAGAGGACACAAGTGACCGTCTCATGTTCTCTCATCAGATAACATGTCAGAAAGGCAGTAAAAGGTCTTCTTTTGTCGTTTACCCCCAAAAAGGTGAAATTTGGGCTCTTTACAGAGATTGGGATTTTAATTGGAGCTCTGACCCGGAAAGCCATAGGAAAAATAAATATGAGATCGTGGAGGTTCTTTCTGATTTTGACAAGGAAAATGGTGTTCTTGTAGCGTATATGGTAAAACTTGAAGGTTTTGTGAGTTTGTTTCAGAAAACAGGTCGGGCGCGACTTGCAGAACATCGCATTCTGTCTAGTGAACTCTTCAGATTTTCTCATCGTATCCCTTCAACAAAAATGACTGGAAAGGAAAGAGCAGACGTGCCTGTTGGATCTTGTGAACTTGATACTGCTTCTTTACCTGATGATCTTAATGAGTACTTTTTTTCTGACAATGTGAAATCGAATCCCAAAAATGTCTCTACAACTGATGCTTCTTGCCCTCAATCACCTGGAAGAAAAGTGAATGATTCTGATAAGGGGATGTGTAATGTTCGTAGATCGCCTAGAGGTTCAAAGGGTAATTCGGAAAATTCAAATGGTACTGCAAGCAAGAGTAATATTGCCTCGTCATCAAAAGGTGACGATCAAGCTGGTCAAGATAATGCTGTGAACGTAAGTTCAATCAGTTCCACAAAAGGCCCTCAACTTTCTTCACCTTCTAGCGGCAATGAAGCAATTGTTATTCATGATTTCAATTTGGATAAGCAGGAATGGAAGTTTCAAGAGGGTCAGATATGGGCGCTTAATCTTGGACGCTATGCACAAATCAAGATGATTGAATCCTCTCCCATCAGATTCCATGTTGACTTACTTGAATTATGCAGTGATGCAATTAGGCCAAATGCCTGTGGCTTATATAGAGCATCTAAAGGTGGAAGACAAGTAGTTCAGCAGGATTCGTTTATGTATCTTGTACATGCAGAAGTGAATGGTAAAAACAGATTTAACATATATCCAAGGGAAAAGGAGGTTTGGGTTCTAAACAATAAGGATGAAACCAAGTGTACCTTGTCTCATGTCGATGTTGGTGATTGTGACATTGTTGAAGTTCTTGAGAACAATGGAGATACGATAAAGGTTTTGTCACTAAAACGTGTGCCTGGTTATAAGTCAGTTTTTAGGGCTCTTGAGATACAAAACTCAAAAGAAAAGAAGGTTCTGGAGATACCACTTGCTGATTCAAATAGATTCTATTGTCGGGTCCCCGCTTTTCTACTAACGGTAGAGCATGATGGCTGCTTGAGAGGGTCTTGGGAACTTGATTTTGCTGAATTTCCAGGTAATTTACTATTCCCAATGAGTTTTGTGATTTGCATATCTACACATGTGAACACATACATATGCATGAATATAATTCTTACTATCGTTGCATGTGTGTGGACATAGTATGTACTTCTATAGTCTAAAAAGTCTAAGCATGAGTAAACAATACCAGCTAACTAGCCTACCATACATGTACTTGCTACATTTTACACTTGATATTTTGTCAATTAGATACCAATGGGTTCTGGTTCATGAAAACTGAAAAGTTTGCCCCAATTCAGAAACTTTGGCGATCTTTTCGATACAATAATTATCATGGCTAGAGGTAGCAAAATGGGCTGGCTAGTTAACGGGTCGAAACAGGTGATTTTTGAGCGTCTTGAAACCTGTTGGGTCAGGTTACCCGAAATGCTTGTTAAAATATTAAAAAAAAAGTTGTGTCAATTATGATTACAAAAATTAACTTATTAGTTATAAAAGATAAATTTGGAGGTTTTAAACATAAAAAGTACACCTTGGCAAAATTTTGATCTGACTACCCCATTTGATGCAGTACACATAAAATGTTATATGAATCAACCCATTTATTAATAACCTACTTTTATAGATCCTTGTTATTTTGTTAGGATTTTTTTCAAGGGAAACTACAGTTTTATCCTAAATATAATATGAATTGGACAGGGGATTTCGTGAACTGACAAAAACTATGATTTATGTATGTCCAGGGCTGCTCCTAATTTAAGGAAAGCTGTTCGGTCTTTTATGGGGTCTTCATAGCACAATGAAAGGTTGTGGGTATTAATCAGTGCTTTGCCGCAGCTAATGGGTTTTAGATCTATCTAGATGTTTTTTCTTCTTGCTAAGTTTAGTTACGAACAACATGCTAGTCTTGGCGATAAAAAGTTTTAGTTTGTATTGAACTCATATCAAGCGCCCTTTTTAGATAGGACTTTCTTTTTCTTTTTGGCTAGAATGCTGTAAATCCATGGAAATCGAAAGGAGGGTATGCTGGGTGGCTTGTTAGATTTACCTTAAGGGAAAACAGAAAACTTATTATGGTGAACGGATTTTGGATTTTGGGACGTGTATGAATGGCTGTATCTTCATCCGTTTAGTATATTAGCTTATTGTCAGCCTGTACTTGTTGATTTTTATTTTTATTTTTTTTCCATGAGGAAATGTGTTAACTGGCCAAAATGAATGTCAAAAGGTTTAAGCTACCTTTTTAGTGGAACTACCGATTTAGGGTACTAAGTTGAATGCTAGATGGGTGTTTAAGTGAATTATTAAGCTTATTGGTTTGAGTTGAATTTGTTACTATTTACAGCCCAAATGAAAGCCAAAAATCACGCGTTATCGATCAACAAATCCAAAAAAAAGTGTTCCAAAAAGTCTGAAATTTGTTTTATTGATTTTTTTTAGATGGGGATACAAAACCAGTTGAATCGCTAAATTTTTTTTATTTTTTTAAATGCATAAAGTTTGATAAAATCATACATACTTGGAAAGAACTTGACAATTTAACAACTAAACTTACAAGTATGCTTACATAATTCATAATTTGACAAGTGTAATACACTTATTCTCTCATATCATATTCATCAATTAATTTTTAACTTCTACCATTCACATTTGTAGGTTTGTTTTTAGATTCATCGACTAGGCATATAAATCATTATTCTTATTCTATTGTTAAGCAAGTTATTCCATGACTTTTCTCGCTACTAGGCTCGTAGTAGTTCACTTATTCCACATAATTCAATTTTATTAGATGATAAATTAGGCTTGGGCATAATCTATCATCTAATAAATTTATCCTTCTATAACTTTTACTCTTCCCGTTTGGTTGGCATAAATGAGAATGAGACTATGACTTTCAAAGTCATAGTCGGTGTTTGTTTTGTTTTGTTTTGTTTTGTGGGCTCGTAATGAATTTGGTATATTATAGTCATAGATTCATTACACACCAATTTGGTGTCTATGAAATCCATTCCCGTGGGCCCTTCTTTTTTCCACTACAAAATTCAAATATCTATACACTTTTTCATACCATATTTTATCACCAAACATAAACAATCATAATGATACACTTTTTCATACCCATTGTCATTTCACATCATTCCAAATCCGATACCCATTGTCATTCCTAGCAACAAATCAAACGGGCCCAATTTAGTTAGTACAAGTGGATCCTAATACAAGTCATCGAGCTTTGTGTAATGATGATTGATGTTTTCAATGCACTTTATACGTATCGTTTTAGATACAGTATACAGACACAAGCATAAATGGCATTTGAAAGCCTGAGACAATAGAAAATTTGAGCATTTGAATCTGTTAAGCAAACCTACATCAAAATTGAATGCAAGAACCAGAAAATCATACTTTTCCGTTGGAGATCACAAAAGTTGGGTATTTCCAAATTTCAACTAAGACAAGTATTTCCTAGTAGAAAGTTACAATGTTATTTCCTTGAAAATGAGCTATTATCGTTAGTATGTGTTGTTAGACGTGACATGCTCATTTGGCCGACTACTTACGGTCTATAATGCAAGTGAAGGTAAGATCCTCCATATGCACATAGCTAAACGAGCAGTCGACCACCTTCGAGCTAGGAATCGACCTAGTTGAGGCCTAGCCGGATTATTATTATTATTATTATTATTATTATTATTATTATTATTATTTTGAACATCACCTTTATTATAAATTCATAAAATTTTTAAAAAAATAATGGGAAGCCGAGATACTATCTGGGCCCCCACTCCTTTAACTATGACAAAACTAATCCTACTAAATATATGAGTAGTGGCACGTGTCCCAATGTCTTGAGTCATAGAGAACTTTCGAATCCGCTTCAGTAAGATCACCTAATCCTTTTCAAGTTCCTCAAAAGAAGCAAATGAGAAAGGGAGAAACTCATATCCAATATTTGAGCATTTAGCCTCATACTCGACGCGTTTACGTTGTGCGGCCTCAATTATTATTATTATTATTATTATTATTATTATTAAAAATTTATAGGATTTACAAAAAATATGCGAGAAGCCGAGATACTATTTATGTCTCCACTCTTCTAGCTATAACAAAGATAATCCTAAAAATACCATGAACGCCTAATTTCATAACACATGTACAATTACAAATACAAAACATAAATAATCCAAAAAAGTATTTTGAACGCCAGTACCAAACCCTAATTTGATACCACACATAGAATCACATATCGGCAATGTAACACCCCCAAAAATGGTTTGCAGCGGAAGAAAAGGTTTTTGGGATGCTACTCAATTGGATCATAACACAAAGTGAAAAATATAGATTTTTCTTAAAAGATTTCATTTATTGAAGTAAAATAGAGTTTACAAAGGTTGAATTGTTGCGGAAAATGACCCATTAATAAAATATGGTCCCCATAAGTAAACCAGAGTAATCTATAACCATGTCATGCCAATGCCCAAGCGCCTCAAGAGTTAGCTATCGCCTTTTTAATACCTGAGATAAACATGCTTAAAAAGATCAACAAAAATGTTGAGTGATATTCATAGGTTTAGTAAATGGTTGAATACAAGTTTAAGATGATAACTGCTTCGAAGACAATTACCATAGAAAAACAGAGATTATTATGCACTAAGCTCATGACACAAAACTAACTGCATACACCTAATTACTGGTGTAAGTAATAAAATTGCCCCCCCAGATGTAATAGCCAATTACATAGAGATAATCAAATATGGTGCGCCCCGGTTATTTCCGATAACCGAGTCGGGGTCGTCAATTCACATAGTACTATCCACAATATTTGCGTTCACTCGCAAGTGATTAATGGTTCATGATGAAGGGGACTTTTGGCTGGCAACTTATGCTATAATAATAATAATCACGCAAGCATACATTTTAAGAAAAGACTTGTGTTCTAGTTTATAGCATGTATCTCCCCCAAAGAGTTTATAAAAACAGTTAAAAGAGTAAAAGTGGGGCTATGAACTCGCCTTAGTGATACGGTAGGAAATGCACAACAATAGCAAGTACGATTGACAACGGCTTCAACACGAAACCTAGATATAATATGGCAAGTCTTAGATAATATATTCCGTATACGACCCTAAATGGTAATGTTTGAAAAATGATTTGCTATGAGACACTCATATCGTTATAACTTGTGTGGAAATGCTTATAGCTCAAAACAAAAGGTTTTCGAATGTTTGAGTTTCTGAAATGTTTATAGTCCAAAATAAATGTTTCAAATACTTTCTCATATGGTTGTGTTACGTAGCTTATGTGGACGTTTCATAAGTTAATTTGATTATCGACGTACATAAAAATGTAGTTGTGAAAACATTTCTTAAGTATTGGCTCTTGGCATAGATGTTTAAAATGTATACGAAACTTTCGTATAAGAGTCGGCTCAAATATTGGCTCAAGGGCTAACGAAGTGGGGAATAAATACAAGTCGAATTGTATTTACTAGATTTGTTAGATTTCGAGGTGTGAAAACATATATACAACATATATTCAACGGAGTTGTGAGAAAATAATATATTTGGAAAGTATAATATTTATAGTTTAAGCGGATGTGATCGTCGAATAAAATATGTGTTAAACATAATTATCTAAAATAAAAGTGGTAAAATATATTTAAGTTTACTAAACTTATAAAGGTTTTAGGGTAAAAAGTGTCAAAGTATTAAAAATGAGGATTGAAGTTGTAAAGATTTTTATGAGTTTCAAACTTATAAAAGTTTTTAGATAAGTGGTGGGTTAAATTTGGAGGGTCGAAAATGTAGATTTTAGTACAAGTTATAAAACGTATTAAGAGTTTTTAAGGAATTTTGGTGAGTGGTACCAAGTCTAGGGACTGAATCTGCCAATTAGTGAAAGTTGTAAAAAAAATAACAAAAAAGTAAGGAGTATATAGGATTCGAACATGGGTCTAGTGTGTAGCAGTCGAGCGCTGTTGAACACAAACAGACCTTGACAGATCTTGAGCACTCGTGGATAGTTAGTGTTGCCTATGTAATCATAAGCAAACTAATAGAAAATCTCTACAACTCGTATTCTATAGCGGAAAGTAAATACAAGCTGTTATAACTAAGAACACTTAGATCCTCTATGGATCTTTTATTAACTGAAACTCTATGTTTCGAATTCGTTTTCTATTACAAACTATTAAGTTCCTTTTATAGACAAGGAACCCTAAACTATTACTACTCAATCGACTAAACATTCAATAATACATTTAATGACTAATACACTAAACAATATTGAGCAGTACAAAAATACCCATGCTAACCTCGGGCAGTTCAAGAATAATGATGGGTTAGCATTTAAATAATAAAGCGCATGCTGATCCTAGTCAGCTTCCACCCTTCAGCAGTAACACGGCAACGCTTTTAATCTTCAGCAGAATCTCTTCTTCAGCAGATTCTGCTTCTACTTCAGCAGAATCCTTCGGCAGTATTGACAGCAGAAATCCTACTTCGCATAATTCCCAACAATCCTCCCCTAAACTGGAATTTGACTTGGTTAAGTTCCAGTTTCCTAACCTTGAAAGATCTTAGAGACTGCAGTACTAGAGGATTGTTCTCAAACATCAGTAGCAAAGAACCAAGAATAATCTCATCTCTATGATGACCAAACATTGAAACGCCAGATCTTTGCAGCAACAAAAGACACAATGTACATCAAGACTCATTAGTTGCATACTATTCTCATCACATCCAGGTGTGTTAACTCTTGTGAGAGGTGAATCATTGAAAATAATGGATTTGATGTCTCTTTACCAATAGCCATCACTACTGGAGTAGCAAAATGTTTAAGTTCGAAAACTATGGTACACTGATAACCATCTGATTTATTGGCAAACCAGAAACCATATAAACGGATTTGATGTGTCTTTACCTGTAGCCGTTTGCTCAGGACTATTCAATTCTTAGAATTGGTGAATTGATGACCAAATATGGATTCAGTTGCCTTAACCACAAGCCATATACTTGTGGGCTAGCCAATTCTTGGATTCCAAAAAGGAATATACCATGGTGAATTGATGACCATACAACACTCAGCAATAAAGCATGGGTGGTTGCAGACCCTATGATTTTGAGCAAATCATTACAGCTATAAAAAGATTTGATGTGTCTTTACCAAAGCTGTACCCTTTGGACTAGCCAACTCTTCGATATACACAAGGTATATCTGGTGAGTTAAAAACCATCAACAATGAACAACAAACCTGCAAAAGAAAGTTTTTTTTTTTTTTTTTTTTTTTTAACTAAGAACAATATCAAACAAAACAAAACAAAATCCTCCCCTGAGGCATATGCCTCCCCTGAGGCCTATGCCTCTCCTTAAACTAGCAGTTAAGGGTTAAGCATTCCAATATTGACCACAAGGTGTTGAAACCTTGGTCCATCAAAAGCTTTTGTTAACAGATCTGCCACATTATCATCTGTATGAATTTTAGCCACATTTATCAAATGTTTTTCATATGCATCTCTTATAAAGTGGTGCCTGATTTCAATATGTTTGGTTCTACTGTGAAAGACTGGATTTTTGACAATGCATATGGTACTTTGATTATCAATAAAAAGAGTTGTGTTCATGAAGTTATACCCATAATCCAGCAATTGATTTTGAATCCAAAGGACCTGTCCACAGCAATTTGCAGCAGCAACATATTCTGCTTCAGTAGTTGAGGTAGCCACAATGGTTTGTTTCTTGCACTGCCAAGAAATCAATCTCTTTCCAAGGAATTGACAGCCTCCAGTTGTGGATCTCCTATCCAGATTTGCACCAGCATAATCACTATCACTATATGCTTCCAACTTAAAAGGAGACTCTTTTGGGTACCAAAGGCCTAAATGAGGTTGTCCTTTGAGGTACTTAAAGATCTTCTTGACTGCATTGAGATGGGAAGTAAGTGGAGTGACTTGATGTCGAGAGCAAACACTCACAGCAAAAGTAATATCAGGCCTCGAAGATGTTAGATACATTAATGAACCAATCATAGATCTGTATAAATGAACATTCACAGGAAGATCTGGTTCATTGTTGGTTTTCGTTTTTGGAGCTTCATAAGGTGTTATGGCAGTTCTGACACCTTCCATACCAAAATTTTTCAACATGTCCCTCACATATTTATCTTGACTGATAAATATCCCATCTTGTTTCTGCTGAACTTGGAGACCCAAAAAGAAAGTAAGCTCCCCCATAGCACTCATCTGAAATTCTCCCTTCATCAGATCCTCAAATTCCCTGCACCAAGCTTCTTTAGTGGATCCAAAAATGATGTCATCCACATACACTTGCACAAGAATGATGTCAGTCGAGTTCTTCTTCAGAAAAAGAGTCTTATCAATGGCACCTCTTCTGTAGCCATGCTTCAGCAGGAATGATGAAAGCCTAGCATACCATGCCCTTGGTGCCTGATGAAGTCCATAGAGAGCTTTAACGACCTTGTAAACATGATTAGGATGATCTGGGTCTTCAAATCCTTTGGGTTGAGTGACATAAACTTCCTCTTCTATCTCACCATACAGAAAAGCACCTTTAACATCCATCTGATACACCATGAACCCCATGTAAGACGCATAGGCCAAGAAAATTCGAATGGCCTCAACTCTAGCAACAGGTGCAAACACTTCATCATAATCAATCCCTTCCTCTTGCCTGTAACCTTGAGCTACTAATCTTGCTTTGTTTTTAATAACCACACCCCTTGCATCTCTTTTGTTCTTCAGAATCCATTTAGTTCCAATAGCATATTTGCCATCTGGTAAGGGTACCAAGATCCAAACTTGCTGGTTTTGAAACTGTTGCATTTCTTCTTGCATTGCCTCAATCCAACTTGAGTCTTCAAGAGCTTGAGTGACACTGGTTGGTTCTACTTGAGAAAGAAAACACGCAAACAGACAATGCTTGAAGTCTGTGTGATTGTCTCTTTGCTGATTTGAGACATAAGAGAGAAAAGCAACCTGTCCAAATTTAGGACTAGAGATAGCCCTTCGAGTTCTAACAGGAGCTAGAATGTCTCCAATAATATTGGATTGAGGGTGATTTATGTTGATTCTTTTAGTAGCAGTGGGGTTGACTTCAATGGTAGGTTCAAGATTAGACACAGTTGGTACAAAAGTTGTGTCATAGGAAGGTGTGGTGAAAATGCCAGATTTGGGTTGATGATTTCCAAGATCTGAAGGTCTTGGAAAGCGAGTATACGGTTCACCAAAGTCTGTGGACACTCTAGTAGGAATAGGAGTAGAAACAGTCAAGCTTTCAGCAGATTTGATGACGATGGGAGAAACTGCATTAGTGTCAGCAGAAATGTGGTTTCCACTGACAGCCTCATTTGCAAGCTCCCCATTCACCTTCTCAGCTTCAAGCTTAGCTGCAAACTCTTGAGTCTGAAGTCTAGCAAGGTCCTCAGCATAGTGTGATTCATCTTCACTTTCAGCAGAAGTATCTCTAGAAGTGTTACCTGCAACATTGTTAGGGGAGAAAGAAGGCACAAGTATGGGTTGTTCATCATCTTCAAATTCACTTCCAGAGTCAGCATCCAAGGTACCTGTATTGTCAGTGGGAGACTCTTGAGAACCTGCACTTTGGTTAGCCATATGTCTATTATAACCCAAATAATCAGTTAAGAAGTCAAGGTCAAAAGACCACACATAACCCTGTCCTTGAACATTGGGTTTATCTTCCATGTATCTCAGGTTCAAAGTCTCCTCTATCTTCTTGGCAGAAAGATTGTATACTCTGTACGCCTTGCTATGAGCTGAATAACCCACAATATATCCCTCATCAGCTTTCTCATCAAACTTCCCCAACGGATCACTGGTGTTTAGAATGGTCACTTGACAACCAAAAGGTTTAAGGTAATGAATGGCTGGAACCTTCCCAAAGAGAAGTTCATATGGTGTTTTGAGGTGAGGTCTAGTAATGGAGACTCTGTTTAGCATATAGCAAGCTGTGCCAACAGCTTCAGTCCAGAACATAGTGGGCAATTTAGAGTCTGCAAGCATTGATCTTGCAGCCTCTATCAAGGTCCTATTCTTTCTTTCAGCTACCCCATTTTGTTGTGGGGTTCTTGGGTTGCTATAGTCCCTTTTTATCCCTTTAAACCTACAGAGTTCTATAAGAATAGCGTTTTTGAACTCTGTCCCATTATCACACCGAATTCCCTTAACCTTCTTGTTCAACTGATTTTCAACGAGGGTGATGAAGTCTTTCAGCACAGGAGATGTTTCATATTTAGTCCTTAGAAAGAACACCCAACAAAATCTGCTATATCCATCAGTGATAACCAAACAAAAATACTTGTGATCAATGCTTCTGACTTGAGTTGGACCAAATAGATCCATATGTAACAGTTGAAGAGGCTCAGAAATAATGCTCACAGCAGTGACAGCTTTGTAGGAGGCTCTGTGTTGCTTCCCTTTGTTGCATGCAACACAATTATGATCATTGGAGAAAACTTTGGAGGGTAGACCTTCAACAAGACCCATTTTTGAGAGTTTGTTTATGGTTTTGAAATTCACATGAGCCATTCTCCTATGCCATTTGGTAGACTCATCCAAGGATGCTTTAGCCACCAAACAAGTGAGGTCACCTTCAGGATGAACTTCATTGAGGTTGAATGTGTATAGATTGTGAGTTCGAGGAACTCTCAGCAGAATTGAAGTATTTTCTGGAAGCTTGAACTCTTTAGAAAGTACAAGAAATTCATCTTCAGAGAAGAGTACCTTGTTCTTGGTGTCACAAATTTGTGAGACTGAGAACAAGTTGAAGTTCTGAAGTTCCCTAACATAGTACACATTCTCAAAGTTCAGTAGGGGTGTCTTGATGGTGCCTTTCCCAGTAATTTTACCATCACTTCCACCAAAAGTCACATTGCCTCCTTCTTCAATAGGAACAAAATTGTGCATCATATCTCTATTCCCAGACATGCTTCTTGAACAACCACTATCAACAATACCGATATCTTTATGCTTAAGAGGATGATCCTATAGAACAAACAATATATACAAAAGAATGTTAGTTAACGAAGGAGGCTCAAGTCATTGCTGACTTGAACCTGCCTTGTGGATCATAAGATTTAGTTCTATCAAAAGAGTAAGATCCACCATTGTTCTTGGGTTTCCACTGAAAGTTAGGTCCCTTGTTTTTCCAAGAACAACCTGCCGAGGACTTGACAGCAGTACCCCAACATCCTTTCCCATTATTCCTAGAGTCAACATATGCAGGCCTATAATCATGTTTAAAGTATGGGCTAGTAGGTGGCACATAAGGTCTATTAGCTGATCTCCTCCAAGGAGAGTCAGTATTAGCTTGTGGGACATAAGGTGGAATATTGTTAACATTGGTCCACACTGGTCTTGGTTTCTGCTGATTAGCACAAACACCCAATCTTTGCTCATAAAAATCACAATCCTTAATAAGATGAAATTTACTTCCACACACAAAACATGTCTTCCTTTTGGAAGATTTATTCAACAAAGCAGATGTTCTATTACATGTAGAAGTACTTAAACCAGAAACATTGAAGGAATTGTTTTTAACAGACATATTATGCAAAGATTTAAAGGACAAGTCTTCAGGGGAAACAGACTTGGAAGTAGATTCCTCAGCAGCTACCCTAGAAGGCTTGTAGATAGACTTGGGTGCAGGCTTGGGTGTAGGCTCAGGTGAGGGCTTGGGAAGGTCTGACTTATCACTTGAATCACAGCTAGAAGTAGACCCTTGATCCGATGAATTGTCACTGTCAGAGAAAGAGACAAAGTCATAAGATGAAGCATCGGTGTCTGGCAAGTCTTTTGACTTTTTGCCATACAAATGGTGTGATCCATCAAAGTCAACATTAATAGACAGGTCAGTGGGCATGAATTCACCTCTAATAGGTCCAGGGACAGCATGTAAATCACCTTCCTTTTTAAAATGTTCTAAGCCTGCAGGTGTAGATTTACGCCCATCATTCCTAGCTTCCAAACCTACATACTTTTGAAAACCTAAACTTATTCCAGAGTTCACTGACTGACTACTATAGAGTTCTCTAGCTAGATTGTCACCTGATATCAACCATTGTTTATGTCTAGCTATTTCCTCAGCAAGTTTCTCTTTAAGCTCTATATTCTCAGTAATAGCATCAGCTTTTTCCTTTTCAGTGCGTTTAAAGTTAATGTTTGCAATATCTAGATCAAATTGAAGCACCTTAATCTTTTCTTCATAAGCTATCTGATTCTTTTGAAACCATACCTTTTGTCTTTCTAATGTTTTTAACGAAAGTTTATAAGCTTCATTATCAACATAGCATTCATTGTATTTAGGTTTCATAGTATCATAAGCTTCTTTGAGTTCATTGTATCTTTCACTACAACCAAATATACAGTTGTGTACCTGAGAGAGTCCCATCAAGGCAAACTGATCATGCCTATCTTCTGAAGTGCACCTGGCCAGCAATCCAAGCTTCTCTGTATTAGCAGCTTCCTCATTTACAAGTTCATGTGCAGCCCAGTTGACCTGCTCATCCAAGGTGACAAGAGCTGCTGAAGTTCTAGCTTCCTTCTGCTGATAGGAGTTGTATTTAGCTCCCTCTCCACTCTTCCTATCTTTGCATTCCCTTGAGAAATGACCCATCTGGTAACAAGAGAAACACTTGACCTTGCTCCTGTCAAAACGAGCTGGATCCTTTCCCATAAAGCCAAACTTTCTTCCTGACTTCTCCTCAAACCTCTTGATATCTATTGAAAGCATGGCCACCTGCCATTTCAGCTTCATCTCCTCCATCTCAAAGTGGGTCCACCTGATCAAAGTCTTCATAAACTAGATGCTGCTGAGTATCATAATCAGCAACAAATGAATGAAGCACATCCTCCAATACACTACCAGTTTTAGCTTGAGGGTAGGAAGGAGTGGGATGATTGTAAGATGATGATGGTAAGTAAGATGGACTTGGAGCATGCATCATCATATTGGAGTGAGATGTCCCAACAAAGGCTGTATAACCAGAAGAGGATGCACGGTAGGGAGATCTAACATCAGGTTCAAGAGATTTGAGCTTGTTGTATAGCTCATCAAAAGTGAGCATGTCCAACCCACCTTTAGCCTTAAGAGCTATACTGACATGTAACTATGATGGAGGCAAAGATCGAAGGAACTTTGAGTTGCAATCATCATTGTCAGGTTTTGCATGCAACTGGTTTAGCTGACTCAAAATCTTGTGAAACATGTCGTATCCCTTGTGGATACCTTCTTCTTCAGAGATATTGAACTCTTGGAAGTGTTGTCTCAGCATGGACTTCCTCATTCTTCTGGACTCTTCATTGCCACCGAACCTTGCTTTAAGAGCCATCCATATGTCCTTTGCATCATCCATGTGGTGAAAATCACCCAAGTGATCTTCAGGAATAGCTTGAAGAAGGATGGTTCTCACTTTGTGCTCTCTTTGTACAGCTAGAATTTCTTCAGCAGTTTTGGGAGGAGCAATGGTAAACTTACCATCAAGATCTGGGATAGTCTTCTTCAGACTATTTCCTTTCTTTACAATTTCCCAAAGATTCCAATCAATATTGGAGATCCAGTTCTGCATTTTCATTGTCCACAGATCATACTCTTCCTTTTTCAGATAAGGAAACTTACCATTACTGTAGGAAAGACTAAGTTGTTGCATAGAGATGGTGTTTTTGATGTTGTTGGTGACTTCTGATTCATCATCAGTTCCAGGCATGGTGAATGTGTTTTTGGTTGTATGGGGGTGAGGTAAAATATGGTTCTCAGTATCGTAGAGACTTTCCCGAGGCTCTGATACCACTTGTTGAACACAAACAGACCTTGACAGATCTTGAGCACTCGTGGATCGTTAGTGTTGCCTATGTAATCATAAGCAAACTAATAGAAAATCTCTACAACTCGTATTCTATAGCGGAAAGTAAATACAAGCTGTTATAACTAAGAAAACTTAGATCCTCTATGGATCTTTTATTAACTGAAACTCCATGTTTCGAATTCGTCATCTATTACAAACTATTAAGTTCCTTTTATAGACAAGGAACCCTAAACTATTACTACTCAATCGACTAAACATTCAATAATACATTTAATGACTAATACACTAAACAATATTGAGCAGTACAAAAATACCCATGCTAACCTCGGGCAGTTCAAGAATAATGATGGGTTAGCATTTAACTAATAAAGCGCATACTGATCCTAGTCAGCTTCCACCCTTCAGCAGTAACACGGCAACGCTTTTAATCTTCAGCAGAATCTCTTCTTCAGCAGATTCTGCTTCTACTTCAGCAGAATCCTTCGACAGTATTGACAGCAGAAATCCTACTTCGCATAATTCCCAACAAGCGCCTTAACCAGTGAGTCAGAAGCTCTCTTTAGTTATACTTTACAGTTTAGTTATGTTTAAAGGATTCGTGACTGTTTTGGTTTTAGTGGTTATACTTTACAGTTTAGTTATGTTTAAAGGATTCGTGACTGTTTTGGTTTTAGTTAAAGTTTTCTCTCAGTATTGTATATGTATGCATTAGGCTGGACGCAATCGAGGAGTCGACATCGGTTGGCCACCAAAAAAACCATCCGCAACCGATGTTCACATCGGGCAAGACGAATGGGGATGTCGGTTGTGACATCGGTCGAAGAGCATATATTTGGCATATCGAGTGTTCACTCGCTCGATGTTTGTTGCTTCCAAATCCAATTCTTCTCTTCATTCATTGGTTACTTTTACTTCTTTATTAACATTTTAACAATAAATTAACATGATGTATTTATTTTGATTGGTAAAATCACCTTTTATTGACCAACGTTGCATGTAACTTATGTTCAACTAGATTGTATCTATATTTTTCGGGTAAGAATAAGGAGGGTTTTGAAGATACTTGGTTACGGTTGAGGGAAAAAGAGCTCGAGATGAAAAAAGAAAAACTTGAGCTCATGAGGATATCAAAACAGGAGTCCGACATAATCTTCTACAACACCCCAATCGACCCAAAATTGACCGGCCGCCAATTTTTTTTTTAATTCGTAGTGTAATGTTTTTTTTTTTAATTTCGTAATGTAATGTTTTTTTTTTAAATTTGAATGAAATTTAAATTTAATGTTAAAAATGTTTGAATTTAAAAATTAAAAAAAAAAAAAAAAAAAGCAGCTTGGTTCGTCGACTCGGGCATCCGGGTCGTGTCAGGTCGCTGGAGAGAGAAAGCTGACGTGGCGCTGGATGACCCGGACTAGCCTTATGGTTACTTGTGTTTCCTTTACTTTTCTTCTCGAGTTAACAAAGTAGAAGCTGGGTTAACATTTGACAACAAGTGAGCTTATGATAATAGCTTATCAATAAGTTCTTGAACAAGCATTTGGTGTTTGGCTCGATAAGACTCGGGTTTGGTTTGCTTTTCGACACAAAACCTAAAATGAATTTCATAGTTTTACAAATCGTTTAATATGGTGAAATGAGCTGGAACAAGGTTCGAACATTTCGTGGGTTAGGCTTCCAAACCCAGTGGACGTTTGGGTTTGTTGAATCGAGTTAGATGTGCATGAAGCGAGTTTGATAAGTGAACTTGAACCCAAAATGAGCAAAGAAATGAGTCGATATGCTGAAATCAGCCAAAATACGAAGCCTTTCTAGAGTGAGCCAAGACTTAAACACATTTCATGTAATCGTTAGTAGATCATTTATACAAGTTCTAATGATATTAAAAGTTTTTGAGATCCTTTAAAACCCGATAAACAACTATGTGCTTATTCGAATGTTTTACGTGACATGAGCCATGTTTTACGTTAAAGGTGTACCACATAATAACACTTTAAAAGCTCGACTAGTTCATAGTAGTCGAGTTAAACAAGGGTTTCGATAGTGTTTACTTATTAACGAGAGTATGTGAACTTGAACAAATAAAGAAAATTTGAACTTTTTACAAGCTTTACGACATGAAATATGTATTGAAAAGGAGTGTGTTCGACATACCAAATATGAGAAAGTGAAAAGAGATGGCGAGGGGTGGAGACCAACACACGAACCAGCAACCTATTTGTGACCCACATCGACCTCACGTGGTCCTAATCCTCTTGATCCCTCGTGTCTTGCTGGCGGTTGACGATGGTGATGATGGCAACATTTGTGGCCGGTGGTGGTGCTGGTTTGAGAGAAAAAAGAAAATGAAGCTAGGATTTGATTAGTGTGGGTGTGAATCATGTGATTCCAGTGTGTATAAATAGAGAGTAAGAAGTAAGTTTTGACCACTCTTTCTTGCTGTGAATCTTGTGAAAGAATGATTTAAGCAAAGATCTCCATCAAACTACATCTCCCATGTTATCCCGTGATCTTGTGTTGGGAAAAAAAAAAGATGAAAATTGTTAGGAATCAGAAATTCCCGGTATTAAAGAGTCGGTCACCTCAAGTATATGTAATCGTTAGAATGCTCGTAGTCATAGTTATATTTAGTTAAGTAGTATTTTGTTAAGTAACACCGTGGAGGACGGACGGGTCTTTACCCACTTGTATGCACGATCCACGACCGTTGTGTGGCGATTATGTAAGACTATAAATACTCTCTACCTCCCAAGGTAGAGAGTTGGAGCTCATAATAATATCTTTCACTTTCTCTCACTAAGTTCCCTAAACCTCTAACTTTCTCTCTCTAGAATTCCACTTATACGCCCACTTGTGTTAATGGTTTGATGTGTTTGTGAAATCCAATATCCAACAATTGGTATCAAGAGCCATGGTTAGATCATATCTTGCACATCTTTGGATTTCTAGTGGTTTTTAGGTGGTTTTGAGTTTGAAAAAGTTTAGTGGTTTTTGCATCATTTGGTTGATTTCTTGTGTTAAAGTTTGGATTTTGTTAGTACTTTTATGTTTAGAATCATCACAAGTGTTTAGGTTTTCATTTGGTAAGCTTGAATCATCTTGGTTGGGTTGTTTTGGATTGAAAAGTGATGTTTATGTGGTTTTTTCTTGCTAGCGACTTAACACACGGAATACTTTCTTCGTAGCGACTTGCTTTACAAATTTGTAGCGAGTTACAGCTTTAGACCTAGCGACTTAGAACTAGCGACTTAAAGTACAAGTAGTGGACTTTCCACCACAGGTAGCGACTTGGAGGTAGCGACTTGGTTTGTGGCGAGTTGCTCTTTAGCGACTTGTATCTTTAGCGACTTGAGTAGCGAATTGCTGCCAAAATTTTGCTAGCGACTTAATGCTTAGCGAGTTACTACTTAGCGACTTGCAATTGTTTAGCGACTTGGTGGTATAGCGAATTAGGTGTTAGCGACTTGAGGATTAGCGACTTGGATGTTGATTTAACGACTTGGGATTATTACTATTTAGTTGCTAGCGAGTTGGTTCATTATCTTCTAGCGACTTGGGTGATTGCTTACGGTTTTCTCTTGATTTAGTAAAATCCCGTGAAAGAATCTATTTCCCGGTTTAATCATAGAGTTATAAAATCCGTGTAATCTGTTAACATGTCTACCAACGTTCCTACTATCATCTCCACTGTTGCAGAGGATGTTCAAGCGGTGGGTCGATACTCGTCCACCCATGCTTGACAGAAATGACTACGATTCTTGGGCTCAACGAATCAGATTGTACTGCCTTGGAAAGGAAAATGGTGTCAACATTCTCAAATCCATTGATGAAGGACCATATCGAGTTGAGACGACTAGAGACATACTTGATACTAATGAAGATGGTACTCTTGTTTACGGAATGGACAGACCTAAAATGTATGATGAGCTTGATGATAAGGAGAAAAAGAGATTCGATGCAGATATCGGGGCTTCAAACATTGTTCTTCAAGGTCTTCCTAAAGACATCTACAAGCTGATCAATCACAACACCGATGCAAAGGCAGTTTGGGATAATGTTAAGATGCTTCTCTCGAGGTTCGAATTAACTATGGAAGACAGAGAATCACAACTCTATGGCGAATTTGAACACTTCAAGATGAAACCAGATGAGAGTGTCTATGAGTACTATGTGAGATTTCATAAGTTAGTGAATGACATGAGGAACATCAGAATGACTATGCCTAACATTCATCTGAACTCAAAATTTGTGAACAACATGAATCCCGAATGGCACAAGTTTGTCACCGCTGTGAAGCTCACTAAAGGATTGAAGAATACAAACTATGAGCAACTCTATGCCTTCCTCCTTCAGAATGAGAGACATGCTATGTTTGAAAAATTGATTCTCAATCAGTTCAAAACCAACCAGGGAGAGACAAGCTCGTCTAATGACTCAACTGCCTTCTACTCAAACATCGGAATCACAACCAAAGCTTCACAAGTCATACCCTTGGGTAATGGTAATCACAAACTCATTCCTGATCCTATGTTCAAACAAGTTGATGCTGATGCACACGTGGGTAACTTCATTAATCAACTAGCTCTTCTGATTAGTCAAAACATGAATTCTCTCCCACAAACCAACAACAACCTCGAACAACATCTAACCCACACAATCAAGCCACTGTTAAAGATGGAAGGATCGTGGTGCAACCAGTTCAGGAAAGACAGTATGATCAGGGAAGAGGTGGAGCTGGTAGAGGTTATGTTGGCAATCGAATCGAGGAAGGAATGGTAACCAAGGTCAAGCTAAGCCAATCAAATGTTATAACTGTGGTGGTGAGGGACACATTGCAAGGAACTGCACATCTCCAAAGCGTCCACAGAATGCTGATTACTTCAGAGATAAGATGCTGCTTGTACAAGCTCAGGGACAATGGTGCTGCGTTGGATGAAGAGGAATTGTTGTTTCTAGCTGAGGGCAATGCCAAGACCTATGATGCAGATGTGGATGAGCGGCCTATTCAGGAGATAGGTCACAATCATCAGAATGCCTTTCAAGTCGCAGATTGTGATGCATACGACTCTGATGTGGATGATGGACCTACGGCACACACAATTTTTATGGCTAGCATTTCTCCAATGGTTTCTCCCAAGGTCTCTTCTTCACCACTAGCTGGCCCATCCCAAGACAAACTCATCTCAAAGGTATTAAAACTATACGATAATGCTGATGTGCAAAAGATGCATGACAAAGTACAATCAACTGAAACTATTGAATCAAATGTTGAAAATATGGGTAATATCGAAATTGTCCCATATGATCAATATGTGAAACAAAGTGAAAGTGAAGTTGTACCAAGTGATGCATCTTCTGCATTCAACAATGACTATGTTTTTGATGAATACACTGCATGTGCCCCTGATGATTCCGTAATTTCTGAACTAAATGCCTATAAAGAACGTGTTGCTATTTATGAACAACGTGCTAAATTTGAGTTGACCACTCGTGAGCAGGAAATGGATGACCAAGTGCGTACATTCATTAGAAAAAGTAATTTTAGAGAAGAAGTATTGAAACAAGAATTAAATTCCTTGCAAGAAAAACTTTCTAAAAAGCTAAGCAAAAACAAGAACTTCAAGAAAATGTGAAAATGCTTAAGCAAGAATTTAATGCAAAGGAATCAAAACTCTTGAGAGATTTTTCTAATCTGAAAACTTTGAAAAACAAACTTGAAAACAAGTTGTACATACAAGGAAACACCATTCAGACTGCTCACATGGTCACTGAACATAGATTTCTAAGCGATAAGCATAGTGTTCCCATTATTGATAAACCCAACCCTGTGTACGGAAAGATAGCTAAAGCAGCTCAAAGTGTGATCTATGATGGCAATGAGATTCTTAAACCTAGACAGAAACCTAGTTGCGTTGAGTGCACTGAGGAAGATAAGAAATCGGATGAAGTCACTAGGGAAAGGATGAACAAAAATTAGATGATCCTAAATGCAAAGAGAAAAAAATAATTATCACTCCCCATGACTACAAGAAGGAAAACTGGATTTCCTTGAACATGTTTAAGCCTCAGACATTGTTGACTCCCGAACAAGTTTTCTGGAAAAGGATTTAGATAAGCAGAAAGCTGAAAATATTGTTGAAACAAACCCTCCCCTATGGAAAATGCCTAGAGCGACTGTGTATCCTCCTAATACACCAATGCATCTTGTTCCTAGAAAATTTGCCACTAAAAGCAAGACCTTAATTAGCCAATATGTTATATTTCAACTATTTGTTGATTTTGAGAAAACTTGCAAGAAAAGGATCACACCCACGGTATAACGGAAGGAGAAAGGGGTTTTGAGCAAATGAAAGAATGTTATTTAACTGAGGTCATGCCTTTCTTTAAACTGATGAAAGATCACTTTGAGAGTCTTAAAAAGGGGATAGAAACTGATATCAAGGGAATAGAAAAGGAATTTGATGCAATGGTAGTTGAAGTTAGTGATTATGAGCATGCACTAAAATATAATGAGATTGAGAGGAAGAACTTGCATACCTTAAATGAGACTCTTATTACTGAATGTGTTGCTCAAGATATCTTTTTCACTGCTTCAAATTGCTCTATTAATGCTTCCAAATTTCATGAACTATCTGTGGCCCTGAAAGTCTCCCATGATCGTGTCATTGAGCTTGAAAAAACTAATTCTAAACTAAACGAGAAAATTGAACTGGATGATCACGACAATTTGGTTAAACATTTTTCTAAACTGGAAGTTGAGCATTTTAATTTACAACTAAAATATCAACATCTTAAAGAAAATGTTAAAACTTCAAATATCAAGACATCCTCGATGCTCCAGAGTTTGATGCAGTTTTTCAAATTAACAAGCGTGATGAACAGATTCAAGCTCAGTGCAACACGATCAGAAAGTTGAAAGCCCAAATCTCTCAATTAAAGGGTCAAACGAACAATATGACAGGCTCCCAAATCCCTCCTCCTTTAGATTCTCAGAATTCTCAAACTTTTCATCTTCAAAACTTAGTTGATGCCTTACAAAAGGAAAACGAGAGTTTTCTAGAAGAAAATGAAAAAGTTAAACGACATTTTAAAGAGTTATATGATTCAATGAAAGTCACCCGTGACCAAAACAACGAAAAAATAACGTCTCTACAAAAGGAAATTGAGAATCTGAGAAGTCAGGGAAATGGGAAACTGCCACTTGTTTTCAATAAGAATGTTGTCTCAAAGTCACCCTTAGACTGCAAATACACTGTGACAGTTAAATATATTCCTCCTCATCTTAGGAATAATGAACATGCTTTTCATGAATACTGTGCTCACCTTAAGGATAGTCTAGAATGTCTCCGTGAGATTGTCGAAGAGGATTTCATTAACAAACCTCTTGATAGTGAAATTAGGTTTGCTTGCCTCCAGCCAAACGATCTCAAGAGTTGCTAGAATGTGTAATTGCACATGTCCCAAATCCTTAACCTTAGGTGCAAAAGGCAAAGCTGTGATGCCTTGTTCTATGCCTAGTGCCAAGCAAGAAATCCGTTCTATGCCCAGTCTTAAGAAAGGAAACACTAATGTGCCTTCAAGTAGTTCAGATTCCATATATGTTAGTGCTAAGAAAGTGAACTTTAGTGTGCCTGCAAAAAGCTCAAATCACAGTCTTAAGAAAGTATACACTAATGTGCCTTCTAGTACTTGAGATCCTTGCACATCAAGTTCAGGAATGCAAAAATTAGATCAACCAACTAATGTTCCCATTCCCTCTACAGGAGTAATCGTGACTTTAAAGGCGAGCAGGTCAAAGTCCCAAGACAATACAAGGAATGATAGGACCTTGCAAGCTAAGAATGTGCATTGGAAGAGAGTAGAAGACCAATCTAGGAACTTTAAGCTTGAGTTGAATAAAACGAATCGTGTTGATTCTAGTATTAGCCTTAGGCGTACTGTAATTAATTCGAATTCGGATACTATTTGCAAACCTTGTAATGATGTCTGCTTGAATTCTGTTGCTAATCATGAATGTGGTGTGAATGCTTTGTCTAATGCTGTCCAAATGCCAGTTAAAATTGTTAATGCTAATAATCGTGCAAATAAGGCAATAAGGCAAAACAAAGATTGTTAGAAAACAATGGAAACCCACAGGAAGAACTTTTATAAAGATAGGTTATTATTGGATACCTTTTGGCCATAAGAATAATCAGTTTTTTTCTCAAACTGCTAAGATTATGCCCACTAGAAAATGGATGCCTACTGGTAGAACTATTCCCTTAAGAAGTGAACATACTTTGAATAGGTCAAATACAGACACCAGCATTGCATCTATTCCCAATGATTCCATTGCTTCTACTTCGGATATGGATGTTTCTGTTTCTGATGTGGGTGTTCCAATTACTGTTACTAACCAAGTGGAACCCATTCTTGCATGGGGATCCCAATTATCCAGTTATCCATTCTTGTCGGTGTTCAACTGCAGATCGTTCAAATCGTTCTGTGGTACCGGACTCAGGTTTCCAAGCATATGACTGGAGAACGGTCGCGGCTCATGAACTTCGTGAGCAAATTCATCGGGACTGTTAGATTCGGTAATGATCATTTCGGTGCAATTATGGGTTATGGTGATTATGTTGTTGGTGATAGTGTTATCTCTAGAGTATACTATGTGGAAGGTCTTGGGTCATAATCGTTCTCTGTTGGTCAATTCTATGATTCTGATCTAGAAGTAGCCTTTAGAAAACATACTTGTTTTGTTAGAGAACTTAATGGTAAGGAACTGTTAAAAGGAACTCGTGGTTCAAATCTTTACACCATCTCTATCGATGATATGATGAAGTCTTCTCCAATTTGCTTGTTATCAAAGGCTTCGAAAACAAAGTCATGGTTATGGCATCGACGTCTCAATCACTTGAACTTCGGCACCATCAATGATCGCTCCAGAATGGACTTAGTTGTAGGTTTACCTCGACTAAAGTATGAAAAGGATCATCTTTGTTCAACATGCCAATTGGGCAAAAGCAAAAAGTTTGCCCACAAACCCAAACCTACTAACTCTGTCACAGAAGTTCTTCATATGATTCATATGGATTTATGTGGACCAATGAGGGTGCAGAATATCTTTGGGAAGAAATATGTGTTAGTTGTGGTTGATGATTACTCTAGATTCACCTGGGTCAAGTTCTTAAGGACAAAGGATGAAACTCCTGATATCATCATCAAACTCATCAAATAGCTGCAGGTTCGACTTAACAAAACCGTCGAGAATTATCGAGAGACAATGGAACTGAGCTTGTCAACAAACAACTTAGTGAATTCTATGAAAGCGTTGGAATCAGCCATCAAAGAAGTGTTCCACGAACTCCTCAACAGAACGGTGTAGTTGAAAGACGAAATCGAACTCTTGTTGAAGCCGCTAGAACAATGCTGATTTACTCAAAGGTTCCAATGTTTCTCTGGGCTGAAGCAATTGCCACTGCATGCTACACACAAAATCGTTCCCTGATTCACACTGTACATGGAAAAACTCCATATGAACTTGTCCACAACAGAAAACCTAATCTCTCTTTCCTTCGTGTGTTTGGTGCATTGTGTTATCCAACTAATGAGGGTCAAGACTTAGGCAAACTTAGGGCTAAAGCTGACATTGGAGTATTTGTAGGATATGCACCAAACAAAAAGGGATACCGAATCTACAACAAAAGAACCCGAAATATCATGGAAACAATTCACGTTACGTTTGATGAGTGACGGTCAAATGGCTCTGGACAATCCAGCTCAGGACCCGCACTTCAAAACAGTCCCATTGGTTCATCCCTTGTTCCAAACTCTTCTCAAGAAACTCCATATGTACCTCCATCTGAAGATGATTTAAAGAAATTGTTTGATCCTATGTTTGATGAACTGTATGATTCAATTACTAATGAGGTGTTGATCCCTACAAAAGAGGATGCTCATATTCCTGTGAATGAAGTCAATCCTTCAGTCTCAATATCTTTAAGTCAAGAAGCACCTGCTGCTGATCCTTCGGTCTCATCAACAAATCATCATTCTTCAAATGTACATCATGGAAATGTTTCGGGCATCAATGATGAAGTTAATCCCTTTGCTACTCCTGAAGATGCTCCATTTGAAAACATATTTACTCCTGAATCATCATCAGAACCATCTTCTTCAGGAGACATCGACTCAGCTACCTCAGTCCCTCAACAACTGCCACATGAACACCTCAGAAAATGGACTCACGATCATCCATTAGACAACATCATTGGAAATCCCTCTCGTCCTGTATCCACACGGAAACAACTTGCAACCGATGCCTTATGGTGCTTCTTCAACTCCGTACTCTCTAAGATCGAACCAAAAGATGTTAAAACCGCCATGAATGAAAATAGTTGGTTCAATGCTATGCAAGATGAAATTCATGAGTTTGATCGACTAGATGTATGGGAATTAGTACCTGCTCCAGATTGTGCTATGATTATTGCTCTAAAATGGATCTTCAAAGTGAAACTTGATGAGCATGGTGATGTGTTGAAGAACAAGGCTCGATTAGTTGCTAAAGGATACCGTCAAGAGGAGGGTATAGACTTTGAAGAATCTTTTTGGCTAATGCTGCAAGTAAGAACATGGTAGTCTATCAAATGGACGTAAAGACGGCATTCCTGAACGGAGATCTTAAAGAAGTCGTCTACGTCAGCCAACCTGAAGGATTTGTAAATCAAGAGCATCCTACTCACGTTTATCGTCTGAAGAAGGCTCTTTATGGTTTAAAGCAAGCTCCAAGGGCATGGTATGATACTTTGTCAAAGTTTCTTCTATCAACCGGATTTAGCAAAGGAGCAGTTGATCCTACATTGTTCACCAGGAAGTCAGGCAAACATTTAACTCATGTTCAAATTTATGTTGATGATATTATTTTTGCCTCGACTGACCCAATGGAATGTGATCGTTTTCTAATGAAATGAGTTCAAAATTTCAAATGTCAATGATGGGACAAATGTCATTTTTCTTGGGATTACAAATTTCACAAAGTCCCGGAGGCATTTTCATAAATCAATCTAAATATGCAACTGAGATCTTAAAGAAATTTGGATTTGATTCATGTGACCCTGTTGACACTCCCATGATTGATCGAACCAAACTAGATGAGGACCACTCGGGGATCATGATTGACCAAACAAAATATCGTAGTATGATTGGATCCCCGATGTACCTCACAGCTAGTAGACCAGACATCTTGTTCGCTGTTTGCATGTGTGCTAGATACCGGGCTAAGCCTACTAAAAAGCACCTTGAAGCGGTTAAACGGGTCTTTCGGTATCTCCAAGGAACCATCAATATGGGACTTTGGTACCCGAAGGACACCGGTATGTCACTAACGGCCTATGCAGATGCCGATCATGCAGGTTGTCAAGATACTCGTCGAAGTACGTCTGGAGGTGCTCAGTTTTTGGGTGATAAGCTTGTGAGCTGGTCTTCAAAGAAGCAAATGAGTACTTCTATTTCCTCTACAGAGGTGAATACATAGCCATGTCATCTTGTTGTGCTCAAATCCTATGGATGAGATCTCAATTATCGGACTATGGCTTTGAATTCAACAAAATCCCTCTGTACAGTGATAATAAAAGTGCTATTGCTCTCTCATGCAACAACGTTCAACACTCAAGAGCAAAGCATATCGACATTCGACATCATTTCATCAGGGAACAAGTGGAAAAAGGTGTGGTGGAACTCTATTTTGTGAGATCTGAATATCGGTTAGCAGACATCTTCACCAAAGCTCTTCCAAGAGAACGTTTTGAGTTCATACTTCCTCGACTAGGCTTGAAAAGCTTTCAACCAGAAACACTCAAACGTCTTCGGGAGGAAGACGAGGAGTAAAGGTCTATCTTCATCTATCTCTTGTATATATCTATTCGAAAATCAAAATACAAAATTATAAAACCTTCAAAATCCATAAAAATCTGAAAAATTCGAAAAATCTTCAAAAATATTGTCATTTTGTCATGCGTTTTCTCGGTTCGATAATATCTACGGTCTTTGTGCTGTCATTCAAAGAATGACACGGGACTTTAGATGTTGTTCGAATTCCAAAAAAAAAAAAAATCAAAAAAATTATTTTTGGGAGAAAGAGAAACAATAGTTTATTGTCATTTCAGGCAATAACCCGCTTTTTAAAAGAAAGAACAGAGCCATACTTTATCATGTTTTCAAAATTCCATGCTCTGATTCTTTAAACATTTATCTGCTGAAAACTAACTGCTTTGAAAAATAACTCAGTCTCTATTTTTGATAATCATCTGGACTTATTTGTCAAAATATCAATCTCTCAATCAACAACCTATGTCATTGATTGAGGGGGAGAATGATTTCAATTAAATTAAAAAGTTATTTGGCATTCAATTGTTTTCAAAAGATATTCATGCATGTTTTATCAATGGAGTTTAAAGTCTTAAAATCCGATCATTATCAGTTAAAACGCTTTCATAATCAAGTCACAATTCTCCTTAAAAGCTTTCAAAATCAATTTAAATCTATAAGAGATCACAAATCTCAAATGATTTGATAATTGTGATCGGGGAGAATGTGTGATTTAAATTGGATTTAAACTGATAATTCGGTAAATGGTTTTATAAGGATGTACAAGCTCTCCTTCCCACATGTGACAAACGATTTCAAATTTTCCATGCACATGTTGAGGGGAGCATCTATCTTAAACCTATGATTTGAAACGTGATAACTTATCTCAAGGTGCAGGTTCCTCTAGTATGTGCAAAACTCTTTTCAAATCTCGAGGCACATATTGAGGGGGAGCAAAATCATGAAAACCTCATCCTTCCCCAAAATGCTTTATCTACTTGATTCGATTAGGGAAGTGATGTTGATATTTTTTAAAAATGGTAATCAAAGAAGTTAATTCTTTCTCTTGCCTCCGTGTGGAAAACTATTTCAAATACTTGATTCACATGTTGAGGGGGAGTTCTTCTTCTAAAAATATCAAAAACAATTCAGGTACAAAATGCTTTGATAAAATATCATAAGTATCTGGATTGATTTTCAAATGGTTTTCAATTGGTTCCTATGGCAGATGAACAATACCAAAAAGACCGACCAACTTTACATTATGTATGGTGATATAAGGACGATAAGGTTAGGTATGTGTTCCCATGATCCGCCAGAACCGGAGGGATCTACCCAGGGACTATCCACTAGTTAGTGTAGAGTTCTTAGGTATGATGATAAAAGGAGAAAAATGAGATATGGGAAGAGTGCGGACTGAGACTGAGCAAGTACTGGAATAAACCCAACAAGGTTCTTGCTATGAAGTCTCGGTAAGCACTGAAGGGGTTGAAGAATTAAAAAGAATTGAATGAGAAAAGGGTGAAAACAAATAGCCCTCCATTTATTCAACCTTAGGGCAGAAACCGGGTTCAATTCATATGCTCCTGATGGTAACATCGGTATTGAAGACAAGACGTCATGGACCCAGTGACGCACTGCACTTCAACTTTCCAAACCACTCAAGTTCCTCTTAAAAGGACTTGTTTCATTCTCACGGGGAACCGACATTATCTATCGACTTTCTCTTAGAGATTGTTGATATTGAAGAAGGAGACCCTCTCCCTAGTCTCCGATATAGGATCCAAATATGCACAAATTGAGTCTAGAGCCGCGAGATCATCAATAAATCTCATTAGGACACTTTCAATGAAGACTCTCTGTTTCACACAATGTGGAAAGAGAGATTATATCTTGAGTCCTACGCATTATCCTTGTGGTATTGCCAGAACATCTGAGTGATGTGTTTACATATTCACTGTGAAGATGGAAAGCCTTCTGGAGCCAACATCTAACAAGCTCCTGGTAGGTGGCATGTGAGATCTATTATATAGATCAACCATGTGACAACTGAACGGAAACAATGGGGCGATTCAATCTTTTGAATCAATCCGGTTCAGGTTATGGATTGACGGATACCTTTGAAAAACCGGTCTTTGTGCTTTAAAACTCTTTTCATAAGCACGTCGACCGTGTACTAATTTTTCAAATCAAAAGGTGTTTTATGATTGATAATTGATTTTCATTAAAACCTTTGTTATATTGCAAAAACAATTTCTATTGAGCAATACACGATTGTTTTTCAAATCTCTTTTCATCAATCAGTGGACGTAAATTCGCTTGTTCACTCACTCCGTGTTGTCTTCTTTGAGACGTTCCGGTTTGAGAACAGCTAGAGCACCTGCGAAACCCTGTCAAGGAAATTCTTCGAATTATACGATCATAGGCAGTACTTGTACTGATCAACGGGGAACCGTGGGCCGTGTACCTCAATTCATCAAAAGTGATCAAAGACACTTTCGTGCGCTTTATTGCTAACTGTTTTATGCGGGTACACCCCGACGTTTGCAGCTGATCAGAATGAAGCGGTCAATCCATAGCCGCATGCTCACACAACACATTCATATCAAAAGAAATCATGATTGGTGCATCAATGACTCTGATATTCTAACTCCATGCTTCTCCTACGCTGCTGCCAATATCATGAATCAACGAATGCTTCCGCTACTCTGATGAGAAGATATCATGATCCGGAATGTGAGCATGTCGGTCCGAATGTCACAACATCACATAATACCAACACCACAATGGATGTATCGGAGATTTTCTATTAGCTGATGATCTCAAAAGCTGGCTCAACATTATTATCACGTGGATCATTAAAAGACCTCCACTTGGATTAACCAAACATGCAATGAGTGGAATCAATGACTACGAGCTTGGGAGCAAAGTACTACATCAAGAATGCAAGATCAATTGTTAATGTAATATCTGATTGTATTCAATGTCATTTTAGTATATGGTTGAGGTGACCTCCCTTAGGGGGAGATTGTTAGGAATTAGAAATTCCCGGTATTAAAGAGTCGGTCACCTCAAGTATATGTAATCGTTAGAATGCTCGTAGTCATAGTTATATTTAGTTAAGTAGTATTTTGTTAAGTAACACCGTGGAGGACGGACGGGTCTTTACCCATTGTATGCCTGATCCACAGCCCGTTGTGTGGCGTTTTATGTAAGACTATAAATACTCTCTACCTCCCAAGGTAGAGAGTTGGAGCTCATAATAATATCTTTCACTTTCTCTCACTAAGTTCCCTAAACCTCTAACTTTCTCTCTCTAGAATTCCACTTATACGCCCACTTGTGTTAATGGTTTGATGTGTTTGTGAAATCCAATATCCAACAAAAATGATCCTCCTATGCAGGCACCCCATGGTAGGGGGTGGCTGCATTTTTGCATGGGGTGCCTCAATTTCCGTGCCAATTATTAGTACCAATGATTGATTTCTCGATTTCCGTGCCAAGTTTTTTTACAACTTATTTTTACCACTTATACCACTTATTTTTACAAGTTTTTTTTACAGTTTTTTGTACATGTTTTTATTAGTTTTACAAGTTTTTTATAACTTTTTTACAATTTTTTTTTTTTGGTTTTACAATTTTACAAGTTTTTTATAACTTTTTTAACAAGTTTTTTATAACTTTTTTTACAAGTTTTTTTTTGGTTATTCAAGTTTTTTTATGCTATAAATTCAGTTTTAAATTTTTTTAAAAAACCGTAGTCGGAAAATTTTTGAGGCTCAGTTCGAAGGTTGCAAAAGTGAGATTTTATCTCACTTTGCCGTCCATTCAGTTTTCATCATCTCCTCGGAATGCCCCGGATCACGACTACCCCAAAATGCCCCGGATCTGAATTTCTCGCCGGAAAACAACTTCGAGTTAACCGGCATATCACCACAACAAAACCGGCCTATTCGCTTTCCTCCACAAGGTTTCGATTATCAATCACAACTACCCCAACCAAATCAAAACCAAAACGCGTTTTATTTTAACCGTCCTTTTGTCCCACCGCAACGTTCTTACCACGATTACCGGCAAGAACCTAGTGGGTCGTCGTACCATCCAAACATGGACTTCATTTATCCTTCTCAACCGTATCAACCTTATTCCCCAATTCGAAGCACTAATCTAGACATAAATTTGGAAGATTGGATGCCGGAGTATCCGACACAAAACTACCCAAGTCAAGATGCTTCGATGGGACAAGGTTCGGGTCACGGTTCGCACCACGGTTCGTTCCATGGTTCCATTCCCGTTGATGATTCTGATGATGAGAAAACCGCTTCCGCTGAAGAGATGTCCCCCATCAAACCAAAGCAGCCATCTAGATGTGCTTCAAAGGCCAAGGACAAAGCCAAGAAGCCGGAAACAAGAAATGGGAAAGACAAGAAGCCTGCAGAGCCATGGACAAAGGAGGAAGAGGTGGTGCTTTGTAAAGCTTGGGTTTATGTGTCGGAAAACGCGGCGAGAGGAAACGCCCAGAACCGCTTCAAGTTTTGGGAGGCAGTGATCGACTACTTTAAGAAAGAAACTGGCAAAGACCGAACCTATGACTCAATCACTACCAAATGGAAGAGCAGGATTTGTAATAGGGTTGGAAATTATTGTGCTATCATGGAGAATATCAAGAATACCCATGGAAGCTGTGAGAATGATATCGACGACACTTCAAAAGCTCTTAGAGAATACCGTATGACGTACGGTCATGATTTCACTTTGGAGGAGTGCTACGAGGTTTTAAAGGGTCATGCTGCTTGGAAGGACGTTGAGTTGCCGGCTTTCGAAACGAATAGTCGGAAGAAAACAAATGGTTCTACCACTACCTCTGGTTCAACCCAAGCTCGTGATCCTTTCGATGTCCAAGACATTGATGATTCTCGCTGAGGAAGGGATAGAGAATCACGACCGGCTGGTCGTGACAAAGGAAGGAAGAAAGCATCCTCCCGCTCTCGATGATGATGATGTTCCATCGACTCATTTATGAAATCGTGGGGGCAAAACTTTCTTCAACACCAAGAAGTCAAAAGGGATAAAGGTAAGAATAAGGAGGGTTTAGAAGATACTTGGTTACGGTTGAGGGAAAAGAGCTCGAGAGAAAAAAGAAAAACTGGAGCTCATGAGGGTATTAAAACAGGAGTCCGACATCAACTTCTACAACACCTCAATCGACCCAAAATTGACCGGCCGCCAACTAGAAGAATTGGAGAAAGTTAAGGCAGCAATCAAAGCACGTTACAATTTAGATTATTAGTTTAAGTATTGTAGTGTTTATTTTAATTTCGTATTGTAATGTTTTTTTTTTTAATTTCGTAATGTAATGTTTTTTTAATTTGAATAAAATTTAAATTTAATGTTAAAAATGTTTGAATTAAAAAATAAAAAAAATAATAAAATAAAAAATCTTTGGGTCGTCGACTGGGGCATCCACGGGTTCGCCCCGCGTCGCTGGAGAGAGAAAGCGATGACGCTGGATGACCCAGGTTGTCTCAGGTCACGACTGGGACTAGCCTAAAATAGATATGTTTCTTTGTACGTGACTGTGTAGATATTTTGATTGTGAGATAGCGTGATTTGAGGGATATGGATGTTTGACTCTGTGAGACTGTGAGGGTTGGTTTCAGGAAGTCAATCATCAACTTGAACGATTTTGGAATTTATATTACTACACGCAAGTTTTCGGCTTGAGCTTATGCTAGAATAATTTTGATTTGTTTTAACATGACAAATATACAAATTGAGTTTTATCCAAACGTATTTTTTTTCTCTAGTAACACTTGTGTTATTGTGTATGGTGTTTTGATGTATGCATGTAACAAACAACTAAACGGTGTACGATATACGGGGAGTTCGATAAAACTAAAATTTTCATAGAATACTTTAAAACTTAGTTTAATTTTTTCTTTTTTATCAATCTATTGTTGATGTAGCATACGAAATATAAAACTGATAGGGACATACTAAATACCATTTACTGTTCATCTAAGCGTCGGGTTAGATGAATCTCTGCCGTCCGATTAACCCATTTATCATTTGTTCATTCACTAGATAAACTCGGATCAATTTTAGACCGATCCGAAAAAAGCAATTTAAACCCGCTCCTTACCTACCCTCTCTCACAATTGCACGTTAACTTGCTCCGATTAACCGGATCTGGATGAAAATCCAATCCTCATGTACGGTCGTCTATATTTTTTAAGTGTAAGTGTGTGTACGAGTGGATTATATTTTGCCACCTACTTTCTACGAGAGTACTTACACCCGATCTAACCACACGATATCTTTTCTCCTTCTATTTATCAATTCAACTACGTTCTATGTGTGTTATAAAAAAATTGCCTGTAACAACCCGTAAAATTTCAAACAAATTTTAATAATAAACTATAGTAATTATATCCTTAAGTTTCACCCTTGGATTTTTCCGAGCCTATTTGAACCGAGAACGATAGATTTTCTCGTAAAACATAAAAACCGACTCTCAATACGTACCGACACCACATTGGGTTAAATTCGATAATTACTTTTTAGAGTCAATACTTTTGATTTTATTTTAACGTTCCCAGAAATGTAATTCACGTATTTTTACCAAACCAAGATACCGCGATTAAATTCTAGCTCAACGGAACACGAAATACACGAGAAATAATAAAATTTAAACATATCTCTTTTAATTATATACTACATGTCACCCACTACATTCTTATCCCATATTTACTTTTGATGAACAACACCCATTCACACACACTATTTCCTGTACGTTATTTTTCTTTCTTTTTTTTCGCTCCCAAGTACCACAGTCAAACACATGATAAATAAAAGCGTGGCCTACGCATGCACCCCATGAAATCCTTGGCAGGCACCTCAAGTAGGGTGGACCCCATTCCTGACCGTACGGCGCCCTTTTTTTTTTTTCTTTTTTTTTTAAATAATTGTGTGTGTAGTGTTTTTTATAGTGTATTTAATTTGTGTAGTGTATAGTGTGTATAGTGTATTTAATTTGTGTAGTATTTTTTTATGTATAGTGTATTTAATTGTGTAGTGTTTTTATATGGTATTTATTTTACGTTGTGTTTTTTAATTGTGTATAACAACAAATGTTAGACATTAAAACATTAAACAAGTATAACAACAAATGTTACTAATATTACAATAAAATATTAGACATTAAAACATTAAACAAGTATAACAACAAATGTTTTCTATATTACAACGAAATCTACTCCACATGAAGATTATTAATGTCATGTATAAGCTCATAGAGTATTACCACTCGGTACCGACATGCGTGATCAACCTGGATTTGCAATTCCAGTGATTTCCAACGCCTTTATTTTTGCCTCAAGCAACAAATTGTTTTCAGCAATATGATGTTGATCGTTGTATCTTTGTTTCGCAATAGTTTGAGCAATCAAGGCGTTGAAGAGCTTCACCAAAGTACTTTTGTTGAAATATTTCCTTCCACAGGAAGTATCGACACCCATAGTCTTTAGTCCTGGCATTTACATGACGAAACAAGTATAAGAAATGTATTCTAAACAAACAAGTTATTGATATATTTACGCAAATAAGCAAACGTTTAATTATTTACCTTTGACAAAGGACATGCATAATACTTGCACCACAAGTTTTGGGCTTGTGAGATGTTCTTTCAATTATTAATCCACGTTGACAACCACACAAGTAAGGATTTTCTTGTTGCATCTGGCCAAAAGAATTTGTACAATTATTCACAACATAAATTAGTAATATCATGGTTCACAAACTTAGAAGCTTCGAATACATAAATAACCAATCTTGTTATAGATTAATAGTTGATACATGGTTCACAAAATTACAATATAACTAGAAACATAAGATCAATCACGCCCGGGGCGTAGTCGCTCCAATGATGCTGCCATCTGTCCCACACGAGACTCTAACTCTGAAATGCGTCTCCTCAATCCGGTCAATCTTCGCTCGTACTTGTCAACGCGAGACGGCTGTAACAAAAGATGAGGAAGAACCGGAGGACGGTGTATAAAATTGTCCTCATCTGCCGCTGGAGATATAGCGGAGAGGGGAGGCACATAAGATAGTGAAGAAAGCACATAATCTGGACTCTCAACACGAGCGGGTGTGTGGTTGACACAATGAATGTCCCTCCACTGAATGTCATCCGATTCCTGTAACAAAAGATGAGGAAGAACCGGAGCAGGAGCAGAAATCTGTAACAAAAGATGAAGATAACCCGCGGGTAATATTGTTCTTGTATCACCAACTTAACACATTCCAACACCCATTTGAAATTTGGCTTTTTTTCCTTGTCCAAAAAGCTAAACGCCATTGAGAATGTTGTGTTTGTTGGAGTAACCCCAACAACTGTAAAGAATGGCAGTTTAAACATGTTGGTGTTGTATGTGGAGTCCATCAGCATGATTTCCGGATATGTTGTCCACAGGGCATATGACGTCGGGTGAACAAAAAATAATTCATCGAGCTCATTTGTGTGGTCATTTATCCTAGGGTAATATGTATAACCTTTAATACGCTGAAATGTACTAAAAGCAGCTTGTATCGGAGTCAAATCACCACGACTGTCGCGGAAGTATCTTTTCTTGTGCATTATACACCATTTTAATGGTAGACACGTTATTAGGATCCATCTCTTTTAGTGAAGAAAGTATAATTCGTGGTGCTACATGCTGTTTTGTCATCTGCCTCACAAAAACTAACTCACGTTTTTTTAATCGCATGGCCTGTGAAAAACCATGGAACGAGTCTGGAAAATTATGATTATGCCCTGGACACTTAACCCTCAATATCCAACCATTAAAACGTTTTATAAATTTCGCTAATAATCTGAATGGGCAATTAATTTTTTCGGTACTAGTCTGCCGTTGAAGTTCATCTTCTAAACCTTCACGTGAAGACGTCCCATGTCTAGAACACAAAAATTCGATAGAGTACTTATAGCCTCTATCTGTTTTACTTTTTCCAATAACAATAACAAAACCAATCGATTCAGCAGTAGATCGCACATAGTTTCTCTGTCTTTTGCTGGTGATATTCGTCCTTTGCTGGCAAAACTATCTATCTCTCTCTCTCACTTGGTGGTATTACCACTCTCTCTCTAACAAAATTTTAGATCTTATGATTTTTGATCTAAAATCGTTGATCTAACAAGTGTAAAACTTATTAGATCTTGAATCTGAATCGGCATATTGTTAAGACGTGGTGGTTTTGTGACTAGTATCTTATTCGTTGTTACAGTTTTTTGATCTGAAATCTTTTTGATCTAACAAGTTTTACACTTGTTAGATCTTGAAGCTATGGTGGTTTTGTGACTGGTATATTTTTCGTAGTTAAAGTTTTTAGATCTGAAATATTTTTTCGATCTTGAAGCTGTGGTGTTTTGGAAATAATCTTGAGGTTGGTAAAAAAAAACTTTACTTTTTTTGATTATTTGAAAAGATTTCAGATCTAAAAACTTTGATCTAACAAGTTTTACACTTGTTAGATCTTGAAGCTATGGTGGTTTTGTGACTGGTATATTTTTCGTAGTTAAAGTTTTTAGATCTGAAATATTTTTTAGATCTTGAAGCTGTGGTGTTTTGGAAATAATCTTGAGGTTGGTAAAAAAAAACTTTACTTTTTTTGATTATTTGAAAAGATTTCAGATCTAAAAACTTTGATCTAACAAGTTTTACACTTGTTAGATCTTGAAGCTATGGTGGTTTTGTGACTGGTATATTTTTCGTAGTTAAAGTTTTTAGATCTGAAATATTTTTTCGATCTTGAAGCTGTGGTGTTTTGGAAATAATCTTGAGGTTGGTAAAAAAAAACTTTACTTTTTTTTGATTATTTGAAAAGATTTCAGATATAAAAACTTTGATCTAACAAGTTTTACACTTGTTAGATCTTGAAGCTATGGTGGTTTCGTGACTGGTATATTTTTCGTAGTTAAAGTTTTTAGATCTGAAATATTTTTTAGATCTTGAAGCTGTGGTGTTTTGGAAATAATCTTGAGGTTGGTAAAAAAAAAACTTTACTTTTTTTGATTATTTGAAAAGATTTCAGATCTAAAAACTTTGATCTAACAAGTTTTACACTTGTTAGATCTTGAAGCTGTGGTGGTTTTGTGACTGGTATATTAATATGTTTCATTATGTTTTGCATGTTTGTGGTGCCTGCATAGCATGACCCTTGAAGGCCTACGCAGGCACCCCATGAAATCCTTGACAGGCACCTCATTTAATCCTGGTCATTACTGGATGGTAAAGTGATTCACTTTGCAACTTTAATGAAAAAAACTTAGTGTTTTGGTATAAAAAAATTTCATTACTGGATGGTAAAGTGACCATTCAAGGTCATTTTGCAACTTTAATGAAATAAAATTGAGTTAAAAAAAAGCAATGATGATTTTTTTAAAAAAATAAAAAGAGTTTTGGTAAGCAAACTGAATTTGCGTACCAACATGAGCTATAAAGCTAATAATCTGAGCCTATTGATAAGTTTACTTTGTGTGTTAAATGGTGAACTAGACATAGACATGGTTGTTGCTTGTTGTTGTTGATCTGACCACTAGTTGCCGTTGTTGGTTGATTGTTGATCTGGACCACTTGTTGGTGTTGTTGCTTTCACCTGGGATTATATGGGGTGCCTGCCTAGGATTATATTGTTGTTGGTTGATTGTTGTTGGTGTTGTTGCTTTCACCTGGGATTATATTGGGTGCCTGCCTAGGCCACGCCTTTGAGAATCTTAGTACATTGCCTTTGAGAATCTTGTGAACTTTTGCAGTACCTGGTAACTTGTGAGAATCATGTTCAAAACGTGTAACTTGTGAAACCTGTGAAGTTCATGTGAACTGGTAACTTGTGAGGCTTGTGCAGTTTTGTTAGACTTGTGTAGTTTTGTGCAGTTTTGTTAGACTTGTGCAGTTTTGTGAGGCTTATGCAGTTTTGTGAGACTTGTGAACTGGTGACTTTGTGCAGTTGTGACTAAATTTTTCTCGAGGCGATGATGATAAAACCGAAAAGGACGGTAAAGTGGGATCAAATCTCACTTTGCAACCTTCTGGGTTTGAGCCTACAAATTTTCTCGAGGCGATGATGATTTTGAGCCTAAAAATTTTCCGAAGCGATGATGAAAACTGAATGGACGGCAAAGTGAGATAAAATCTCACTTTTGCAACCTTCGAACTGAGCCTCAAAAATTTTCCGACTACGGTTTTTTTAAAAATTTTAAAACTGAATTTATAGCATAAAAAAACTTGTATAACCAAAAAAAAACTTGTAAAAAAAGTTATAAAAAACTTGTTAAAAAAGTTATAAAAAACTTGTAAAATTGTAAAACCAAAAAAAAAACTTGTAAAAAAGTTATAAAAAACTTGTAAAACAAATAAAAACATGTACAAAAAACTGTAAAAAAAACTTGTAAAAATAAGTGGTATAAGTGGTAAAAAATAAGTTGTAAAAAAATTTGGCACGGAAATCGAGAAATCAATCATTGGTACTAATAATTGGCACGGAAATCGAGGCACCCCATGCAAAAATGCAGCCACCCCCTACCATGGGGTGCCTGCATAGGAGGATCATTTTCATCTTTTTTTTTCCCAACACAAGATCACGGGATAACATGGGAGATGTAGTTTGATGGAGATCTTTGCTTAAATCATTCTTTCACAAGATTCACAGCAAGAAAGAGTGGTCAAAACTTACTTCTTACTCTCTATTTATACACACTGGAATCACATGATTCACACCCACACTAATCAAATCCTAGCTTCATTTTCTTTTTTCTCTCAAACCAGCACCACCACCGGCCACAAATGTTGCCATCATCACCATCGTCAACCGCCAGCAAGACACGAGGGATCAAGAGGATTAGGACCACGTGAGGTCGATGTGGGTGACAAATAGGTTGCTGGTTCGTGTGTTGGTCTCCACCCCTCCCATCTCTTTTCACTTTCTCATATTTGGTATGTCGAACACACTCCTTTTCAATACATATTTCATGTCGTAAAGCTTGTAAAAAGTTCAAATTTTCTTTATTTGTTCAAGTTCACATACTCTCGTTAATAAGTAAACACTATCGAAACCCTTGTTTAACTCGACTACTATGAACTAGTCGAGCTTTTAAAGTGTTATTATGCTTATGTGGTACACCTTTAACGTAAAACATGGCTCATGTCACGTAAAACATTCGAATAAGCACATAGTTGTTTATCGGGTTTTAAAGGATCTCAAAAACTTTTAATATCATTAGAACATGTATAAATGATCTACTAACGATTACATGAAATGTGTTTAAGTCTTGGCTCACTCTAGAAACGCTTCGTATTTTGGCTGATTTCGGCATATCGACTCATTTCTTTGCTCATTTTGGGTTCAAGTTCACTTATCAAACTCGCTTCATGCACATCTAACTCGATTCAACAAACCCAAACGGCCCACTGGGTTTGGAAGCCTTCCAACCCACGAAATGTTGAACCTTGTTCCAACTCATTTCACCATATTAAACGATTTGTAAAACTATGAAATTCATTTTAGGTTTTGTGTCGAAAGCAAAACCAAACCCGAGTCTTATCGAGCCAAACACCAAATGCTTGTTCAAGAACTTATTGATAAGCTATTATCATAAGCTCACTTGTTGTCAAATGTTAACCCTTTCGCTACTTTGTTAACTCGAGAAGAAAAGTGAAGGAAACACAAGTAACCATAAGGCTAGTCCGGGTCATCTGGGGCGACACGCCTTCTCTCTCCAATGATTCGACACGACGGATGCCCGAGTCACGACGAACAAAGTCGCTTGCTTTTTTTTTTTTAATTTTTAAATTCAAACATTTTTAACATTAAATTTAAATTTCATTCAAATTAAAAAAAAATATTACATTACGAAATTAAAACAAAAAACATTACACTACGAATTAAAAAAAAATTGGCGGCCGGTCAATTTTGGGTCGATTGGGGTGTTGTAGAAGATTATGTCGGACTCCTGTTTTGATATCCTCATGAGCTCAAGTTTTTCTTTTTCCATCTCGAGCTCTTTTTCCCTCAACCGTAACCAAGTATCTTCAAAACCCTCCTTATTCTTACCCGAAAAATATAGATACAATCTAGTTGAACATAAGTTACATGCAACGTTGGTCAATAAAAGGTGATTTTACCAATCAAAATAAATACATCGTGTTAATTTATTGTTAAAATGTTAATAAAGAAGTAAAAGTAACCACTGAGGCTGGACGCAATCGAGGAGTCGACATCGGTTGGCCACAAAAAAAAACCATCCGCAACCGATGTTCACATCGCAAGACGACGGGGATGCCGGTTGTGACATCGGTCAAGAGCATATATTTGGCATATCGAAAGTGTTCACTCGCCGATGTTTGTTGCTTCCAAATCCAATTCTTCTCTCTTCATTCGTGCTAGTCCCGCCGCGGGTTCCTGACAACCCGTCATCCAGCCACGCGCCGCCTTCTTCCACGACTGGCACAACCCGATGCCCCAAATGTGAATACCCAAGGATTTTTTTTATTTTATTATTTTTTTAATTCAAACATTTTTAACATTAAATTTAAATTTCATTCAAATTAAAAAAAACATTACATTACGAATTAAAAAAAAAACATTACACTACGAAATTAAAATAAACACTACAATACTTAAACTAATAATCTAAAGAGAAAAGTACTAAAAAGAGACAAAATCTTTTTTGAGGTCCCTAACATAGTCATTTTTTAAGTCAATCTCCAAAATGGTCATGAGCAACTACTTAACTCCGCAACTCCACTCATTGCACGTGTCCATTATGTAGTACAATTGGTTATTATTGAACAGGCCCACAAATACTCAACTCGAGGCTACTCAACCCAGATATCTACTCTTTCTGACATTTCATTTTGTAGGTGAGCTTATTAATACTACTGGCCATGCTTTTTATTCATATACTGTGGCTACTTTTTGTTTTTTTTTTTATTTTATAATTTTGTTTATATCAAAAGCTATAAACCTGAAAATGCTGGAATCAGAATATATAAAGTTTTAATGCTCAAACGCTTAAAACTGTCGAAATACTTAACAAAAACTGACAAAAACTGTGTTGTACTTATTAAGGGTGGAGGGAGAAAGAGAATATTCAAGAAAAGTTGGCAGGGCTATTCCTAACCCCCGTATTAATAGTAGGACCCTAACTTTCTCTTACACACACACACACTCTCTTTTACACATTTCATTCTCTAAATATCCGGCCAATTTCCGGCCAACTTGCACCCACATACATTTATGCAAAATCTGATACCTCGACTTTGTCTGCTCCGACCACCATGTCGCCCGAAAAAATACAAAAAATCATCACCAAAAAATACAACTTGCATAGATGACTTTAAAACCTCGAAAAATACAATCTCGAAGTATCGGGTAAGGTTTTATTTTCTGTTCTTTTTCTTGATCGATGATGGATTTTGAGTTTGGATCTTTAAAAAAAAGAATATCACGTTGGATTAAGATTTTATTAATGTTCTTCGAAAGATGGTTGAGATTTATTTTGTTTTATTTTTTTCCGAAAGAAATACCCACTTGATCGATCATGGGTTTGGTTTTATTTTATGGTGATGTTGTTGGAAATATGATGACGGGTGGAGATTCGTTGGTGATTACTCGAGTTCTTGACATCCGTTGATGATTTACTGGATATGTACAAATAAATAATGATATAAGTTTAAGGTAGTCGTTTATTTTTATATACATTATCAGGAAGAAAAATAATATAGAAAAGCTTTGACAACAACTCAACAAGAATATCACTTTTGACCACTTTAGTTTGACTATATTCGGATCTTCTATTGGATATGCTATGGTGTGACAGTTTTCATTGTACATAACCTTGGAAATATGGATATATATTTTGCTCTTGAGCAAAAAAAGGCCAAAACAGAGTATTACTTTGAATATTTTTAATTTAAAAGGAATTCATTTTGTTGTAAATTACTGTAGGATATTTGCATCATTTTGTTCATCGGTCATTTTGATGTTTTAAGAGTAACAACGTATTTTAATTAATACTAATACATATGACGGAAAAGTTTAGGGAATATAGCTTTGCCAGAATCTAGAAAAATAAAATGATGATGATTTAGAAAAGTTAGATGAGGAAGATGTGTAAGAAAGAGAAATATTAAAGTTATGGGTATTTTGACTTTTACCATTTTTATAATAAGACGAAATATCAAATCACAAATATTTTTGTTATAAAAGGTTTGACACGTGTCAAGTTTAAATGAAATTGAAGAGATTGCTCATGATCATTTCTAAGATTTTAAAAATGATCATCATGTTGGGGACCTCAAAAAGATTTTGTCTCTTTTAGTACTTACCCTTAATCTAAATTGAACGCTGCTTTGATTACGCTTCTTAACTTTCTTTAATCTTCTAATGCATGGGCCATTAATTTTGGGTCGATTGGATATTGTGTTTGATGTCGGACTGCTTTTGATACCCTCATGAGCTCCAGTTTTTCTTTTTTCATCTCGAGCTCTTTTTCCCTCAACCGTAACCAAGTATCTTCTAAACCCTCCTTATTCTTACCTTTATCCCCTTTTGACGGCTTCGTTTGAAGAAAGTTTTGCCCCACGATTTCATAAATGAGTCCGATGGAACATCATCATCATGCAGAAAGAGGATGACGCTTTTCCTTCCTTTGTCACGACCAAACGGCCGTGATTTCTAGTCCCTTCCTCAGCCAGTAATCATCAACGCTTGGACATCGAAAGGATCACGAAGCCTGAACCAGGAGGGTGTAACCCTTTGTTTTCTTTCGACTATTCGCTTCGGAAGCCGCAAATCAACGTCCATAAAGATGACCCTTTAAAACCTCGAAGACTCCTCCAAGTGGAAATCATGACCGACGCCATACCCAGATTCTTAAGAGCTTTTTGAAGTGCCGTCGATATCATTCTCACCGTATTCTTGATATTCTCCATGATACAATAATTTCCAACCCTATTACAAACTTTCCATTTGGTAGTGATGGAGTCATAGGTTCTGGCTTTGCCGCTTCTTCTTAAAGTAGTCGATCATCCTCCCCAAACTTGAAGCGGTTCTCGGGCGCTTTCCGCCGCGCCTCACACATAAACCCGCTTTACAAAGCACCACCTCTTCCTCCTTTGTCCATGGCTCTGCAGTGCTTCGTCTTTCCCTCGCTTGTTTCCCTAGCTTCTTGCTTTGCCTCTTGGCCTTGGCACCATTTGCTTTGGTGATGACCTTTTCACGAAGCGGTTTTTCCATCGAATCATCAACGGAATGGAACCATGGAACGAACCGCAGGCGAATCCGAACCTTGTCCCATCGAAGCATCTTGACTTGGGTAGTTTGTGTCGGATATTCAAGATCCAATCTTCCAAATTTATGTCTAGATTAGTGCTTCAATCTGGGAATAAGGTTGATACTTGAGAAGGATAAACGAAGTCCATGTTTGATGGTACGACGACCCACTAGGTTCTTGCCGTAATCGTGGTAAGAACGCTATGTGGGACAAAAGGACGTTAAAATAAAACGCTTTTGGTTTTGATTTTGGGGTAGTTGTGATTGATAATCAAACCTTGTGGAGAAGCGAATAGGCCGTTTTGTTGTGGTGATATGCCTGTTAACTCGTTGTTTTTCCGCGAAATTCAGATCCGTGGCATTTTGGGGTAGTCGCGATCGTCGGGTTTTGATTGTGGGGTATTTTTCGACATTTTGAAGTTTATAAAATTATTGTAATGAATGTAGATGAAAATGGTGAGGTGAATTGGTTTGAGATGAAGGATTTATAGAGGTAGAAATGAGTTTGATTTTTTTTTGTACATGACCAAACGGTTATTTTTTTAAAATTGTATTAAATGTACACGTTGGGATACGTTGGGAAGGAGAAAACATTGCGTGAATATCGAGTGGAAATCGAACCGATATTCCAAAAATTGAGACCACGACCGATGTGGCAACCGGCCACCACAACCGTGCCCAACCGATCTCAAGTCGGTCGAGGGTCAAAAAAACGCGTGCCCAACCGATTTCAACCACTCGATTGCGTCCAGCCTTAGTGTTTGCCTACACATACACAGTCTCCATAGTCCATACACCATCAATGTCATATATTATCTACGAGTCCATGCTTGTTAAAATGAAATACATGCCTAGCACCTCACTTGGGCTTGTTGTCAATAATATTATTGGTTCTTCAAAAATTGATAGTTGAAAGAGATGAACTCAGTGCCAAAAATAAACTAACAAAAAAGTGGCCGATGAAAAATCATTGTACAATGTGTTCTCCACTTTAGTTTAGGAGGGAAAGTGAGTGGAATGTAAAGAAAAAAAAAAATTGTGTGTTCTTAAGTTTTTTGAAAGAAGGAAAGGAGGAGGAGGGGACTGGAAGTGTGGGGTGGGATATGGGGTTTTTGGAGGCAAGATCTTTCTGCCCACTTTTGGGAGGGTTACGAAGGAATGGAAGTGTCAAATGTGTAAAATTACCAAACTGTCCCTCATTTATTCCTATCTAGCTCAATTATCTCGTTCATGGTCACGTCTTATCTTCAATTTTTTTTGCACACGTCTTTTTTTCTCGTTATTTTATTTTAACGTTATAAATTTCTAGTTCCAAAATTGAGAAAACTAATTAAAAAGTTGTTTCGTTATTTTATTTTAAGGTTATAACACTCTAATGACAAATAAAAAATGCATTATTAATAAGTAGATCCAGAAATTATTGTTGTGCTACGTCCAACATACCGACTATATCTCACGATTGGGTTTGTTGGGAAAATCAAGTGTTACGTTCACCCGTTTAATTTTGATTATGATTACTTAATTTGTATTTTTTTCTCATTATAATATATAAAGGTATAATTGTCAAATTAACATTTTTCTTCACCTTCACTCTAACTTGAGTACACCACTTTTCTTTTTTTTCATCACTTCCTTTCCTTTTATTAACCACTCAAGAACATAAATAAAAGTGTAGCAATCCTTCATTGACTGTCCCCGTCACTTTCTCTCCTCCCCTTTTCTTTACTTTTCACTCCCTTTGCCTCCTAAACTAAAGTGGAGAACACAGTTAGGCTTATGAAAGGCAATGATCGAGTTGCTGTATTTCCATATCACCAAATAAGGAAATTTGTAGCAATGAAAATATACATTACGTGTAGATTTGATTAAGTTTTGATCAATTTTGATTAAACCCCACTAAATATTTGTTGAGCCAGTTGCTTATAAAATATTTTAGGGATAATATATCTAGGGGCTACTTTTCAATTTTTATCATATAAGCTACCCATCTATTAAAATAAACTAATAGGTCACTTAAGTATGTAATATATGTTTGTTTACGATTACACTAGCATCATCGCCCAAATTTATGTCAGAAATTGTATCAAACCGAAAGAATGAACCTAAAACTAACATACTAAAATAATATAGATAAAAAAACTAGACGTGAATTTTCAATTTTATCTGTCTAAAACACATTTATGCTTTAGAGCAACATCTAATTTAAAGGTACCATTAGCATTTCACGCATATTTTTTAGTTGGTATTTTTTTTAATATGCTAGAGTTCGGTTCGTTCGTCATTTCCAATTGTATAGTTTTCGAGAATTTGACCGGTGTATTGGTGTAAACGAAACAAACATATACGTCGATAGTCTATAAGTTAGTTTCAATAAATTGGTGGCTTAAATGTAAAAAACTTACAAACTTTGACGACCTCCGAATACTTTATCCCAAAAATCTATATAAGCTATTGGGCTTACTTAAAATTAATAACACGGCCCCTTTTCTTCTCACGCTTCACCTTCTTCTCTTCTGTAATTGTTCCATCGAATTCTTCTCTTATGTAATTGTTCCATCGAAAAACACCCACTGGCTCAAACTAAAACACGAACAAGAAAATTGAACCACCAAAACTCGGCCGATTTGTTGATCAACGTTGACTTAGTCGGCCGATTTGGCCCGACTACGACTAGGCCGCTTTTTTATAAGGTATTAAAGCATAATAGTACATTCTCTCGTAGAAACTACTTGGTTAGAGCTAATGGAAGTCTGTTGCGCCTAATATCATCCATTCTACTAGTATCACATTTGTACGTTCTTTTTTGCCCTTTGACCAAACCATGTAAATCTTGCTAATTTTTAATTTCATGCTTTTAATCCATACTTATGTAATCATCCTATTTGCTTAAATGAATTGATATCCATTTAATTAGGTCTATCCATCCCAAAATAATTATCTTCTGACAAAAACCACCAACTTTAAAAAAATAACATAATTATCTGTTTTCTCCTTTTTATTTTTAAGCAAAATAAGAATTTTATACATTCAAGTAGTGGCCAGTTAATTTGGTGTAACAAAAAAGAGACGTAAACAATTAATTTAGGACTTACATTTAACACTTTCCGCCAAAACATATACTTGATGACAAAAAACAAACATAGAACGTCACATATAACCTAAAGGCTATGTTATACAAACCCTCCTTATATTATTAAATCAAGAGGTTTTAGTAACCCGCGATGCACACCGTACAAGCCGATGATACCTCCAATAATTGGATACCCTCCCTATGGCCACTACTTAATGTATAAAATTTTTTACAACGTGACAGAATTAAGCTGAACTCTTGCTGCCAACCTATAATACTTGTGTACCTTAAGAAGCAAAACTTCTATAAACGAGAAGAAGGTATTGCAAGACAATCAAAGATGGGGATCATCTAGTAAACAGTTTAGGCTCTATCATGCAAGGGAATGTACTATTATGACTTAACCACACATATTATATCAAACATAATGATTAACAAAAAGTTATGAGCCATTGATTCTAGTTTTAAACCAAAATAACCAACAAAACGCTAGTAACTGATTTGAAGATAGCCTGCAACCAACATCACAGGTTCACATTATAACCTACACAAAATGTGTTTCTGTGAGATATGATCGAGCACAGAAACTGAAATGACCAACAGCTGTTTGCAGGTGCAAAAAGAGAGCCAAAGTGTCATTAACTAAAGAACTTAAGCAAACTATTTTAGATTCAAAAGCAATGCCAAAACACCACTGCACCTTTCTTCATAGCATATTATCCAACATCTTCTTAGGCAAGTCCTCAAGATTAGAATCTTCATCATAAGCTGTAATAATCCATAAAATAGTCAGTGAATCCATGATCATCAGAATCAGACTGATTGTGCCCACACTCACTACACATTTGAGCACACAGGTCAGCAAACGGGCAAACACCATCATAACTATCATATTCCCAAATATATGGATAGCCATCAAGGGAAGCAGGGGGTAATTTGAGATGTTTAATCTGTTGTGAACATCTTTTTTCCAAGTCTGCATCTGCCTGGAAATCAAGGTTAAAGCACATACGCATATCAAGTGATTCAAGGTGACGACAACCATCCAAAAGAGCCTTCAGTCCAATATTTGAAAGTCCGTCTCCAATAAGTTCAAGGTGCCTTAACTCAGGTAAATTTTTCCCAATAGCTTTAGCTAAAGTATCCCACGATACTTCATCTACATGTTGAGGAGGATCTATATTCACTTTTAGAATTTTTAGCAACGGGCAATGACGTCCAAGAGTTTCAACAGAGTATTCTGAGAGTCCTGTTTGGTGAAGGCTGAGTTCCTCCAATGATGAGAATTTCTTCAAAGCTTTGGTCCATGTTTCATCCTTGTTGCTATACCAATATGCAATTTCTAGACGTTTCAGGTTACTTGCTCTGTCAGCATAAAAACACGAACATTTGAAAGCATTACATAATATAGTGGGTATGGGAATTCTAGCCAATAAAATTTGTGGGTCAAATAGATATATAACAAAAAAAAGACCATGAACCGCTAGTACTTTCATTCAGCAAAACAAAGTACTATGTAATGACCAGCATAATAATTCAATCATAAAACTTCAATTAGCACTACTAAACAAGCAATCATACTTTCGAACAATGAACAATTACAGAATTGAATATGTATCAAAAAGAGATATAATCCAAAGGAAATTTTAGTTGCTTAGCAATAAACTACAAAAGTAAGTACAGATTCGATGTTGTCAATAAAAATACCACTAAAATAGACACACTTACAAAAATGTGAATAGGTCCAAAAGTATCTTCATTAATCAAATATTCAACTTCATCCTCAATTCTTTGTTCAAATAATCTAAAACTTATAATTTCTAAATAGTAAAACCCTCAAAAATTTGTAACTAATCAACTATACAAAAACTTTTAAGGACGTAAACAGCATTTTTGACATAAATATATATTAATCTTACTGCATGCTATAATTATAGTCCACAAAGAATAGAAGATAGCAAATACAATTGGAACAAAGAGTGAAGACTGATACCTTGAATATAAGGCTCTTTAAAAACTCATTAAAACTTATTTATAAACTTGGAATAATTTTTTAGTGAAACTAAAAAAACTTAGCATCATGTGATGGATAAATAAGACTCAAGTGCATCTTTGACTGTTAAATTATGCACAAATGATCAACTACAACGGAGCTTACATACCTGTCAGAGATATACTTAAGAACATCATCATTAGCGAAATCCACAAGGGTGATGTCAACCAATTGACCTTGGCTTCTATCCACAGCTGTCTTACACATCTCCCGAAGTTGAGGTCTTGTATGTGAACCTGGCGAATAACGCAAATGAACGACCCTCCACATAGCCGGGTCCTTGCTGATTTTACGCCAAGTAGTGCACACTTTCTGAGCATTCTCAAGTATGTCAACCACACCAATTCTTTGAAGTACGTTGGATGTTAAATCCGATGGGAGATCCAACCAGTTCCTCTTTTTTGCTTTTGGAACATGTTTTTGGTTATTGACTTTTTGCTGATCAGACTTTGATACACATAGTCTTATCGGAGATAGCGTCTTTGCTTTTGGAACATGTTTGTGGTCATCGGCTTTTTGCCTGTCCAACTTTGATGGACATAGTTTGATTGGAGGTAGCATCTTCATTTTAGCATGCAAAGAAGAATAGGAATGTTAAAAATAATGCATTTACATATGCATACGGCATACCTAACTAAATAAGTCTATATTTCCAATTGCATAACATGCTTACAGAAAGCAAAACATGATGACTTAGTATACTAAACACTTGATGCTAATATACATAAATAGATCTCGAAAGCGCCAACATAGGGCAAAAACTAGCAGAGAACAACATTATGATTTAAAATAGGTGCTAGATATCTACTCCAATAAAAAAAAAAATGATGCAAACTTAAATGTAGATTTTACGATGGTTCTAATAGCTACTAGTGCATAATAATGAAACGCTTGTAACCAGCTGGGTGGGGCAAGATGGGCGCTCGCCCAATGTCTCCACTTGCGGGTGAAGGGTCCAAAGGACACGTAGCCGGGGGCGAGTAAGAAAATCCAAGAATTCCATTTACCTTCTTGGTCATCAATGGGAAATCAAGACAATTTTTTAAGAGCCCCAAACTTGTGTCAAATATACTAAATATAATATCAATAATCATGAAGACACATTTTATTTACCAATTATTTTGAGGGTTTCATTTCACTTATTTGCTAAAATAGTATATGAGTTAATTCCAAATTTACCCAAAGTGCATCAAAAGAATTACACATAACATAAATATTTCTCATTTTATGTTTAAAAAGAACACAATTCATTCTGCCTTTACTTTGAGGCCTCATTTTCAATTTCCGCGCTCGAGAAAGGGCCGTGGTAACTAGGGTAGTAAGAACACACAAAACCCTAACCTATTCGTTTTTTATATAAAATAATGGACCAACACATGACACACGAAACCCTAAACCCTAAATGATCTCGAACCCATCTTCTATACAATACAATACAAGACAATGATAATCATGTTTATACATATTGGGTAGTAGCTAATGTGTATCTATTAAGTGTAATTCATGTAAATTCATCAAGATTGCATGCATAGACCAATATATATATATGAGAGAAAAAATTAACATGTCATAACCCTAAAACAATAGCTGAAACTTTAAGTGAACTCACGATCAAAGAAGAAAAGAAGGATCTTGTTGATTATCTCTCTCGGGCCTGGCTTTGGGATGATGAGAAAGTCGGTTTGAGTTTATTTATCGAGAGAGAGAGAGAGTAATGTTAGGGCTTTCTAGAAACCACTTTGAAACTCCAAAGTACCGCCAATACCACACGTAATCCCGCCACTACACCTCGTACTTTTTTATTTGTTTAACTTGTTTCTTTATATAAAAGATTTGCTCAAACAGTAGAAGCTTATGTTGTAAGCTTTGAATATTTTATTTTAAGTAAACTGCAAAACTGTCCTTGTGGTTTGGATAAATTGCAAACACGCTCTTTAGGCTAGCCCCAATAAGCCAAATCCCAATCGATTGTGAGCTTCTGGCGATCAATATCATGTCGATCGAGTTGGTGTGGCAAGTGTCAATCGCCGCTTTTTTAACCCAATTGAATCGTGAGGCCGATCGAGATAAGAAGCAAAGTTTACGTCACATTTACATAAAAAACCTTGTTACCGTTTGAGATTAAAAAAAAAAAAATAAAAAATACAACTAAAACTACCCTATAAATACATAACATATTTACACACTAAACTCACAAATCTCATAATCCTCTCTATCAAAAATCTCACAATCCTCTATATCGAAAATGTCTAAGAAAACACCACCAACCAAAGGCCGAAAATCCCGTTTGGCACTAAACGCTCAAGATATTTTAACACCGGATCCATTTCCGTTAATCGGTGTCTCACCAAGAATCAATTTCCAACCCCCTTCTTTCGAATATCAATCCCAACAAGCTCCACAACAACAACCTAACAATCCATTTTGTATAAATCGTCCATTTGTTCCACCGCATCAAAACATCTACCACCACCACCAACAACAACAAAGCTACTCCCGTCGAAGCAACCAATCTATGTACGGGTCACCCGAATCTATGTACCGTCCAACAATGGATTCATCAACGTCTTCATATTCAAATTATCAAGAATATTCTCCGGTTAACCGTATCAATCTTGAGGGTTTTGATTTCAAGACCAATTATTCAACAATCCTAATTTTTATGCCGGAACCGGATCGGGTTATCCGCTCAAGAGTATCACGGTTCGTACCGGTTCGCTCATGGATCGTATCACGATTCGTTAATCTTGATGACGTAGAAGAAGAAGAATGTACAGAAGAGACGTCACCGGTCAAACCAAAGAAACGAGCTACAAAGGCAAAGAAGAAGGCTGTCGAGAAAGAAGGCAAGAATGATTCGTCGCTTTGGTCCAAAGAAGAAAAGATCGCCTTGTGCAACGCTTGGTGTGATGTATCCGAGAATAGTATAACGAAACAACCAAAATGCTAGAGGATTTTGGGTAAAGTCATTGCTTATTTTGAGAAGGAGGTTGGTGCGCAAAAGAACGCATAACTCTATCATTACAAAGTGGAAAAATAGGATTCGTCCTAGAGTTGGACAATTTTGTGCCATTTACAACAATGCTTACAAGAATTACGCTAAGTGGAATGACTCACTATTTATACACGAAGCGTGATGAATACCAAGTAGTGTCTAATCATCCGTTTGTTTTGGAGCATTGTTGGAAGATTTTGAGGGACCATTCCGCTTGAAGGATAATGAGATGCCGACATTTTTAAGCCAAGATGAGGGTCGCAAAAAAGCAAGGACTTCAACCGACTCGGATGTGCACTCGGATGTGCCTGCTAAACCAATTGGTCGTGATGCCGCAAAGAAGAATAAAAAGAAATCTTCGGAGTTTTCGAAAGCTGTGATTATGGAAGGTATTGCCGAGAAGTGGGGCAAGATCAAGTCCAAGGCATTCTGCGGAAGAAGAAAGCTCGCGACCTGCACTATGGTTTGAAGAAGAAAGAGCTAGAACAACGGCAAATCGAGTTGGAGATTGAGCAAAAGAGAGAAGAAAGGGAAGACAAAAAATTGGCACTAGAAGAACGAAAACTTGAATTAGAGTGACAAAAGAAATATGATGCAGATCTCATGTTCTATTGCACGCCAATCGACGAATCTTTGCCCGCAGTACAACAACAAACAATGCAAACTCAAATAGGCGATCAAGGCACGCCACAACCTAGATTTTTAATAAGTGTTGTAATGTTTTAATGTTTCAGAATGTTTTAATTTTATTTGAATTATTATGTAACGCTTTAATTATTAATGAAATTTTATTTTTTAAATGTTTTTTTTAAATGAACTTGGTCGCCTTAGGGCACCTAATCACTGTCACGGAAGTCGATGCGCGTGGAAAATGAGGTGATTGAATCCCCATCGGGCAAAATTTTATCATTTTGAATGTGTAGAGACAGTTTTTGTGAAAACTTTTTGGTGCAATTTTTGTCTATTCTCAAAATGAAATAGCTAAAATATCTTTGTTGTACTTCTTTTTTTTATTTTCTAGGGTAAATTACAAAAAATCTCTTTGTGATATCTCATTTTTGCATCATATGCTACTCCTAAACTTTAATTACGTATAAAAAATGTCAATGTTGTTTTAATTTTGCACAAATTATGTCCTTTTCACTGACAATCGTTACAAATTCCCATTAGCCCATTGTTTCAAATTAGGTTTTAGTCATTTTACGTTTTTCGCCTTTTACCCCACGCACTTCGCTTGTTTACATTCTCAAGAAACCCTTTATTTCATTTACAACTACACCGTACTATTTCCTTTTACATCCGTAAGTTTTGCAAATCAACTAATTAATTCATTAAATTTTCAAAATGGTTAGACCTCCTTCATGGCATATTAGAGCGCACAGTGACACGATTCATGATCTTGGGCTAAATTATAGTAAGATTTGTATTTTCTTGATTTTTATTATAATTTTGTTTCGAGTGATAAGTACTGAGCATGTAGTGTATTTGTGTAAAGCAGATTACGTTGATTTTGAAAATGTTATGGTTGTTTTCTGATTTTGGGTATTTTGATTCTTCGTATTTTTTCCCAAGGTTCAATAAAAACCTATTCACTCTGAAAATCCACTACAGTGGTGACTTTTCTAATCCACCAGATAGAGTATACAAGTTTGTTGTGTAGATCTAATTGATTATGAGTTGTTATCTGTTCATGAATTGGGTAGAATGTTAGGTGAATTCGGTTTATGTGATGATAGGATCATGTTTGCTCATTTTAGTATCCTTAGTCGTTCTTTAGATGTTGGGTTGGTACCTTTAATGTCAAATGAAGATGTGCTGACATTGTTGAAATATGTGTCTAAGTTTAAAGAAATAGATGTGTATGTAGAATCTAATGTATAACTAGTAGAAAAGCATATGTGGGAGGTGAGGAGTAATCAGTCCAAGGGTGTAGTGATTGAGGAGATTGTTGAAGAGAATGTGGTTAGTGAAGGTGTTAAGAAAGTGAAGATGTTGTTGTTAGAGTGGAATAGTTCAAATGTCATTGGAAAGGAGGATAATCCTGAAATGCCATCAGCTCAAGCTGAGAATGTAGGAATCCTACATTGTGAAAATGAGGTACCGCCATCCTCATCCAATGCATTCAATTTTTTAAATCTCTTGGAAGAGAGTGATCATGAGCATGTGGGTGGTTTTATGCCTGGTTGAAGAATTAATGGTAAACAAGCTAAGACATTTATGGAGAACGACTTGTCCCAAGAAAACTAAGTGGATTGGCGACCCACACAAAAATGTTGGTAACATAGTTCAGCTGAATGAACTTAATGTTTAGAATATTAGTTAGGGTAGTAGGACCTGGTAGGCGTGCCCGACTTTTAGGAAGAAGTTAGGCGGAAAATCGATAACCAAGTGACTTGATGTTGTAGAAAGGGAAGAGCATGTGGGAGATTGATGAGTTATATCTAGCTTTAAATTTATAGTATACTGATAAGGATTTAAAACGTACGCTTTTAGGAGGTCATTTAAGCCCTAAATCGACCACTTTTATATCCGTTACTGCTTAATTTTGTTCTTTTTCACTTTTTAGGTCTCTTGGAAGCAAAATGCTGAAATGAAGCATATTTGGACGAAATGGAGCAAATACATGAAGAAAATGGCATAGTCAAGATCGAAGCCACTCAAGCTGCTCAAACAGAATCTGACGGCGTCCCAATCAAAGGGACGCCGTCACTCTATGAATATTTGATCAAAACATGCACGCGACAGCTCAGTGAAAAGTCTGAACTTATAACCTGATGGCGTCACGTTCTAAAGAAGAAGGGCGTCACTCACAGTTTTCTACTCAGACGGCCCAGATCTAGAATCCAGACGACGTCCCATATGAAGATTGACGGCGTCACAACTCTAAGGTGACGCCGTCCCATCGATGACTTGGCCAAAAAGAAACCCTAATGACGGGCGAATGACGGCGCCCCATGCAAAAGGTGACTGGCCACATGTGTAAATCTATATATAGAATTCGATTTTTCTGCATTTAGGGAGGTAGACTTTTGGATTAAAAACCCTAATTCGTTTGTATTCTGACTTGGACAGTATCTTAGGGTCCCGTACCCTATTTTACACATCGAGATAAGTATTTTAATCCAAAGTATCATTATGTCTATCCCGAATTCGATTGATTGTGTGTATGCTTGCTTGTTTACCATGTCTAGCTAAATTTCTTGTGTGTTTGCTTAGATCTATGAAACCTAGTTATTGATTATTGTTAGGTTGTTTCTTATCTTAATTGTAAATTGGCTTAGGAGTGCAATTAGGCATCATTTGTTGTATTTAATGCTTGAGTATGCTTTATGAATGTGTGGCTTATGAATGAAATAGCTTCGGCTTGCCGACTTCATATGTCATAAACAAGAGATAACCTCAAAGAACTAGGGGGCACGCATACCCTACGACCTTAGAAACGCGTTAAGATAAGGTGTGACAATTCAACCGACCAATAAAAGATAACTAGGGAGTAATAGCATCTAGGTAAACACATTTTTAATCATCATACGAGCGCACATCAAATAGACATAGCTACCCGTAGTCACTGGATAATTAGATAATTAGATAAGTATAGTAATCGGTAGAAGTACCACCCCCAACCAATTGCCTCGAGATATTTACCTTAGCTTTCTAAAAAACCAATAAAAAGATAAAAAATAATCATCCTCAACCCCCACCTTCTCGTCATAAATTTCTTACTAGCATTCCTATTCCCCTATAGAACGATAACAATCCCCGAGGCTTACCCAACACTACACTACAACGATTAGGTTCACCGCCTATGAGTTTGAAAAACTTGCTCGAAGAAAAGGAAGTTTCTTTTGACCCCGAACGCGCTTCGTACGCCAGATCAAGTTTTTGGCGCCACTTCCGGGGAATAGAATAGCTAGTTAGATCTCTATCTCATTTAGGTTCCCTTGCTTGATTCCTATCAAGTAAGATTTTTTCTCATTTTCATTAGCTTCCTTGTAGTCTATCCCCCTTCTTCGTGCCTTTGAACGTAACCTTGTCACTTTTCATCATGGAAGGTGCCAATCAACCACCAAACGATAACCCACCACCAAATCAACCACTTCCAATTCACCCACCACCAATTGACCCGCCAAGTGGCCGTACTCTTGGTGAATACTCTAAACCGAGCCATCAAGGCTATAGGAACACCATTGAGCTCCCCGATCAAGCTCAAACTACGGCCCTGCGATCCGACACCATCCGGTTGGTGCAAAACGGATTTGCATTCCATGAACTTCGTTCCGAAGATCCTAATCAGCATCTCAAGGACTTCTTTAATTTGGTTGATTCCATCGACCTTGATGCTACCACTCGGGAGACCACACGCTTGCGTCTCTTCCAATTCTCTCTACGGGACCAAGATAGTAATTGACTTGAGCGACTTCCCGCTGGATCCATCTCAAGTTGGGATGATCTCACCACTCGTTTCCTCGCCCAATTTTTCCCACCGGGGAGAACTACCAAACTTAAGAACGACATCTTGATGTTCCAACAACGTCAAGGCGAAACTCTATACGAGGCGTATACTTGATTCAAGGACTTACTCCACAGAGTCCCTCATCACGGCATCGATCTTTGGCTTCAAGTCCAAATCTTTTACGATCATGTCAATTTCCTAACTAGGCAAACCATCGACCAAGCAGCCGGTGGCAAACTTAGTGAAATCACCGCGGAAGAATCGTGGGGTACAATTGAGGACCTTGCCCTCTATGACAACGAATGACCCCGTGAGTTGCCCAAAACCGTTAAGGCAATCTCCTTGCCTCCCATTGACTCACAATCTTCCAATCGTAGGATGCTCGAACTTGAAGATCAATTCAAATTCCTAATGAGCTCCTACGAGAATCCTAAGCCTTCACACCAAGTGAACAAAATCACTCTACCTTGTGAATTATGTAGTGGTCCCCACGACACTCGTGATTGCACAAGACTCCTTGAACAAGCTTTTGCGGACTACGCCTCCACGCGTACCGACGGAGCGGGAGAGAAGTGGTACACTTTCAAGCCCGAGCAAAATAACTTAGGAAATTCCTACAACCCCTCTTGGAGAAATCACCCTAACCTTAGGTGGAGCCAAAACCCAAACCCGTCTCAAAATAACTCATCTAGTCCACTCAATAGGTTTCAACCAAACCACAACAACCCTCCAAACACCAGAAATTCCACTAGTCTCGAGGTAATGGTGTCCAAATTCATGTCATCTCAAGAAGCTCGATTGACTAAGCTTGAAGCCGATTCCAAGCAACGACAAAGCGAGATGACAACCAAGCTCAATGCCCTCTTGAAAGCCTTCAATGATCGGGAGATTGGAGCACTCCCAAGTGACACTATAAAGAACCCAAAACTGAATTCGATTTTATCGACTTCATGTTCTTGCTCACCAAGAGAAAGTGCATATCCATGACCCTCGCACCCAAAAGTCCATTCAGTTAACGCCATCAACACGGGCTCCCAACGGTCCATCATAAGATACCAAGGCCCCGAGCCAACGGCCCCTCCAACTCTTGAGAAACCTATCAACCAAAAACCCAAACCTACCCTAGAAGAGGAGTATAAGGAGCTCCACCAATAAAAACCGGTTCTTGAAGTCTTGACTCATGCGCCTTATTATAATTCTTTAAAAAAAATATGAGCAAGAACTAAAATTAGGAGAACGTGGGTCAGCATTTATGCAAAATAAGTTACCTAAGAAGTTAGATGATTCCGGGCTATTCATTCTTTCGTGTAGAATTGGAAATTCCAAATCTTTCGACACATTAGCCGACTTAGGATCAATCATCAATCTTCTTCCGTTGTCCCTCCATAGAAGCCTTAACTTAGGAAAAATAGAACCAACGGAAACCATCTTAGGTTTAGCGGACGGTAGTATTGCATATCCGGTAGGGATAGTAAAGGACATGGTAGTGCACGTAGGTCGATTAACTCTTTTGGCTGATTTTCATGTGCTAGACATGAATAAAGACCCGACATGCCCATTGTTAGTAGGAAGAGGATTCTTAGCTACCGCTAGTGCCACAATTGATTGTAAGATGTCTAAGATAGTGGTAGGAGAAGGGAGTGCTAGGTCAATTTACGATGTCAAGAAGCATATCTACTACAAAGAGGATTAACAAATACCCTATGAGATCATGTTGGATAGAAAACCATCTAGATATAGACCTTGGACCAATAGAGATTTTGTAGGCCCTCAACGACCTTTCTATCTAGAAGAAACCTTTGTGAGTAACTCAACTTTCAATGAACAACAATTGGGTAGGGACATCGAAGTTCGAGGATACTTTAGTGTTTAGGAAGATGACTGAATTCCTAGGAGCCTTGCCCGTTAATCTTAACATGAATTGGTGGAAAATTGAGAGTGAGAAGCCTAAGTATAATTGGAATTGGGATAGACCACCTAATGATGGGAATGGAGAATGGCACATTAGGATGACAATCTATGATCCCAATGGAGAGAAGTTTGAAAAGGCATACCGGACTAAGCATACCAATAGGAAGTTAAAAGATAAGTTTGATCCCTATGACATTCTTGAGGATAAACTTACTTACATAGGTACGTAGGAGCACGACTTCAAGTCTAGCTACAAGACTCATAAATAAAAAAAAGCGCTTTGTGGGAGGCAACCCATGCTTAATTGTTTGCTTGTTTGTGTGTCTTATATCTTTTTCATTGTTGTTTATTATCATGTTAGACTTTGTGAAAATGCTTTATTTTGTCTTTAACCTCGTCTTATCTACATATAAAGGTATTTTACAAAAGATAAGTGTAGGGAAGATCACATTACGTTTCTAAGAACATGAACATGAGAATTAAAATTAGTGAAATTGATATATATGTGTGTTTGTTAGAGTCAAATGCTTGTATCGAGTAATAATAGATGTTTCGCAGGAAGTTTTCCAGGTTTTAAAGATGTAATTTTTCCAGAATTTTTCGTGAAAAACGTTAAAGCATTACCGCTAAGGACAAACCGACGACGCCAGGATTAAAGCCGACGACGTCCGTTAAGCGTAAAACAGATTATAAATTTTTTTTCGGCTCGTATACTTATAAATTTTGAAAATTCTCTGGTCTTAATTTTCTAGAAATACTGCAAACATCCATTCCACAAGCATTATATCTTACTTGCTTTCTAGTGTAGTTGTTCATATAGTTTTAATCACCATTTTACGGAGGGTTTCGCTTGTTTTCTTATAAGTGTTCAGGTTATATTTGGAAAGAAGAAACACAAACATTGGATGAAGCTATTACTTATGCATTCTTTCTTAGAAAATAGTTTAACCTAACTTAACATGGATCCTACCGAGCTAATCGTGAGTACTAGTTTCTTTTCCATACTTTACCTTCCTTTATCATAACTTTGATATTTCGGGAAACATTGGGACAATGTTCAAATGTAGGAGGAGAATAAAACGGGAACTTATAAACTATTCACTCACTTGATCATTTGTCTTGTCCTTAGTAATTTGTGTAATAAACTATGAGAAATATTTGTTAAGGGAAACTTTAACATCAAATTTAAATTTTTTATGACATGTGTACGAAGCTAAACTTTAGTCTCAATAAAGTGTCTCATGGATAGGAGTTATATGACTAGCACAAAACCGCTTACTCACTAAATTC
>OU343219.1:19018229-19127259 GCA_910596185.1 Chrysanthemum makinoi
CTATTCACATTACGGTGTTAGTCAATCAGTTCTATTTTTGTACATTCTTGATCATATTATTTTATCACCGCGATCGTTGTATTCAGGATATCACACCTCACGGACATAAGCGATCCAAGGATATTTTAATCTTTGGTAACTTGCATTTCTCGGTACGTAAGCCTTTTATCATCTGTCGGGTTGACCGTTATGGCGGTTGATAGTGTGGCGAGGAGAAATAAGAGGGTGGTTCGGGAGAGAATCATTACACATAGCACTAAACCAGCTGTCCTCAGACATTGACATTGTTGTTTTGACATCTTTAGGTTCGATCTTTGATAGTACAGAGTTGAATAAGCACCATAAGGTATCAGTGGCAAGTTGTTTATGAGTAGATTCCGAACGAGAAGGATTCCCAATGATATTATCCAATGGATGATCATGTGTCCATTTTCTGAGATGTTCATGTGGTTGCTGGCAAGGAACTGATGTAGCAGAGTTAGGATCTCTTGGTGAAGATGTTTCTAGAGTGGGTTCAGGGGAAAATATATTTTCAAACAGAGCATCTTCGGGAGTTGCAAAGGGGTTGTCTCCAAAAGAATTCGTAGCTGCATTTCCTTGATCCACAAAAGATGATTGAGGATTTGAAGATGGTGATAAATGATCGGCAAATGGCGCTTCTTGTGATAGAGACATCGAAATGGATTGGCCATTTGAATTAGTTGGAACATGAGCATCTACAGTTGGTGGAGCAGAATAACCATCAGTTGGAGTCTCATAGTATTCATCAAACATTGGGTCGAACAATTTCTTCAGATCTTCTTCTGAGGGTGGAACATAAGGAACTGCAGGAGAAGAATTATGTACAAGACCTGAGCTAATGGGTCCAGGTGACAAGAGTCCGGATTTTGGGTTGCAAACCGGGTTTATGGGTTATGGGTATGAGCCATGGATACCCAACAAGATACAATGTATCTAGACAATGGGTCATGGGTCTTGGGTCATGGGTTATGGAATTGGGTCATGGGTCATGGATAATGGGAAAAGATCATCTCAAGTTACTTATAACTTGATAGATCAAGTTGAGCAATTATCAACCATTAGATCAAATCCAATGGTTCAAATCAAAAGAACATGACAAGATTTGAGCCATTAGATTTAATTCAATGGTTGATAATTGCAACTTGATCAATCAAGTTATAAATAACTTGAGAGGATCTTTACCCATAGATAATACCCAACATGATTTCATGCATGATGTCATGCAATGGATAATGGGTTATGGATTAGCTCCATGGGTATGGGTCATGGGTCTTGGATATTACACATCCTATTACATAAACTATTACAACAAGTGAATTATTACAACATTTTATGTGAATGACCAAATGTATATACTTTACAAAAATAACATGTATTCTTATAATTTTACTTATGATAACTTTATATTGTTATCAACAAAACACAAAGAGATAGCTAAATATGAATAAACGTTTTTACAATTTATTTGTATTAACATAAACATTTTGTATACTCGTAATAATTTTTGAAACATTTTTGTTAGTGATATAATAATTTTGTTGTTAAAAGAGGTCTGGGAAAAAAAGATGTCGGTCTCTTTACTGTGCCTGAAAAGTCTATTATAGGTCGTATGAGAAATAAAGCTGATGTGATGGCAAAAATGAAGGTCGCTGAGGATCAATGGTGAAGTAGCCACCACCAAGTGGTCCCACACTACCACATGGTCTTTAGTTTTCTAAACAACTGAATACATCACCATAATTATTACTTCGTAAAACAAAATTAGTGGCATACATAATCACACGTTTACAAATTACAACTACCATGTACCTGCAAAAAATAATTCCCTTGACAATTTAAAAAGAAAACAAGCTAAGTAAGCAAATTGGGCTGAGCCATTTGCTCAGTCAGCTCATCGAACGTAACGTGAATGGTTTCCATAATGTCTCGGGTTCTTTTGTTGTAGATTCGATAACCCTTCCGATTTGGTGCATAACCAACAAAAAATCTAATATCCGCCTTAGCTTTTAACTTTCCCAAATCTTGTCCATCCTTTGTTGGATAACACAAGGCTCCGAACACACGAAGAAAAGAAAGATCTGGTTTTCTGTTATGAACTAGTTCGTATGGAGTTTTTCCATGAGTTGTATGTATTAGGGAACTGTTTTGGGTGTAACATGCCGTGGCAATGGCTTCCGCCCAAAGAAACATTGGAGCCTTTGAAAATATAAGCATAGTTCTTGCAGCTTCTACAAGAGTCCGATTTTGTCTTTCAAATACACCGTTCTGTTGAGAAGTGCGTAGAACACCTCTTTGATGACTGATTCCAATGCTTTCATAAAACCGACTTAGTTCTTTGTTCAAAAATTCAGTTCCATTGTCTGTTCGGATGATTCTAATAGTTTTGTTAAGCCTAACTTGCAATTGTTTAATAATTTTTATGATGACATATGGAGTTTCATCATTTGACCTCAAAAACTTAACCCGAGTAAACCGAGAGTAGTAATCAACAATGACTAGCACATATTTCTTCCCATTAATACTTTGTATTCTCATGGGTCTACACAAATCCATGTGAAGGGTATGAAGAACTTCCATAATTGAATTGGCAGGTTTGGGTTTATGGGCATACTTTGTGCTTTTGCCCAATTGACATGCAGAACAAAGATGATCTTTTTCATATTTTAACCTGGGCAAGCCTCTAACGAGGTCCTTTCTAGACAGATCATTGATGGTGCTGAAGTTTAAGTGATTGGGACGACGATGCCATAACCATGACTTTGTTTTAGACGCCTTTAACAACAAGAAAATTGGAGAAGACTTCATCATGTCTTCGATGGAGATGGTGTACAAATTAGTGCCACGAGTTCCCTTTAAAAGCTCAACACCATCTAATTCTCTAATGAAGCAAGAGTGTTTTCTGAAGGCCACTTCAAGATTAGAGTCGCAGAATTGACCAACAGAAAACAGATTATGACCAAGACCTTCTACATAATATACCCGGGAGATTATACTGTCTCCAAACACATAGTCTCCATAACCCATAATTGCCCCAAAATGGTCGTTCCCAAATCTAACAGTTCCGATAAACTTATTCACAAAGTTATTAAGCCGTGAGCGATCTCCAGTAATGTGCTTAGAGCATCCTGAGTCCAAATACCAAAGGACGATTTGTACGACCTGCATTTGAACACAGACAATTGTGGATAACTGGAAGTTTTGGATCCCCATGAGAAAATGGGTTCCGATTGTTTAGTACATGCAATTGCTACACCTACAGCAGTTCTAGAAGCTATGACATCATTAGTGGTGGAAGCAAGACTAGTAGTGGCAGTAGACCTATGTGAAGTGTGGCAACTTCTTAAAGGTATGATTCTACAAGTAGGCTTTCATTCCTTAGTGGGCATAGATCTAGACATTTTAGTACAAAATTCATTAACTTTGAATTTATGGCCAGTAGGTTTCCATTGATAACCCACATTACTAAATTTTCTCCCTGTAGGCTTCCAATAATTGGTATACCTTTTCCCTGTAGGCTTCTGATAACGCTCAAAATGAGTATTTTTTTAGTAGCGTTATTGTTGGTTTTGTGTATGATAATCGGCTATATTTACTCATAACTGTTGCAAAAGTGCAAAAGAAGCGTATTTGTATGTGAATGTAGCCAGGTATCGCAAAAGGTGAAGAAATGAAGATTTCATGCACATTTGGACAATTCCCGAGGAAGGAAGTCAAGTAAGGAAGCTCTTGGACTCAATGATTAGGAAGCGCAATGATTTCTATGTGTCTACAACAAGTAAAGATCAAGTTTTGTCTTGGAAATCAGCATCAGAAGCAAAGAAAAAGGGGCGAATCAAGAAAGTCAGCAGAAGTCAAAGATTGGGTGTATGAGAGACTCCCAACCGATCGGTTGGAGCCCGCAACCGATTCGGTTGGGCTGATGGTCAAAATGCAAGTGGATCGGCTGCGTCGCAACCGATCCGACTGCAAACCCTGGAGTTACACTTTTTGTCATTTAATGTTGCCTTAACTTCCATTTATCATTAGAGGCCGATCATTTCCAGTTAATAACTTGTTAGGGACGTTTTTAGCCTGATAGCTAAGGGTTTTAGCTATAAAAATGAACCTTGACTGTAGTCTAGTGTGACACAACCAAAAGTGTAATAATTTACACCAAAGCTATTACCAACCCTTATTATTCATCCCAAAAGTCTTGTTACTACTGTAAAATGTCCAGGAGGGCGGAGAGACGAATTCTCATCCATTGTTTGATCATTCGGAGTTGTACGGTTAGGCTAGACAATTGGAGGCGTGTGGTTACTATATTCCACGATTTCTAATTCTTGTAATCCAAAAGCTTAGGTATTCTATTGAACTTGTCATGAATTTCTATTCTCTTGAGTTATTTGAATTACCTTGTTATGCTTTGGCGGATACAGGATCAAGCGTCAACGTTATGCCTTATCCACTATTCAAGACGTTGGGACTAAGCAAACCTCAACCAAATCATTATAAGCTAACCATGGCGGACAACTCTCAAGCTAAGGCTATGGGGGAAGTGAAAAATGTGAGGGTGCAAATTGGCTACCAACCTTATTTGGCCGATTTCCAAGTCTTGGATATACCGGTTGATAAAAGTCTACCTCTCTTAGTTGGAGGACCTTTCCTACGCACATGTGAAGCGATTATATAGATATGGGAGGGACTATGACAATCGATGATGGGATCTCAAAGCAAACTTATTATCCAAGCCTAGGGTAAAGTGTTAGAATTTATGGAGAATTTGGAACTCTTTGATGGGGAAGATGATTTAACTTGCTTCGAAGTTGGGCGTGATGTCCACGAAAACCCTATGTGTGGACCGCTTGCCCCACCATATTTTGATATTGTAGGACCTTAGATATATCAACCTTATCACTTTACCAAGCTAACCAAACACAAGTATACCCACGTTAAACACTTAACGCGTAGACCACGAAACACAAACACAAACTATGCATAGATATAAAGAAGGAAAGATAAGGAGAAAGATGGTGACTTGATGTAATATGAAACCGTGTATGTGTAGAGATAAAGATGAAAACAAGATGTTGTATATTCCAAAGAAAACACACACACACACACACACTCAAGCACACCCCTCAAATGAGACTTTGAGGGGTATTTATAGTACAAGTAACATAATGCCCTAAGGCTTGGCCATGGGCCTTGTATGGGCTTCGTATGGATTGGATTGGACATTGATTGATATAAGGCTAGCTTAACTAAACTAATACCCATTTAGCTTAGTCCAATCCACGAGCCCGTTGACTATTCTAATACGATATCTAACACACGTTACAAAGTTCCTAAACGTGAATGACCATCACTTCTAATAAAAACTATTAAGGCTAACAATCTCCCCCTGTGGGGTGGTCATTCAAAGCATGCTCCACTTGATTAGGTCTTTACTTTCCTTGAGCTTGAACTTTGTGTGTAGATATAGAACAGTCTTAATTCTTTGTTCCTTCATGCTTTGTGATCAATTAATGTGGTTTTCTGCCGTTGTCCACTTTGTTGGTTAGGTGTCTCCACGTCTTTCTCCACCATGCTCACACTTCTATTTGACTTTTAATTACCAATGATGTAGTTCTCGAGTCTTTACACTTTGTAGATTCTTTGACATTGACGAAGAATCATCTTTAACTTTGAGTAGCCTTTGATTTTGATGAGAACTTCATTTGATGTTGTTGGTATGAGCATGTGGAGAATCTGCACGATCTCTTCCTCCCGCAAGCATCCATAAGAAGAAAACATAAAAAATGGGTTAGAAATAATCTAGCGCTTACAAGTTTGAATTTCGAGTGTGTTAACAGCATAGTGTGAAAACACGTCTCTAATTCTCACAAAGGCCGTTCCTGAACTGGAGTCCCACAAGTAGGATAACACGATATACAGAAGTACATCTACAATTGGATGAGTCGCTGAAGTACACGGCATCACTCCCCGACTCTAGACCGTTTGAGACACACTAAGCGTAATCCACGGGGAGTTACGAAGTGACTGCTGTCGGGCATTGATGTTGCCCTGGCAGGAGTTTCCATTCAATCATTGAAGATCACAGATGTGAAACTTCTCATAAATGTTCTGACAGATTGCTAAGATCTGCGTAGGACTCTAGAATATATCACTTGTGTTCTTATTGACGAACAACAAGCGATGTCATGTCAAGTGTTCCTATGAGATCTTTTCATGAATCTCGTGGCTCAAGACTCAACGGTGCATTTTGGTTTTCCTGAGCGGAGACTAGGGAGAGGGTCTCCTTCTTCAATACCAACCAACTCTAAGAGAAAGTCGATAGATTATGCAGGGTTCCTAGTGAGAATGAAACAAATCCTTTTAAGAGGAATTGAGTGGCTAGAAGGTTTAGTGCAATGCGTCACTGGGTCCATGACGTCTTTGTCTTCAATACCAGCGTCATCTAAGTGACAACCAGTAGCAAATGAATTAAACCCGGTTTCTGCCCTAAGGTTGAATATGGAGGGCTGTTTCTTTTCACCCTTTTTCATTATATTTCATTTTAATTCTTCAACCCCTTCTTTCTCCTTTCTCACATTACTCCTTTTTTCAATCATACCTTGAGGACTTCTAATACTAACTATTGGTGGTGTCCTTGGGTAGATCCCTCCGGCTCTGGCGGATCATAGGACGGATTTACCTATCCTTAGACACCTTATAACTCCATGACTGTCCCATGTTGCCATAAAACCATTTTTCTTGAAAATCTCTCAAAGTGTTTATGATTGAAAACATGTTTGGCACACTCTGAGAGTTTTATATTTTCAGAAACACTCCCCCTTCACATGTGCTTATAAGTTTTGACAGAAATCTGCACATAGAGAGTAGAGTTCGCACTTTTTGAATTGATCGACTCATGATAGACAATTCCCCATGAGACAGGGTTACGTTGACTAGTTAAAGAGTTCCATTATCAGTTTTTAGGTGACAACTAGCTCTAATAACTAACTTGAAGTTGTAAACACTTCTTGAAAAGAAGGTTAGACCCATGAAAGTGCATGTCTATCACAAGTTTCTCGAGATGGTACATTTATTCTTGACTTTTATTCCCGTCAATTCATTGGTTCCGTCTGAGTCGAGCTCATTTTGAGATTCAAACACCGATCATTAAACATTTTTTATCACATTTTAATCACGTCTTCTCCCCCTCAAAAATAGCATATTCGTGATATTTTTGATATCAACGGATTAAACAACATTTTTAGAAACTTGAAGGGAGACAAGCGGATTTGATTTAAGCATGAATTTGGAACATTTTAGTTTTATACTCCCCTTTAATAAGGCATAATCAATTAAAGGGTTTTAGATGGAGTTATCTTGAGCACAAAATATTTTGAAAGATTTTGAAAATCTTTTGAACAATCTTGAAAAGGTGCTCAAGATGATGATGATTTCTCACCATTTTAAATGTAGTGCACTGAAGCGTACACTTGATTTTTCTTAAAAAACACGAGTTTTGATTTGAAATAATCAAAAGTCATTATTTTTACGGGTTTAAATCTTGAAGTATCGAAAGCCATTATTTTGAAATTTTGAGAAATGACATGTTTTAGAAAACATTTAAATAACTCTCGCTCAAGCATCTGTACATACCCGTATCATTGTTGAATGACATTTCTAGAAGCGTACAAAATATCGATTATACGAGAGACATGTCGTGAGAAGAATATTTTTGGATTTTTGATTTTCTATTGTTTTTGTATTTTTTGAAAGTTTTATATTTTTATATTTTGATTTTGTTGGTTTTTAAATTTTGTATTTTGTTTTTCAAAAATATTTACAGCGAAGCTTTTGGAAAATCATTTTCAAGAAGATTCGAGAAGACATTCTAACTCCTCAGGGGTTAGGCGCATTCAATTCGTCGAACTAAATCGTCAAACCTTTCTTTTGGAAGGGCTTTAGTGAATAGATCGGCGAGTTGGTAATCAGTCTTCACGAAGAATAATTCAATAGTACCTTCTTCCACATGTTCTTTTATGAAGTGATAGCGGACACGGATGTGCTTAGTCTTTGAGTGATGAACAGGATTACATGATATGGCTATGGCACTTTTCGAGTCACAATACATAGGTATTTTATCGAAAGTAAAGCCATAATCTGTGAGTTGTGTTCTCATCCATAGAACTTGAGCACAACACACAGATAGAGACACATACTCAGCTTCAGCGGTTGAAAGTGCAGTACAATCTTGTTTCTTTGAAGACTAGCTGACTAACTTTTCACCCAAAAATTGTGCTCCTCGGATGTACTTTTTGCGTAACTTGATCACTGCGTGGTCATCGAAAAGGCAATTAGATCAAATCCGGATTCCTTCGGATACCAAAGACCCTTGTGAATGGATGTCTTCAGGTACCGAAAGATCCTTTTAACCTCTTTGAGGTACAGTTTGGTAGGCTTTGCCGAAACCGTGTTAATAAGCAAACATCAAAATGAATATCGAGTCGACTAGCAGTAAGGTACATGAGAGAACCAATCATGCTCCGATATTTCTTTGGATCGATAGGTTTCCCAAACAAATCGGCTCCAATTTTTGGTGAAGTTACCATTGGTGTTCGACGAATCACAATTATCCATACCATGATTTTTCAAAATCTCTGTTGTATATTTAGCTTGATTAATAAAAATTCCACGAGGGGATTGATGTATTTGTAAACCAAGAAAAAATTTTAGTTCCCCATCATGGACATTTCAAATTTGCTTTTCATGAGATTTTCAAAATGTTTTGAAAGATTAGGATTAGTGGACCCAAAGATGATGTCGTCCACATAAACAATCAAAATGTCATTTTTGCATTTTTGTGTAAACAAGGTAGGATCAACTATTCCTTTGGTGAAATTGTTTAGGATAAGGAAAGAGGGCGTTCGTCATACCAGCTCTCGGAGCTTGTTTCAATCCATAGATTGCCTTTTTGAGTTTGTAGACGTAGTCTGGATGTTCCATGTCGATGAAGCCTTCTGGCTGACTCACGTACACTTCTTCTTTCAGAGTTCCATTCAAGAAAGCGGTCTTAATGTCCATCGATAAACCGTGATTTTTGTGAGCTGCATAGGCTAAGAATATCCTGAGTGCCTCAAGTCTAGCTACCGGCGCGAATGACTCCTCGAAATCTATCCCTTCCTCTTGTTTGTATCCTTTGGCCACAAGACGAGCTTTGTTGCGAATAACAGTCATTTCTTCATCCCTTTTGTTCTTCCATAACCATTTGAGATCAATGACACGAATGTCAATTGGTCTTGAAACCATATCCCAAGAGTCATGTAGACGGTAGTGGAGAAGTTCCTCCTGCATTGCTTCTATCCATGCGGGTTCTGACATTGCCTCACGAATGTTCTTTGGTTCTATATTGCTAATTGAGCAAAGGTAAATGCACAAGTCGCAATCGGTGGCAAGTTGGCGTCTCGTCTGAATTGGCCTTGAAGGTTCACCAATAATTTGTTCAATTGGGTGGTCTTTTGTCCACTTCAGAGTAGAAGGATACCGTTGGTTAATGATATGCGAGTTAGATGGTTCTCGTAAGCTTGAAGATGATTCAGCTGATTCCGTAGCAAACGGGTTTTCAAATAAGTCTTCATCTAACGTTGCATTTTGTGAAGGTTCTCCTTGAAATGATATGTTTTGGTTTTGCTCATCAACTGTTGGTAGAACGGGTGCAAGAACTGGAGTAGATGTAGATGATGTTGATGGAGTTGGTGCATTGGTTTCGACCGTTGTAGATGCATCTTCTGGTGGTGGTGGTAGATGATTTTGAGCAGGTGCAGCGAAATGATGGTTTGATGCATTTGTCGAAGTTCCACCATAGTATTCATCGAACATTAACTCGAAGAAATTCTCCCATTCTTGTTCTTTAGGTTTTTCAAATGAAGTTGATTGAGCTATTTGATGTACGAGTCCGGCCGATGTGTCGGAAGTCTGCTGGTTTAGTGCGGGTTCTAGAGTCTCTAAAGCCATCTGTGAAAGTTCATCAAATGTCACATTCATCATCTCCATGATCCTCCTAGTTCTTCTTTATACACCCGAATGCCCTCGAGTTATCTGAATATCCAATGAAGATTCCAATATCACCTTTTGCTTTCAGTTTTTCAAGATCTTCTCTGTCATTCGTAGGATAGCACAAAGCGCCAAACACGTGAAAGTAAGAGATATCAGGTTTTCTGTTGTTTACAAGCTCATATGGGGTTTTATTGAATCTTGGATGGATAAGGGATCAGTTCTGAGTGAAACAAGCGTGCAACACATCAACCCATAGAAATAACGGTGCACTAGAATAAATTAGCATTGTGCGAGCAGCTTCCACAAGAGTTCTATTTCTTCTTTCAACTACCCCATTCTGCAGTGGAGTTCTAACAAGCGATGTCGATGTGTGATTCCAACATCTTCAAAATAGGTTCTTAACTCTGATTTGTGAATTAGTCTGGTTGTGCTTCTTACAACCCTTACTGGATTTTGAAGAAGTACTTGAATACGTTTGAAGGTGATGATGATGCTCGGTGCTTCGTCTTTTGATCTCAGAAACCTAACCCATGTATATCTTGAATAATCATCGACGATAACAAGAATATACTTTTCCCATTAATGCTTTCAACTCTCATTGGGCCACATAAGTCCATGTGCAACATATGCAACCTTGCTTCTGAACTAGGTACGGGTTTGGGTTTATATGATGCTCTTTTGCTTTTCCTTGTTCGCATGATGGACATAAGTGATCCTAGGTGTATTTGAACTTTGGAGTCCGTTGCGATGTTGTCTTTGGCAAGTTTGTTGATGGTGTCGAAATTGAGATGGGATAATCGTCTATGCCACAACCAGGACTTTGTTCGGATGCTCATGTCATAAGACATATTGGTGATGAAGAGGCCATTTGGTTTATGTCGATAGCATACAAGTTTGTATCACGATTTCCAGTTAAGAGATCAGTGCCATCCAAGTTTCTAATGAAGCAAGCATTTTTCCTAAAAGCAACCTCTAAATCTGCATCACAGAACTGCCGACTGAAAACAAATTGTGTCCCAACCCTTTGACATAGTAAACCCGAGTGATCAAATAATTTCCAAAAGGTAGATCTCCATAACCCATGATAGTTGCTACATGATCATTTTCAAAGCGTCGGTTCCATGAATTTCCAGACGAAATTGATCAGCAGCTTTAGATTCCCGGTCATGTGCTTGGAGCAACCCGAGTCGACGATCCAAAGACATATTTCGATAACCTGCCAATAACAGAAGAAGAAGATTTTGGAAACCGTTTTGATTTTGGTTCCTTTGGGTTAGAGGTAAAATCCTGATCACACTCATAGAAGTTATCTACGGGGAAAGCAGGTTCTTCACTCATTCTACCATTCTGGAGTGTGAAAGTTCTACCCATAGGTTTCCAAATGTCATCCCTAAAGTAAACGCTATGCTTCCTATCAGTAGTGTAAAGCCTAAGTCTTGCAACTAGTCTTCCTACTCGTTTAGCATAAGTTCTTTTAGGAACGTTCTTCTGAACAGGCTTAACAATCTCATTCTTAGAAACACAATCATCATGAACATTAGTTAAAGATTTCTTGCAAGTTAAACAAACAGATTTGACAGATTCATTAAACTTAGCAGATTTCATAGGTTCATTACATTCAGATGAAATGTCTTTCTTATTACAAAGTGGTAAATTCCTAGGGTGTTCTTCTAATTTCTTCTCTTTATTCAAGCTACGACTCTTAGAGGCATGCGAGACTCTATTGTTCCTTGTATTGCTCTTAGGCTTTAGTATGCTGCTCCTAGAGGTGCTTTCTAGTCCTGTAGAAGGTAAGGCACACGCATTAGGATTCACATTTTTATTTAGAGAAGTGGTTTCAGCTTTCCTAGTCTCTTTAGAGTGCTTTTCTAAACTTATGTCGTTTGTTCCATATGGTTTAGATGTGGAGGCAGACGCATTAGTGGTACTCATCTTAAAAAGGCCAGGTGCTAAAACTGTTGGTTTCTCGATAACCGCTTTTCCTTTTTCAACATTTTGTTTAGGCAGGGCAGGTGGAGTGACAGGTTTTGATGAAACATTTTTCTCATTGACTTTTGGAGGAGGCAGAGAAACAGACATTTTTGGTTTTAGAACCGGTTTAGGAACATTTGCTTTCTCCTCAGTCAATGGTTTTGTAATCTCAGTATCCGGTGCCTTTCCTTTTTGACTTTCTAGCTGAGCCCTCAAAAGATCATTTTTCGCTTTCATGTCATTGTAGGCACGCTCATACGACAATTTGTCATATATGCATTCCTCAGTTTTTCGATCAAGTTGTTTAAAATATGACACATTTTCTTTTTCAAGTTTTTCAAGAGCTTTTTCTTATTTTGAAACAATTTGGAGGTCTCGTTGGAGTCTTTCATGATCTTCAACAGAATATGTTTGTAAAATAATGGACATAACATCAGTAGTCAGAACATCTTCGAAGAGAGAATCATTTAAATTTTCCAAAACTTTGATATGTTCAACACTTTCATTAGCTTGCTTTACCAGGGATTTATGGTCCTTGACAAAGTCTGCTGTTTCTTTCAAAAATGCTTGTTCAAAATGAATTACCCTTGAGTTGATGTTATTCAGCTGAGGGGCAATTTGAGTTTCAAAAAACTTTTTCATTTCATCATCAAAACTAGAAAACCATATATTAGTTGTAATATTGGTTTTAGATTTAACAGTCTCTTGAAGATCCCCAATTCTAGTTTTAACATCATCTAAAATGCTTCTAGCATCACTTGTGTTAAAAGGATTGTTTGAAGTCATTTGTTCGATTTTTGAAAGAGATTTTGAGACAACTACAGGAGTTGAAACAGGTTTTGAGACTGGTGTTGACAGACTGTTTGAAACACTGGGTGTTATGGAAAACTTTGATTTTTCTTTTTGAGACAAAAAAGTAATTCCATTAATTTTGTTCCATTTGTTATAATCGACTGGTTTTATTTCTGAATTCTTTTGTTTCATTTTTGATCTACTCTCATCAGATAGTTCTAACGTTTCTAGAGAATCATGAACAATTATGGGTTCATGCAAAGGTTTTCCATTGTTCAACACATTCCGTTCTTTCTAAGCTTTCTTGAGGAAACAAGGAGGTGTGTTACCAAGAGCCATTTTTTGAGTTATATGAAAATACGGATTTGTTTGATTAATCAGCATATTGGTTGATTTGGCTGAATGACCCGTTGTAACAAGCAAATTTTCTAAATTTTTTATCTTTACATTCTTATTAAGAATTTCATCAAGAAGAGAATCTTCTTGTTTTGAAAAATCAGCAATCAATTGTTTCTTCTCTTTTTTTCAAGAGCGAAAATTGCTTTTTGTTTAGAAAGTTGGTCATTTAGATCAGAAATTTCCTTGTTTAAAGATTTTATTTTCAAGTTCAAATTCACATCAAGTGTGTTATACTTGATTTGCAATTGTTGTTCTCTTAAAACGGAATCTCGATAACCAATTTCTAATTCGACTCTTTGTTTTGAGAAATTCAAAGCTTTTGTTCTCCTTGTAACTCTCAAGCCCAGCGGTCAATTTAGCATTCGCGGCCTTAACTTCGCGATTGACCATTTTAACTTTCTCGATTTCAATGCCACAATTATTGATTAATGTTTCAAAATAAGCACGTGTTTCCTCATCAGTCTTAGTATTTTGTGCCACAGCCTCCATTAGGATCCACATCTGGAGTTTCAAAGTTAGTATTGCTACAACTCGGATTGTCCAGGTATGTATCATAAGTAGGTGCTGGTGTCACAGAATGTTGTTCGTCATGAGTAAACACATCAAATATGACATTGTTATAGCATGGATCAATGATTGGTACCTCAGATACTGCGTTGACGTCATAGACAGGAGGGTCGAAGCAGTCGATTGTCGTACTTCTCGAAGATTTGCCATGAAGATGCAGTTTGTATTGATTTCCTCGAGGTCTTCCAAATCATCCATAATAGCGAAAAAATCATTTTCCTCAGCACTCAACTGCATCCCTGCTTCTGACTTCTGTGCTAACAACATAGCTTTCCGAAGATACTCTGCATTCTTCTTTTGCGGCTTAGTAGGACAATTACTTGCCATGTGACCCACTCCTTGACAGTTATAACACTTAACCTGATTACCCTGATTCACATTTCCATAATTCCCAACGACTAAAGCTGCAACATTCCCATTTTGATTACCCATTGCTCTATTCCCAACATTCTGTCCCATCTGATTTCCAACATTCTGACCCAACTGATTACCCTGATACGGAACCGCTTGATTACCCATGCGAAATCCAGTAGCATATCCCTGCTGATTCCCAATAACTCCAACCATTTGTCCGTGATGACCCATATTCAAACCGGGCTGAGCAATTTTCCTGTTGCGAGTGTTTGAGGAAATCCTTTGGTTGTTGTTAGTTGGTGTGGAATAGCGACTTCTAAATGCTTTACCCAAGAATGCAGATGCTTGAAACAAAGCTTCTTCTTGTTCAAGTTCAGGATCAGTGATTCCTTGTTCCTGGTATTGTGGATACTGTTGTTGTTGAATGACTTGTTGTTCTGGTGGATAGACATGTTGTTGAGGAATAACAGCTTGTTGTTGTGGAATGTATTGCTGCAAGTTGTTGTTAGTGGAAGATGATGAAGCTTGTTGTTGTGTATTCACTGGAGTGTGAGTCTTTGCAATGAGTGCCAATGGATCATGATTCTTTGCCAATCTTTCTTTACTGACTTCATTCACTTCATTCTGGTTTTGTTTCAGAAAATCGTTGAGTTGATCAAAGTTCACTTGATGTAAGTCTTTTGTTTGGTTGACAATAGTGACATATCGTCCCCATTCTTCTGGAAGATTGTTCAAGAACTTGATGTTGCTCACAATAGTTCTGGGTGTCAACTTGTTTATGATAAGCTCATTCATTAAAGTGCAGAACCTTCCATAGTAGGATTCAATGGATTCTCCTGGAGTAGATGTGAACTTTTCCCAAGCAGTTAGCAACTTGTTCTCCGTATCTTGTTGACCAATTTCTGTTCCATAACATAGCCTTCTAACACGTTCCCACATATCGAAAGCAGTTTCACAACTGTCAACAGCAGCAAAGATGTCTCTTGGCAATCCTAGTTGGACAATGTGAATTGCCATGTCATCTGCATCGACTTGCATCTTATCCTCTTCAGTGTATTCTGATTCATATTGAACACGAAATAATGGTGGGACGGGAGGTGTTGCATCAGGATTTCCAGGGATTTGGACTTGTCGAGGCTTGAAGGGTCCATTCGTAATGGATTTAATCATGAGTTTTCCATTAGGTTTGGTCTTGATGTAGCGAAGCATACGACTTGCCCATTGAAGATAACCACCTTTTTCCAACATAGGAGGACGGTTTTCGGCACCGGCTGCATGAATGTCTTGTTGAGTAGCCATTGATGAAGGTATTTGATGATAAAGTTGATGTAGGATCGATTCAACGATAAAGGAGTTGTGTTTGATGAAGATTAAGCTCGGTTGTTGTAGTGAAAATTTACTCGAAAAACTTAAAAGCCTCAATAACTTCTTTTCGGAGCGTTTTTAGGACTTGAAGGTTGACCTGGCGTGCCAATCTCCTCGTTCTCACGGTCGTTTTGATAGGTAGAACGCGAGATTACGGTTCAAAGTTATAGCCGTTTGAAGTTTTGCTCAAAATCTTACTCGTAAACCTGTTCTTATGCGTAGGAATTAGTGCTTATGAGTAGGATTGCTTATGCGTAGGATTCTTATGCGTAAACAGTATCTTACGCGTAACCTTAGGCTTAAGCGTAAACAAAAATACTTAGTCGTAAGAACCTTACGCGTAAGTGTTAACTTATGCGTAGAGTGTTACTCGTAAGCGATTATGCTTATGCGTAAACTTAGGTTTAAAACCAAAAATCCTTTACACTATCATAGTGTAAAAGATATCCACAAGTCGAAGTGTACCTCACACTTATCCAAGTGAGGGAAGTACTGAGTAACCGTTGAAGCTCGAAGAATCTGCACCAAAATCTTATGCGTAAAATTCAAATCTTACGCGTAGAACCTTATGCGTAAAAATAGGGTTTTGACCAAAATGCTGTTTACGCGTAAAAACTGCCCGGTTTCACAAAAATGCAATTTTTCACCCAAAAACACGTTTCCAATCGATTTCTTTTGCACAAACTTCTTCCAAAACACTTAAAAAACAATAAAGTCTACAACTTTAAGCTTACCAACACGTAAAAATCAAAACTTTATGACAAAAAAGTCTCGTTCTATATAAAAAACGCAACTTTTTTGAAAAGCTTTAACCAAAAACGTAACACAAACACTCCTAAACCATTGTTAGGCGATTGATACCAATTGTAGGACCTTAGATATATCAACCTTATCACTTTACCAAGCTAACCAAACACAAGTATACCCACGTTAAACACTTAACGCGTAGACCACGAAACACAAACACAAAATATGCGTAGAAATAAAGAAGGAAAGATGAGGAGAAAGATGGTGACTTGATGTAATATGAAACCGTGTATGTGTAGAGATAAAGATGAAAACAAGATGTTGTATATTCCAAAGAAAACACACACACACACACTCAAGCACACCCCTCAAATGAGACTTTGAGGGGTATTTATAGTACAAGTAACATAATGCCCTAAGGCTTGGCCATGGGCCTTGTATGGGCTTCGTATGGATTGGATTGGACATGGATTGATATAAGGCTAGCTTAACTAAACTAATACCCATTTAGCTTAGTCCAATCCACGAGCACGTTGACTATTCTAATACGATATCTAACACACGTTACAAAGTTCCTAAACGTGAATGACCATCAGTTCTAATAAAAACTATTAAGGCTAACAGATATTGATGATGAAATGGAACGTGCACTTGCAATGAAAGCCTTATACAACCCATTTAAGAACATCTTTGTTTACAAAAAGCTCACGGATTTCTTAGGATCTCTACCCGTACAATTGAAAATTTTGGAATCAGGACCCGAGGGGTCAAGTGTATACAAAAGAGAAGAGGGGAGAGGGAATGACATGTCAAATTCGATATACAATGCCCGAATGGTAGGAGATTTGTTAGAAAGTTCAAAACTCATGAAACATATCGTGAGTTGACCGGAAAATTCCAAAGCGAGGATATTTTGAGGCATGAATATTTCGAGGAGTGATAAGGAGAAGAACATTGCAACAATAATAACAAGCAATTGTTTTCTTGATTTTCATCTTTTGGCGAAATTTTATTTTATGCACTTAGGGATTTTGTTTCTCATTTGGTTTTTATTTTTCTTATTATTATGGTTTGAAGTTATTTTAATCAATGCATTTTGAGTTTTAGTTTAAGTTTATGATGATAAGTATGATGATTTAGTTTTTTAGTTAGATGTTGTTGAAATTTGCAAATGGTTGGATGAATGTTGTGTGTAACTTTAATCGGATTTTTGAGTAAACAATTTTTGCTTGGAAGGTAGAATGCCCAAGTAAAGTTAAAATGGCAAAATTATGCAAAAATGCAAACCGAAATGGTTGTGTCCATGACTGAATCAGTTGGATGCAAGTATAAGTACCAAAAATTCATTTTTCTAGAAAAAAACACACACACACTAATCCTCCATATGGGTTTCACAAAATTCGACCACTAGAAGTTGTTTGAAGATTGTAAGAGTTTTAGAAGATCATCATGGCACCTAAACAAGTAAGCATTTGTAATCAATTAACTTAATTAGGGTTTAATTAGAGTATTTGATTCGAATTGCAAATTAGCTCACTAATTTGGGGGGTTTTTGATAGGATTCGAATTAAGTTGTAATCTTTCAGAATTAAGTGGGTAATTGATATAGAAATGCATTGCAAAAAGAATTGTAGTGATTGATTCAACATGGAATGAGTATTAGATAATTGAATTTTCGGATTTAATTAGGTTGTGCCATTGAATCAAATCAAGTTGAAATTGATGATTCCTAGTTGGTAGATGATGCATTTTCAGTGAATCTTAGATGCCACATTGTTGATTAGAACAAGTGATTGATGAATTGAAGTTAAGATTGTAAGTTCTAAGCATGATGAACATGTGATGATTGGAAGTTTTGAACATGCAAATTAAGAGCAATTTGAGGTTGCCGAAATCATTGGTGATGTTAGAATGCAGTTTAGGAGTGAATTGGAATTGGAAGAATCTAGTGGGAAATCGATTGGAAGGCCATTGCCTTCTACAGAACAGGTAACCGATTCGGTTGTGTATCGCAACTGAACGGTTGGGTCATGGTCATGAGAGGAGCCGGATCGGCTGCCCCTCAACCGATCCGGTTCCAGGTTCTGTTTTGGAAAATTGCAAATTTTGAACTAGACCCTAGAGGCTTCTATAAACCTTATCGTTTGTTCTAACACTCTTATATTGACTTATATTTGTGATTTCTACAGAGAAATGTTGTAGGTTGTTCGAGTTCGACACGGATTCCACCAAACCCGATTGTTACCAAGTATTGCCAAAGAAATGCAAGGAAGAAGGTTATGTATAGCATGAAAGCCGAAGGGAATGCAAACTTGAAGTTTAAAGATCTCGCCAATGAGGAGAAACATGCTTTTAGGGAACGTTTGTCAAAGTTGCAAAATAGGACTGTTTCAGTTCCTAGGTTGAGAGATTGGGATTTGTTTAATGAATGTGAGTGTGAGAATGAGTTGCAAGGTATGATGCAGATGTCTTATGTCTATACGGTTGATGGAGATTCGTTTGATGATTTTTCGTGGGAGAGAGCTTTTAGCATTAATGAAGAAGTTTATCGTGAATGGTGTATGGAGTTCTTTTCGACTATGTACTTTGAAAGGAAGGTCAATGTTCGGAACATCATGAACGAATTTTGTGTTTGGTTTAGGCTTTGTGGGCAGGATCACGCATATACTTTACCGTGCTTTGATGTTGCTCTTGGATTATATGAACAGGATGAGGTTGATCATCGATTGTTTGAAGCTCATTTTTCGAGGCTTAGGAGATTTGAGAAGGATTACCCTAGTGTTCCCGCGTATTGGAATCGCGTGGGAGTCCTTTTTTTACTCGAAGGAATTCTGCAACCATAAGGAATCCATTGATGAGAGTGCTACACAAGTTGTTAGTGTGGGGGCCGTTTCACATAATGGGGAGTCAGGACAAATGCCATAAGCCAGACTTGTGGATTATGATGTTGTTGGAAGAGACTAAGGATGGGAATGCGGCTTGGCTCATAGCCGAGTATTTGTCTAGGAAAGCCCCGGGGATCAAAGGTAATAGCAACATATGTGGAGGCCATTATGTGATGAGGTTAGGAAAGAATCTTGGGTATTACAATAGCAATGAGTTGGCTAAGCGTGGAGAGCCACATGTTAGTGAGATATGGAATGCGATGAGTTTTGGAACAGCTTTGAATAGAAGGACAAAGACGTTGGGAGCATGGATTGAACCACAACCACAACCACCACCATAACAGCAGGGCAATGTGCCAATGGGCAATATACCGATGGGTAATGTGCAAACGGGTACGACTAGTAGTTTTAACTCAGGTTGGGGAGATTGGAAATGACATTTGAATGAAATTGAGTGTCGGGATATTTGGAGAGATTCGATGATGTTGAGGAACAACTACGTTAATGATTATTCGATTCCGTTCTTTCAACACATGGCTCAAGAAGCCAGTTATGAGTTGCCTCCCTACAACCCACCTAATTTTCCACCATATCCTTTCCCCTACACCTCGTATCCTGGACCGTATCCGTACCCATATCCTAGCTATGTACCATTTCCGGACCCAATGCCTATGTATGGTAGATTACCCGAGGTTGGAGGATCTACTATGATGTTGTATGATCTTCATCGGGAGCTGGAGGGAAGAAAATAGAAAAATGATACGATTTTAATTTTTAGTCTTATTTTTTATTTTTTTAGGTAAAGTTTTTGGATTCAAGTAATTAGTTGAAAATCGCCCTTTATTGTCTAGTTGTTTTCACACGTTATTAAAATATATTTAAAAGAAAAACAACTTGGGTATTTCTAAGGTAAAATAAGGTTTTTGAAATTTTTTTGATTTGAACCAAATTACGAAAGTAATTCATTTTGGATTCGATAGCATTTTCTAGCGCGCATTATAGCCTGTTTCCACTAAATTGTGAGGATTATTTTTGTATAAAACATATCTTTTGTTTTATATTCTGCTATGAGTGTGCCGGTGATTATGTCGATTATAGAACTTGTACTTGTTATGCATTACGGTTAAAATCACTCTCGAGTGATAAAAATATGTTCAAGTAATAAGAGGCATCGTAGGATTTAACCCAAATGGCATTCCATTCTACATCTAATGTTTTATGCTAACCACATAGGTTAGTTAACAAGTTTATATGGACCCATTTGTTAGTGCTCATTTTTAGCACTAGATACCCTTAGTTACACCCTTCGAGCCAATCTTTTCGTTTTTGATAAATCCAGAAAAATTCAAAAATATTTTACACCTTAAACCTTAGCCAACCCATGTCATTGTCTATTGGTTTGTTGCTAGTTGTTTGGAGTGTTGGATTGTTTTTGATGATTATGAAGAAGCTACACTTTGTCGTTTGTGTGTACCATTCTCCAACAAAGATGAAGGAGAAGTCTTTCTCATTTATATATTTTTTGGTGTGTGCTTATACTAAGTGTGGGGGAGTTAATTTTTTTTATGGTTATAGCCAATGTGCTATATGGAGTATATTGATTAGCCAATGAGCTAAATTGAGTTATATATGTTTGGAGATCGATATGTGAAGAAGAGGAAAATATAATCATTTTCGGGATTGTGGTTTGTACGATGGCTAGCAACATGGAGGTTTAGACTTGACTTTATTTTTCTTTTAAAACCAATTTCATAAACTATCCCATGCCTTATCCATACCATTTATAAGCCCAAAGCCTTAACATTATAACCCAAATAAAATCCCTCTTTGATGAACTTATTTTATTTGTCTTGATACTTCTACAAGCTTATGGTAAAAAGCATTAATCATGACTAGGCATTGAGTGATTTACATATACCCACCAATATATGAGTGTTGGGTGAATTCTTAAAATCATTCGTGAGGTGTTTAGTTATGTTATCTAAAGTTATTTGGTTCATTTTAAAAAATTTCACATATTAAAAGCAAATTAACAATTATTTCTCTTGAGATGATTATTAGATTTTTGGAACCACGGTATCGAGACCATTGAAATCGATTTTTGCAAGTGTTAGACCTACTCGAGGGCGAGTAGAACTTAAGTATGGGGGAATTTGATAACGCTCAAAATGTGTATGTTTTTAGTAGCGTTATTGTTGGGTTTGTGTATGATAATCGGCTATATTTACTCATAACTGTTGCAAAAGTGCAAAAGAAGCGTATTTGTATGTGAATGTAGTCAGGTATCGCAAAAGGTGAAGAAACGAAGATTTCATGCACATTTGGACAATTCTCGAGGAAGGAAGTCAAGTAAGGAAGCTCTTGGACTCAATGATTAGGAAGCACAATGATTTTTATGTGTCTACAACAAGTAAAGATCAAGTTTCATCTTAGAAATCAGCATCGGAAGCAAAGAAAAAGGCGCGAATCAAAAAATTCAGCAGAAGTCAAAGATTGGGTGTATGAGAGACTCCCAACCAATCGGTTGGAGCCCGCAACCGATTTGGTTGGGCTGATGGTCAAAACGCAACCGGATCGGCTGCGTCGCAACCGACCAGGCTGCAAACCCTGGAGTTACACTTTTGTCATTTAATGTTGCCTTAACTTCCAATTATCATTAGAGGCCGATCATTTCCAGTTAATAACTTGTTAGGGACATTTTTAGCCTGATAGTTAAGAGTTTTAGCTATAAAAATGAACCTAGACTTAGTAGTCTAGTGTGACACAACTAAAAGTGTAATAGTTTACACCAAAGCTATTACCAACCCTTATTATTCATCCCAAAAGTCTTGTTACTGCTGTAAAATGTCCAGGAGGTTGGAGAGACGAATTCTCATCCATTGTTTGATCATTCGGAGTTGTACGGTTAGGCTAGACAATTGGAGGCGTGTGGTTGCTATATTCAACGATTTCTAATTCTTGTAATCCAAAAGCTTAGGTATTTTTTTGAACTTGTCATGAATTTCTATTCTCTTGAGTTATTTGAATTACCTTGTTATTACTTGTGTTTTGTTATGATTGTCATGGAGTAATTCTTGATTGTACTTGTGTGTAAGGATGTAGGAAATCATGGTAGTGTTCTTATATGTGATGCATGTAAATGATCTTGTTTAAATGAGTTTATTGGAAAACTACTAGTCTTGTTTGATTTGTCGGTAAAACATGTTTAAGAAAAAGGACCGAAAGGATTTCTCTTATGTTTTATTCCAAAAAGTTAAGTGACAAACTAGTATGGGGATATGGTGATTGACACTCACTGTTAGCCTTAATAGTTTTTATTAGAAGTGATGGTCATTCACGTTTAGGAACTTTGTAACGTGTGTTAGATATCGTGATAGAATAGTCAACGGGCTCGTGGATTGGGCTAAGCTAAATGGCTATAAGTTAAGATAAGCTAGCCTTATATCAAATCCAAGTCCAATCCAATCCCACGAAGCCCACATACGGCCCATGGCCAAGCCTTAGGGCATCCTTTGTCTTGTACTATAAATACCCCTCAAATGGTCATTTGAGGGGTGTGCTTGAATGTGTGTGTGTGTGTTTTTCCTTTGAAATAAAACATCTATTGTTTTCATCTTTATCTTCACATACACGATCCATATAACATCAAGTCACCATCTTTCCTTTCTTTATTTCATCTTCTTATACGCATAAGTGCTTGTGGTTTAACGTGTTCATCTTGTGATAAGGTGTGTTACGCGTAAGGTTGGTGTAAAAGTAAGGTCCTACACTCACCATGTTTACTTATTGAAACAAGACTAGAAACATTTTCATCACGAAAGGTCGAAAGATTCGTAGGAACATGTTTAATAAGAACCTTTTTCAAACAAATGGGTTTTCTAAAGGATAATCATTAGGATAAGGACCGAAAGGATTACCTACATGTTATTGTTCTTAAAATGATTTTACAAAACATAAACCATGGGTTGGAAATAATTTGCTTATGATTTGTGCATCACATCAAGAGTTTACACCAAGCCTTCATGAACACTTTCTATGATTGCCTATAGACTTCACACAAGTATATGTTTCTTAATATTGATTTTCACTAAACCATAATTTTGAGGGACCCTTGACAAGCTTTCTTGTTACGAGTTTTTTAAAACAAATTAAAATGCAAATCTCTTGGGACGATCTCGACTTACCCACCTTTGCTATCACGAATGAGTATACTTGCTCGTATGTGTTAATAGTAATTGCCGAATAATTCGTGTTTATAAATTTTTAAAACTTGCACACTGAGAGCACATCAGCTTCCAGACTTCCTTAACCTGTATAGCATTACTGACAATTCTAACTGGAGTTTAAACAACATTTCTCACATCATTCACAACACATTCATGCAAATTACCAGAAACCAAACATTCATTACATGTTTGGCAAATAGTAGCAGAATTCGAATTAATTACAGTACGCTTATAGCTAATACTAGAATAAACACGATTCATTTTATTCAACATAAACTTATTATTCCTAGGGTGGTCTTCTACTCTTTCTTGAACACTTTCAGCTCGCGAGGTCCTATCACCGTGAGGAAACATATACTTCTAACACTGTTATTTGTGAAAATTCTTCTTCTGTGGATGCAGGTACTTGTAAAAGTGTTGAAGGTTCATATACCCCATGTGGTAAAGAAGAACTTTATGCCAATTTCGCATATGGAAATCCTTTTCTAATTCCACTCTTAACTCCACTTTTACTTGGCCAAACTTAATCTTCTTTCTTCAAATCTTCTTTGTAAATATTTTTGAAAAACAAAATACAAAATTTGAAAAACCAACAAAAGAAAAATATAAAAATATAAAACTTTCAAAAAATACAAAAACAATATAAAATCAAAAATCCAAAAATATTCCTTTCACGACATGTCTCTCAGATAATCGATATTCTCATACGTTTCTAGAAATGTCATTCAACAATGATACAGGTATGTACAGATGCTTGAGCGAGAGTTCTTTAATGTTTTTCAAAACATGTCGTTTCTCAAAAATTCTTAATCTATGGCTTTCGTTATATTTCGATCGAAACCGGACAAAATGATGACTTTTGATTATTTTCAAATCAAAACTCGTGCTTTTAAAGAAAAATCAAGTTAATGCGCTTCATTGCACTACATTTAAAAATGGTGAGAAATCATCATCATCTTGAGCACCTTTTCAAGATTGTTCAAAAGATTTTCAAAATCTTTCAAAATATTTTTGTGCTCAAGATAACTCCCTCTAAAACCTTTTACTTGATTATGCTTTATTAAAGGGGGAGTATAAAACTAAAATGTTCCAAATTCATGCTTAAATCAAATCCGTTTGTCTCCCCAAAAGACTTTAAAATGTTGTTTAATCCGTTGATATCAAAAATATCACGACTATGCTATTTTTGAGGGGGAGGAGATGTGATTAAAATGTGATCAAAATGTTTAATGATCGGTGTTTGAATCTCACAATGAGCTCGACTCAGACGGAACCAATGAATTGACGGGAATAAAAGTCAATAAATGTACCATATCGAGAAACTTGTGATAGATATGCACCTTCATGGGTCTAACCTCCTTTTCAAGGAGTGTTTACAACTTCAAGTTAGTTATTAGAGCTAGTTGTCACCTAAAAACTGATAATGGAACTCTTTAACTAGGCAACGTAACCGTGTCTCGTGAGGAATTGTCTATCATGAGCCGATCAATTCAAAAAGTGCGAACTCTACCCTATATGTGCAGATTTCTGTCAAAACTTATAAGCACATATGAAGGGGGAGTGTTTCTGAAAATATAAAACTCACGGAGTGTTTCAAACATGTTTTCTATCATAAACACTTTGTGAGATTTTCAAGAAAAATGATTTTATGGTAACATGGGACAGTCATGGAGTTATAAGGTGACTAAGTGTTGTTCCCCGTTCACTATCGTTTAAAAACAGTTTAAATGCATAAAACAAGTTAATAGTGAACTATGACTGAAATTAACATAAGAAAACACACTAAGTAATTTTCAACATAATATTCTTATTAGAAATAAATCAACAAAGAATACGTTACCCAAGTACTTGCGAAATAGTACTTGGGATTGAAATGACAAAGTTGGGTGACTTCTCTCTAAGCTCAGGATAAGTCTGAGCACAACTCTTAGAGCTCAATGAGCTATCTCAGAAACTAAGTTGTATTTGGAGGAGTGAAAAGATGGCTTGCGTGTGTGTGTTTTTTACAATTCACAAGCTTAATCTTTTCACTCCATCTCTTATGCTATTTATACATGTATGAGTTTTAACTCTATCCTAAGTGACAAATCGACATCGTCTAGAGAAGACAAAATCTTGATGTATTTTGTCTCTGTTTAAAGACTATTCTAAGTAAAGGACAAAAGGTTGCTTTCCATATTTCAGGTGATGACGAGCTTGTAAGCTAGCCATTCAGGGAAAGTTGACTTATGTTGATAAGGACTTCTTAATCTGATTCAAACTTCTCCGCCTTGTCCGCTCTTTCTTCATCTATTTATCCTTGGTCTTCTTCTTGAGTTTGTCTTGATTGTAAGTAGTTGGAGAGTCTTAGGGATTCATGAGTTATTGTCATCACTCAATGAATCCATCATCTTCTTCTTGACTCAGTCTTCACCCTTTAAGTTCCGCCCTTCGAGTGGAGAGACTTCTTCTACGCCTCGTACTGAGTGTCCCGAAGATGACTCACGAGAGAGGCTATGCACTCAGTGACCCGATTAGTGTTTAACGGACTAAACACTTGGGCTATTTTCTATTCAAATCCTAGATTAAGGGGTTTGGGTATTTATTGAACCCAACACTAAGGATAGGAAACTCGTCCTATGATCTGCCAGAGCTGGAGGGATCTACCCAAGGACATCACAAATAGTTAGTATTAGAAGTCCTTAGAAATGATTGAAAAAAGGAGTAATGTGAGAAAGGAGAAAGAAGGGGTTGAAGAATTAAAAAGAAATGTAATGAAAAAGGGTGAAAAGAAATAGCCCTCTATAATCAACCTTAGAGCGTAAAACAGGGTTCAATTCATGCATCTTGGTTGTCACTTAGATGACACGGTATTGAAGACAAAGCGTCATGGACCCAGTGCCTTTGCACCTAACCTTCTAGCCACTCAATTCCTCTTCAAAGGATTTGTTTCATTCTCACTGGGAACCCTACATAATCTATCGACTTTCTCTTAGAGATTGTTGATATTGAAGAAGGATACCCTCTCCTAGTCTCCGCTTCGGGAAAACCAATATGCACCATTGAGTCTAGAGCCACGAGATTCATCAAAAGATCTCATAGGAACACATGACATGACATCGCTTGTTGTTCATCAATAAGGACACAAGTGATATATTCTAGAGTCCTACGCAGATCTTAGCAATCTGCGAGAACATTTATGAGAAGTTTCACTTCGTGATCTTCGTGATTAAATGGAAACTCCCGCCAAGGTCAACATCAAGCGACCTTGACGGCAGTCACTTCGGTAACTCCCGTGGATTACGCAGTGTGTCTCAAGCGGTCTGATTGTGAGGTGATGCTTTGGTGTACCTCGGCTGACTCATCCGAGCTGTAGGTGTACCGGTATATCGTGTTATCTCACTTGTGGGACTCTAGTTCAGGAACGGCCTTTGTGAGAATTAGAGATGTGTTTTCACACTATGTTGTTAACACCCTCGAAATTCAAACTTGTAAATGCCGGAATCCGCTTATTACTAACTTGTTTTATGTTTTCTTCTTATGGAAGCTCCAGAGCGGATTGATCGTGCAGACTATCCACATGCTCATGCCAACAACACATGAAAGTTCTCATCAAAATCAAATGCAACACAAAGTTAAAGATGATTCTTCGTCAATGTCAAATAATCTACAAAGTTTAAAGACTCGAGAACTACATCATTGGTAACCAAAAGACAAATAGAAGTGTGAGCATGGTGGAGAAAGACGTGGAGACACCATACCAACGAAGTTGACAACGGCAGACAACCACTTTAATAGATCACAAAGCATGAAGGAACAAAGAATCAAGACTATTCTTTATCGACACACAAAGTTCAAGCTCGAGAAAAGTAAAGACCTAATCAAGTGGAGCATCATTTGAATGACCACCCCTTAGGGGGAGATTTTTAGCCTTAATAGTTTTTATTAGAAGTGATGGTCATTCACGTTTAGGAACTTTGTAACGTGTGTTAGATATCGTGATAGAATAGTCAACGGGCTCGTGGATTGGGCTAAGCTAAATGGCTATAAGTTAAGATAAGCTAGCCTTATATCAAATCCAAGTCCAATCCAATCCCACGAAGCCCACATATACGGCCCATGGCCAAAGCCTTAGGGCATCCTTTGTCTTGTACTATAAATACCCCTCAAATGGTCATTTAAGGGGTGTGCTTGAATATGTGTGTGTGTGTTTTTCCTTTGAAATAAAACATCTATTGTTTTCATCTTTATCTTCACATACACGATCCATATAACATCAAGTCACCATCTTTTCTTTCTTTATTTCATCTTCTTATACGCATAAGTGCTTGTGGTTTAACGTGTTCATCTTGTGATAAGGTGTGTTACGCGTAAAGGTTGGTGTAAAGTAAGGTCCTACACTCACCATGTTTACTTATTGAAACAAGACTAGAAACATTTTCATCACGAAAGGTCGAAAGATTCGTAGGAACATGTTTAATAAGAACCTTTTTCAAACAAATGGGTTTTCTAAAGGATAATCATTAGGATAAGGACCGAAAGGATTACCTACATGTTATTGTTCTTAAAATGATTTTACAAAACATAAACCATGGGTTGGAAATAATTTGCTTATGATTTGTGCATCACATCAAGAGTTTACACCAAGCCTTCATGAACACTTTCTATGATTGCCTATAGACTTCACACAAGTATATGTTTCTTAATATTGATTTTCACTAAACCATAATTTTGAGGGACCCTTGACAAGCTTTCTTGTTACGAGTTTTTTAAAACAAATTAAAATGAAAATCTCTTGGGACGATCTCGACTTACCCACCTTTGCTATCACGAATGAGTATACTTGCTCGTATGTGTTTATAGTAATTGCCGAATAATTCGTGTTTATAAATTTTTAAAACTTGCACACTGAGAGCACATCAGCTTCCAGACTTCCTTAACCTGTATAGCATTACTGACAATTCTAACTGGAGTTTAAACAACATTTCTCACATCATTCACAACACATTCATGCAAATTACCAGAAACCAAACATTCATTACATGTTTGGCAAATAGTAGCAGAATTCGAATTAATTACAGTACGCTTATAGCTAATACTAGAATCAACACGATTCATTTTATTCAACATAAACTTATTATTCCTAGGGTGGTCTTCTACTCTTTCTTGAACACTTTCAGCTCGCGAGGTCCTATCTTGCTTTGTATTGCCTGAAGGCTTTGGCCCGCTAACCTTAGTGACACTGCTTACTCCTATAGAAGGAACGACGGGAATATTAGTTGGTTTTACTACTTTTTGCATTCCTGATCTAGAAGTGCTGGGATCTGAGACTCTAGGAGGCACATCAAAGGTCACATGCTTAACTTTAGGCATAGAGCATGGCATAACTATACTATCTTTCCTAGTACCAGATTTAGGACATGTTGTAATTATACATTCTAGGAGTTCTTGAGATCGTTTGGCATATAATCATGCATATCCAATCTCATTATCGAGTGGTTTCTCTATCTTATCCTCTTCTACAACCGCACAGAGACACTCTAGACTATCCTTAAGGTACGAAAGATATGTTTGAAATGCATGTTCATTATTCCTAAGGTGAGGGGGAATGTACATCACAGTTATAGCATATTTAGTACAAATAGGCACCTTTGGTGTAACATTCTCACCACTGGTGATTGGCATTTTCCCTTTAACCTGACTCTTAAGATTCTCAATTTATTTTTGAAAAGACGTTATCTTTTCATTGTTCTTGTCATGAGTGACCTTAATTGATTCATGTAACTCTTTGAAATGTAATTTAACCTTTTCATTTTCTTCTAGAAAACACTCATTTTCATGTTGTAATACATCAATGAGGTTTTGAAGATGGAAATTTTGAGAACTCTGAGAATCTAAAGGAGGAGGCATGTGGGAGCCAGTCACTTCACTCATTTTACCCTTAAATTGGGAAATTTGAGTTTTCAACCATTTGATCGTGTTACAATGAGCTCGAATCTGTTCATCACGTTTGTTTATTTCAAAAACTACATCAAACTCAGAAGCATCCGAAGATGTCTTGGCATTTGAGGTTTTAACACTTTCTTTAAGATGTTGATATTTTAATTGTAAATCAAGATATTCAACTTCTAATTTAGAATAGTACCTGACCATGTTATCATGATCATCCTTTTCGATTTTATCATGCAATTTTGAATTTTTTGTCTCAAGCTCAATGACACGATCTTGTGAGACTTTCAAAGTAATAGACAATTCATGAAATTGAAAAGCAGTAATAGAGTAATTCGTAACAGTGTAGAACATATCTTGAGCAATACATCTAGAAATCAAATTATCATTTAGGATGTAAATATTCTTCCTCTCAACCTCATTGCTCTTAAGCTCACATTCATTCATTCTAACCTCGTTTTCCATTTCATTAAACATTCTTTTCATTTCTTTAATCTATGTATCTATGACCTTTTGAAGACTCTCAAGTATACTTTTAGTTGTTTAAAGAATGGAATGACCTCTGTTAAATAGCATTCTTTTGTTTGTTCAAAACCCCTTTCCCCCTTAGTAATTCCCGTTGGAGTGATTCTCTTCTTACATGTTTTCTCAAAGTCAATGAATAGTTGGTAAACTACGTATAAGCTGACTAAGGTTTTGCTTTGAGTAGGAAGAGTTCTAGGCACTAAATGAATCGGTGTATTGGGTGGATACACAGTAGCTGGAGGCAATTTCCTAAGGGAAGGAATCTTTTCAACAAGTTCATCAGTTTTTTTTTTCTTTTCAATATCTTTGTTCAAAAACACTTGTTAAGGGGTTAATTGAGTTTGTGGTATAAACTTGTTCAAGGCAATCCAATTTTCCTTAGTGTAATTGGGAGTATTAAATGTTATATTATGATCTATACACCAAGGATCTTGTAGTTTCTTTTCCATTTTCTCTCTAGAGGCATTTTCAAGTTCTATGTCCTCTTCAGTGTACTCTAAACAAGTAGGCTTTTGTCTAGGCTTAAGAATTTCATTGCCATCATAAATCACACTTTGAGCAGCTTTTGCTTTCTTACCATATTCAAGACGGGTTCTTCTACAAGGAAAATACTATGCATATCACTTAATACTCTATGCTTAGTGATCATGTGAGCAGTCTGAATGGTGTTCCCTTGTACGTACAACTTGTTTTCAAGTTTATTCTTCAAAGTTTTAAGGTTGGAAAAATCATTTAAAAGTTTTGATTCCTTAGCATTGAATTCCTGCTTAAGCATTTTTACATTTTCTTGAAGTTCTTGCTTTTGCTTAACAGTTTTATTAAGTTTTTTTTGTAAGGAATTTAACTCTAGTTTTAATGTTTCTTCCCTTAAATTACTTTTTCTGATAAGTGTACGCATTTGGTTATCCATCTCCTGCTCACGGGTAGTCAGTTCAAACTTAGCACGCTGTTCATATATAGCTACTTGTTCCTTATAAGCATTTAGTTCAGTGGTCATGGAATCATCAGGTGCATATTCAGTGTACTCATCAGATATACATTCATCATTAACTGCAGAATATTCATCACTTGGTACAATTAGACTTTTATCTTGCCTCACATATTGATCATATGGGACAACATTACTATTTTCCATATTTTCAATATTTGATTCAGTGACTTCGGTTGATTGTACTTTGTTGTGAATCTTTTGCACATCAACCACATCGTATAGTTTTAGTACCTCTGATATGATGGATTCCTTGGAGGGACCGGCTGGTTGAGTTGACGAAACCATTGGTGAGATATTAGCCATAAAGATGGTCTGTGCCATTGGTTCATCATCAACATCAGAGTCAAAAGCATCACAATCTGCAACTTGAAAGGCATTTGGATTGTTCTGAGCCACACCATGCACTGGTTGTTCATCCACATATGCATCATATGTTGTGGCATTCCCTTCAGCAAGAAACAACAACTCTTCCTCGTCTAACACAACTCCATTATCTTAAGCTTGCACCAGCAACATCTTATCCTTGAAGTACTCTGCATTCTGTGGATGTCTTGGCTGAGTGCAGTTCCTAGCAATGTGTCCTTCCATTCCACAGTTATAGCACTTGAATGGTTTTCCTTGACCCTGACCTATGTTCGTACCTCGGTTCTGAGCACCCACATAACCAGCTCCGGTTCCAACATTTCCTTGTGCATTGTGTGGTAGATACGCATTCTCCCTTCCTTGTACGTTCTGAAACACAACCCTTCCTTATTTAATAGCAGCATGATTATGTAGATTAGATGCGGTTATGAGATGGTTATTGGTATGGGGAGTGAAGTTTCTGTTTTGTTGCACCATCAATGCCAGTTGATTAGCAAGGCTTCAATGAACATGTCAGATGGCTTATATCCTGGGTCTGGAATGAGTTTGTAATTGTGATCCTCAGTAGGTATAACTTGTGATGCTTTGGTACTTATCCTTATGTTTGAGAGAAATGCAGTTGAATCATTTGAAGAACTTGCAGCAGCAACATTAGAGTTAGAGTTGAACTTTTCCATGACCATACGTTCAAATGCAGCATGTTTCTCATGTTGGAGTAAGTAAGCATAAATTTGTTCATAGGCGGTGTTCCTCAATCCTTTGTTCAATGTGACTACAGTAACAAATTTGTGCCATTCTGGGTTCATGTTGTTTACGAACTTGGAATTGAGCTGGATATTTGGCATTGTCATTTTGACATTCCTCATATCATTCACAAGTTTGTGAAACCTCACATGATATTCAGTGACACTTTCTCCTGGGTTCATCTTAAAGTTCTCAAAGTCATCATACAACTGAGACTCTCTATCTTCCTTAGTCAGTTCTGAACCAGAGAGAAGCATCTTGACATTATTCCAGACTGCCTTTGCTTCAGTGTTGTGATTGATCAACTTGTAAATGTCTTTTGGCAAACCTTGAAGTATGATGTTTGAAGCTCTAATGTCAGCATCATATCTCTTCTTCTCCTTATCATCAAGCTCATCATACATTCTTGGTCTATCCAACCCTAAAACAACATTTCCATCATTTGCAGTTTCAAGGATATCCCTGGTAGTTCCAATTTGAAATGGTCCTTCATCAATTGATTTAAGGATGTTAACTCCATTCTCTTTGCCTAAGCAATATAGTCTGATTCTTTGTATCCAAGAGTCATAATCAGTTCTGTTAAGCATGGGAGGATGAGTATCAGACCCTTCAGCTTGAACGTCATCAGCAACGGAAGAGATGATAGTAGTCATGATTCCTAAGTACATGGGATTTTACTACTCTTTGATTAAACCAGGAAGTAGATTCTTTCACGGGATTTTACTAAATCAAGAGAAACCCATAAAACATAACACAAAGAAATGACAAATCTCAAGTGACAAGTCGCAGAAGTATCAAACCACTTCAATCAAACCGCTCTTTAATCAAATCGCACAACTCAAATCGCACTGGATATCAGGTAGAATTCCAAAGAATCTCCTTGACAGGGTTTCGCAGCTTGAGCTATCCATTCTCAAACTGGAGCGTCCCAAAGTATACAACACGGAGTGAGTGAACCAGCGAATTGAGATTCACTTATTGATGAAAAATTTATTTGAAAAACAATCGCGTATTACTGAAGAGAGAGAGAGAGAGAGTTTTTGCAATACGACGAAAGTTTTATAAGAAAAATCAAGGTTCAATCAAAAATACTTTTTGTTTGAAAAATTATATCACAGTCGATGTGCTAGAAAAACAATTTTTTGAGCACATCGAATGGTTTTTACCAAAGTATCCATCAATTCATATCCTGGAACAAGGTTGGTTCAAAAGTAAATCGCCCTATCATTTCTTTTCAGTTGTCACAAGCTTGACCCATTAAGAATCTCACATGTTACCCACCAAGAGCTTGTTTGATGTTGGCTCTAGAAGGATTTCCATCTTCATTGTGAATATTTTATATATCACTCGGATGTTTTGGCAATACCACAAGGATAATGCGTAGGACTCTCAATATATATTCTTACTTTCCACATTGTGTGAAAAAACAAGTCTTCATGAAAATGTGTCCTAATGAGATTTATTGATGATCTTTTGGCTCTAGACTCAATAGTGCATATTGGTTTCCTATGCGGAGACTAGGGAGAGGGTCTCCTTTTTCAATATCAACCATCTCTAAGAGAAAGTCGATAGATTATGTCGGTTCCCCGTGAAAATAAAAAAAGTTCTTTTAAGAGAACTTGAGTAGCTTGGGAAGTTTAGTGCAGTGCGTCACTGGGTCCATGACGTCTTGACTTCAATACCGGCGTTACCTTAGTAACCACTAGTAGCATATGTATTGAACCCGGTTTCTGCCCTAAGGTTGAATAATTGGAGGGCTATTTCTTTTCACCCTTTCACTTTTCATTTCTTTTTCATTCTTCAACCCCTTCAGTGCTTACCGAGACTTCACCACTAGTACCTTGTTGGGTTTGTTCCAGTGCTAACTCCGCCTCAGTCGGCACTCTTCCTTTATTCTCACTTTTCTCCTCTTTTTTCATCATACCTAAGGACTTCTACACTAAGTAGTGGATTGTCCCTGGGTAGATCCCTCCGGCTCTGGCGGGATCGTGGGAACGATTACCTAACCTTAACATCCTTATAACTCCAATAAAGTAAATGCAAGGTCGGTCTTTGATATACTTCCACGATTTCCATTGAAAATCAATTGAAAAGCCAATCACGGTACTTATGATATAATATCAAAGCATTTTGTACATATTGTTTCTAATCTTTTTATAAATGCTCCCTCTCAACATGTGTATCGGTATTTGAAATCGTTTAGCAAATGGAGGAAGGAGTGACTTTTTGAGTCTAAAACAATCACCATTCTATCAGATTTGATATTTAAATCACATTCTCTCCGCTGATCAAAATTTTCAAATCTTTTGAGATTTGTGATCCCAATTGATTTAAATAAGTTTAGAAAATTTGGGGAAAGATGTGGCTTGGTTATAAATTTTTACTGATAAGGAACATTTTATCGCTCCCCCTCTATTTATGAAGGAGATTGTTAGTGTCAGGTATGACAATTTTGAGAGATCTTTAAGTAAATTTTTTTTTTATTTTGATAGATCTTTGAGTATAACGAAAGATCATACCCTGACACATAACAATAAAAACATTTATTCACTACTTTATAACATACAAATGGACTCATTTGATGATATATCATTTGAAAATATGTAATTTGAAATCACTCTCCCCCTCAATCGATGACCCAAGTCATAGATTGAGTGATAAAAATTAATGAAAAATTGAGTCCGATTGATTTTCAAAAAATTTAGTCCGATTCATTTTCAAACAATGTTACCACCATGTACAATACAAATATTTTCCTGAAGCATATTAGAATGAAAACATTTGTATAGGAACAGCTGTCTTTTTGGCGACGTGCTTTCCTCATTTTGTTTTAGGATAAGTGCTTGAAATTTATAAAAAATCGATTTAACATAGCACTTTCCTTTCTTTAAAAACGGGTTACAGTCTGAAGTAAGTGTAAAATATTTTTAGGCATGTTTTTTGAAAATATTTGAACTTCTGCTCGAACTTTTGCTCGAACTTCATCTAAAATCCCGTGTCATTATTGAATGACATTTCTAGGATTATAGATGTTATCGATAACAGAAGACATGCCTTGAGAAAAACAATATTTTTAGAAATTTCTGAATTTTCAAAATTTTATGGGTTTTTGATGATTTTATATTTTGCTTATTGAAAAATATGTAAAAAGAATTGGTGAAGAAACTCCTTTACTCCTCATTCTCTTCCTAAAGACATATGAGTGTTTCAAGCTGCAGACTCTTCATGCCAAGTCGCGGGGGGATAAACTGAAACCGATCTTTTGGAAGAGCTTTTGTGAAGATGTTAGCCAACTGATACTCAGTTCTTACAAAGTAGAGTTCAACCACACCGTTCTCTACTTGTTCCATGATGAAGTGATGTCGAATCTAAATGTGCTTTGATCTTGAGTGTTGGACATTGTTGCAGCAGAGAGCGATGGCACTTTTGTTGTCACAGTACAGAGGAATTTTGTTGAATACAAAGCCATAATTAGATAGTTGGGATCTCATCCATTAGATTTGAGCACAACATGCTGACATGGCAATGTACTCAGCCTTTGTAGAAGATATAGAAGTACATATTTGCTTCTTCGACGACCAACTCACTAATTTGTCACCAAAAAATTGAGCACCTCCTGACGTACTTCGACGAGTAACTTGACACCCTGCATGGTCAGCATCTTGATTATCACATAACCATGAGTCTATATGTTCATACACAAAAGCATACAACCTAGGGCGTTTCTTGGTAAGAGAGCGTATAGGGAAAAGGCTCATTACCCAAGTATCCCACCGAGGTCTAGTTCTCGGTCTTCGTACCCTTCGTAGCACTACCACTAGCTTCACCTATAACAAGTACATAAGTAGTTTCCTTTATAGTTTAAAAGGGTGTTTGGCATAATGCCATTTTTGCCCATTTTGACCCATTTTGATCATGTACGGGTCAAGGCGAATGATATATGTCATGTACAGTTTTATGTGTTAATATAAGTGTTGGTGTTAATATTATATCAGTCCAAAAAAAAAAAAAAAAAAAAAAAACTTAGCCAGGGCGTTTCAAGTGTGCCATGACGGTGTCTTTCGGATACCAAAGACCCATGTTAATGGTTCATTGGAGATACCGATAGACCCGTTTAACCGCTTCAAGGTGCTTCTTAGTAGGCTTCGCCTGGTAGCAAGCACACATGCATACAACGCGAATATCAGGTCTACTGGCAGTGAGATACATCAAGGATCCAATCATACTACGATATTTAGTTTGATCAATCAGGATCCCCGAGAGGTCCTCATCCAGTTTTGTTCTCTCCACCATGGGAGTGTCAACAGGGTCACAAGAATCAAATTAGCATATTTAGATTGATTTATGAAAATGCCTCCGGGACTTTGAGAAATTTGTAAACCTAAGAAAAATGACATTTGTCCCATCATTGACATTTGAAAATTTGAACCCATCTCTTTAGAAAAAAGGTCACATTCATTTAAGTCGGTCGAAGCAAAGATAATATCATCAACATATATTTGAACATGAATTAAATGTTTGCCTGATTTTTGAGTGAACAGTGTAGGATCAACAACGCCTTTGTAGAATCCATTAGCCAAAAGGAACTTTGACAAAGTATCATACCATGCCCTAGGAGCCTGCTTCAAGCTGTTGAGGGCCTTTTTCAAGTGGTAGACACGGGTAGGATGCTTTGGATTCACAAATCCTTACGGTTGACTGACATAGACCACTTCTTTGAGATCGTCGTTAAGGAAAGCAGTCTTTACATCCATTTGGTAGACTATCATATTCTTACTGGCAGCATTAGCAAGGAAGATTCTGATAGCCTTAATTCGTGCAACCAGAGCAAATGATTCCTCAAAGTCAATACCCTCCTCTTGTAGATAACCCTTAGCAACAAGTCTCGCCTTATTCTTCAGAACGTCACCATGCTCATCAAGTTTTACCTTGAAGATCCACTTGAGAGTGATAATCATAGCATAGTCTAGAGGTGGTACTAATTCCCATACATCAAGTCGATCGAACTTGAAAATTTCATCTTGCATAGCATTAAACCAGCTGTCCTTAGACATTGCAGTTTTGACATCATTTTGTTCGACCTTGGATAGTACATAATTGAAGAAACACCATAAGGCATGATTGGAAAGTTGCTTACTTGTAGATACCGGACGAGAAGGATTCCCAATGATGTTATCCAACGGATGATCATGTGTCCATTTTATGAGATGTTCATGTGGTTGAGGATAAGGTACTGATGTGACAGAGTCAGGATCCCCTGATGAAGATGCCTCAAGAGTGGGTTCAGGGGCAAATATATTCTCAAATGGAGCATCTTCGGGAGTAGCAAAGGGGTTGTCTCCAAAAGAATTATCTACTGCATTTACTTGATGTACTGAAGACGATTGAGGGTTCGATGATGATGTTGAATGGTTAATAGATGGAGCTTCATGTGTTATGGAAATAGAGACCGATGTACCATTCAGATTGGATGGAGCAGGAGCAACAACAGCTGGTGGTGTAGGAATATCATCAGTTGTTGGCTCAAAGTATTCATAAAACATCGGATCAAATAGAATCTTCAAATCTTCTTCTGAGGGAGGTACTGTTGGATCGATATACTCTAACCAAACTAACTTATGTAGCTTGTAAGGGCTTAGCAACTTCGGATAAATCCTTAGTTACTAACAATGAAACACTGAATTAACTCTATTAAGTATGCGGAATCTACTTCAATAAAGCTAAGAAGAATTAACTTTAACTTCAACGATTTTATTAAAACTTAGAACCTGCTTGTTATACAGATTCTCTAACAACTCTAATAACTTTAATAACTCTAATCCGTACTCTTGGATTTGTTAAAACACACATATATCTAATGCCAATCTAGAGGTCCTTTTAAAAGCATAAGGATAACCCTAGTCGGTTTACAACTCTAATCCTTGTACGACAAGTAATCTAAAAAAAGAATATTCTAGAATAACAAAGCTTTCCATAAACGATATAGCAATTCTTTTAGCTTTGCAGTACTTTGATGTTGAGCAGTACTTTGAGTTTCTTCTTTAGCAGTACTTTGACTCTTCAGCACTTTGACTTCTTCAGTACTTTGACTCTTCGGTACTTTGTATATCCCAACAATCCTCCTCTAACTTGAATTCTACTTGCTTGATTTCAAGTTCCCTTGTATCTATATCTTTAACATCTTTATCTTCAAGGAAAGATTGTCTTTATCTTTAAATTTTGTCTTTGTAACCACTGTGCTTGTATTATCATCATCAAAGTAGTCTTTAGAAATAATTCTTTACAGCAATAATCAACAATCTCCATCTTTTCAGCTACTCAGCAACATATGACAATTTGTACATCAGTTCATTAAGTTTCAGTCTATTCTCATCACTTCCAGGTGTGTAAACTCTTGTGAGAGGTGAATCATTGAAATTTTAATGGATTTTGATGTCTCTTTACCAAAGCCATTAACTCTGGAGTAGCCAAATATTTAGGTGTGTTAAACCATGGTACATCGATAACCATATGATTTTTAGCAAATCATCAGCTATCAACGGATGTGTTTTGTCTTTACCAAAAGCCGTACCCTTTTGGACTAGTTAGTTCTTTCAACCATGGTGAACTAATTACCATATAAATGGTTTTTCCACAGCCTTTACCAGAAGCCATTTTTCTTGTGGGCTAGCCAACTCTTCACATTTGCTGATATGGTGAGTTGATTACCATACAACTTATTAGCAAGTTGTCAACTATATAACATATTTGAGATATCTTTACCAGAGCCGTTTGCTCATGGATTAGCCAATCCTTTTGTTAAACATGGTGGATTGATATCCCTTTTGTTGTAACCATCTCAAAAACCATTTGTTGCTTTTATCCTCTATTTCAAAATATTTTTCACTTAACAAAAATTTTCTTTTAAAATCATTAACTGGTTCTGTGCTGCAAGCAGTACTTTGATTAAAGAATCTTGTTTGATCGTGATATTTTGAATAAAGAATCTTGATTTATCAAAAATTTTACAATTAAGAATCATACCAGTATTTATGTATCATCATCAGCCATAGTGGTCCATTTGATGAATATTTCGATGACCATTAGTGATGTTTCATTCTCCTCTTCCACTTTCATTCCATGATCTAGCATTCTTCTCATAAGATCTTATGTGAGTGGATATCTTCTTTCTACTAACATATGGATCATGGTTCCATCTTCTAGCTCCAAAACATGCACTCCAGATTCATCAAAGTATCTCCAGCTATTAATCTCCCATACTTCTTGATTATTCCATATAGCATCAATACTTGTTTCCTCTGTTTCCCAGATAGTTGTGAGGTCTCCAAGCAATACTAAACCAATTCCTTCTGATGGAATGTGTTCAAAATAATCTTGCACTAGTTGGTATAAATTCCACAAATCCTCTCTTCTGATGATGTGCAATATGTCCTATAGAAAATTAAACACTCTGAAACTCTTATCTTCTCAATGGAACATCAGATAATCTCCATCTTGTGATTCTACAACTTCAAAAGTAGTTATCTTTGATTTCTTTTCTGCAATATCTTTAGACTTAGGATGCTCAAAGTCTATAACTCTTAAGTAATTTCTCAGCTCATCAACTGTATCTGTCCTTAACTCTACCTTCTTTGATGGCTGTTCAAAATCAACATTTTTTCTTTTTCTCTTTAAACTTCTTTTTCCAGCATCCTCCTTCTGCTTATCATCATCTTTAAAATCTTTAATACTATCAACTTGCTTTTGATAAGCTTCTCTAACAGCATCATACAACTGTTTCATCTCTATGTAGTTCAGCTTCTGTAATACAATAGATCCCTGACCCTTTAAATAAGCCGTCATGGCATTTCTTTCCTTAGCAATACTTGGTCTTCTTGGTATAGCAACTGGCTTCTTTGGTATTTCAACTTCAGCATCCAATTCAGCTTGTAGCTTTTTAGCAGCTTCTTCATTCTTAGCCACTTCAATAGCCCTTAGTTGTGCTAAAGTGAGTTTCTTTTTCTTCTTTGTTTCCACCAATTTGCCTTTGCCTTTGTCCTTTGGGTCTAATATTGGTTGAGAAGCTTGAGGTTGTTCTTCAGCAACTCCTGGAATACTAACACCCCTTGGTTTTGATAAATTTTGAAGTATTTGAGCAACTGTCTCATCATCACTTGCAGTATGCTCTACTATGGGTGTAACAGCTTCCTCTTCTTGTAGGATTGTTGAAGGACCAGTTTCTTCTTCATGTATAACAGTTGAAGGACCAGCTTCTTCTTTAAAATCTAATACCCTTGGTGTAATTAACTCTTGTCTATATGTACCTTGAAGAGCAGCAGTACCTTGATCAGCAGCACCTTGATCATCAGAACTTTCTACACCAGTACTATGAACTCCAGTTCTTTCAGCCTCAGTACTTTCAATATTTACTTGTGCTTTAGTACCTTGAGTTTGAACATCAGTACCTTGAGTATTAGTATCTTTATTTGGTTGAGGTTGAGCATCTTCATTCAAACTCTCTTCTTCCAATATCCTCCCCAATTGGAATGAAGACTGCTGTTGAACCTTTTTACCCTTTGAAGCCTTCTTAAGTTTCCTCTGAGACTTGACCCATAATCTGTGATGTTGGACCAATGGCCAGACAAATTTCTTTAATCTTCTAAATTTGAGTTTCAACTGTTTGAGTTGTGCAACCTGAGCTTCAAAGTCTTTCTTCAATCTTACTGGCTCCCTTGTCAAAGCATAGTTATCCAGAACTTGACCCTTAGAAGCCACATCTCCCTCATCTCCTCCAGATGTTTGAAGCCCATCTGTGGAAGTGTAATCATTGGGAGAGGATGGTGGGTTAACCTCTGGTTCTGAATCACCATGAGCAGTGTCTTGTGGAGATGGTGGAGGTGAAAGTGCAGTACCTTCTTGAGTAGCAGTACCTTGTGAAGAAACAGTATGTTGAGAAGCAGTACCTTGAGTTGATGCAGTACCTTCTCTTTCTTCACTTGCAGCAGCCTCATCTCTAACAGCTTGAACAATCTCCATCATAGAAGTAGTCAAAGGAGTGTTCCTTCCAGAAAACTTATCACTCTTCTTAGCCATGATGGTGAAAATCTTTGCAGGTTGTACCACAACTGGTAATAAGCTTGAAGGCTTTGGTACATCATGAAGTTGTTTATTCAATAAAACTTGAATAAATCTTGGATACATTAACCAGGGTGATCCATTAGAAATATGAGATAGCATACCATCTAGAATGAGTCTTGAAAAGTTGAAGACACGATTGGTAGCCAATCCCACTAAAGTAGATGCTATATTGGATCCAAATTGCTCCCATGAAGTACTCTTTGAACTGATACAATGAAGTAGAACATGAACCAGGTACTTCCATTGTGGACTAAACAAGGGTTTCTTGAATGTTGATTCAGTTAAAGCCCCATACCCAATATCTCTTAAAGTATCCCAAATAAGTTGTTTGTCAAAATGGATAGCCCCTTCTTCATCATCAAATAACAAATCTTCTCGAATAGAGGCTTCACTGACTCTAATGATCTTTCTAGCAACCTTAGCTTGTATATAGGACTCATCCTCTTCCATGTGAGATCTAGCAGTTGCCCAACACTGTTGAATCCATGGTTCAATAACATCCGGTTCTACCAAAAGTGCTTAATTGATTGTGGATCCAGCAAGAAAATCAATTATGTCATGGAACGCAACATTAGCTTCAGTCTTATCTAAATTCACCACCATGTTGTGTTTAGAAACTGTGTTTCGATTTGCCATTGATTAATGTTTACAAAGAAAGTGGTTTGATGAATAGTAATTGTGAAAGAGAGAGAAATATGGAAAAGATTTGTAAGTAAAAAGATGAGAGGGAAAATCGGAGGGTAGTTATTTATAGGTGAGATTTGAAAAATCACAGCCCATAATAACAAAGTTACCGTTAGTTGAATTTTAACCCATCTTTTGACCGTTGGATCAGTACGTTGATAAGACAAACAGTTCTTTCCACGTAAGCAGTACTTTCCAAAGCGTACTTTCGAGCAGTACTTTCATATAACCAAAAAGCAGTACTTTTCCATTCTCTTCTTTACAATGGAAAAAACTTCAAATAGGCATTGGATTGCATCCCCTCAAGCAATGCATAGGACTGTCTAACTTACTAATCAGTCCTCCCCTTAAATGTAGCTTAGTAATTAATCATACCAATGCTCACTACTAAGTGAGTGAATCTTGAAACATCAAATCCCTTTGTGAGTAGATCAGCTACATTATCATCTGTGCGAACCTTGACAACATTAATAAGCCTATGCTCATAACAATCTCTGATAAAGTGATGCCTAATATGAATATGCTTGGTCTTGGAATGATAAACTGGATTCTTCACAATACAGATATTACTCTCATTATCAATGTTGATAGGAGTATTCTTGAAGTTGAACCCATAATCCAAAAGTTGATTATGTATCCATAACACTTGTCCACACATGACTTGCAGCGACAACATATTCTTGAGTGGATGATGTTGCTGCAATGGTTTGCTTCTTACATTGCCATAAGACTAATCTTTTCCAAGATCTATGGCATCCTCCAGTGGTTGATCTTCTATCATAATTATCACCCGCATAATCACTATCTGAAAAAGCTTCCAAGTGAAAAGGTGAATCCTTTGGATACCACAACCCTAAATTAGGTTGTTGTTTCAAATAACTAAAAATTCTCTTCACTGCATTCATATGAGAGACCTTAGGTGAGACTTGATATCTTTCACATAAACAGACAGAAAACATGATATCAGGTCTAGATGCAGTTAAATACATCAGACAGCCAATCATAGATCTATACAGCTTGACTTCTACAGGGTGACCATCTTCATCCTTGCCCAATGAGTTGATAGAGTTGATAGGTGTAGTGACTGACTTCATAGCATCAAAGTTGAACTTCTTAAGAATGTCAGAGACATACTTATCTTGACTTATGAAAATACCTTCCTTTGATTGTTTAACTTGAAGCCCCAAAAAGAAAGTTAATTCACCCATAGAACTCATTTGAAATTCATGTTGCATCAGCTGCTCAAACTCCTTCACCATTGACTGTTTTGTAGCTCCAAAGATGATATCATCTACATAAACTTGAACCAGCATGATATCCTTCTTATCTCTCTTGATAAAAAAAGTTTTGTCAATTGCTTCCCTCCTGTAACCATGTTGCAATAAGAAAGTGGAGAGCCTTTCATACCAAGCTCTAGGTGATTGAAGAAGGCCATAAAGAGCCTTAACAACTTTGTAGACTTTGTTTGGATGTGCAGGATCTTCAAAACCAGGAGGTTGTTTGACATAGACCTCCTCTGTAATCTTGCCATAAAGAAAGGCACTCTTGACATCCATTTGATAAACAAGAAATCCCATATAGGATGCAAAAGCAAGAAATATTCGAATGGCTTCAATCCTTGCTACAGGAGCAAACACTTCATCATAATCTACTCCTTCTTCTTGTCTATATCCTTGTGCTACTAGACGTGCTTTGTTCTTGATGACATTCCCTCTCTCATATCTTTTTACTCTGAAAACCTATCTTGTACCAATGACTTTCTTTCCATCTGGTAGATCACATAGTACCCAACTTCTTGTAGTTTGAATTGAAGAAGTTCTTCTTGCATAGCTTCAACCCTATTTAGTTAATGCATGAGCTACATTCTTGGGTTCTTCTTGAGAGATAAAACAAGTGAATAAACACGTTTGATGATCCTTATGATTCAGCCTATTTTGTTTATACACAAAGCTAAGTAAAGCATTATGTGGCTTAGAGAAGCCTTTAGCCTTGGTTCTTGTCATCACTCCAGAATTAGAAGGTCCAATGATTTGACCAGCAGGATGATCTTTATGAACTCTTAATATAGGAGTTTGTGGAACTTCAAAATCATCATCTAAATTTGTGAAATCAGCTCCTTCATTGGAATTTGAGAAAATACCTTCATCTTCAAATTCATCATCAGTATCTTCTAACCCAGGCATGGTTGGATCATTCAAATCATCAGAAGTACTGGTATTTGGTGCAGCAGTACTTTGATTCAAAGTGCTGTGATCTAAAGTACTGTAAGAGTAATCTGTATACTTACCCTTTTTCTTTGCCTCTTCATAAGCTCTTCTTAGATCATCATCATAAGATTGTGCTATAGTATCTTGAAAAAACATCCTATTAAGCTCATCTTTAATAGCTTGATCTTCAGTAGACAAAGTAAATTTTGGTTCATCAGTACTTTTCTCCTTCTCAACAGTTATAGGTTCATCAGTACTTTTCTCCTTCTCCATGGTTATAGGTTCTTAATCAAGAATAACATTAGGTCTAATATTGACTCCATGAACAATGTACTGTAAATCTTCTTCTTTGTGATCAACTTGATTTTCTTCTCTAACAGGAACATAATTCATAGAAGGAGTCAAAACCTCAAGATCAAACATCCAATCAGGACCTTTACCCTTTTGATTTTCTTGATCTTCTAAAAATTCAACATGAAGACAATCTTGAACCTTCTTGGTGACCTTGTTATACACTCTAAATCCTTTACTATTGGTGCAGTATCCCAATAAGTATCCTTCTTCTGACTTGCCATCAAATTTTCCCAAAGTATCAATAGTATTGAGAATAGTCAGAGGACATCCAAAAGGTTTCATAAAACGTATGTTAGGTTTGTTTCCCATAAGCAACTCATTAGGTGTCTTCATCTGAGGTTTAGTTACTGATACTCTATTCAATACATAGCAAGCAGTACTTACAACTTCAGCCCAAAACTGAATAGGTAATTGTGAATCTACAAGCATTGTTCTGGCTGCTTCAATCAAAGTTCTGTTCTTTCTCTCTGCAACACCATTCTGCTGTGCTGTTCTTGCAATGCTAAACTCCCTCTTGATCCCTTTGTTGGCACAAAATTCATCCATAAGCTTGTTCTTGAATTCTGTCCCATTGTCACATCTAATACCTCTTACTTTGAGTCTCAATTGGTTTTCAAGGGCTATTATAAGATCATGTATAGCATCAAAAGTATCATCTTTAAATCCCAAGAAAAATACCCAACTGAATCTATTGCAATCATCTCATCACAACACAGATACTTCTTCTTGTTTAGACTTGCAAAGAAAAGGTCCAAACAAATCCATGTGTAAGACTCCAAAGGTTCTCTAATAGTTCTTTCTTCAATCTTCTTGCATGAAGCTTTGTGTTGTTTACCCTTCTTGCACGCCAAACATGAGTGATCATTCTTGTATGTTTTGGAAGGTAAACCTCTAACTAAATTTCCTTTAACCAACTTGTTGATATTCTTGAAATTCACATGGCCTAATCTTCTATGCCACAAATGTGCTTCTTCAAGTGATGCCTTTGCTACTAAACATGTAGCTCTTTCAGAAGAGTGAAGACTCTTCATATCCAGACTGTACACATCATTGGTTCTTGGTACTCTCAGTATCACCAAGTTATCATCAGCAAGCTTGAATTCAGGGGAAAGAATGAGACATTATGTGTCAGTGGATAACACAGGGTGCTTCTTGTCACAGATCTGAGAGACTGACAAAAGGTTTCTCAAAATCTATACGCCCTGCTTTGATGGTTCCTTTTCCAGTGATTCTTCCTCCATTAGGGTCATTCCCAAATGCAACTCTTCCTCCACAATAAGATCTAAAGTCTGACAGAATCTCCTTGTCTCCTGTCATGCTTCCAGAGCAACCACTATCCACAATTAGATGATCTTTAAGCTCCTCTTCTGGATTGCCCTACAAAAAGATAAAAGAGTTAGTGTCTTTTAGGAACCCAAGCCATTACTGACTTGTGTTCCCCTTGTGGAGTAACATACTCAAATTCTTTGAGTATGTAATCTTCACAGTTTTTGTAGACAGAATCAAGGATTGTCTTTTGTTTCAAAACTTGTGTTGGTTTTTCAACAAAACTTTCTTTTTCAACAGAATTTTCCTTTTCTTTTGCAACAAAATCATCTTTAACAAAAATCTCTATTTCACCAGTACTTGCTGAAAGTACTGTTTGTTCCCCATTAGTACTTTCTTTCTTAACCCATTTGGTTTTAACTTCAGGTGTAGAGTCCTTTGATCTAGCTACTCTTTTTGAGTTGTAACGCCTTCTAGATTGATAGTAATTAGATCTCTTAGGATTTCTATCCCAAAAAGTATTATCAGTACCTTGATTGTTTGAAAATCTAGCAGTACTTTGAGAAGGTACTGAAGGTTTTGAAAAAGGTCTTCTCTGGTGAGGGTACCTATAGTCTTTTGAGAAATTACTATGGTTAACCCTATGTGAATGACTCCAAAATGATTTATTCTCCCTTGGTTTTTGGTTGGCAGTTCTGTTCTTTGGGAATTTGCTTAGGTACTTTGAGTGAAAGTCACAGTGCTTAATCAAATGATCAGGAATATAACAAACAAAACACAATTTTTGACCCATACTCCCAAAATTTCTTCCTTGAGTTCTATGACCAAACCTAACCAGACTTTTTGGTGAATTATGAAAATTATTTTGACTAAAATTATCCCAAAAAGGTTTAGCAGTATTTTGAAAAGATTTTCATGAAGGTACTGCTAAAGGTGTAGCAGTACTTTGAGTTGAAGGTACTGCTTGACTTATAACATTATCATCCTTAGGTTTCTCAACAGTTTCTTTTGGGGTTTCAGAACTAGATTGACAATTAAGCTTTTTCCTAAACTCTAAGTTGTCTATTCCAAAACGAGAAACATCTGTCCTAAGTGGTTGAAAACTACCAGTGGGATGAGGGACTGCATGATAATCATTGTCTTTCTTAAACTCAGGATGTGTTTGACTAATTGATTCCTCATTACTAGATGTGTCTACATAGTTAATGATTTCATCATCACTAGTTGTTATATCCTCAAAATCAAGTTCATCCTTATCACTAGGTGGGTTTTCTTCTGTGCTACTAAAGTCCATACCAAAACCTAGTCCAGTTCTAATGTAAGCTCTTCTCTGTTTTTCAACATAACTAACATGAGAAAGACCAGATTCTTTCCAAGCATCAAACTTCTCTAACAATTCATCTCTTTCCTTAGTAAGCTTCTTGATTCTTATTTTGTAGCGAAGGGCAGTTTTAAAATTTTGTATTTCCCGATTAAGAATCAATCACTACTTGAGGACAAGTAATAATCAACCTTCCGGAGTCGTATTCCACGGCGAGATATGAATTGAAATTCACGTTTATGTTTTTCGTTTGATGCTTGATTATCAAATATTTTTGGTTTTGGATTTTTGAAAAGATTTAAAAAACTATTTTAGCTAATAGAGAATTAAATAACAACTAATGACGAAATAAAATTAAGCTAAGAATATGATAGTAAAAGCTATGCTTGTCAAGTGAGGTGAAAAGTTAAATAAGTGTGAATAATCCATTAAACCCTTGTAATTAATACCCGTTGAAATAAAATTATTTTCTCACAACGTTGGCTTATATTGAAAACAATCATTTTTCTCTTGGTAATAATCCCTAGATTTAAATAATCAATAATTCCAACGGCTTTTGCCCGTCAAAAAGATCAACTAAGTATATCTAAAAGTAATCCGGAAACTATTAATCAATAATCTTCGATACCCGTTTTAAAAACTATTTTCTCACAACGTTGGTTTATTTTGAAAACAATTCTTTATCTAGGTAAAATTACTAGATTTAATTAATCACTCTAACGGCTTTTGCCCGTCAAAACAACAAATTTCAATCCAAGTAACCGAAGATTATTAATCAACAATTTCTAAGTTTTTCACACTCAAATCCCATATCACTACTCACTTAACAAGCATATAAGAATCTACTCAATAAACATAACTACTAGAGCAACAATAATAACCTCAACAATAATAAACATTTTATTAACTAAAATATAAAAGCTAAACGAGAAAGGCAAGAAATTAGAACCCGATCTAATGAGATGAGAATAATAAACCACCCGATTTTATAAACTTGACAAATTGTAAAGTTTACTTCTTTTAAGCATTAATATAACCAAATAGTCAATAAAGTTTGTGACTTTATTAACTATTTAGCTTATTAAGACTAAAAGCTATAAAGCTGTAGTGATAAGCTAGCTTATAAAACCCATAAGCTCCTCGCCTTAGGTTGAAATGATGAGAAACTAAGAAAAGAACACAACTTTAACAAAGGTTAGGACAAATAAGCAATAATATGAATCAAATAAGCTATGAAAAAAGCTTATTGATTAAGAAAAACTAAGAAAGATTAAAACTTTTTAAGCTAAAAATGCTAGATGTAAAATAATAAGCTAATGAATAACTTTTTATAAAAGAAAAACTAATAAAAATCAAATCTTTTTGTGTTTTTATAAAGTATTTAGCAAAATAAAGATTAGATCTAAGTTTATAAAATGTTTTAAACAAAGTAGTAAAAGAGAGCTTATAAAATGAGCTAGATCTAAATAAGACACAATAAGCTAATAAGCTAACATGACTTATTAGATAAGAAAAGTAAAAGAAAATAAAGAAAGAGGAGAGTAGAAATAAGCTTCAAATAACTTCAAATAAATTCATAATCTTCATTAAGAAATAAGCTAAAAAGTTGATTACAATGAGTTTTTTTTTTAAATAAGCTAAAACAATAAGCTACTAAAAATATTCTACTCCTACTCTAAATTAATCTACTCCTACTCTAAAAAATAAAAACTACTAACTGTGTTAATGTTGGTCGGATAGCAGCATTTATAAGCCAACAATCTTCTCGATCCTTCCCCAAGCTCCTAGTATTCCTTTGTCATGAGAGCCACGTGTGCGAGGATATAGGTGAAACAAATTAGTGGAGCTATATTGGTATTTGGGGGCGAAGGCAACACGCGCCCTTGTGAATTTATTATGGAGAGTGTATGCCACGCATGCTACCATCAGAAACAAATATCTCACTTTGAAATTTTGCATTTACAATGGAGCTTGTTGGGCTAGCTTTGGAGTCTTGGACTGGGCTTTGATGGCTTCACGTTGGGCTTGCAACAATGGAGCTTTTTGGATCTTGGGCCTGCGCGTGATCAACAGCAGTTGGGCCTAATTTTCGTTTGGCTTTGAATGAGCATGTAACAAAAAATAAATATGCCATGAGTGGGATTAGAACCCAAGACCTCTTGCTTAGAAAGCATGCACCCAACCACTAGACCAAGGGCCTTTTTGTGTTAACTCTTTGCATTTAATTCTTTTTAATGCTCTTTTACTTGATCCAATATTTTAGCCATTATCTTTAAAAATATTCTTCGTTCGAGCTCCGTTTAATCTTTCAATTTTTCTTCTCTTCCTTGATGCTCCAAGTAAATAAACCATTTGACTCGATTTTTCATGATCTTTCCAATGGTGTGCTCGGATAATTTTTACGACTTTGTTTGAACCTCGAAAAACATGGAAATATCGTCGAAACTTATCCGAAATCACCGTTTTTGCTTTGTTTTCAAACCCTTGTACCTGCAAGACATAATAACACATATACAACATATTTTTGCAATATAATTTGACATATTTCATGGTTATTAGTCCGATTTAACATATTTTTAGATATAAAATGATGTGTGTTTTAGCACTCATCAAAATACCCCACACTAAAACCATTGCTGGTCCCACACGCAATGTTAATTAAACACGTAGTGAAAGAAAATCTTTTAAACCCCCTTAACTAATAATCCCTCACATCAAACAAGAACAGAAAGATGTTCATCAAGGGGTACAAAAATATTTAGCTTTGAAAACGCCCCGTTTTAAACCATTTTATTTCATATATAGATATATCATTAAGCACATTCCTTTTTGTGTGACGGTTTTTTGAACTTTCATGTCAATCGATAACTCCCACATTTTTCAAAAGACATTTTTAGGATCACGGAGTAGGAAACACAACTCAGCGAGGAGTGACCATACGGATAGAATACATCGTCCCTGATTTTTCACAAGTCCCCAAACTAAGCGTAAAATCGAAATCATTGTTAAATATGATTTTAGATGCTAACACTACCCATGGAAGTTACTTGTGTAATTACCGTTTGCTCCCATTTTCCTATTTTTCCTCTATTTATTTTATTTTTGGTGAGAAATGAATTTCTTCATGTTTCTCGTTTCGATAATTTTATTCCGATAAAGATATAAAGCTAAGTCGATAATTAGTTATCCATCTTTCCTCGAAAATCATTGCATACAAGAATGAGGTCCACATCAAGGTCCTAATTTCACACGATTTATGGAGAATATCCTTTTTATGGCGACCGAGACAACTCATCTACGAGTCCAAAGACAGAGGCTTTATTTAGACATCTCCCGGATTCAAAGTTTGGCTTAACACTTATTTCAGCACATTTGCAGTTTTGCAATTTAGGCCCTTGGTCTTTTCAACCACTAACTCAACGGGATTACCGTTTTATCAGAAGTCTTATTATGACTTTGGATTTTCCTCAACCTTTCAAGAAGTCCATGACAAACGGGGTACCGTCGACATAGAAAACTTTTATGGCTTTGGATTTTTCAACTTTAATACATTTGGGCTTTATTTCATGTTAAGTTTTGTGCCAAACTCCAAACCCTACGGCTTTTATAACAATAGAAACAATAGCGACAAACTATCGAGAATCAGTTGTCTATTACACACAACGGACAGTACCTTGATGTGTACCCAACTCTCATGGGCAAGGATTCTCTAAAGAAGAATAAAGAACTAACTATCGCCAAAAACTCAACATCTCTAATTATTTATTCATAGATATGGGGTGAAACAATTTTGTGGGAAAAAAAAGCCATAAGTACCTTCGATGGGTTCTAAAGAGAACCAACTACTCCACGCTTAGCATCTAAACTCATAAGTAACTCTATCATTTCTCGATCTCCGTAAATTTAAAATCCCAAATAATGAGATCCGCGGATGCTTAGCCGATAATTAAATTATCTATGGTTAAGGGAACAAGCTAGGGCTCAACACGCCCGGTCAAGTCAGAATTCTATTCCTACCCTCACCAGCGGAAAGTAAACAAGGTGTCAAAACATATATTAATTTAGCAAATGCTTCGTCTAATGAAATAAAGTTATGCATATTTAAAGTCACTCAGGGAAACTTGCAAATCCTTGGCCTTGTGAGCTAGAATTCTCTTTTTATAGCTTCTTGTCTAAGAGACTAGCAAACTTTTCAATCAAAAAGACTAGCAAAAGCTTCAAATTTTTTGATTTTTTTTTTTGATAAAACGGTTAAAAACGGGGTTGCATGGGGACCATAAAAAAGCAGAAAAAGTCATATTTCGATAGAAATCCACCCCACACTTAAAACTTAACATTGTCCTCAATGTTTAAAAATTATGGGTATTAACCCCACACTTAGAATTGAAAAAGGCGAATGTTTAAAAAAAATTCTAAGTGTGAAAGGTGAAAAATCATTTTTAATTATGACAAAGGGTTATCCCAAGATATAACATATAAATGATCGGAGGCCGAGTATTGGAGGGTTTGAAAACAAGCACGGAGGTCGTCTCGATCATAGGGATTCTTCAAGCAAAACGGGAACCTGCAAACACACATGGAAAGAAAACCCCACACTAATCTACAACACACTTATTAGAAAATAAAAAATAGATAGATAGATAGCACGGGTTGCCTCCCGAGAAGCGCTTGTTTATTAACGAGTCACTAGCTTGACTCGACCCCGAATTCATTCGTCCTTGGGGAGCAAGTGTGGAATCCATCAGTTATGAGAATTCCGGGATCAAAAACTATATCCTCATTCCCGAGGGAGTGAAGGAGAGGAGAAGTCACATTATATGTGAAGAAGGGAAGAAAGATTCTGATAACATACGTTTCAAACACAAATGACTCCATAGGAAGAAGGAGTTCATATTTGGATAGAGAAGTTTGAAAAACATTTTGATCATATTTTAAAAACTCATTTTCTCTTCCAACGAGTATCCCTGGTTTAAAAATTTTGTCTTCACAAGATGTCTCAATGGGATACTCGAAAGATAACTCATCAGTAAGGGTAGAATCGTCATCACATGACGGAGGAGATGAGTCAGAATACAGAGGTGGGACAAGTGGTGTGCTCTGAGAGCTAGCAATTTCCACCACTTCCGTTATGGTCTCTGCATCGGACTCAGACATTTCATCAAAAAGAAGATTTACTCCGCAAAAAGTATAGTCATCGTTAAATTCAAAAAGTGAATTTGAGAAAATCCCGGAAGTAACCTTAGAAATGTTAAGAGAATCATCACGAAAAGGCAAATCATACTCATCGTCAGATATATCCTCAAACTCACTTGGGATTGGGACAAGGTCCTCAACACTAGATAATTTCGTTTCCGAAATTGTGCTGAGATGCTCGTCCCCCATTATTAGAGAGTAATCGGGATCCTCGTTGGGTAAGACGGATGTGATTGCAATAGACTGAGGGAGTTGAGAGATAACATCGTTCAATGGAATAGCACTCTTCTCGTCATAATCGTCGTCGTTACCAATCAAGTACATCTCGCGAAGGCTAGCTTTTAGTTCTTCGAATAGTAATTCTTCCATAGTTTTATCGCGAGACGCCATAAGAATTAAAAACGAGAGGGTTGAGAAGATAGAATTATTGGTTTAGAGGATAAAGAAGATTATTTTTAATTTTTTAAAAAAATGAAAAATATTTTTGGATTTTTTTTTAAAGATAGAAAAAGGAAAATATTTTTGGGTTTTTGAATTTTTCAAATTTTTATATGATTTTTTTTTAAATATACGAAAATTAACTTTCAAAAGAAAGGATCTTCAAGGCACTAACTCGAAACAAAACGCAAAAATCGTAACATATCTCCCCGGCAGCGGCGCCAAAAACTGATTCGAAATTGCAGCGAAGGGGCAGTTTTAAAATTTTGTATTTCCCGATTAAGAATCAATCACTACTTGAGGACAAGTAATAATCAACCTTCTGGAGTCGTATTCCACGGCGAGATATGAATTGAAATTCACGTTTATGTTTTTCGTTTGATGCTTGATTATCAAATATTTTTGGTTTTGGATTTTTGAAAAGATTTAAAAAACTATTTTAGCTAATCGAGAATTAAATAACAACTAATGACGAAATAAAATTAAGCTAAGAATATGATAGTAAAAGCTATGCTTGTCAAGTGAGGTGAAAAGTTAAAAAAGTGTGAATAATCCATTAAGCCCTTGTAATTAATACCCGTTGAAATAAAATTATTTTCTCACAACGTTGGCTTATATTGAAAACAATCATTTTTCTCTTGGTAATAATCCCTAGATTTAAATAATCAATAATTCCAACGGCTTTTGCCCGTCAAAAAGATCAACTAAGTATATCTAAAAGTAATCCGGAAACTATTAATCAATAATCTTCGATACCCGTTTAAAAAAACTATTTTCTCACAACGTTGGTTTATTTTGAAAACAATTCTTTATCTAGGTAAAATTACTAGATTTAATTAATCACTCTAACGGCTTTTGCCCGTCAAAACAACAAATTTCAATCCAAGTAACCGAAGATTATTAATCAACAATTTCTAAGTTTTTCACACTCAAATCCCATATCACTACTCACTTAACAAGCATATAAGAATCTACTCAATAAACATAACTACTAGAGCAACAATAATAACCTCAACAATAATAAACATTTTATTAACTAAAATATAAAAGCTAAACGAGAAAGGCAAGAAATTAGAACCCGATCTAATGAGATGAGAATAATAAACCACCCGATTTTATAAACTTGACAAATTGTAAAGTTTACTTCTTTTTAAGCATTAATATAACCAAATAGTCAATAAAGTTTGTGACTTTATTAACTATTTAGCTTATTAAGACTAAAAAGCTATAAACTGTAGTGATAAGCTAGCTTATAAAACCCATAAGCTCCTCGCCTTAGGTTGAAATGATGAGAAACTAAGAAAAGAACACAACTTTAACAAAGGTTAGGACAAATAAGCAATAATATGAATCAAATAAGCTATGAAAAAAGCTTATTGATTAAGAAAAACTAAGAAAGATTAAAACTTTTTAAGCTAAAAATGCTAGATGTAAAATAATAAGCTAATGAATAACTTTTTATAAAAGAAAAACTAATAAAAATCAAATCTTTTTGTGTTTTTATAAAGTATTTAGCAAAATAAAGATTAGATCTAAGTTTATAAAATGTTTTAAACAAAGTAGTAAAAGAGAGCTTATAAAATGAGCTAGATCTAAATAAGACACAATAAGCTAATAAGCTAACATGACTTATTAGATAAGAAAAGTAAAAGAAAATAAAGAAAGAGGAGAGTAGAAATAAGCTTCAAATAACTTCAAATAAATTCATAATCTTCATTAAGAAATAAGCTAAAAAGTTGATTACAATGAGTTTTTTTTTTAAATAAGCTAAAACAATAAGCTACTAAAAATATTCTACTCCTACTCTAAATTAATCTACTCCTACTCTAAAAAATAAAAACTACTAACTGTGTTAATGTTGGTCGGATAGCAGCATTTATAAGCCAACAATCTTCTCGATCCTTCCCCAAGCTCCTAGTATTCCTTTGTCATGAGAGCCACGTGGCGCAGGGATATAGGCTGAAACAAATTAGTGGAGCTATATTGGTATTTGGGGCAGAAGGCAACACGCGCCCTTGTGAATTTATTATGGAGAGTGTATGCCACGCATGCTACCATCAGAAACAAATATCTCACTTTGAAATTTTGCATTTACAATGGAGCTTGCTGGGCTAGCTTTGGAGTCTTGGACTGGGCTTTGATGGCTTCACGTTGGGCTTGCAACAATGGAGCTTGCTGGATCTTGGGCCTGCGCGTGATCAACAGCAGTTGGGCCTAATTTTCGTTTGGCTTTGAATGAGCATGTAACAAAAAATAAATATGCCATGAGTGGGATTAGAACCCAAGACCTCTTGCTTAGAAAGCATGCACCCAACCACTAGACCAAGGGCCTTTTTGTGTTAACTCTTTGCATTTAATTCTTTTTAATGCTCTTTTACTTGATCCAATATTTTAGCCATTATCTTTAAAAATATTCTTCGTTCGAGCTCCGTTTAATCTTTCAATTTTTCTTCTCTTCCTTGATGCTCCAAGTAAATAAACCATTTGACTCGATTTTTCATGATCTTTCCAATGGTGTGCTCGGATAATTTTTACGACTTTGTTTGAACCTCGAAAAACATGGAAATATCGTCGAAACTCATCTGAAATCACCGTTTTTGCTTTGTTTTCAAACCCTTGTACCTGCAAGACATAATAACACATATACAACATATTTTTGCAATATAATTTGACATATTTCATGGTTATTAGTCCGATTTAACATATTTTTAGATATAAAATGATGTGTGTTTTAGCACTCATCACTTCTCAATTTCAGAAATCTTACATCCTAACTTCCATTCACTTAATTTTAACTGATAATCCCGTTGTTCATACTTTTCTGCCCAAGCCATTTCATTATTTTCATGTGTTATTATTTTGGCTTCCATAGACTCTAAAGTAATTTGATAACCAGCTACCTCAGACCTAGCCCTTTGATAATTATCTCTTTCAGTTACATAATCATTAAGGACTTTTTGATAAAAAGCATGACACTTAGAGCATACCTCAGAGATAGGGGGTGAACTTGGTGAAGTAGCTACCATAGCAAGCAGAACATGTTCCTCTTCACATTCCATGCTCTAATCAAAGCTTCCTAGGCCATCTCTAGATTCCAAAGCAGCAGATCCAGGTTCTTCATCAAAAGCTGTGCTCTAATCAAACTCTTCCACTGTGACCATACAGTAGGTTACTAGTTCATCATCAAATTCAGTACTCCAGTCAACATCTGATAGATTTTCTTGAGCAACCAAAGCTTTTGTTTTAGTAATAGGGATTTCCTTTAGTTCAAGCTTTGGTTTCTCAGTCATTCTGTTTGCCTGATATTTAGCAAACCTGCATTCCCTTGCAAAGTGTCTAGTCTTTTGACAATTAAAACATTCAATCTTAGACTTGTCAAAAGTTATTCCCTGTTTTAGCTTGAAGTCAATGCCTCTTCCTGTTTTCTTCATGAACTTCTTGATTCTAGCAGTGATCATAGCAACTTGCCTCATGATATCAATTTCTTCAAGAGCATCCTCTTCAATTTGTGACAAATCCTCTTCATAAGTAACAGGTAAAGTGGCTTGCTGAGCAAAGAATGAGCATACAACTTCATCAGAATGGATGGTGTTTGTTGGTGTGGCTTGCTGAGAAATGGTGGGGGTAGGATAGGCAACAGTACTTTGAGCAACAGTACTTTGAGTAGGAGAAGCAATACTTTTAGTGGAAGTACTGCCTCTCTTTTCAGAAGATAAAAAGGCAATACTGTGAGATTTTGAACTAGTTTGGCCATTCATCTCATGCTCATACACTTTCAAATGGTTGTAGAGATCATCAAAGTCCATAACATCCAAAGTAGGTTGTCCTCTGATCATAGTAGCAATCACATGCCATGAAGATGGGAAACTTCTTAAGAACTTCAGATTTGCATCTTCAACAGAAACCTCTGCTTTGTATAGCTCCAGCATACTGAGAAGATTTTGGAATCTGTCATAGGCAGTATCAAGACCTTCTCTTTCACCAACAGTGAATGTTTCAAACTTCTGCTTCAACAGATTTCTGTGCATCTTCTTGGAAGCATCATTACCTCAAAATCTTGTCTTGAGAGCAGCCCATAGTTGCTTTGCATCCTTAGCATCATGGAACTTGAGTAGATGACCATCAGGAATAGGAGATAACAGTATGTTGAGAGCCTTTTATTGATTTCTTATTGTTGCTGCTGGTAAGACTGCCTTAGGTGGTTTAGGTTGTCCAGGAATTTCTACAGGTTCTGGATCAACTTCATTACCATTGACAATTACATTCCATAGTGCATGGTATGTAATAGCAATGTACTGCCTCATATTCATGCTCCAAAGATCATACTCTCCCTTCTTGATGATAGGAATTCTGAGTGAGGTGATGGAGGGGGGTGGTACAGCTTCAGTCGACATCTTTAGGGTTTTGTTAAATCGGTTTTTAAGGTTTCTTCTTAATCAGAGTTTCCACACAAGCTCTGATACTAACTTATGTAGCTTGTAAGGGCTTAGCAACTTCGGATAAATCCTAAGTTACTAACAATGAAACAATGAATTAACTCTATTAAGCATGCGGAATCTACTTCAATAAAGCTAAGAAGAATTAACTTTAACTTCAACGATTTTATTAAAACTTAGAACCTACTTGTTATACAGATTCTCTAACAACTCTAATAACTTTAATAACTCTAATTCGTACTCTTGGATTCGTTAAAACACACATATATCTAATGCCAATCTAGGGGTCCTTTTATGGCATAAGGATAACCCTAGTCGGATTACAACTCTAATCCTTGTACGACAAGTAATCTAAACAAATAATATTCTAGAATAACAAAGCTTTCCATAAACGATATAGCAGTTCTTTTAGCTTTGCAGTACTTTGATGTTGAGTAGTACTTTGACTTTCTTCTTTAGCAGTACTTTGACTCTTCAGCACTTTGACTTCTTCAATACTTTGACTCTTCAGTACTTTGTATATCCCAATAGGTACATAAGGAGCTGCAGGCATGGGATTCTGTACAAGACCCAAACTAATTGGTCCAGGTGACAAAATTTGAAGTGTGGGTCCAGAACTGGAGTGTCCAGGAGCCATTTGCTCAATCAGCTCATCAAACATAACGTGAATAGTTTCCACAATATCTCAGTTTCTTTTGTTGTATATTCGGACCCTTCCGATCAGGTGCATAACCAACGAAAAATCCAATATCAGCTTTTGCTTTCAACTTTCCCAGATCTTGTCCATCATTGGTTGGATAGCATAAAGCCCCAAACACATGTAGAAAGATAGATCCGATTTTCTGTTGTCCACTAATTCATATGGATTTTTTCCATGTAGAGTAAGTATTATGGATCGGTTTTGAGTATAACAACCAGTGGCAATGACTTCCGCCTAGAAAAAACATTGGGGCCTTCGAGAAAATTAGCATAGTCCGAGCAGCTTCTACAAGAGTACGATTACCTAAACAAATCAGAATCCAAAGGCTGCTGTAACCTGCTTTAGATGTGGTGAAAAAAGGCATTATAAGAATGAATGCCGAAAACCTAGGAATCAAGGCAACGGAGGTAATCAAGGTAACCAAGGTAATCAAAATAACCAGGGAAGTCAGGGTCATGCAGGTTTTACTGACCAGGTTTTAATATTTATAATTACTCGTTATACGTCTACCCTAATGCACTAACAATCAGTGTACCCGGTCGTGTGTAGTGTAGTATTCGGTAAAACCGAGGTCGTCCCAAGAGCTATGTGTGTGGATTTATACTAACTATAGGTGTCACAGATTTTAATATGATTTTGATATAATTAACTACTAAAGCAAATAAAGGCAAAGGTTGTGATCAATAGAGGATAGGGGTGCTAACCTAGTTACTCATCCTAAGTAGCAGTGTTTACGCCTAATTACTTCCAATTACTTCAGGTGGGGACAAAGTCGCTAGGATAACATTTGGTAAGTTCGTCCTAACCTATCAGCAAAGGGTCCCACTGGAGAAATCAGGTGTCCTGTCATAAGTCCAGTTGTTCCTGGTCCCCTAAGCCAAGTCATTAAGTACCGCTACATGCTAGATTCATAATAGTGAGTGCCCGGGCACTAGCATCTTAAACACTCACCCCCGACTTCTTAAGTTCATCCAAACGGTAGGTGATCAGTTGGTCAAATCGCACAAGTAGAAAGGGTCGTCACTTGGTCATATCTTACCCTTCCCGTCTCAGTCTACTCACTTAGGGTCAGTTGGTCATATCTCCTAAGCAATTAGCCTCTACCGCCATTCAAAACTACCGAAACAAGGGTAGCTACCAACAAACTATACATGCATAGACTTAGAAATAATTATACAGAAGCAATGTAAACACAAACAAAATAATTAAGGAATCATAACTAGGCCAGCACCTAGAGGTGCTTAGCCGCTCATATTAACTATAACAATCAATTCAATGTTTAACATTACGAAATACATGAATTGAAAGTAAAGAAAAGATAAAAAGCTAATGCTTATCGTATAGGAGTGATTTCTCCCTTGGAGATAGCTTCGTATGCTCTTCTAGATCTGCCTTTGACTTCTTCTCACGTTCTCTGAATGTTGTGTGTGAAATGGGATGCTTTGAAATGCTAGAAATCATGGGGTATTTATAGGCCAGATCTGGTTACGGTGTAACTAATTATAAGGGTTACACCGTAACATACAATACTTCGTAATTTGCACTAATAATGCTGGTTACGGCGTAACTATGGATGTAGTTACGCCGTATCTTCAATAATTCTTGGTTAGCCATAGTTGATTCAAGAGTTACGGCATAGCTTGCAGCGGCGCGGAACCTCATTTGACCTAATTTGGTTACGTCGTAATCTTTGGGAGAGTTACGCCGTAATCTTCTGTTGAGTTGGTTTTCTGGGCCACACTTTAGTTACGGCGTAATGTGAGAGAGGAGTTACGCCGTAACTGCTTCAAAATGAGCATACTATGATATATCTTTAATAACTTCTCTAAATCCGCGTCTCTTTAGCTCCAACGCTCGTAAATTACCTGAAAGTGTAAAACATAGGAAAACAAGCTTAAATCCATATAAATGATATAAAATACGAGCATTATCGGGGGAAATTGACACTTAATATTCAAGATTATTTGATGTTATCAAATATCCCCCCACTTGAACTCTACTTGCCCTCAAGTAGACCTTATTAGATAGATTCCTAAAAAGATATCTCCCATTAGTTGGAAAATATAAGTTTACAATTCCCTTATGCTAGAATAAAACAAAGTCGAACACCTCACAAAATGGGAACAAAACATTTAAATCTCTCAACTATTCTAAGTCTCAATTTCGGGGTGATCACTCATTGCACAGTCATAGCATGTATTCTATCATAAGCTTGGCAGTTACACAAGTCTCCACCACTAGACTTAAGGACTAAACAATTCTCGAAGGCAATATGGGTAGACACGACAAAGGTAAAAGGTGATTTGTCATTACTAACATGTCACGGCGAAGTGGACAAAATCAATGATACATGACCAAATCCATGGCCAAGACACCAAAGATTGCTCGCTGCATCACCTAGACACGCTTCATGACTAATGGTAGGATAAGACCTGGGATAAATTTGGTATAAAACAAAATCAAGCAAATAGTCTAAATCTACAACTAAGTCATCACCACTTACCGTTCGCCCAAAGTTCAAGTTTTGAAGTCAAGAAACCGGATCATGATATACTAGGTAGATGTGTCATTAGAGGACGTCATGATGGGCATACTACCTTTTCTCCAACTGTTGGCGCAATTACCAACTCCAATCTTCAAATGTGATCGAGGTGGCCTCTTCGATACTAAATCTATATTAAGCTCATAACATAGTGCTTATAACATCGCACTTTACAATCAACTGAATAACAAATACATAATTTTTTTTTCGAAACACATATTTTTTTTTTTGAATCACATATTTTTTTTTTAATAAAAAAATAAACATACCATCCCCCCACTTGAGATGAACAATGGGAATTCGAGGGGTCTTCAATGATCTTCAAGAATATGTCGTCGACGAAAGTGTGATTCCCGAACCTTTCCACTTGAACCTTGAACTTAGGCAAATGATGACTTCCCAAACACAAATAAAAACTACAGGGTAGGCGAAGGTGTATGGGTGTAACGAAACAATATATTGGGTTAATAAAATGAAAGGAATGGCTCAGATGAGTGTATCTAAGGGTATCTTGCACTAAAGGTGAGTGCAACAAAAGGGTTTTACATGAGGGTCGAGAAGTCGAGGTGACTAATCGATGGACACACAATGGTAGGCTATTTGGGTGATAATCCTATAATACTGCCTTCTTAAATTGAAAAGTTCAAATAGATCGAGCTAACTCAACATACCTTGTCTATGGTCTCGAAATGATGCAAAGGCCAAGTTCTAAAGTTTACAAGCTACCGGCACACTCATTATTTGGTGGATTTGGGGTAAAAATTTGGAAACGGATAAGGCTAATCTCACCATATAATATCAAGGGTTATAATGTGCTCGGCTAAGGCTAATCTAGTTAGAAAAACATGTCAAAATTTTACAAATGGCATAATTTTTCAAAATAAACTAGAAAAACGAGGTCAAAATAAAGTTCAAGAGACAATTCTACTCCTATCCTCCCACTTGTATTGTACAAAGTCCTTTTTGTACTAAGCGTTAAATAAAGGTGAAGAGAAAAGTAGAATTAGAGCGAGAACTTCCCTGAAATTTGCTCCAAAAAGAAAGAAGGCCCACGAAAAGAGTCGTGCCTTCGCTTAAGCATCCACGAGCAAACTTCAATCCCTGAAATCACACTACCAATAAGCATAATTCTAAAAAAGAAAAAGAAAAATGAAAAAGAAATCTAACTCACTTTCGTAGGAATCACGGTTGCATTTAGCGTATGCAACAAGACTTTTAAACCACTTGGTGTCCCTAGTGGACGAGTGTAGTCTCGTGAGGGCTTACAAGGAACATACCCACAAAGTTCATTTGAAAACTAATACAAGTTTATTGTGTTTAAAATGAAAGAAGTGTTACAGGGTAGTTACGTCGTAACTCCCTTAAGGAGTTACGCCGTAATCAAGCAAAACCTGACAGGGGTGAGGCTACGGCGTAACCATAGCTGTGGTTACGCCGTAATTGGTAATGTTTCTGACTAGTTTTGCTGCACAAAGGCCTGTTACGGCGTAACCAAGATAGTGAGTTATGTCGTAACTCTGGTCGGATCAGAATGCTGCAGCAACAACTTTTCTTCGTTTCCCTGCAAAAATTGTTAAAAACACAAAACCCAACAGAAATGAAATAAAACAAATGAAAGGGATAATTCGGGTTGTCTCTCGAAAGGAAACTTTTCTTTATTTACGAGTCTTTAAGTTAGACTCAGAGCCTCGGGGCTTTATGGTGGCCTTTGTGTCATTTCGTGGATATGACAATCTCCACGTTGAATCCAGCTGATCAGATTCTCATCCCGTTTGTATTCCTTGCCCATATCTAAGCACCCTAAGTAAAAATTCTTGATCTTCTAGTAAGGGTGGTCAAAACCTTTGGCCCTATCTTCGTTACTAATGTCGAGAAGTGGCTGAGCGTGGATTAACTGCTTCTTAGTCCAATTTTTAAACTTCTTAACAGTCCTTGGCATTTTAAAAATAGTCTTATCATCGCCAATCTCTAACCATACCAACCCTTCCTTCTCGTTTTTATCTAGCCCAGACATTTCTTGAAAGGGTTTTCTGAAAATCACCCCGGTTAGCCCATCTTCCACGAATTCGCTAACGTCATTCAAAACCACAAAATCGACAAAAAATGAGTGAGTCCCAACAAATACACGGATGTTTGTTGCAATCCATAGGAAATTGTTTCCTTTATATTCAAGTTCCCTTTCCATAATCTGGTTATAGAATTCCTTAGAAATGATGTTAATTGGGGAATTTGTGTCGATGAACGGACGAAAATTAATGTACCCAATCTTGCATGAAATTTTTAGATAATAGGGGTGCCTATGATGGATTCGGGCTCCCATCTCATAAAACTTTGGTTGGTCAGATTGTGAGGACATCTTTTCAGAGTTGCTGCTCCAATGGACCTTGTCGACGTCGCTAGAGAAATCATCAGCACTGACTCCTAAGTCTTCTTCTTCAAAATTTACGAACACATCAAAATCCTTCCCTGAAGCTATATTGCCAACATTTGTAGGAGTTTTCGAGGGGTCACTAAGAAAATCTTCCAATGCATCACCAAAATTATCAATGGGGTCAATTGCACAAACTTTTTGAGGGGTAGATAGAAGTTCATTAGGTCTAAATGTGTCAACTTCCCCGTTAGCTTCGAGAGTTAATTTTCGGGCGAAGACATCCACTTTTGCATGGGCAGTAGCAAGCATTGGTCTTCCTAAAATAATAGGTATTCTGTTGTCTTCTGGAATATCCAGAATCACGAAATCAACTGGGAAGAAAATTTTCTTTATTTTTACCAATACATTCTCAACGATTCCCAAGGGTGACTGCATGGACCGATCGGCCATTTCAATCTTCATTTTGGCTGGCTTAAGGTCTCCGATACCCATACATAGGAACATTGAAAAAGGAATTATGCTTATGCTCGATCCAAGATCAGCAGGGTGTTACACATATTGAGACTCCCAATCAAGCAAGGGAGAGTGAAACAACCGGGATCTTTTTCCTTTTGCGGCAGCTCATTCCTTAAAACTACTGAACATCTCTTGTTAAGTTGAACTGTCTCATCGGAATCATCACTTAATTCATGCAAAATATTGTTAGGATCAGTTTTAATGGAATTAACCAGAGGAATGTTTACCGGGAGAGTTCCAACGTCAAGAAACAAGAGTTTCTCCTTGCAGATTCTTCGTTTAACCTTCTATGAAAAGGTAGTGGGCTATTCAAAGATCGTTTCCACTGTGTTGACAACTTCTTCTTCCCGTGTAGCGAGGTAATCTGTTATTGCTTTTGAACATAAGTTCAGACTCTTCTCCAAACCCTTTATGCGGTCTTCATGAGTCTTGAGAGAAGAAACTGTGTTTTCCATGAACTTTTTTTTATCATTTTTTCAATTCTCTCATCACGTTCCTGAGATTCCTTGATATGGTCAAGGATCTTTTTTTCTAAGCTGTTTCCGATCTTGGTCCCAAATACACTCTTAACCTTCTCTACCCTACAGGCTTCACTTTCATTCGCCATTTCCAGCCTTCGCTTTTTGAAAATTTCTCCATAATTACATTCCTGCTTTGTCAATGTTTTCATTACCTTATGATCAAAATTATCCCTTGGTCCATACCCTGTCTCCATATGCCATTTATAGCAATGTTAAGAAATCCGTTGAATACACTCCAAAGCTTGGTCAGGGGTCATGCTTGAAATAGGTCTAGGAGAATCGAGTAAGTCACGTGTTAGTGCATTAATTCCCTTGTAGAAGATATAGACGATTTGATGTTTGTTCAAGTCATGAGTGGGACATCGGTATAGTAGCTCATTGAATCTTTCCCACGCTTGATAAAGCGTCTCTTCGCCTTCTTGAACAAATTGATGGATCTTACTGAGAAGTTTAGCCATCTTCGAAGGAGGGCAAAATTTTTGAACGAATTCTCTTCTTAATTTACCCCATGTTTCTTTGCATTCGTTAGGGAGTTTATTATACCATCTTTTTGTAGTCCCCGTAAGAGTCATAGGAAAAATTCTTGCTGTAACCGAATAGCTAGGGATACTTTAGACGCTGAAAAGAGATGATAGGTAGAGTACTTCTTCCACATGATTTTGAACATCCTCATTTTCATCTCCTGAAAACTTAAGCTCGTGTAATTCCTAAATAAATTGGTCCGGAATGGAGAACTTTTCCACACTAGAGTCTTGCGTGAAGGCTCATTTACAGTTCACATTTGGTTGTTCCATATAGTGCTCCATGGTTATTTCTTCGATATTGTGTTTCATTATTGACTTCAGGTTCTGCATCAGATTGGTCAGATTCGTAAAACGAAAAAATGTTATGAATAGGAACTGGAGAGTAAACTTTTTTCGTCTGAAAATTGTTTTTCCGGATAATCAAACAGGGTGGCCAAAAATGGCCTTAAGCTTCTAGTCTTGAATCCTGACATTAAGAGAAGAAAGAAAATTAAAAATATACTTTAAATAAAAACCCTAAAATAACTCCCCGACAGTGGCGCCAAAAACTTGATGCAGGTTTTACTGACCAAGTTTTAGTATTTATAATTACTCGTTATACCTAGGGTATACCCTAATGCACTAACGGGCAGTGTACTCGGTCTTGTGTAGTGTAGTATTCGGTAAAACCGAGGTCGTCCCAAGAGCTATGTGTGCGGATTTATATTAAGTCTAGGTGTCACAGATTTTAATATGATTTTGATATAATTAACTACTAAAGCAAATAAAGGCAAAGGTTGTGATCAATAGAGGAGAGGAGTGCTAACCTAGTTACTCATCCTAAGTAGTAGTGTTCACGCCTAATTACTTCCAATTACTTCAGGTGGGGTCAAAGTCGCTAGGACAACATTTGGTCAGTTCGTCCTAACCTATCAGCAAAGGGTCCTACTGGAGAAATCAGGTGTCCCGTCATAAGTCCAGTTGTTCTTGGTCCCCTAAGCCAAGTCATTAAGTACCGCTACATGCTAGATTCATAATAGTGAGTGCCCGGGTGCTAGCATCTTAAACACTCACCCCCGACTTTTTAAGTTCATCCAAACGGTAGGTGATCACTTGGTCAAATCGCACAAGTAGAAAGGGTCGTCAGTTGGTCATATATTACCCTTCCCCGTCTCAGTCTACTCACTTAGGATCAGTTGGTCATATCTCCTAAGCAATTAGTCTCTACCGCCATTCAAAACTACCGAAACAAGGGTAGCTACCAACAAACTATGCATGCATACACTTAGAAATAATTATACGGAAGCAATGTAAACACAAACAAAACAATTAAGGAATCATAACTAGGCCAGCACCTAGAGATGCTTAGCCGCTCATATTAACTATAACAATCGATTCAATGTTTAACATTACGAAATACATGAATTGAAAGTAAAGAAAAGATAAAAAGCTAATGATTATCGTAGGGGAGTGATTTCTCCCTTGGAGATAGCTCTGTATGCTCCTCTAGATCTGCCTTCGACTTCTTCTCACGTTCTCTGAATGTTGTGTGTGAAATGGGAAGCTTTGAAATGTTGAAATCGTGGGGTATTTATAGGCCAGATCTGGTTACGGCGTAACTAATTATAAGGGTTACGCCGTAACATACAATTCTTTGTAATTTGCACAATAATACTGGTTACGGCGTAACTATGAAAGTAGTTACGCCGTATCTTCAATAATTCTAGGTTACGCCATAGTTGATTCAAGAGTTACGGCGTAGCTTGCAGTGGCGCGGAACCTCATTTGACCTAATTTGGTTACGTCGTAATCTTTGGAAGAGTTACGCCGTAATCTTCTGTTGAGTTGGTTTTCTGGGCCACGCTTTAGTTACGGCGTAATGTGAGAGAGGAGTTACGCCGTAACTGCTTCAAAATGAGCATACTATGATATATCTTTAATAAATTCTCCAAATCCGCGTCTCTTTAGCTCCAATGTTCGTAAATTACCTGAAAGTGTAAAACATGGGAAACCAAGCGTAAATCCATATAAATGATATAAAATACTAGCATTATCGGGGGAAATTGACATTTAATATTCAGGATTATTTGATGTTATCACAGGGAAACGGTAGAATTCAGGGATATGTCAGACAACAAAGTAATCCAGGAAATGGTGGAGAAGCCCGTACAAGGGTCTATGCAGTGACCAAGGTGGAAGCTCAAGAGGACCCAAATGTCATGACGGGTACATTCCTCATAAATAACCATTATGCATCCATATTGTTTGATACGAGGGCGGATAGAAGTTTTGTTTCTAATGCATTTAGTCCACTACTCGATATTGCCTCGACGAGACAGTGCATACAATGTGGAATTAGCTAACGGTAACATAGAAAGGGTAGACACCATCATAAGAGGTTGCACACTAAACCTATTAAACCACCCGTTCAACCTCGACCTCATGCCAGTATAACTAGGTAGTTTCGATGTTATCATCGGTATGGATTGGTTATCAAAATACCATGCCGCCATCATTTGCAACGAGAAGCTCGTCTGACTACCCTATGGGAATGAAGTCCTAACCGTAGAAGGCGACATAAGTGACAGAAGAAGCACGTCAAGGCTAAACATCATTTCCTGCACCAAGGCGCTGAAGTGCATCGAGAAAGGATGCCACCTCTTCCTATTACAAGTTAATGAAAAGAAAGATAAAGAACCGGAAGAAAAACGTTTGGAGGACGTGAAATGTAGGATCATTCATTTTATGTTGTTTGATGATTCGGGTTGTCTAGGGAGATGATTAAACAATAAAGCCATGTTAGAGAGATGAAGAGAGTAGAGAGGGTGATTCTAGAGAGATAAACAAAAAGAGAAAGGCTAGATTATCAAAGAAGCACCACCCCTTCCAAGGATGGAAGGGGTATTTATAGTTACAAACAATACGCCCTCCTGTCGGGCTGTGGATCAGGCATACAGTGGGCAAAGACCCGTCCTTCCTCCACGGTGTTACTCTAAACTAATCTATGCTACTAACTAACTAATTAACTACTAAACAACGTAAATAACTACAAGTCTACGAGCTAACATATGCTAGACCATAATTGGGGTGACCGACACTTTCACATGGAATTTCTAATTCCTAACAATCTCCCCCTAAGGGAGGTCACCCCAAGAAATACATTTTGCATCCTAGCATTCTATCTTTGTCTTTAGTTCTGAGCTCGTAGACTTCAATTCTTCAAGTTTCGCAATCTTTGTGCTTTATTAGCGATTCTTCAAAGTCCGCATAGTTTTGTACTTTTAGTGGATGCCTTTAACTAATCCACATCTTTGATGATCTTCGAGATTTCATTGAGATCATCAGCCACAGTAGATCTCTAGATCACCCTTTGTTGTGTTGCCTTCATGTGATGTTGTGACTTTCGGACCGACATGCACACACTTTCTGGATCATGACATCATTTCATCAGAGTAGCGGAAGCTTTTACTGGTTCATGATATTTGCAGCAGCGTAGCAGAAGCATAGTATAAAAATATCAGAGCCAGGTTATGTAGATAAGTACTTGTCATGATTTCTTTAATTAGGTGTGGATGCTGTGAGCATGCGGTTGTGAATTGACTTCTCAATATCGATCAGCTGCAACCATCTAATGTACCTGCAAACAACAATTAGCAATAAAACACACGAAAGTGTCTTTGATCACTTTTGTCGAATTGAGGTACACGGCCCACGGTTCTCCGTTGATCAGTACAAGTACTGCCTGTGATCAGGTATAATTCCAAAGAATCTCCTTGACAGGGTTTTGCAGCTGCTCTAGCCGTTCTCAAACCGGAATGTCTCAAAGAAGACAACACGGAGTGAGTGAACCAGCGAATTGAGATTCACTGATTGATGAAAAATTAATTTAAAAAACAATCGCGTATTGCTTAGAAGAAAGATTTTTGCAATACGACGAAGGTTTTATGAGAAAGGTCAATTTTCAATCAAAAATACCTTTTGTATTTGAAAGAGAATACACATTCGATGTGCTAGAGAAAAGAAGAAATTTGCACATCAAACGGTTTTTCCAAAAGTATTTTTTCAATCAGAGATACTTTTTGAGTTTGAAATGTGAATACACATTCGATGTGCTAGAGAAAAGAAGATTTGCACATCGAACGGTTTTTCCAAAAGTATTCGTCAATTCATTTCCTGGACCAAGGTTGATTCAAGAGTGAATCACCCCATCGTTTCTGTCCAGTTGTCACAAGCTTGATCTTTAGAAACGATCTCACATGTCACCCACCAAGAGCTTGTTAGATGTTGGCTCTAGAAGGATTTCCATCTTCATCATGAATATTTAGCATATCACTCAGATGTTCTGGCAATACCACAAGGATAATCCGTAGGACTCTTAATATATTCTTAATTTCCACATTGTGTGAAATAGCAAATCTTCATTAATTTTGTGTCCTAATGAGATATTGTGGATGATCTCTTGGCTCTAGACTCAATCGTGCACATTTGGTTTCCTATGTCGGAGACTAGGGAGAGGGTCTCCTTCTTCAATATCAACAATCTCTAAGAGAAAGTCGATTGATTATGTAGGTTCCCCGTGAGAATGAAACAAGTCCTTTTAAGAGGAACTTGAGTAGCTTGCGAAGTTATAGTGGAGTGCGTCATTGGGTCCATGATGTCTTATCTTCAATACCGGTGTTACCTTGGTAACAGCCAATAGCATATGAATTAAACCCGGTTTCTGCCCTAAGGTTGAATAAATGGAGGGCTATTTCTTTTCACCCTTTTCACATTCAATTCTTTTTCATTCTTCAACCCCTTCAGTGCTTACCGAGACTTCATCACTAGAACCTTGTTGGGTTTATTCTAGTACTAGATCTGTCTCAGTCCGCACTCTTCCCATATTCTCATTTTTCTCCTTTTTTCATCATACTTAAGGACTTCTACATTATCTAGTGGATTGTCCCTGGGTAGATCCCTCCGGCTCTGGCGGGATCGTGGGAATGAATACCTAACCTAACCATCCTTATAACACCAAGCATAAAGCAAATTGGTCGGTCTTTTGGTATTGTTCTTTGCTTCTTGAAACCACTTGAAAAATCATTTGGAAAATCAATCAAGGTACTTGTGATATAATATCAAAGCATTTTGTACCTTAATTGTTTTGATCATTTAGAAATGCTCCCCCTCAACATGTGCATATGATTTTGAAATTGTTTAGCACATGGAGGCAAGAGTTCTTTGAAACAATTTCTTGATCACAATTTCCTTAGAAAAAGCCTTTTGATTTTCATGGTAAATTCTCCCCCTCAAAAAGTGTGTTGGTTGTTTAAAATCATTTAGCACATAGAGGAAAGAGATCTTTGAAGTACTTTCACGATCACATAAGCCATTAAGAAACCATTTAGAAAATCAATCAAGGTACTTATGTTGAAATATAAAAATCTTTGTACCTTGAAAGTTTATTTTCTTTTGAAATGCTCCCCCTCAATATGTGCTTCGAGATTTGAAAGCATTTAGCACATATGGGAGAGCAGCATGCACAATTGAATCAAACGATCACCTTTTATCAGATTTCATAATTAAATCACAAATTCTCCCCCGATCAAAAATATCAAACCCTCTGAGATTTTGGATCCCAATTGATTTAATACGGTTTAGAAAACATGGGGGAAAATGTGGCCTTGTTTAAATACTCTTCTGGTTTATGGTTAAATGCTCCTCCACAATCATGTGCATTATGTATTTGCAATATTTTGGCACATGAAGGAAGAAGTGCTTTTGAAACAAACACCCTTTAAAACCGATTTGATATTTAAATCACGATTTCTCCCCCGATCAAAAATTTCAAACCATTTGAGATTTGTGATCCCAATTGATTTAAATCATTTAGAAAAGTTTGGGGAAAGACGTGGCAAGGTTTGATTTTTGAAAAATGACTGAAATGGATCAATTTAAATCATTAAAGATTGTTAGTGTCAGGTATGATATTTTTAAAAGATCTTTAAGTAAAATAAAACAATTTCACAATCAAACAAGAACAGAAAAAATTTCATTTTGAAAGATATTTGATTTTTAAAGAAAATCATACCATGACATAACATTAACTCTTTAGATCACCACTTTATTACGTACAAACTGGACTTTTATGAAAAATATCGTTTGAAAATATTTTATTTTAAATCACTCTCCCCCTCAATCGATGACAGTAGTCGTTGATTGAGTGACTTAGGTTTTGATAAAATTAAGTCCGGTGATTTTCAAAATTTAGTCCAATTTATTTTCAAAACATTATTTTTCCATTTTCAAAACAATTTTATCAAATATTTTGAAAAATGGTATTATTCACTACTTGTCCTGCACAAGGACGTTAGGTGGTTGAGCTGTTTTTGTAATTGTTTCTGAGGGTTGGAAGAAAACCATCTGCAGATGCAGTGAGACCTCTGAAGTTGCATCTAACGTGCCAACTATCCATGGACAGATCTAATTAAGCTCCATTTCTTCATTTTTCGACCCAAGAAATAGTTACCCTTTCCTTACGGCATCCAATCATCTTCTTTTGTGGGATCCGGATCGGGAACATTCTTATTATCCATGATATCTGCATATGTTAGTAGACATACAAACATATATATGGTGGTCGACAGTACCCAAACAGCAATCGACTAATACAAGTCAATCCAACATATCAATCAGATCATATAAAGCATGGGAATAATGTGTTTATCAAACTATAGTCATCTAATCCTAACAATCATATCCTAGATTCCTAGTCCTTCGACATAGGCAAATATCTTTTTAGTTAGGCACGTAGGATAATTAAGAAAGCCCGTTAGATGATGTAAATTTGAAAAACATTCTCCCCCTCAATCAATGACTTTTTCAATAAAAAGTTTTAAATAAGCTGAAGTCATTGATTGGGTTTTGCAAATTTATGACAATTCTGATTCTGATTGATTTTCAAGCAACTCATTTACCACCATTTTTTTAAAACAAATATTTTTCTGAAAATATTTTTCTGAAGAATTTTAGAAGGATAAATATTTGAGTAGGAACAGCAGTCCTTCGACATACTTTCTTCATTATGTTATAGGATAAGTGCACGAAATATTTGAAAATTAGTTTAGCGCAACACATTCCTTTCTTGAAGAACGGGTTGCTATCTGAAATAATAACAAACCATGGTTAAGCGCGGGTCACAGTCTGAAATAACTGCAAGCCATATTTAGAGACATGTTTTGGAAAAAGAATATTTACACCTCCTGCTCGAACTTCATCTATGTTCCCGTGCCATTATTGAATGACATTTCTAAGACCGTAGATGTTATCGATACCAGAAGACATGTCTTTGAAAAACAATATTTTTTGTCTTTTTCAAATTTTTTGATTTTATGGGTTTTGTTGGTTTTATATTTTTCTATTTTCTTTTTGTTGGTTTTATATTTTTGTATTTTGGTTTTTAGATAAATATTTACACAGATAGATTAGATGATATAGTTTAAGAAGATGATGATACGAGTACCGAGATAAAGATATCGAGCAACACGTCGTAGAAGATAGAATTCGTCATCTCTTAAACTTCCACCACCAAAGCTTCCGAGGCTCTGTTGAAAACACAAAGACCTTGATAGATCTTTAAGCACTTGGAGATCGTTAGTGTTGCCTATGTAATCACAAGCAAACTAATAGAAGATCTCTACAACTAGTATTTTGTAGCGGAAATAAAATACAAGTTACAATAACTAAGAACTCTTTGATCCTCTATGGATCTTTAGATTATAGAAACTCTATGTTTCAGATGTTTTACAAGACTTGAAAGACTTTTTCAAAAACTATATTGTTACAAACTAAGCATGGTTTCTTATATAGGCAAGAAACCCTAATGAGCGTTGACAATTTACACTCCTAATACAAACATAGACTAAGCATGCATCTAGACAAGCATGCAACTAATCATATTGTTTTGTTCATCATTTTGTTTATTCTGATTAAGCTCTACATAATCTACGCCAACCTATCTTTAATACGGCTGACTTTTACTCTATACTCGAGCTTATCTCTCCTACGGTGCGCACTTTCAGCAGCAACACAATATCTGCTTTAGCATTTCTCAAGTATAACTTCACAGAATCCATTCTTCTTCGCGAATCTCTTCGCGAATCTTCGTCCCAATCGAGTTTACCTTAATTCCCAACAATCCTCCCTAAACCGAATTTGACAAGGTTAAGTTCCAGCTTCCGTGATAGATCTGTAAACTTGTTGAGGATTGTGTTCAAGCATCAGCAACATACGACACCATGTACATCAAAACGTATAAGTTTCATACTATTCTCATCACTTCCAGGTGTGTTAACTCCTGTGAGAGGTGAATCATTGAAATTAATGGGTTTGATGTCTCTTTACCAATAGCCATTACTACTGGAGTAGCCACATGTTTAGGTTCGAAAACTATGGTACATTGATAACAATCTGATTTATTGGCAAACCAAAGAACCATATAAACGGATTTGATGTGTCTTTACCGAGCCGTTTGCTCGGGACTAGTCAATTCTTAGTATTGGTGAATTGAGCACCAAATATGGAGTCAGTTGCCTTTACCACATGCCATATACATGTGGGCTAGCCAATTCTTGGATTCCAAAAGGAATAGACCATGGTGAATTGATGACCATACAACCCTCAGCAGTTAAGCATGGGTGGTTGCATACCCTATGATTTTGAGCAAACCATTACACCTATCAACAGATTTGATGTGTCTTTACCAAAGCTGTACCCTTTGGACTAGCCAACTCTTTGACATACACAAGGTACATCCGGTGAGTTTAAAGACCATCTGAATTGGACAACAAACAAAACCTTTTTTTTTAACTAAAATCGATTTATAAAACTGAAAAAGATTGATAATAAGTTGAAAAGGGAAATTAAAACTTAATTTTTATTAAATAAACGCTATCACTATTTTTAAAATGATGTTTTTGTGAGTTTTCTTTTTATGAAAGACTTTTACTTAAAGAAAAATAGACAAACAACATAAATAAGGCAGACTAAATGAACAAAACAAAGCAATTAGAGAGTACCAGTGTCCCGATATGGATGAGGAATAGGCCTATTGTAGTTGTTGGAGTTGAGTTTTGATCAATCCCACCAGTGTTAAAGCAGACTGTCTTTCATTTCCCACAGGATCTGGAGGAATTTCCAACTTTTGACTCAGCATCTTTTCCATAAGTCTTTGGGGAAAGGGATACTTTCTTTAAAACATGACATAGTGATTCCACCCTTAGTCTCAAGCACATGCACACGAGGAAGAGGATAGAATCTCCGTGAGGTAAGCTTCCACCGATGTGAGTTTTCCCAAATTGAAGATGCTTTGCTATTAGGAATGTGGGAGTTTACTGAACTTGAAGATCTCCTGGTAAGAACATCCCGTAACCTTGTGGTTCCTTGTTGCGATAATAGGTGTTGACTTGAGTGAACAGAGAAAGTAAGTCTGCCCTGTCTACCAAGTGTAGAATTTCCTTTAAAAAGGTGAATTCTATTGAAGTGGAGTCCCTTCGAAGAAGAACATTCATCTCATCATCCTTTAATTTCCACTCTAACACCTCATCTCAGAATTTCCATCAGAAAATCAGCCAGCAGATCCTTCTATAATGAAAGTTGATTCATCATCTTCAAGATCCAAAGAAGATCTTTTGGCCATTCTCTTCTTCCTTCTCCCGGTGATAGATTTCTAGATGGAGCATTTTCATCTTGTGCATTTGTGGTAGGATTTGAACCGGTAGATTGAGACATGGTTGGAGTGCGAAGTGCATTCATCCTGTGGAATATCTTTATAGCCCTCTCTGTTTTAGTGTCTGTGAGGTCAGCCTTCCTTTACTTCGAATCTTCCAGTGTGACAACAGGTGCCACTGAGGGGATGGAGTTGATGCTTCAGTGCTTCAGAGAAATGGAAGATGGTTCAACAGATTGACCCTTATAGTAGAGGAAGCAACTTCGAAGTTGCTTCGCCAGAATGACCAAGAGGATTCCTTGGTTGGAGCATCATCAGCCTTGAGTCTTTTGGCTTCTGGAGCATCTTCATTCTCTGAAATCCCTTTTAAGTTGGTAGAAGGAGCTGAGGATGATGATCTGTCCTTCATGATTTGGTTATATTTTCGATATAGGACATGATCAGGGAAAGCCTTGACTTGTTTCATTGTTAACCCAGAGTTGTACATTGAGCATTGGTTCTTCACCACCCTTCTCATTTCATCTTTAGTAGGGGGTTTGTCTTTGGCCTTCTGAGCTTGGATGGCCCTCTTTTGTGCAATTGCTTCTTGCCTCCTTTGTCTTCCCTGAGCCATCATTCGCTCCACATAGTTGTCACTAAGGAAATCACCACCTAGTATGCTTTGAGCTAGAGAAGGTCTTGAAGTGACTTGTTGAGTTAGAATATCCCAGTTGTTGCCAGACATCCAATCCTCAGCTCATCGAGTTCTTTTCTTCTCTCAGGAGTTAAAGATGAAAATTCCTCTGTTTCAAGCTTTTTAGCCAATGCTACACTTTCCTTTGACTTCTCAAACTCCGCCAATCTACTTGCTTGACCCAGTCTTTCCACCTCACTCACCAGGTCAAGACCAAGCTCATCTTCAGTGATGACATTTTTCCCTTTATCATCAGGCTTCTAGGCACACTCTTCTTCGTAAATCAATGACAGTACCTCTGTAGTAGTACCTAGGTCAACATGTTGATGCTGATCATCAACCTGAGTGGTCATAGTAGCAATGTCGCATGACCTGGCGAGGGGAAAGGTCTGTTGGTTCTTGAACTGATGCGATTGATTAGGATCAAGATACATCCTCCATAAGTACATCGCCAGATGCATCCTTATCAACCCTGTGTTCCTTTGAAGCTTCAGAAGAAACCTTATGAGAATAAGATCTCTTCCTTCTTTTGTAAAGGACAAGCTCCTTCTTCTTTGAGGAAGTGGCGGCTAATGATAAAGGATCATTGAGAGAAACATCACCAACATGTCCAGAGACTCAAAATGAGGATCTTCTTGTTCTTCATCAGAGGAAACCACAAGTTTCCTTTTGGAGGCCCCTTTTAGTTTGTGCTCTAAGACCTTGACCTGATTTCGCAGTTCTTCAATCTTAACCCCAAGAGAAGACTTGGTTTCTGCAAGCTCCTTTTCGGACTATTAACCTCTGCAGCATACACTGACAAGAGCATACACGCATGAGAGTGTAATGGGGTCCTCAGCCCACCAGCAGATTGCTCTCGGGTAAGGGGAGCCTCATTGGACCTTCCAGAAGTAACCTGGTCATGCTCAATGTGAGGAAGATCTTCATCGAGAGGATTCCTCACGGGACTTGGTGTGGGTGGTCTATTGAGATCTGACTCATCATGAGTAGCTAGAGAGGGTGGAGGACTGGGACATGGTGGTTGGTCCTGAGCAACATGAGTTGCTTCAACAGTTGAAGATGGGCCCTCATCAAAGTGAATCAATGGATTACCATCTGTAGAGCAACGGTGAGGAAGGAGGACTATGAGCCACATTCTCCTCATCAGCAGCCTCATTACCTTGGGGCAACATGGCTGCTAGCAAGGGATGATGTTCCCCCTGAAAGTGGGTTCTCATTGTAGCAAACAATTTAGCAGTTAAGGTACTTATGGGATAGAAAGATTGGGCTTGGGTATTTGTGTCTAATATCATTTGAAGAAACCTTGGGTACATTAAAAACTTTCCCTTTGTCTTTTGAATATTTTCAACCAAGTTTTCAAAAATATACTTAGAAAAATTGAAAGTTACCCCTTGTGAAAGACACACAATACCATAGCCCAGTCGAGTGGAGAACTGGTCCCATCCTCCGCCTTGTTGCTCATGCATTGGAGCAGTGTGTGAACCAGGAACCTCCATTTTGGGCAGAGTTCCTTCTTTAGCCACATATCTGTTCTTGTTCCTCGATACCCAATAGCCCTTAGCCCATTAAGCACTTCTTCCGATTCGAAAGTGAAATACTCCTTCAAGATCTTCCGTGAAGCTTCCTCCCGATCGAGCTCCTCGGTCACAATGTACTCTATTTCATCAATCACTGCCCTAATCTCTGTCTCGCTCCTCTTCTCAGCAGTTTCCCAAAATTGAGTGATCAAGGACTCATATATCTCATTTGGAGAATGAGATAGAGCATAGCAAATCTTTGACCTTTTCGTGAATTCCACCATAGGTTCGTGCAGTTCATATCCTTGCCGCTTCCCGAAATGCGACTTTGTTGTGATCATGTTTGAATTCAAGAGCCATGAGGAATATGAGTGTTTAGGATTATGATTCTTGAAATGGTGAGTGTTTGTGAAAGTGGAATGAGAGAGAATTGGTTTGTTCTGAAGCGAGTAATGGTGGATGAAGTGTTTTTGCCCAAATCATAGTCAAAGAAAAATGGACCGTTTGGTTGACCTTTGCTGACGTGTATTGCATCTTTGTCCCAACCCAAAATAACACTTCGGCAGAAACATATGATCAATCTGAAGTTATACCTTGAGAATGCATCAAAGATTAGAGTATCTTCTGTAAGTTTCTAGAATTACTGTGCCACCCACTTGCATTAAACTCATTGAACCTCGAATCCGTCTATAAAATGATCCCAATGTACCTCATCTCTTCATCAAGATCCCCAAATAATTACCATAAACCCTAGATGCAAAATAAACCCAAATGTAATTGCACCATGAATACCAAACCACGAGATCATAGATCTCACTTCCTCATCTTCATCAACCTCTTCATCATCATCAAGTGGTGAATCAAACCCATGGTTCCATTACTTCCCTCAACCCTATCTACGACCAAATAAATCACCCTTTCTCCCTTCTTCTAAGAGATGACAGTAGTGAATCCAAGTGAATCTGGCGATGATTCTGATGACTCCTATAAGGAGGGAACGTCTTACTCCCAACCTCCAGCACCTTGGTCTACACAAAGACCTCGTGCGAGTGAATCCGCCACTTCCCAAAGATAGAGAGGTGGTTCTTGGTCTCACTTCGCCATCTTTTGGTGCATGAACACACATCGTATAGTAGAAGGGCTTAAGGAGGGTGGATCGATTGCATTTTGGTTGAAATGAGTAGATGAAGCACACAGGACACATTAGTTCTCTACGTCATCCTGCGTGGTCATCGTCATCATCAATCGTTTGCATCAATCCATCCTCCCGTTTTGGTCCTGAGCATCTTCAACGAGTTGGTCATGCATATCCAACCGCCTAATGGAATGGGTGGATACACAAGATCTAAAGCAAAGCCAGCATCTAATGCATATCCAACATTCACTTAGATTTCGGAATGAGGGATATACACTAGTTTAGGCTTAGCTTAAGTGTACAGCTCGTATCTTGTAGATGCATAGTAGTAGATTGACTTTATGTAAGTCAAGTGTAAACTGCTTCTTGAATGAATGAATGAACAATTTGACTTCAATTTCTTTTCTTCAAGATAATAACTTTGGAATCAAATTGTATGCTTCAAGATTTGATATCGAAGAAACAAGTAACACCCTTTCAGCTATCTGACCATTTACTAATGAACCACACTTGATGACTTTGATCTTGATCATTGGATATATACACTGCAATCCGGATAAGGAATGACAAAATGTAGTACAGACAACTGCAAAACAGACACAACAACAAAAACAAACAAACTAGAGAAAAATTAGTAGTTAGAGTTAGAATACAAACTAATATACAAAAAACTAGAGAAAAATTAGTAGTTAGAGTTAGAATACAAACTAATATACAAAAATAATGCAGAGTTTGCACAAAATCCTCCCTTGAGGCATATGCCTCCCCTGAGGCCTATGCCTCCCTCAAACTATGCGTCAAGGGTTTAACATTCCAATATTGACCACGAGGTGTTGAAACCTTGGTCCATCAAACGCTTTTGTTAACAAGTCTGCCACATTATCATCAGGATGGATTTTAGCCACTTTTATCAAATGTTTTTCATAAGCATCTCTTATAAAGTGGTGCCTAATTTCAATGTGTTTCGCATTCGACCGTGAAAAACTGGATTTTTGACTATGCAGATGGTACTTTGATTATCTATATGAATGGTAGTGTTCATAAAGTTGTACCCATAGTCCAAAGAATTGGTTCGAATCCAAAGGACTTGTCCACGCAATTTGCAAAGCAACGTACTCGCTTCAAGAGTTGAGGTGGCCACGATGGTTTGTTTCTTGCATTGCCAAGAAATCAACCTCTTGCCAAGAAATGGCAGCCCCGTGGATCTTCTATCCGATTTGCACCGGCATAATCACTGTCACTATATGCTTCCAACTTGAAAGGAGATTCTTTTGGGTACCAAAGGCCTAAAAGAGGTTGGTCTTTGAGGTACTTAAAGATCTTCTTGACAACATTGAGATGGGAAGCAAGTGGAGTGACTTGATGTCGAGAACAAACACTCACAAAGAAAAGTAATGTCACTGTGTCTTGAAGTCATCAAATACATCAATGAACCAATCATGGACCTGCACGGATGAACATTCACAGGTAGATCTGGTTCATTATTTGCTTTAGTCTTTGGAGCTTCATAAGGTGTTGTGGCAGTCCTAACACCTTCCATACCAAACTTCTTCAAAATGTCCCTCACATATTTATCTTAACTGATAAAGATGCCATCCGTTTTCACAACCGGAGACCCAAAAAGAATGTAAGCTCTCCCATAGCACTCATCTGAAATTCGCCCTTCATAAGTTCCTCAATTCCTCGCACCAAGCTTCGTTTGTGGAACCAAAAATAATGTCGTCCACATACACTTGCACCAAAATGATGTCCGAGTAATTCTTCTTGAGGAACAGAGTTTTATCAATAGCACCTCTTCTATAGCCATGCTTCAGCAAGAACGATGAAAGTCGAGCATACCAAGCTCTAGGTGCCTGATGTAAGCCATAAAGAGCTTTAACCACCTTGTAGACATGATTTGGGTGATCATGGTCTTCAAATCCCTTGGGTTGAGTGACATAGACCTCCTCTTCAATCTCACCATACAGAAAAGCACCCTTGACATCCATTTGATACACCATGAAACCTATGTATGAAGCATATGCCAAGAAAATGCGAATTGCTTCAACTCGGGCAACAGGTGCAAACACTTCATCATAATCAATCCCTTCCTCTTGTCTGAAGCCTTGAGCAACCAACCTTGCTTTGTTTTTGATCACAATACCCCTAGCATCTCTCTTATTCTTCAAAACCCATTTTGTCCCAATGGCATATTTGCCATCAGGGAGTGGAACCAAAATCCAAACATGCTGATTGTGAAATTGTTGCATTTCTTCTTGCATTGCTTCGATCCAGCTTGGATCGTTGAGAGCTTGAGAAACACTAGTTGGTTCCACTTGAGAGAGAAAGCAAGCAAATAGACAATGCTTGAGGTCTGTGTGATTGTCTCTTTCTTTGGTTGGAGACATAAGAGAGAAAAGCAATTTGTCCAAACCGAGGACCGGTGATAGCCCTTCTAGTTCTAACAGTGCCGAAGATCACCTATAATGTTGGATTGAGGATGAGCTATGTTGATCCGAGTAGTAGTGGGTTGACTTCAATGGATGAATCAAGATTAGTGATGGTTGGTTCAAATTCAGTATCATAAGAGGGTGAGGTGAAAATGCCGACTTTGGGTTGATGATTTCCAAGATCCGAAGGTTTTGGAAAGCGTGTATAGGGTTCACCAAAGTCCGAAGATACTTGAGAAGGAACAAGATAGCCTTCGCAGATTTGGGGAAGGTAGGTGTGACAGAATCAACTTCAGCGTAAACATGGTTTCTACCGACTCCTTCATTATCAACCTCTCCATTCTCGCTTCAAGCTTAGTCGCAAATTCTTGAGTCTGAGCCTAGCAAGGTCCTCAAAGATAATGAGAGTCATCTTCATCACTCGAATCGCCAGTATCCTTGGAGGTGGTACCTGTAATATTGTTAGGGGAGAAAGAAGGTACAAGTATGGGTTGCTCATCATCTTCAAACTCATTTTCAGAGCCATCATCTAGGGGACTTGCATTGTTAGTTGGAGACACTTGAGGACCTGCATTTTGGTTAGCCGATGTCCGTGGTAACCCGGATAATCGCTAAGTAGTCAAGATCAAAGGACCATGAATGACCTTGTCCTTGAACATTATGCTTGTCTTCCAAAAATCTCGTGTTCAACGTCTCTTCTATTTTCTTGGCTTGCAAGTTGTACACCCTGTATGCCTTACTATGAGCTGAATAGCCCACAATATAACCATCATTAGCCTTCTCATCAAACTTTTCCAATGGATCACTTGTGTTGGAATGGTCACTTGACAACCAAAAGGTTTTAGGTAGTGAATGCGGGAACTTTCCCAAAGAGAAGTTCATATGGGGTTTTGAGTTGTGGTCTCGTAATGGACACCTGCTTAGCACATAGCAAGTGCCAACAGCCTTCATCCAGAACATAGTGGAAGTTTAGAGTCTCAAGCATGGATCTTGCAGCCTCTATTAAGCATGGATCTTGCAGCCTCTATTAACTTCATTAAGGTTGAATGTGTATAAGTTGTGAGTGCGAGGAACTTTCAATAGAATTGAAGTTTCTTCGGGGAGTTTGAAGTCTTTAGACAAAGACAAGACATTCATTCTCTGTGAAGAGGACTTTGTTCTTAGTGTCGCAGATTTGTGAAACAGAGAACGAGTTGAAATCAAGTTCCTTAACATAGTACACATTTTCAAAATCTAGATGAGGTGTCTTTATGGTGCCTTTCCCTGTGATATTACCATCACTTCCTCCAAAAGTTACATTGCCTCCTCCTTCAATAGGGACAAAATTATGCATCATATCCCTGTTCCCGACATGCTCCGGAACAACCACTATCAACAATACCAATATTCTTATGCTTAAGGGGATGATCCTACAAACAACAACAAAATATATACAAACTGTTAGCATAAGGAGGAGGTTCAAGTCATTCTTGACTTGAACCCTGCCTTATGGAATCACAGGTTTAGGACAAGAGTATTTAGAGGATCCACCATTGTTCTTGGTCCTCCATTGATAATTGGGTCCCTTGTTAGTCCAAGAACAACCTGCTGAGGGCTTCACAAGAATGTTCTCCCATATCCCATCCCAGCATACATAGAGTCAACATATGTAGGCCAATAACCATGTTTAAAGTATGGGCTAGTTGGTTGCACATAAGGTCTGGTGACTGATTCTCTCCAATGAGAGTCAGTATAGGCGCTTGTGGGACATAAGGTGGAATATTAGCAACATTGGTCCATTTAGATTTGGGTTTTTGGTGAGTAGCACATGCACCCAATCTTTGCTCATAAAAATCACAATCCTTAATCAAATGAAATTTACTTCCACATACAAAACATGTCTTCTTCTTGGAAGATTTATTCAAATAGGGAGATGTTTGATTACATGAAGAAGTACTTAAATTAGAGACATTCAAGGAATTGTTTTAACATGATTATTCAAAGATTTAAAAGACAAGTCTTCAAAAGAAACTGTCTTGGAAGTTGATTCCTCAGCAGCTTCCTTAGAAGGCTGGTAAGTAGACTGGGGTGCGGTCGCTTGGAAAGGTCGGACTTCTCATTTGAATCACGCTTTCATCGAAGTAGACCCTTGATCCGATGAATTGTCACCGTCGAACAAGAGACAAAGTCATTAGATGAGGTATCGGGTCCGCAAGTCTTTTGACTTTTGCCATATAGATGATGTGATCCATCAAAGTCAATGATGATGGACAGTGTCTGTGGGCATGAATTCACCTCTAATAGGTCCAGGGAAAGATGCATATTGCCCTCTTTACAAAGTTAGCTAACCCTGCTGGTGTGGATTTACGACCATCATACCTAGCTTCTACTCCTACATATTTTTGAAACCCTAATCCTAAGCCAGAGGTTACAGATTGACTGTTATATAGTTCTCTAGCTAGATTATCACCTGCAATTAACCATTGTTTATTTCTAGCTATTTCCTCAGCTACCTTTTCTTTAAGCTCTAGGTTTTTAGATACAGCTTCATCCTTAGCTTTCTCAGACAGCTTTAAATAATTATTAGCAACTTCAAGATCAAACTGTAACACCTTTATCTTTTCTTCATACGCTATTTGATTCTTTTGAAATCACACCTTTTGTCTTTCTCATCGTTTTTAATGCTAGTTTATGAGCTTCATTTTCAACATAGCATTCATCAAACTTAGGTTTCATAGCATCATACTCTTCTTTAAGTTCATTGTATCTTAGACTACAACCAAATATACAGTTGTGTACCTGAGATAGTCCCACCAAGGCAAGCTGATCATGCCTTTCATCCGAAGTACACCTTGCAAGAATCCAAGCTTATCGAATCATGAGCTTCCTCATTCACGTGTTCATGTGCACCAAATTGACTTGTTCATCCATGGTGAGAGAGTCGCTGAAGCTCCAACTTCCTCACGATAGAGAGGTAGTTTGCTCCATCTCCACTTTTCCTGTCTTTGCATTCCCTTGAGAAATGCCCCATTTGGTGGCAAGTGAAACACTTGACTTTTCTCCTATCAAAGCGAAGCCGGGTTCCTTTCCCTTGAAAGCAAACTTCCTTCCACTCTCTTCAAACCTTTTGATGTCCACTGACAGTAATGCCACCTGCATTTTTAGTTTCATCTCCTCCATTTCAAGTGGGTCCAACTGATCAAAGTCTTCATATGCAAGATACTGCTGAGTATCATAGTCAACAACAAATGAATGAAGAACATCCTCCATCACACTACTAGTCTTAGATTGAGAAGATGGTGGCGTGGGAAGAGTGTTATGTGATGGAGTGGGAGAGCAGGATGATGGAAAGTAGTTGGAACTAGTAGATGATGGAAAATAGTTGGAACTAGGAGCAGGTACCATCATGTTGGAGTGAGATGTCCCAACAAAAGTCGCATGGCCGTAAGAAGATGTACGGTAGGGAGTTCGACATCAGGTTCAAGGGTTCTGAGTCATATATAGCTCATCAAAGGTAAGCATATCCAGCCCTCCTTTAGCTTTGAGAGCAATACTTACATGTAACCATGATGGAGGTAACGATCGAAGGAACTTTGAGTTGCAGTCATCATTATCCGGTTTTGCATTCACCGTTCACCTGACTCAAGATCCTATGGAACCTCGTCAGATCCTTTGTGAATGCCTTCTTCTTCAGAGATATTGAAGTCCCGAAATTGTTGTCTCAGAATGGACTTCCTCATTCTCTTTGATTCTTCATTTCCACCGAACCTTGCTTTGAGAGCCATCCATATGTCCTTTGCATCATCCATATGATGAAAATCACACAGATGATCTTCTGGAATGGCTTGAAGCAGAATGGTCTTTACTTTATGCTCTCTCGCATAGCTAGTACCTCTTCAGCCAGCTTTTGGTGGAGCCATGATAAATTTCCCACCCTGTCGTGGATCATCTTCTTCAAACTGTTTCCTTTCTTTACAACCTCCCACAGATTCCAATCAATATTGGAAATCCAGTTTTCCATCTTCATAGCCCAAAGTTCATATTCTTCCCTTTTCAAATAAGGAAGTTTACCATTACCGTTTGAGACCGAAATGTTGCATGGAAGTGGTGTTGGTGTTGTTTGTGTTGGTGACTTCAGTTTCATTATCGGATCCAAGCATGGTGAATGAATGTTCTTAGTATCGTAGAGACTTCCCGAGGCTCTGATACCACTTGTTGAAAACACAAAGACCTTGATAGATCTTTAAGCACTTGGAGATCGTTAGTGTTGCCTATGTAATCACAAGCAAACTAATAGAAGATCTCTACAACTAGTATTTTGTAGCGGAAATAAAATACAAGTTACAATAACTAAGAACTCTTTGATCCTCTATGGATCTTTAGATTATAGAAACTCTATGTTTCAGATGTTTTACAAGACTTGAAAGACTTTTTCAAAAACTATATTGTTACAAACTAAGCATGGTTTCTTATATAGGCAAGAAACCCTAATGAGCGTTGACAATTTACACTCCTAATACAAACATAGACTAAGCATGCATCTAGACAAGCATGCAACTAATCATATTGTTTTGTTCATCATTTTGTTTATTCTGATTAAGCTCTACATAATAACGGCCAACCTATCTTTAATACCTACCGACTTTTACTCTATATCGAGCTTATCTCTCCACGGTGTACGCACTTTCAAAGAACAACACAATATCTGCTAGCATTTCTCTGAAGTATAACAGTCACAAGAATCCATTCTTCTTCTGCAGTAATCTCTTCTGCGAATCTTCTGAGTAATCGAGAGTTTACCTTAATTCCCAAATGTGCTTTAATAGAAGATAGAACATGTGCCTTTGAGAAAGAGAGACTTTGGAAGCTTCCCCCCAAACAGAAATTCCTTTAGCTGAGCAGTTTCATAGCTTTCTTTCAAGCTTCCTTAGCCAGGTGCACAAGGAAGCACACCATTATCATTGATCTTGCTGCTCCTTTTAAGAATGATCATCAAGAATCTCCGTTCGGGGTTATATCATCCAATAGAACAACAACATATCATCCCACGCTTAAATGACTCTTCTCAAATTCCTTTTCCAACAAGTCCTGGCTATCCATTCCAAAAGGTGTCAAGAGAACAATTCCCCAAGTTGTTAAATTGATGCATCGCCTCTTTGTATGATGCTCAAGAACTCTCCTGTGATACACATCATGCCCTAATGAAAACACCTCCCAATTATCACATTTTTCTTCCCCATGATCGTGTATGAAGCTCAAGAACCCGAAGCACACCAATACCCAAGAACTCTCCCGAATACACATCATGAGGAGAATGAAAACACCTCCCCAATGTTCACATTTTTCTTCCCCGATGATCGAGTATGAAGCTCAAGAACCCGTAGTACACCAATACCCAAGGAAGGAATAACTGATAACACCTCCCTCATGTTACACATTTATCTCCCCTGAATATGTCATACTTGTGTACCTCTTTTTTCATCAGAAACTAACTCTTCCATTTGTTCCCCCACATAGTTGGAATGAGAACACTTAAACACCATGAGTCAAACCTTGAGTTTCTCTGCGGTAATGACATTTGTCTTCCCTGGATATCTTCAATCACTTAGAAGTATTAAGTTCATCAAGTTTACTCGCGTTTAGATGCGTGTCTCCTTCCCCATGCCGGTTTTGATACTTCGTAATCAGCAAGAACACATAATAAGCCCAGATATCGTAAATCTGCTGAGAAAGAACACTTGAACTCTTGTGAGAATTAACTTGTCAAGAATATGAGCAAGTCTAATTGGGGATTTAATCAGACATATCACTCTCCCCCAATTAGTGCTCTCCCCTAAACTGACAATCTTTTTGATAAATTCCTTGAATAAGAAGAAGTCTTTGGATAACCAAATGCAACTCGTCTTTAGTATTCTAACATGCAACATAAAATGTAGAATGCATTTGATCAGACTCGACCTTCTTCAAGATTGTCCAATTGGGGAATAGATAGTTAACATCTTCAACTCACCAAATGCATTCCTGTTAACTTACAAATAGCAAATCCCCTTAACTCAAATCCCTTCCAATCAAACAAGAACAGAAAGATGTTCATCAAGAAAATCAGAGAATCAGCCCGCAACGAACACTTGAAATGGTAACACCAAACAAATAATCACATCAAACAAGAATAGAAGGTTTCCCGGAATCATCATGTCGATGTGTACGTGAAGCATTAACTGGACAATGTTGCAAAAATCGTGAATCGGTAGTCGGGCCGCCAGACCACCCCGCAACAGTAATCCACAAGTCTGATTAATCGGTGATTAATCGGATTGGCATTTCCCGCAGCTGGTATTTCGAGACCAAACTAAAAATCTTAACCGATTCCAAACTTGCTATGTTTCCAAACCTCAATAAAAGGCTCCAATTACGATTATGATGCCCATTGCGCGTATAAGTGAAATATACGATCCCCAAATTAAGTATAATGCCTAAATTATTATTATTTTAAAAATGACCGATTTGCCCGATTCGGCCGATTTTTACCGATTCGGCCGATTTTGACCGATTGCCGATTAATCGCCGATTCTAACCGATTTTTTGACCGCTTAGTGTCGCATTTTATCCTAGGCCGATTTTTCGACCGATTTTCAAAAATCGACAAGGTACTCGGCCGATTAACGATTAATCGGCCGAAGGACCGATTTTTGCAACATTGACTGGAAGCATATTGTTGCTAAGCTCATATCAGCTTGTGAAGATGTCAACTAACGGCTCTTAGAAGAAACTTCATGTGAAGATGACCCGATAAGAAGAGTCTCGGTTCTTACATGAGTTAGGAGCCGTTTGACCATATATTCTCATATATAACTCAACATGCAGCAGTTTCAAACTTCTTCTCCCCCTCAAGAATTGCATACGGAGCTGCTATTCTTGATTGAGTAAGTGAACATCATCCAAATGTAGTATATTCTATTCTCCTCTCAAAGGTAGCATATGATGTCCTCATCGTCATTATAATTGAGCCAGCGGAATAAGAAAACAATCAACGGTAGTCCGGTTCACTTAATAATTGAAAGCGCATGGAAAAAGCATGAAGCATGTTGATGAGAATGGTCATAATAAGAAGATTTCTCTTCTTTCGAAGATAAGGCGCACTGAAGCGTAAAAATTTCTTTTCTTTGAGGAACGAGGCTTGAACTGTTATGTTCAAACGTCATAAGAAGATTTCTCTTCTTTCAAGATAAAGCGCTCAGACGCATAACTTTTCTTTTCTTTAGAGAACGAGGCTTGAACTGTTGTATTCAAATGTCATAATCTCACTCTGTTCAACCTCTCTTGGCAAACTTGTTATCAACCTCATTATCATTCAGTAGTCTCTTTGTCATGACAGCTGATAGAGAAAACTCAATATGATGAAATTGACCCTGAAGTAAACTAACCTGAACTCGTTACTTAAACTTGCACATACGTAACAAAGAGGCGGTAGAATTATCCCCATTTGAATCTCTAAGTACTCTATACTCTTCAACCAACCAACCATCAAGTATTAGACGTACATAACCTCTTGAAAGTCCACAATTCAATGTGACACTGAGCACTACAATGTAACTCCTTAAAGTGATAGTTATTTTGTGGTGGTAAGAGCCCAATTCCCCCAAGTGGTAAAAGAAAAGGAAAAGCCACCCAACAATAACTAGATTTCCAAGTCTTCATTTTTTATAATAAGCTCAAACAAGGATCTTGAAGAATCTTCATCCAACCATCCCCGATACCTTCAGATACAAAGTACACTTGCTCGTGAAATTTCACTTCAACCTCAAATAGATAATAATGAATTAACGCCGTTGTCACATCTTCTGGTTAAAAGCTCAAATCTAGCCTATTTTGAAGTTTTAAGTGAACTATAATAATGGTTTCATCCCGACCATGGTTTAAGAGCACATAACCCCGTAAAACTTTGTGTTGGGAATTAAGGTAAAACCATCGATTCTCGAAGATCTCACAAGAGATTCTCCCGAAGTTATAATGGATTCTCAAGTTATACTTCGTCACAAATGCTAAAGCGTATATTGTGTTGCACAGCCAAAGTGCACTAGTAGGAGAGATAAGCTCAAGATAGAGTAAAAGTCGGTACCAGATTAAAGATAGGTTGGCGCCGTATTATGTAGAGCTTAATCAGAATAAACAAAATGATGAACAAAACAATATGATTAGTTGCATGCTTGTCTAAACAACCATCCACTTCATGAAGTACACCCTTTATCCCTTTTTTGAAGAAGAAACCGTAGCATCAGCATCAGATAAGATCCAGAAGCACACTTTCCCTTTCTCGAGGATGGTTCCATCATTACGAGATTTTGCAATTCTATGGTTTAAACCAAGAAATAGTTACTTTCGCGGGATTTTACAAAACCAAGAATAAACTGTAAGATAGATCCAGAAATGCACTTTACAATTTCCAGTATATTTCCATTGTCACAGGATTTTATAAATCTATGATTTAAATGAAGAAATAGATTCTTTCGCGGGATTTTACAAAATCAAGACAAAACCGTAAACAATGTCAGCTTACATGTGTTATGACAACTTTGGTTTCGGTGAATATCTGTTTTAGGGGAACATGCAGCGATTTATCAATGATTCTTCTCCATCATCAAAAATTCTTTACCCATATGTAGACAACTTCACAAACCATACTAAGTCGAGTAGTATACACTACTTCCCGGCACAAGGTTGACCGTAATATCAAAGTATACGATTCTCCCCATGTTGGTTTCAACTTTCAAAGCATCATAACGTACGCACCATTAGCAACGAAGTTTTGTCATAAGCAAACATCTTGAAAAGTCATGACCGATGCCTAATTTACTTGAAAGATTTTGCTTAGACTGTGAAGTATCATTGACATTTTGTAGCGAAGAATATTTCATGAGAATTGCTGATCACATCTCAACCATTAAATGCTTTGGTTAACACACCATTCACGCATTCTGATGGCTATACCAATGACCACATGGAGAAATAGACCCGATATGCCAAAATTGAACATGACGTAAAATTCCCCAGATTTGTTACTTGAGCTTGCACTAATCCTTGTGAAGAAGAAATGGTGTACCCAATGTACAAAACCTCTTGACGTATCCTCAACTGCGTGAGACACCGAAGTGATAGTTACGTTATGGGTTAAGCGAGAAAGAATCACAAATGAAACTAAATAGCCAAGTCTTTATCACACTCAATAAATGCCCAAACAAGTCATCTTCGCGAAGGGATAGAAAGAAAGAAGAAGAAATAAGTAAGCGCGCCCGGAAAACTTCACTTCAATGCCAAATAAGAAATACCAAGCAACAACCCCGTAGTCAACCGTGTTCAACTTTCGGTTCAAGCCGTGACATAAAATCTTTCGTGAAAGTGTATAAACCAATGTATCAAACCATATAGCAACAAGTCTCATCATTTAATCAACTCTCACCAAACCTCATACCATCAATCACATTTTTATGAACTCTCATCAGTCGCATAATATCCAATTATGAGAAGCCCATACCAACAATAGCCGTAAATAAATGTATCATCCGTAGAACATTTATGACCAAACACAAGCACATTATCAAAAAGTATCGAGAGTTATGTATCAACGTTTTTACTTGTGACAGTAACATTCGGATAACACAATTATTTTACCACTTGCAGCCCAATCACAATAGTCAAACTTGTAGCCCAATCCATATCTCACATAAACACTAATTGCAATTTATCCCTACTAATCTTCTCAAGCCTTGCCTATTCTACTTCAAATTATGTGACCGCCTTGAGAATCTTCCTACCAAAGTGATCCGAATATGTCCCAACATCAATAGCTCAAATCCATATCCGTTAAACAAATCATCACACGACTAGACCAAGCTCAGTCTAAGACAACTTTCCATATGTACACTTGGTCACCTTTGAAATAGCATGTTCGCCCCATCAGTACACTCAATCAAATTCAATCTTAATCATATCTCGTACATACCCGGTCCAAGCACATCATGTAAACATCCAAATCCAATATCAATAAGACATTCAGGGCCCATGTCAAAGGACAAACGGTTGGCCCATAAAACCCAATATTCTCTACCCTAAAATCGGGTATTTAAAACAACTCTTAACACGTACCATGCCATAAAAATCCTCAACTAACAAACCCTAATCACCAATATATGCGCCCCCACTTTGTTCATATCCTCCTACCAACACATCTCCTAAACCTACGGATTAAATTAGATCAAACGACTTTCAATAATATTATTTCATCAATCTAATCATCTCATCTTCTCTTCATTCTTAATCTTTATCAAAACCATAAGCATACCCGAACAAGATAAGATCATTATCAGATTCAGCCAACTTAAACAAGATTACATGACTCGTTCTTGGGTAAGTGAGCAATTGTTTTGTGTTTCAGTTAATTTATTTTGGTATTTTATTCATCAATCGAACCAAGGAATTGATTGAAACCGAATGGTTTTAATCATTCTTTTTATTTCGAACATTAACACAAAGAAAAGTGATTTGGTCCGTGATGAAACTCGTTTAACAACAAAAATCTGAGAAAGATAATATATAGCGTGGAACGAATCAGAGATCTCTTATCTATCCTTTTGATTTTTTTAACCGAACACAAGTCGAGGATGAACTATTTCATGATTAGATCTAATAACGCTTACACAGCGCGTTCGGGGTCAAAGGAACTTCCTTTTCTTCGAGCAAGTTTTTATAACACCCTAGGCAAAGGAACCTAATCGTTGTAGTGTAGTATTAGGGTAAGCCACGGGTATTGATATCGTTCTCTAGAGGAATAGGAATGCTAGTTGAGAAATTACTATGCTAAGGTTGGGGTTGAGGAAGATTATATTTTTTTTTATGTTTTTTAGGAAATGGAAAGGTACGAATCTCGGGGTTTGGATTTGGGGGTTTTGGTATTTCTACCGATTACTCTACTTTTATCTAATCCAATTAACTAAGCTAGGGGTAGTCTATGTCTAATTATTGTGTGCTCGTATGATGATTTAAGAATGTGTTTACTTAGGTTTTATTACTCCCTAATTATCTCCTATTGATGGTTGAATTGTCACGTCCTTATTCTTAATCGTGTTGTGTGTCTAAGGTCGTAGGGTATGCGTTTATCCCTAACTATTTGAAACTACCAAAGGTTATTGCCTACAAAATCTCTAGGATTTATAAACTTAACACTAAGGTACTCTTTGGATGTTTTAGCCTACAATTACTCTAGGTGACTATAAGCTAAGGTTCACAAAGATTAATCAAGCATTAATTACACAACGGATGACCTATCGCAATACTAGATCATTAACAATTAAGATAAGAGACAACCAATCAATATTCAATAACTAAGTTTCATATTCCCTAAGCAAACACACAAGTAAATTAGCCGGACATGGGAAACATGCATGTATACACACAATTAATTGAAGACATAATTAAATTAATGAAGTAAAACACTTATCTTGATGTAAGATAGGGTATGGAACCCTAAAATACTGTCCAAGACAGCCTTTTTTTGGTTTAAGTTTTTACTCCACAAAACTTACACTAAAAACCAAAAATTCGGTTTCCATATATAAGGTTACAATCGCGACGCATCACTCTTTAATTGTGACGCTCACGGCCGCCACATAAGCTTCGTCTGCCACGCACATTGTGAGTGTGTCACCTTATGCCTGCGACACCGCCGCCTTTAATCTCGCGCCGTCGATCAAATCTAGGCCATCCGAATGGACGCCTACTCTTTAAAACATGATGTCATCACTTGATAATTAGCAATTTGCTACCGACACAAAATATGCACGACGTTGCTAAGTTATTCGGTAGTGACGCCGTGCCCTCTTCTAATTTGTGACGCCCCTTTAGTTCCAAAAGAGTTGAGTGTCTCGATTCTTGACTTTGGCCATTTTCTTCAGATAACCGCCTTTTCATCCGAATAAGTGTCATTCCAGCAATTTGCCTTCAAGAGACCTAAAAAGTGAAAAGGAACGAAATTAAGTAATAACGGATACAAAAGTGATCAATTAAGGGCTTAAATGATCCCTCAAAATGGTACCTTTTAAATCCTTATCAAATATCCCTACACTTGGTATTTGCTTGTCCTCAAGCAAATGTGCTTTTAGCCAACTAATTTATAAGTTAGGGGTCATGAAGCATTGGTTTAGAACAATCCACAACACATATAAGCCCCGAAAAGTCATAACAAGCACGGAAATTACATACTAGCACCTCACAAGGGGTGTTTGGATACTCACATCTCTCGGGTGTATATGAAATATATCAAATTGGAAATGGAACATAAACACTCATTAACCGGTCCTAGTACATAGATTACCATAGGCTTAAGACTAGATTAAACCTCCATCGCTTTGGCGTAAGCACCTAGGAAAGAATATCCAAGAGGTCTTTTAAAGGGTTGTAATGTTAGGCTTACGGTAGGGAAACAAAGGGTTTGGTGGGATAGGCGATTTAGTGGTGGCAAGTCAAAAATCTTTATGTTACAAGCATGAGAAGAATGGAGTTGCTAAGCCAAGACTCGACACTCTAAACTCTAGATAACTGAAATAAACATTCATAAATTTAAAGATAGATGTAGGATGGTAGCCCGTATGTTTTTTTTTTTTCTCTTTTTTTCAATTTTTTTATACACTTTTACTCTACCATCCTCTACGATAACATCAAAATAATAAGGATTTATAGGCACATCCCTACACTTGAGTTTTTATTACTCTAACACTAATTTGACCCGAATTGAAAAGATCAAAACACTTGGAGTACATTATTACGCAAATAAAGGGAATTTGAATTTAACGTTCCTTCCAGTCATTTTATAAAATTTAACTTTTCCCATGCGTCCCAATCGTCCCAAAACTGTGTACAAAGGATATGACTCGACTTAGAAACTTATGCAAGCAACTAGATAGATGAACTAAGGGTTTAGTATGATAACAATAATGCACTAAAAGTGAGTGCATACAAGGTAGGCTAAGGCGATTTGGGTGTACATTTGGGGGTGGGGTGAAAAATGTTCTCTCATCGATATTCTCGAAACCAAAACATCACGAGAACCGCTAAAAGGATAGGCCTTCGAGGGTTAACTAAGGGTATCGCGGTACTAAAAGTGAATACAACTAGCAAAGGGAGAATTACTCAACCGATGTGGAAGAAGTAATTATATTATAGGTATCAAACAAGGGTTATCCTAATGCCTCTTATCATTTAGTTATTCCTAACTACACAAGTGTAGTCTTACTAGCGATCTCGGGATGCATCACAAAACAAGTTCTAGAATCTATTATACTACCGGTTCACACTCTAAGCATTAAAGATAAATGCTTTAATTCCTACTAATCTAAGGGCGATCCTCACATTTTGGGTGGAATTTAAGTGGTAAAGGGTTTTTGTGCTAGTCATGCAATTTCCTATCCATGAGACGCTTTATTAAGACTAATGGCCCACTCCTACATGTCATGAAACATTTTAAATTTGGTGCCAAAATTACCCTAACCGACATTTTCTCATGGTTTATTACACAAATGCAATTGGACAAAGCAAATAATCAAGGATAAGCATAGTTTCAAATTTCCCGTTTTATTTTCCCTCCCTACACTTAAACTGAACATTGTCCCCAATGTTCCCCGAAAGTATCAAAGTTATGATAATGGAAGGTAATTAAAAAACAAAAGAAACTAATACTCCCCTGATTAGCCTTAGGGATCCATGTGTGAAGTAGTGGTTAAATCTTTCTTCAAGAAGAATGTTATGTGTGAAAAGCTCCTTCCAATCTTTTGTATAATCTTCTTGATAAATTAAACCCAGACACTTGAAGAAAACAAACGAAATCTTCGCGATAAAATCGGCGGTGTAACAATATATATATACAAGACTCTACTAAACTAGGATATAATGCTTGTGGAATGGATGTTTACATATTTTTCTTTGAAAATTAAGACCTGGAAAGTTCCAAAAATTTATAGGTAGCACAAAAAACGAGAAAGAGTAGATAAGCTGTCGCTTCCTTCCGACACAGTTATCCCGATGTAAACCGGTCTCATGATTTTTCGAAAAAATTTCGAAAATTTATATCTTTAGAATCGAAAAAGTCCCGAAAACCATCCATTATGACTCGATACAAGCATTTGACTCGAACAAACACACATGTATATCTTTTAGGTGATTGAAATTCTCATGTTTACGTTTCTTTTGAAAACGTGTGTAATCCTCCCTACACTTATCCCTTATGTAAAAGACCTTTATATGTAATTAAGACGAGGTTAAAGACAAAATAAAGCATTTTTACAAATTAAACATGAGAACAAACAATCACTAAAAGATTATATGACACAAGCAAGCAAACAATTAAGCATGGGTTGCCTCCCACGAAGCGCTTTTCTTTATTTATGAGTCTTGTAGTTAGAATCGAAGTCGTGCTTCCTAACATTGACTTCACTGGTCACACCTTCTTCCTCATGACGGTCTCCATTGGGGGGTTCCATGTTGTAGAGTGCCCTATGATGCACTTTTCTAAGAGGTCATATTCTCCCCAATCGTCCTATATCCTACCCTAGTTTCAAGCAATCCTTATGGAAACCTAGAATCTTGGCCATTACATAATCTACTCCCTTCTCCTTATCCTCCTCATTCGTATAGTAGACCGATAGTTTAAGTTCCTTTTCATCATTAGAGAGTGATGAAAACTTCTCAATCTTAAATGGCATTTGGTAAGCTACATCATCGGTCTCATCTTTGAATCTTATTATTCCTAACGATGGATCATAAGTCATCCCCTGTGGTTTTCTATGAAAGGCTTTCCTAGAATAACGCTGGACAAGCTAGATCTATGGTCAGTACTAATATCATTTACCACTATGAAACTGTAGGAAACATGAAACTACTCACATAGATGGCAATCCCTTAACTCTACCAAGAAAATTGCAACTAACCCTAGGATTATCGGGTCTTGCCTAGTTGGGATAGGCTTCTTCATTACCCAATTATAGTAGGTGCTAGTAATGATATTTATTGGGACTTCATGTCAATGTATGCTGCACAAAAGGTGTCCTATGCAACATTGTATGTTAAGATTCCAAGGGTTCCCAAACTTGATCCTAGGGCTTCTCCTAACATACATGTGACGGAGGTCTCATACTAAGTGTGGGTGGCTATAGAGAGTTCTTCTTCTTTCAGAGGAAACTTATTGAAATAGTCATTGCCTAGTTCACCTACTTCCTGGCTGTTTCATCCTTAGAGTTTCACTATCCTCAAGTACCGTTTCTTGGTTCGCTTCGTCATTTGTTCTATTGGGTTTTACTAAGGTGATGGTATTGACGAATTGAACATGCTTAGCTAACTTACTTGGGTCCTTAATCTCTACACCGGGAGCTTCGGGAGTTGAGATAGCATTAACCTTCCTAATCACTATTGGTCATGACTTTCAAAAGGTTATCTATCTTCCTATCCATCTCGGCTTGTTGTTGCTTAAAATGGTCCGAGAGCTTAGCTATTTAAGCTTCTTGGGATGCGACTATGTTTTGCAACATCCCTTCTATGTTTTGTTGGGTAGGGCCTTGAGATGGGGGCCAAGAGAAATCATTAGATGTGAATTCTTTGGTTTGTCCCCAATAGAAGTCGGGTTTGCCCTTCCACGCTTCTGGGCCATTCAAAGTCCTAGGTCCGGTGTTGTAGGGAATCTCCTCCCGCTCCATTGGTATACAGAGATGCGTGAGTCAACGGAAGCTTGTTCTGGGAATCTTGTGCAAGCATGAGTGTTATGAGGATCACTACATGGCTCACACGAGGAAGAAACTTTGTTCACTTTGCGTGAAGACTTAGGATTTTCGTAGGAGCTCATTAGGAATTTAACTTGATCTTCAAGCTCGAGCATCCTACGGTCGGAAGATTGTGAGTCAAGGAGAGGCAAGGAGATTGCCTTTTGCTTTGGGCAACTCACGGGGTCATTCCGACTTTCGCTGTCATAGATAGCAAGGTCCTCTATTATACCCCACCATTCTTCCGCGTGAGATCACTAAGTTTTCCAATCGCCGCTGGTCAATGGATCGCTTAGTGGGGAAGTTGACATGATCATAGAAGAGTTGGACTTGAAGCCAAAGATCAATGCCGTGATGAGGGACTCTATGGAGTAAGTCCTTGAGTCGAGTCCATGCTTCACAGAGAGATTCACCTTGATGTTGTTGGAACATCAAGATTTCATTCCTAAGCTTAGTGGTTCTCCCCGGTGGGAAAAATTGGGCAAGGAAACGAGAGGTGAGATCATCCCAACTTGAGATGGAGCCGGCTGGAAGTCACTCAAGCCAATTACTAGCTTGGTCCCGTAGAGAGAATTGGAAGAGACACAGCGCCGGGTCTCGAGTAGTAGCATCAAGGTCGATGGAATCGACAATTTTAAGGAAATCCTTAAGATGCTGATTGGGATCTTCGGAACGAAGTCCATGGAATGCACATCCGTTTTGCACCAACCGGATGGTATCGGATCGCAGGGCCATAGTTTGGGCTTGGTTGAGATGCTCAATAGTGTTTCTATAGCCTAGGTGGCTTGGTCTCGAGTATTCACCAAGAGTACGGGCTCTTGGCGGGTCATTTGGTGGTAGGTTAATGAATGGTGGTGGGTTATCACCTTCCATGATGAAAAGTGATGAGGTTTATGAATAAAGGTCACGAAGAAGGTGGATAGATTACGAGGAAGCTAAAAATGAGAAAAAAGCTTACTTGATAGGAATCAAGTAAGGAAACCAAAACGAGGTGAACTCCTAACTAGCTATTCTATTCCAAGAAAGGCGCCAAAAAACTTGATAACGCCACTTACTGTATGCTCGGGTCAAGGGAACTTCCTTTACTGAGCAAGTTTTATAACACCCTAAAGTGAACCTAATCCATGTAGTGTAGTATTAGGTAAGCCACGGGTATTGATATCGTTCTCTAGGGGAATAGGAATGCTAGTTGAGAAATTACTACGCTAAGGTTGAGGTTGAGGAAGATTATTTTTTTTTTGTTTTTTAGTAAATGGAAAGGTACGAATATCGGGGTTTGGATTTGGGGGTTTTGGTATTTCTACCGATTACTCTACTTTTATCTAATCTAATTAACTAAGCTAGGGGTAGTCTATGACTAATTATTGTGTGCTCGTATGATGATTTAAGAATGTGTTTACTTAGGTTTTATTACTCCCTAATTATCTTCTATTGATGGTTGAATTGTCACGTCCTTATTCTTAATCGCGTTGAGTGTCTAAGGTCGTAGGGTATGCGTTTATCCCTAACTCTTTGAAACTACCAAAGGTTATTGCCTACAAAATCTCTAGGATTTATAAACTTAACACTAAGGTACTCTTTGGATGTTTTAGCCTACAATTACTCTAGGTGACTATAAGCTAAGGTTCACAAAGATTAATCAAGCATTAATTACACAACAGATGACCTATCACAATACTAGATCATTAAAAATTAAGATAAGAGACAACCAATCAATATTTAATAACTAAGTATCATATTCCCTAAGAAAACACACAAGTAAATTAGCCGGACATGGGAAACATGCAAGCATACACACAATTAATTGAAGACATAATTAAATTAATGAAGTAAAACACTTATCTTGATGTAAGATAGGGTATGGAACGCTAAAATCGCATAAAGACGCTTTGGTTCGGTTTAGGTTTTTACTCGACAAAACTAGACACTAAAAAATAAAAAATTCGGTTTCTATATATAAGGTTACAATTACGACGGCGTCACTCTTTAATTGTGACGCCATCGGGTCGCAGTCAATAAGCTTTCGTCTTGGCCACACTAACATTGTGACGGCGCCACCTTATGCCCTGACGCCGCCGCTTCAATCTCTGACGCCCCGATCAAATCTAGTCAGCCCTGAAATGCGGACGCCTTACTCTTTTAAAACCTGATGCCGCCACTTGATAATTAGCAATTTGGCTCTTGAGCCGTCCACAAAATATGCACGGCTATGCCGCCATTCTGGTAGTGACGTTGTCCCCTTCTAAGTTGTGACGCCGTCCTCTTCAGCTCCAGTAGCCTGAGTGTCTCGATTCTTGACTTTGGCCATTTTCTTCGTATAACCGCGCCTTTTCGTCCGAATAAGTGTCATTCCAGAAATTTGCCTTCAAGAGACCTAAAAAGTGAAAAGGAACAAAATTAAGTAATAACGGATACAAAATTGATCAATTAAGGGCTTAAATGATCCCTCAAAATGGTACCTTTTAAATCCTTATCAAGTTCTTACTTCAAAAATTCGGATATTATCACTACTTCAAATCTATGATGTTGTTTCTCTTATTTGATAGACCTTTCATGAGTCTTGATGATACTTTGAATAACATGATATAAAGTCTGAGATCTTGCAATTGATTTATTACTTGTGTCTGAATCGAGTCTTGGTGTAGGTTGTTATTGTTGAGGTTTGTGAGGAGGGATGGATATTGAATTTGAGAGTATTAGTCTTCTTAAAGTCACGTTTGATTTAACTTGATGATGACTTGAAAGTGATGTTCTTCATTGATTAGTCTTGCAATTATTCGTAGATGTTTTATTGGGTTGATCAATGATAGATATATCTGAGGTTCTAAAGTTTGGTTTGCTGGTATATGTTGGTTTTGGGTCAATGTCAACAAGTCTCTTTAGATTCATCTTCAACCTTTTAATCAAATCGCTTCTGTTTTTAGCCAAAACGCATTTGACTTTTTGACCCTTAATTGACAAGTCACATTTGACTCAAAAGTCAAACCGCATGAGCATACAAACCGCATCATTGATACAACGTATCTGGACATACACAAGTCGCTTCAAAGAATTACTTCAAATGGCACCTGATAATCAGACCACAAACCGCTTACAAGAACACATAACTGCGAACCCAGAAACGAACCGAGAAAACTTGTTAAGACATGTAACAGATGACCACAAGAATGAACCACTAAGATTCAACAAGACCATACAACTTGCTAACAGTTACCAAACTGTTAAGAACATGTTATAAATATATTTTCAAACTGTAATAAATCTGTTAAAAACTTTTAACCACATTAGACTTAAAACCAGTAAACATGTTCATATTCATTTGGCACATGATCGGTGCAAAACCGTCAAGTTTTCTCACACAAGCTGACCACTTGTGAATGGCCAACCGTAAGAAACTTAAAACAGTTCAAACACAGAATGCAATGAAGATCTGGAGAGTATAGTGTTTCCCCGGGTCGTTATGTCCCAAATGAAATATGCGATGAATCACCAAACGTATAGTGATCGAGAGATTTGAACGGAGAAGAGATTTGATTGATTATAACTAAAGAAAGAGTATATAAACTACAGGGGCTTAAATGCAAATTAAAGAGAATTAAAAAAAATAAAATATATTAAATAAACGCTATCACTATATTTAAACTGATGTTTTTGATTTTTCTTTTATAAAACTTAAATTAAAAAACTACGTGACGTATAAAAGAAAATGTGAAAATAAAACAGTATTAATCCTAAAAATATGAAAATGATATTTTTACAAACCTAATGATAAAAGAAAATTTTTAGAAAAAGAAAATTATTTTTATAACTAATTATCTAATTATTATTAATTAAAAACTATTTTTAACTATTTAATTATAACCTAAATACAAGAAAATATGAAATAAAGCTAGAAAAATGAAACTATGATTTATAAAAATCTAAAATAACAAAAGAGAATTTTCAAAACTATTTTTATATTTTTCTGATTATTTTTGTGTTTTTATGAATTTTAGACTATTTAAAACTAATTAAATTACTAAAAATTACAAATTAAACTATGAAAAATATGGAAAAATAATTTTTTTACTTTTTATATTTATCTTAACCTAAGAAAAATGAAAAATTATTTTTTGAACTTTTTCTGAATTAATTGTATTAAAAGCTAATTAAAATGGCCTAAAAACTGATTTAAATCAAGAAAAATACCAAACTGACCTAGAAAAATCTGAAAAATTCAAGATAAGTCTAAAATATTATTATGAACCTATGAAAAATATATAAAACATGGCTGTATTGTGCAAGAAAATGAAATCATAAGCAAGTGCTTATAAATAAGCACTTAAAATAAGCCAAATGAACACAAAAGCTACCAAGTGAAACAGAGGCTATAATATGCTACAATTACCCAAATGCAACTAATTTCAACTATCCTTAACCTCTTTTGAGCTGATTGAACAGATTTAATGTATTGAGCTTATGAGCTAAAAACAGTTTTGAGGGTACTACTATGAGCCCTAAAATAAGCACTCAAGATAAGTTGAAACTACAAACCAAATGAAGGAACCTATAGTAGACCCGGTGGCTACTTACAAACCAAAGATCAGACCTAGGCACACTCTATGAGCTCAGGCAACCTTCACAAAAATCAGTGCACACTCGTAAACGAAGCTGTGCCTGTGGGAACTGAGACCCATTTGGCAAGCCTTTTTGAGACTTATAAAAAATTTGACAAAATTCTACAAAAATGATAATAAGCAAATAGACCGTTGAAGTTTTAAGCACCAAGTTTCACTTGATTTGGCTCGAAATGAGTCAATGAAAATCCTCTCAGTTGGCCTCAAAACAGTTTTTACACTTTGACTTTTTAACAGCTATGAAGAAGTTGACTTTGTGAACTTTGATTCCAATTTTGACCTGATATTGATGTAATCTAATGAAATAAACTCAATGCAAGCTATATCTATGAACTTTAAACACAAAACAAGTGTTTGATTCTGAAAATCCAAATAGATAAGCAAGCTTGAGACAGATTTTATGTGATATTGACTTTGAGTGTATGCAGGCACAATTTTATGACAGATATGAGTTCAAATTATCTTAACAAACTTAAAGCAACAAGTATCTACCATCAATAAACCTCTAACTCCGCTTTAAGTAGCAAATCCAAACACCCACTGTCAACACCGATATGCAATTTTAATTAAGCTAACTAATGCACTAGCTAATTTTAATGATCAAACCGAAGTTTAACTACTATAATTATCACTAAATAAACAGACTTAAACCATTTATAACTACAAACACAGATTGTGCAATGATTCTTGAAAATAAGCTTACATAAGGTCCTTAGCCACAATGGCTTGAAATTAGTGAACCAATGAACTCTATCCTATATAAACCAACCCATTAACTCTGAATCAACCCAAATCTATGCTCTGCAACACCAAATTCCATTTCCTTTGCCCAATGATGATTCAGTTGACTTTCATTGACCAAATTCCAACTTTGCTTGAAACTTAAATACAAGCTTACAAAAAGCTATAATAAGCTTATGTAAGCTTGTTTAAATTTGAGAAATAAGCTATTTAAAGTCGGTATGAGATTTTGAAATGGAAATTTGCAACAAGAACCATAAAATATGAAATGTGAATAAATACTTGAATTGATACTTGATATTATTAATACACTTTAAACAACTTAATTTGATACAATGAAACCAAAGATTACAGTTTAAAGCTTAATTAAAGACATAAAATAAAATAATGACATACATAAAATTAAAAACTAAAGACTAGTCTTCTCTCTTGCTTCTCTTCCTCTTTATACACCAAAAGCTTCCACGGTCCTCTGAAAGCAAATCCCACTAATAATCTCACCATTGGATCGCTTTAGGTATTATTGGCCATTGATTCACTTTTATGGAAAGTGAGATATTGCAACCGGGACAGTTTCTTGAGTGCGTAAGGGGAAGGAGCATTAAATGCGCTTTGGATGTTGTTGAGGTGGAGGGACATGGGAAGTGCAGTAAGGAGTGGTGGCTCGAGTTGGAGGTTATGCAAGTGGCTGGTTCCAAGCCAGAGGAAAAGGAGGGCTGGGTGGTTTTATTTTAAACCGTGGGTATTTGGATGGGTTGGACCGGGTAAAAGGATATCAGTGGCTTGGGTTGTATGTGTTTTTGGGTTAGATAATACAAGGGTCCATTTGGTATAAGTTAAGCAACACAAGGACCATTCATGTAATTCACCACTCTGAGGACCTAAATTTCCAATCTTCCAAAGTTATTACAAGGACCAAATTTGCCATATATGAATAGTACAAGGACCAATTTTTATTATTCCCCATTTTTAAATATCCAAGGACTGCATTATGACATTTTTCAAACTTGAGGTACCTTTTCTGCCATTTGACCAAAAATTCATTCAAGGACCAAATTTGACAACTTAGAATATTTCAGGGACCTTGAATGATAGAACTCCACATTTTTGGATTTCAGGGACTAGATTTGACAACTTTTGAAACTTGGGGGACTAAAACTGCCAATTATGCAAACTTGATATGTTTTTCACCAGATTTTGATACTTTTGCATTTAAAACACATAAAACACTTATTTGTGATATTTTTATCATTTTGATGCATTTCTGAGTGTTTTCAGATGTTTTTGCAGTTTAAATGGTACAAAAATGATGAGTATTTAGACACTCATCAGCACACATAAAACCAGATTTAATAGGATCATAACCATCATCAAAACTGCATAAACCGCATCAAACATATACAAAAATCATTTCACAAACTGTACGACTCAACCAACATCAAACTGCATGTAAAGCACACACACACAAACCGTATCAAAAACCGCATAAGACCATGAAACGAACCACAAGAATCAACACAAACAACAAAACCTTGGCTCTAATACCATTTGTAGGATCATTCATTTTATGTTGTTTGATGATTCGATGGTCTAGGAGATGATTAAACAAGAAAGCCATGTTAGAGATGAAGAGTAGAGAGGGTGATTCTAGAGAGATAAACAAAAAGAGAAAGGTTAGATTATCAAAGAAGCACCACCCCTTCCAAGGATGGAAGGGGTATTTATAGTTATAAACAATACGCCCTCTTGTCGGGCTGTGGATCGCATACAAAGGTAAAGACCCGTCCTTCCTCCACGGTGTTACTCTAAACTAATCTATGCTACTAACTAACTAATTAACTACTAAATAACGTAAATAACTACAAGTCTACGAGCTAACATATGCTAGACCATAATTGGGGTGACCGACACTTTCACATGGAATTTCTAATTCCTAACATGCCAACATCGAGATTTTTCTAAGTCTTCCCCAAGAGTTGTCGATTTCCGCCAAGCTGTGTCGAATTCTAAATCGATTTAGTGCCGTGCCGCACCTTGGCACGAAAGCACCTTATCAATTAGCTCCCACAGAACTACAGAAGCTATCAAACCAATTGTCGGAACTTTCAGAAAAAGGATTCATCAGACGAAGTTCTTCGCCCTGGGGAGCTTCGGTCCTGTTTGTCAAGAAGAAAGATGGAACTTTCAGGATGTGTATCGACTACCGTGAATTAAAAAAGCTAACCATTAAAAATTGATACCCACTTCCGAGAATTGACGACTTGTTCGAAGAACTTCAAGGTTCAAGTGTTTATTCAAAAATCTACCTAAGGTCCCGATACCATCAACTTAGATTTCGAGAAGAGGACATTCCTAATACGGCCTTTAGAACTCGTTACGGCCACTATGAATTACAAGTCTTGCCTTTTGGATTGACCAACGCGCCAGCTGTATTCATGGATCTTATGAATCGGGTGTGCAAGTCGTACATGGACAAATTCGTAATCGTCGTCATTGATGACATTTTGATCTATTCCAAGAGTGTGAAAGAGCACGAGGAACACCTGAGATTAATCTTGGAATTTCTAAAGAAAGAGGAATTGTATGCTAAGTTCTCAAAGTGTGAATTTTGATATCAACCGCAATTTTGGTTACGAATCGACAGTCAAGGTATTCATGTGGATCCCGCAAAGATTGAGTCAATAAAGGATTGGGCGACACCCACAACACTCCACTCAAATAACCCAATTCTTAGGACTTGTTGGATACTACTGTAAGGTTTATCGGCTTCTCAAAGATAGCAAAGTCTTTAACCAAACTGACCCTTAAGAATGTCAAGTTTGACTTGGGAGAAAAGGAAGAAGAAGCTTTTCAACTCCTTAAGGAAAAGTTGTGTAGTGCACCTATTTTGGCCTTACCTGAAGGTAGTGAAGATTTTGTCGCTTATCGCGACGCTTCACACAAGGGTCCGGGAGCAAGGTTGATGCAAAGAGAGAAAGTAGTAGCATACGCTCGCCGCTTGAAGACCCATCGAAGAACTACACAACACACGGTCCTGAATTGGGATCGGTCGTGTTACGACTCATAATTTGGAGACATTATTTGTATGGCACAAAGTGTATTGTATACACCAACCATAAAAGCCTACAACATTTATTGGACCAAAAAGAACTGAACATGAGAAAACGCCGATGGTTGGAATTGCTCAACGATTACGACTGTGAAATTGCTACTACCCGTGCAAAGCAAATGTAGTTACCGATGCTCTCAAGAGGAAAGAGCACCTAAACCCCTTAGAGTCGATCCTCGGGATGAAGATAAGTTCACCTCTTCCATCCAAAGTCCTTGAAGCTCAATCATAAGCACTCAAAGAGGAGAACCACCCAAATGAGAACCTTTACGGCATGCCAAAAAGTGAAAACGGATTCGTAAATAGGTCGGACGGAATCTTGTGCTTTAAGGACCGAAGTTGGATCCCACGTTATAGAGGAATTCGTGATATCATTATGCACGAATCCCACAAGTCTAAGTACTCCATACACCTAGGGTCCGACAAGATGTACTTAGATTCAAGAAATTGCTTGATCAGCACCAACATGAAGGCCGACATTGCAAATATGTGAGTCAATGTTTAACTTGATCGAAGGTTAAAAGTCGAACACCGTGAGACCCAGGTCACCGGTACAACCCAAATTCGAATGGAAATGGGAACGCATAACGATGGACTTTATTACCAAGCTACCCAAGACCTCCAAATGGTTACGACACTATTTTGGGTAATAGTTGATCGCCTTACCAAATCCGCCCATTTCCTACCAATTAAGTAAACGACAAAGATGGACAAACCGCACGATTGTACTTGAAAGAAATCATTGCACGCCATGGCGCCCCAATTTCCATCATCTCGCAGAGATAGCCGCTTCACGCTGAACTTTGGAAATCACTCCAAGACGCTTGGGATCTAACCTTGATATGAGTATACCATCCCCAAACCTGATGGACAAAGCAAAAGGACCATTCAAAACCTAGAGGATATGCTATGAGCATGTGTGATGATTTTAAAATGGTCGGATAGATATTTTCCATTAGCCAATTCTCTTACAACAACAACTATCACACAAGCATCAAAGTCAGCACCATATGAAGCACTCTACGGCCGAAAAGATCGCCCATATGTTGGGCCGAAGTCGGAGAAAGTCAACTTAATGGTCCAGAAATTATTCAAGAGACCATCGAAAAAATAGTACAAATCAAGAATCAACGCAAGCTCGTGATCGCCAAAAGAGCTATGCAGACAAAGATTTGAAACCACTGAGTTTCAAGTGAAGATAAAGTCATGCTAAAGTTTCACCTTGGAAAGGCGTAATCCGCTTTAGAAGACGTGGTAAGTTAAATCCTCGCTACATTGACCTTTCAAAATTCTCGCTAGAATCGCCAGTGGCCTACCGACTGAGCTACCACAAGAACTCAACTCTGCATAACCGTGTTTCACGTATGCAACTTGAAGAAATGTCTTTCTAACGAAACTCTTGCTATTCCACTGAAGGAAATCCAAATAGACGAAAAGACAACTTTGTCGAGGAACCCGTTAAGATCATGGACCGAGAGATTAAACGGCTCAAGCAAAGCCGCATCCCTATTGTTAAGGTTCGTTGGAACACTCAAGAGACAGAACGTGGGATCATGAAGATGAATTCGCGTAAATACCCACATCTCTTTCTCAACTTCACTAGTAACTCTAATCAAAACCGATGACGCTTTTCCTTTAAAGGCGTGAGGTTGTGACACACCTGAATTTTCCATTTTATTATTAAATAATAAATGATATTTTATTATTTCTATGCATAATGAATTAAGCATACATTAGCTTACATAACTGATTCGAGTAGCTAACCTGCACACTATAGCTTGCAGTAAAACAATTTGCATTGCATAATTTTATCACGAATTACAAATTTATTATTTCTCGACATTTGTTGATCATTAAAAATGTAAAACGAGAGGTTATCTCGTTTCTAATAAAACTGACACCGCTACAAGGTATCACATCACATCATGTTAATTTAGATGTTATGAATTATTCTGAGTCAATAAAATTTTACTTTATAAAATTTTCATAAAGGTTTCCAAGATTTTATTTTCGCGTTTATACCAGACCGAGGTACCGTGATTCACGTATGCACACAATTTACACTTTAAATAAATAAAGCAAATAAAAACCTTATCTCCTACCCTTGATATATCCGCCCCACATACACCTTTTTTTATTTTTATCGTTTTCTTTTTTTGTCTCTCCTCTTCCCACGCCTCCCACCTACACCTTAGAGTCCATAGTAGAGCCTGTAAAACCATAGCTTTTCCTTAGGGTTTGGTCGTTTCAAACACCTCTTTCCCAAGGTCAACGAGGAAAGGAGAGATGGATAACAAGGAAAAAACTGATTGTTAAATGGTTATTTTTCAATTCCCATACTCGAAAGTATGTCGAAATTGTTCCACCTTGTTCTCTTTTTATGCTTGTCCAGTTTCAGGGAGATCCACACATCCAACTCATACTCAAAAATAAGTCTCAAGATCTAGGGTTCAAGAATACAAATCGGTGGTGTGTGGGTTAGCTTGGAACCAGATTTGGGATCGAAGTGGAATTGAGTCGATTGTTATTCTAAGTTTGATTTTCCCGTGTCTCGCATCACTCGTAATGATTCTTGATGTTCTTATTAAACTTTACCTTGTTAATTATCTTGGAAGAAAACTTGTCATTCAAATGATATTTTGATTCTTGATAGCAATTTAATTTTTTTTTCTTTCTTTACCGATCGTATATCGAGTTTTGTTTGGGAATGGAAATCATGTTGTTATTATTCTGAGGTGTGGTTGTTAACAGATTCGAACCAAATTAAAATGTTGGCTACAAAAGAAAAAAATGCTTAAGTATGACTTACTCCTAGATATACATATGCTCTTTACCAGTTTCGTATAGTCTTTTTCCAGGGTTGGTATCTTATTGTTACTGTGAATCGGCTTTAAAGTAAACCAAAATCCTAGGTTAGTCTTTGTTTGGTTAGTGTTAAACTTCTAGTCTCACTGGATGAGCTTGTTTAAATGTGGTTAAGGATTGTTGCTCTTGGGTCTAATCATGGTCGAGACTCACACAAAAACATTTAGTAGTTTAATACAAGTATATAGTTATTTGTAAATGTCGGCTTGGGATGATTGCTTGAGTGGTAGAACCACAACAGGTAATTCAATTGGGTCTTAGATCTTGAAATCCTGTGTCGCATTATATGGTCATAAACGTTGTGGTCATGTTAAGTTCTAGTTACATTTAGTAGCCTAATCTTGGTAACAAGTTTGATCGGGTTTTGTTCCTAGCAAGGCAAAGACCCATATAGGGTGCATATGCCTTGGGTATGTCTTCGTCCGGTTTAGCAAAACCAACACAAGAGTGTTGTGTCGTATAAGCAGTATGGACTACTTCTGGGTTCAAGGAAAACCCATGAAGGGTGTAACTTCGCCAAGTTAATCGACCAACACCCACACAAACGTGATGTCATATTTGCAAATCTAGTATTTTACCATGTTCGTATATGTTTTTTTGCCTCGAGTCACAAACACCCAAGAAGGGTGCTAAACTACCAATGACATCGCTATACCACAAGGGTGGTCGTGTGTCGTGTATATCTCCTTCCCGAGTCTCGAGCATGTTGCTTGAACTTCCCTACGCTCCCAATATATCATTCACAAAACATGAAGTACAAAATTTCCTTCCTGCAAGTATGCAAGTTGGGCTACAACCCATGGCTAGTCATAAGGGGGCATTTGTTTGGCATATGGGCCGAAGCCCACTAGTGATATCAGACCTCATTGGGCCACAACCCACACGAAAATAAGAGTATCTTCATGAGCCAATTTTTACCCATGTATAATATTATAAAAGATGAATCACGTAAATATTTTCCGACAACCAAATTATAAGAGTCATAGCACATTTTCGTACCCGTATCCTTCATTGTCAAATCAACATCTTAATCATTTGTTTTGTCGTCATCAACTCGTCTCCATCACGAGACTTGTGCTACTACAAGTCGTTAATCAAAATTTTGAAAATAAGATTTTTACTACTTAAACTTTCATGTAACTCTAATCGGATATTTTTCGATCACTCATATTTTTTAACATATGTTATTAGTTTGGTCGTCTTATTTTAACGCCATAACATGTAAAGGTTTATGTTAATACAAAAAAGCCGTAAAAACGTTTATGTATATTTTACGATCTTCTAATGTTTTTTCGATGACAAACGTAAAATCATTTTAACGAAAAAAATAAAATACGTAAATGGTTTGAGCCAATAGCTTACTAACACACTTACATTTTCATATAAAACACTAAACAAGTAATAGTGTTTACATTCATATGAGATGCATATGTATAACAACTAGTGTTTACATTATATGGAAATGTACATACTTATATTGTAATAGGTAATATAATGGTGATGCACGCATAAGGCGTGTTGGGTCAATGAACTTCCTTTTCTTCGAAGAAGTTTTCAACCAGCAGCAGGAACCTAATCTCGTTGTAGTGTAGTATTGTAACCGATTGATATTGTTCTCTCAGGGAATAGGAATGCTAGTGAAGTGTACTACGCTAAGGTTGGGTTGACGAAGATTCTTTTTATCTTTTATATTTTTTAGAAAGCTAAGGGTAAAATCTTGGGGTTTGGATTTGGAGGGTGGTACTTCTACCGATTACTCTACTAATCTAATTATCTAATTCTATGGGAGGTCTTATGTCTATTGATGTGCTCAGATGATTGATTAAAATGTCTACCTGTGATACTATTACTCCCTAGTTATCTTTTATTGGTGGTTGAATTGTTACGCCCTTATTCTTAATGCTTGTGTTTTCTAAGGTCGTAGGGTGTACCTTTTTCCCAAACTCTTTGAGACTACCTTAAGGTTATTGCCTACTTAAACCCACTATGATTCATAAACTAAGTTTAAGGTTATCTTTGGATGTTTAGACTATGGAATCCGCTAAGATTCATAAACTAAGGTTCACAAAGATTACTCAAGCATTTAAACACAACGATAGCCTAGTGCACTCCTAAGCCATTTACAATTAAGATAAGAGACAACCAATTAATAATTAACAACTAGGTTTCATAGATCTAAGCAAACACACAAGAAATTTTACATGTTAAACACGCAAGCATACACACATTCAATGGAAGACATAATGAAATCAATGAAGTAAAACACTTATCATGATGTAAATAGGGTTTGAGAACCCTAAGATATCACTAAGTCTGGACTACAAACTTTTTAGGTTTTAGTCCACAAGTCTACCTCTCAAAATTCTCAAAATTCATTTCTATATTAA
>OU343219.1:19127359-19138251 GCA_910596185.1 Chrysanthemum makinoi
CCACACTCTAAGCATTAAAGATAAATGCTTTAATTCTACTAACCTATGCATTTATCCTCACATTTTGGGTGGAATTTAAGTGGTAAAGGGTTTTGTGCTAGTCATGCAATTTCCATCCATGAGACGCGATATGGACTAATGGCCCACTCTACACGTCCATGAAACATTTTAAATTTGGTGCCAAAATACCATCCTAACTCACATTTTTCATGGTTTATTACACAAATACACTTGGACAAAGCAAATAATCAAGGATAAGCATAGTTTCAAATTTCCCGCTTATTTTCCCTCCCACACTTAAACTTAGCGAACATTGTCCTAATGTTCTAAAGTATCAAAGTTATGATAATGGAAGGTAATGAAAAACGAAAGAAACTAATACTCCCCCGATTAGCTCAAGAGGATCCATGTGTGATGTAGTGGTTAAATCTTTCTTCAAGAAGAATGTTATGCGTGAAAAGCTCCTTCCAATCTTTTGTATCATCTTCTTGATAAATTAAACCCGCACATTGAAGAAAACAAACAAAATCTTCAAAATCGGTATATCAATATATATAAAGACTCTACTAAACTAGGATATAATGCTTTGGAATGGATGTTTACATATATTTTTCTTGAAAATTAAGACACTGAAAGTTCCAAAATTTATAGGTAGCACAAAAACGAGAAAGAGTAGATAAGTTTCGCCTCCTCCCCGCCGGCTTGCGTTATCTGACAGAACGGGTCCGCAATTTTCGAAAAATTGGAAAATTTATATCTTTAGAATCTCGAAAAGTCCCCAAAACCATCCATTAAGACTCGATACAAGCATTTGACTCGAACAAACACACATGTATATCTTTTAGGTGATTGAAATTTCATGTTACGCTTTTTGAAAACGTGTGTAATCCTTACACTTATCCACTTATTTAAAAGACCTTTATATGTAATTAAGACGAGGTTAAAGACAAAATAAAGCATTTTTACAAATTAAACATGAGAACAAACAATCACTAAAAGATTATATGACACGCAAGCAACACTAAGCATGGGTTGCCACCACGAAGCTTTTCTTTATTTATGAGTCTTGTAGCTAGACTCAAGTCAGTTCTCACGCGGACTTCAATACCCGCCACCTCTCATGACGGGCCATCGTTCCATAGAGAGCCCATGATGCACTCTAAGAGGTCATTGATTTCTCCGAGAAGAAGATCAATAATAAGAGAATGTTGTAGTAATGGTGGGTAACTCAAACGCGAGTTAGGTTTGAGCAAGGAGATCGTTCCAACGAGGGTTGAATGGAATTTCCAACTCACGCCGCGATTATCTCCGATTTGAATAAGAGAAGGATGAATTGAAGTTTTCTAAACCTAGATGGGAAAAGTAAAAGGAACTAAAATCTATAGGGAAAACCTAAGAATTAGGCAAAACTAGCAAGTCTATACTAAAAATGCAAATACGGGATTAAAACTAAACGCTTAATAAAATGCAACCACGTGTATTCTAAATCCTAAAAATACCTAAAATTTTTTACTTAAAATGATATTTGAAAACTATTTATGAATTAAAACTATTTTTAGGATTTTTAGGATTTTATTAGAATTAAAAACTAATTTTTAACTTTTAAAACTAATTTAAAATACTAGAAATTATGAAAATTAAGGAGAAAATTATGAAACTATTTTTATAAAATCTAAAATAACCTAAGAGAATTATCAAAACTAATTTTGTATTTTTTTTGATTATTTTTCTATTTTCTATGAATTTAAAACTATTTAAATCTAATTAATTGGCTAAAATTACAAAATAAGCTAGGAAAATCTAGAAAAAAAATATTTTTGCTTTTTGTATTTATCTTAAACTGGGAAAATTGAAAAATTATTTTTAACTTTTTCCGAATTAATTGCAATAAAAGCCATTTAAAGGATTTAAAAAATTATTTTAATTGAAAATTAAGTAAACAGAGAGCTAAAATTATGAAAAATTCAAGAAAATTCTAAAATCTTATTCTAAAGCTATGAAAAATATAAAACATGATGCTTATGTATGAGAATTATGAGAGTGCAATGTAACCTGCTTCTAAATAAGCAATCAGAAAATAAGCCTAAGCACAATGAACTACCAAACTTACCGTAAACTATATTATACTAAAACTAACTTCCAGCAACTAAGTACTCCTAAACCTAACCTCTAATAAGCAGATTATCAAGATTTAAGCTAACAATCTTATTCTATATCCAAACAGCCTTAAGCCTGCATTTAAGCTTAAGCATTGCACTTATATAATAAGCTAGAGTGAAACCAAACTCGAGGTTCTCAAGACCACCAACCAGAGATTACATATCTAAAATAGTCACAGCATAAGGACTTATGATGAAGAAATTAGAGATCAAAAATTAAAGGCCGATGTGGGAAACGATGACCATGCGCAGGACAAAACCAAATGAAGCGTAATAAGGACTAACGAAATCTAATCAAGCACTTGAATAAGATGAAATCTAATCTAATATAGCTAATCCTTCATCTATGCTAACAGGAACGTAAATCCATACAAACTTATAAGGATAAGCAAAATCAAGCTTAGCATAACGAGATGGGACGTAACACGTATCGCTTTTAGAAGAACAATAAGCACCTAAATAAGTACTATCTAACTAAAAGCAATACCAATTTCACCGATTATGGACTACTTGAACAATCATAGAATCGGGACTGGATGGTAATGAATAAGCTGATTCATAGCTTGAAACCACCGATTTAGCATGTAAACCAAAAAGAGAATAAAACAGCTTGTGAGAAAATCTAAAAACTCATGATATGGACTCAGAGTTGAAAACCTTAATAGCATATGCCATAAAAACAGCTTTAATCTTGGAACTCGTAATTAAGTAAAGTGAAACATCAAATCTCTAACAATATGCTAATACCAAACACTCATTTAAACTTACAAAAATGCATTTAAACTTAAATCCTTGATGAACAATGACATAAACCTAAATGATTCACTCAAACAACCATTAAAATCAACTCATTAACACATGAGAATCCTGAATCACTCAAAACTGGTTTGACTTCTTATTTTTTACCAAAGTTGACTTTCGTTGACTACATGTAAAATTTTAAGATTAGAACAATTAGAAACAACAATAAGCTCACATAAGCTTATCCAAGCTTATATGACAGTGGATACCAACTTAAAACAGATTGTAAATGAGCAATACTGATAACAATGAATTAACAAGTAAAAGTGAAATTTGCATTAATTGAAATGAAGTTACAAAAAATTAGACAGAATTACAAAATTACTAGTGAACTAATGACGGAAATAAAATGGGTCAAAATTTCTCTAAAACTTAAGAAATTGGACAAGTCTACAATTGTGAATGACGGGTTTATATAGTCGAAATAGAGCTTGGGATCCTTTCGTAGCTTCATCAACGCCTAATCAGCCATTGATTCATCTCTTTGTCACCATATCTAATCTAAACCCTTGGATTAAGCTTGTGATGTGTTTTGGCCAATAAGATTGCTCCAAATTGCCACGCTGGCTATCCACTGCATGTCACACTCTGACACGTTGTCAGGAGCTTCTGGAAGCAATTTTAAGTTGGGTAAATGGGGTGGAAGCAGGGTAAATGGATATGGTGGTTAAACAAGAACGCTGGTTTTTCCAAATTAAGGCTTGGTTTTATTTATTATAATTGCTTTTTGGCCGTCATGGGTGGGATACACCGTTAATTGGATCCGGGTTAGAATGGGACACGGGTAGGATATTTGAAATGGTTTTAGTTTATTGGACCTGTGTTATATTGGGTCGTGGTTTTGGGATATTTTTGGACTTGGACTAAAGATTAGCATTAAACCCATGTGCAACCATAAGGACCATTCATGTATTTTCTGAAAATCCAGGGACCAGAGTGTAATTCTCAAAAGTAATCAAGGGTCTTTCTTGAAAATTTCCATAATTCAAGGACCATATTTGCCATCTTTGAAAATTCGAGGACCAAACATGACAATTTGAATCTTCGTGGACTAAAACCTGTATTTTGAGAATTGATTTTCCAAACTTGCAAATTCCTTTCCAACCTCTTTTAGTATTCTTCTTTCTCTCGCGGTTCTTTTTTCGCTTGGCTTTCTTTTTGTATGCATTTTGTCATATCCTACACGCACATGCAAAAACTTCAAGAAACACGCAAATGTTAACAATAAACGGCTCTTTCTTGGTTATTTTGGGTAAGTTTTGATAAATAAAAGATATGTGTTTAAGCACATATCAAAATACCCCGTGACGAGACCATTGTCGGTTCCCCAACAATGCAATCAACTCATCGCTTTAAAACCAAGGATTTCAATCTTTTTACTAAACCTAAGAAGTAGCAAAGATTCTCAAAAGAGATTAAGAAAGCCTTAATTCTAAAACGCCCGCTTACCTTATATTTCACATGTATATATTACGATTAAGCACAATCCGGTTATGAGTGACGGTTTGTTGAACTTTCATGTCGATCAATAACTCCAACATTTTTCAATCAACACTTTAGGATCATGGAGTAGAAAACACAACACAGCGGAAGTGACCATACTGGATAGAATACATCGTCCCCGATTTTTCACAAGCTCCCAAACTAAGCGTAAAATCGAAATCATTGTTACATATGATTCTAGATGCTAACACTACCCATGGAAGTTACTTGTGTAATTACCTTTGTTCCCATTTTCCTATTTCCTCTAGATTTTTTATTTTTGTGAGAAATGAATTTCTTCAAATTCTCGTTTCGATAACTTTATTCCGATAAAGATACAAAGCTAAGTCGATAATTAGTTATCCATCTTCCCTCAAAAACCATTGCACACAAGAATGAGGTCCACATCAAGGTCCTAATTTCACGATTTGGAGAATATCCTTTTATGGCTAATCGACAACTCATCTTGAGTCCGTAGGACGTAGCTTTATTTAGACATCTCCGGATCCAAGTTTGGCTTAACACTATTTCAAAGACATTTGTATTTTTGCAATTCAAGCCCTTGGTCTTTTAAACTACTAACTCAACGGGATTACCGCTTTATCAGAAGTCTTATTATGACTTAGGATTATTCCTCTCGCTTTATAGAAGTCTATGACAACTTTTATAGCTTTGGATTTTTAATTTTAAAACATTTGGGCTTTATTTCATGTTAATTTTTGTGCCAAACTCCAAACCCTACGGCTTATAACAATAGAAACAATAGCGACAAACTATCGTGAATCAGTTGTCTATTACCGTAACACCGCCATACCTTGATGTGTACCCAACTCTCATGGGCAAAGATTCTCTAAAGAAGACAAAGAACTAACTATCGCCAAAAACTCAACATCTCTAATTATTATTATTAGACAAATATGGGGTGAAACAACTTTGTGGGAACAAAAGGCCATAAGTACCTTCGATGGGCTCTAAAGAGAACCAACTACTCCACGCTTAGCATCTAAACTCATAAGTAACTCTATCATTTCTCGATCTCCGCAAATTTAAAATCCCAAATAATGAGATCCATGGATGCTTAGCCGATAATTAGATTATCTATGGTTAAGGGAACAAGCTACAGCTCAACACGCCTCTAAGTCAAGTCAATTCTATTCCTACTCTCACCAAATGAAAGTCAACAAGGTGTCAAAACATATATTAACTTAGCAAATGCTTTGTCTAATGAAATCAAGTTATGCATATTTAAAATCACTCTGAAACTTGCAAAATCTTGGCCTTTTGAGCTAGAATTCGCTTTTTATAGCTTCTTGTCTAAGAGACTAGCAAACTTTTCAATCAAAAGACTTAACAAAAGCTTCAAAATTTTTAAATTTTTCTCATTTCTAAGGAAAACGGGTTATGAATAACGACAAAGAATAAGCGCGGTCAAATCAAATCTAATATTACCCTACCCCGGACTAACAAACATTGTCCTCAATGTTTTAAAAACAAGGGTATCAACGAAAATCTAAAAGCCGTTTATAAAGTATGCTAGAAGATAAACGTTAGTCGATAAGATTTAGGATATCGGATTTCCATCAGCATCGATCATGAAACCTCGAAGAGAAAAGACAAACTTGCACGAGAGTTCTATCTGGGAAAATCCTACACATAACACAAACAACCAAACACGAAATCAAGAGGCTAACCCCTTCACGTCACTTATTAGAAAATAGAAGGAAAATAGAAGGATAAGCATGGGGTGCCTCCCACGAAGCGCTACTATTTTTCTTAAACGAACGCTAGCCTCGACTCGTCCCGAATTCATTTGTCCGGGGGAAAAAATGGTAGAGATACCGGTCAAACGGTGTCCTCATTCCTGAAGGAATGAGACCTGGGTTGGGTGGAGAAGAAGATGGGTGGATAAGGCATATGATGTAAGAAGGATCCATCATCCGGTGGTTTTGCGGGCGGACGAAAAGATGACGGATAGAAATGAGAAAACTCCAAGAAAGACGGGAGCTCATGGTAAAAGTTAAGATGTTTAGGCTCACAAATGAAGGCATCCAAGAGAGGATCCTTATCTCCAGAAATGATTTTAACAAAGGGCTCATCAATACATATCCCGGGTTTAAAGATTTTGTCTCCACATGTCGGCTCAACGGGAAAAAGGATGGTGGACTCGTCAGAGAAAGGGGAGTCAATAGAACCATCAAGAACAACCATATCCTTATCAGGATCATTCACAATATCCTCAATACCGGTGGTATGGGTCATCAATCGCATCCTCAATGATCGTCATTTGTCGATTATCGGAAATATCGTTCAAAACCTTGCTCATATCAACCTCAAGAATCGCCAAGAACCGGAGGATAAACATCGCCATAGTGGGATTGCCACTAATCTCTTTATCAAATCGAAAGTCTCAAGCTCTGGAGAGAAATCACTATCTTTAACGGAGATAGGATGCTAACTTGAATTATCGTTAGGGCTTCAATCTTAGAAATGAGAAGATAAACATTCGACAATGTTTCTCGTAATGCTTCATCCTCGATCTCAATATCATTAAGCTCAATCTCTTCTTCTTCAAAATCATTCCCTTCTTCTATATGGACGGGTTCGGAAGGTAAATGCGTCGACAAAATCGATGTCTCCATAAGAATCATTATCTAATCGAGAACATCTCAACATGATCATTCAAATTATCAAAGAAGGCTCATCACAAATATCAACAACCGGACTCTCTGGGATTGGGATAAGGATCTCAAGATTAGACGATTCCGTTTCCGAATAGTACTAAGATGTTCATCCCCCATTACGAGAGAATCAACGGGTTCAACAATGTTCGTAGAAATATGATCATCGACTTCTTCCAAACGACGCCACTCAACCGTCATGAGAGAAGGGGAAGGGTCGAAAATTAAAGGCTCAGAAACAAGAGAAGGAAAAGAATCCGGAGGTGGGACAAGTAGTGTGCTCTTAGAGCTAGCAATTTCCACCACTTCCGTTGTGGTCTCCGCTTCTTCATTAGAAATCATTTTAAGCTCATAATTTCGCTCGTTCGTAATTTGACTAACTCAGAATGACGAATCGTGAAAGATAAGGATCGATTCTAGAATTCTTCGGATGAGAGTCGAGAGTACAAACGGGAATCACTCGGGTTCGAAACATGTTCCATCTCCCTCACCGGAGAGGAGTAGAATCGAGGGTTCATCAAGATTATATTTCAAAATTTTTGACAAGGCTGCAAGTTTTTCAATGTTAGAGAAAAGCACGACGCTCAAAGAAATCGCCCCTCAAGTCTCGGTGGGTTCTTCTGTAGCTCGAATAGTGTGATCGTTTTCCATAACTTGAACGGGTTCCTCATTAACACATTGTCGAGCTTGAATGTGGGTTAATAAGGTTTGAAGCATGCTTTCAATGTTGTTTTGACGTTGCTCAAATATTTCTTCAAAATCGATGGAAACGTCCTCGATACCCCCAGTGGGTTCTTCCAAAGGGCAACACATACAAGATTCGCGATAAAATCCACACCCTTTGCAAAAAAAAGTTCACAGATTGAATCATCTCTTAATAAATCTCTACAATTAAAGCAATAAGGTTGAAAGAAATTTTGAGACTCCATGAGAATTAATCATAAAGAGGGATAAAAGGAAAGAATTATCAAATCGGAGGGTAAGAAAGAATATTTTGGGTTTTTAGAAACATATTTTGAAAAGGAAAATCTTTTGGGTTTTAAAAAGATATATTTACAAAAGCGGCTGGAACTTCACTGAAAGGATCTTCAAATGCACGCAATTCGAGACGGAATAATAAAACTCGCTACGCCCTCCCCCTAAGCGTAAAATTGATTTCTCGAGAAGAAGATCAATAATAAGAGAATGTTGTAGTAATGTGGGTAACTCAAACGTGTTAGGTTTGAGCAGAGATCGTTCAACGAGGTTGAATGGAATTTCCAACTCACGCGCGATTATCGGATTTGAATAAGATAAGGGGATAATTTGAAGTTTTCTAAACTACGGGATAAGGAAAGTAAAAGGAACTAAAATCTATGGGAAAACCTAAGAATTAAGGCAAACTACGCAAGTCTATACTAAAAATGCAAATACGGATTAAAACGAAACGCTTAATAAAATGCAACTACGTCTATTCTAAATCCTAAAAATACCTAAAATTACTTTTACTCTAAAAATGATATTTGAAAACTATTTATGAATTAAAACTATTTTTAGGATTTTACGGATTTTATTAGAATTAAAATCTAATTTTTAACTTTTAAAACTAATTTAAAATACTAGAAATTATGAAAATTAAGGGGAAAATTATGAAACTATTTTTATAAAATCTAAAATAACCTAAGAGAATTATCAAAACTAATTTTGTATTTTTCTGATTATTTTTCTATTTTCTATGAATTTAAAACTATTTAAATCTAATTAATTGGCTAAAAATTACAAAATAAGCTAGGAAAAATCTAGAAAAAATATTTTTTTGCTTTTTGTATTTATCTTAAACTGGGAAAATTGAAAAATTATTTTTTAGAACTTTTTCTGAATTAATTGCAATAAAAGCTATTTAAAAGGGCTTAAAAACTATTTTTAAATAAGAAAAATAGTAAACAGTAGCTAAAAATTATGAAAAATTTAGGAAAATTCTAAAATCTTATTCTAAAGCTATGAAAAATATAAAACATGATGCTTATGTATGAGAATTATGAGCTGCAATGTAAACTGCTTCTAAATAAGCAATTGAAAATAAGCTAATAAGCACAATGAACTACCAAACTTACTCAGAAACTATATTATACTAAAACTAACTTCCAGCAACTAAGTACTCCTAAACCTAACCTCTAATAAGCAGATTATCAAGATTTAAGCTAACAATCTTATTCTATCCAAACGTTTTAAGCCCCATCATGCTATCACACAAGCTTATATAATAAGCTAGAGTGAAAACCAAAAGCGAGGTTCTCAAGACCACCAACCAGAGATTACATATCTAAAATATCAGCTAATAAGGACTTATGATGAAGAAATTAGAGATCAAAATTAAAAGTGATGTGGGAAACTAGTGACCGATGCGCAAGCAGACAAAACCAAATGAGCGAATAAGGACTAACGCAAATCTAATCAAGCACTTGAATAAGATGAAATCTAATCTAATATAGCTAATCCTTCATCTATGCTACTGAGGGAAGAAATCATATACAAACTTATAAGGGATAAGCAAAACAAGCTTAGCATAATCTGAGATGGGACGTAACACGGGTCGTTTTGCAGGACAATAAGCACCTAAATAAGTACTATCTAACTACTAAAAGCAATACCAATTCTCACCAGATTATGGACTACTTGAACAATCATAGAATCGACCGGGATGGTAATGAATAAGTCGATTCATAGCTTGAAAACCACTGATTTAGACAGAACCAAAGAGAATAAAAGCGGTTGTGAGAAAATCTAAAAAACTCATGATATGGACTTGAGAGTTGAAAACCTTAATAGCATATGCCATAAAAAAGATTCTGCACTCTTGGAACCTCGTAATTAAGTAACAGAAACATCAAATCTCTACCAATATGCTAATACCAAACACTCCTTTAAACTTACAAAAATGCATTTAAACTTAAATCCTTGATGAACAATGACATAAACTGAAATGATTCACTCAAACAACCATTAAAATCAACTCATTAACACATGAGAATCAGCAATCACTCAAAAACTGGTTTGACTTCTTATTTTTTACCAAAGTTGACTTTCGTTGACTACATGTAAAATTTTAAGATTAGAACAATTAGAAACAACAATAAGCTCACATAAGCTTATCCAAGCTATATGACTTAAAGAAACAGTGGATACCAACTTAAAACAGATTGTAAATGAGCAATACTGATAACAATGAATTAACAAGTAAAAGTGAAATTTGCATTAATTGAAATGAAGTTACAAAAATTAGACAGGAATTACAAAATTACTAGTGAACTAATGACGAAATAAAAGCGGTCAAAATTTCTCTAAAACTTAAGAAATTGGACAAGTCTACAATTGTGAATGACGGGGTTTATATATAAATAGGAGAGCTTGGGATCCTTTCAGAAGCTTCACGAACGTCTAATCACAGCCATTGATTCATCTCTTTGTCACCATATCTAATCTAAACCCTTGGATTAAGCTGTGATGTTTGGCCAATAAGATTGCTCCAAATTGCCACGCTGGCTATCCACTGCATGTCACACTCTGACACGTTGTCAGGAGCTTCTGGAAGCAATTTTAAGTTGGGTAAATGGGGTGGAAGCAGGGTAAATGGATATGGTGGTTAAACAGTAAACGTGGGTTTTTCCAGTTTTAGGCGCGTTTGGTTTTATTTATTTTAATTCGTTTTTGGCCGGGTCATGGGTTGGGATAAATACTGGTTAATTGGATCCGGGTTAGAATGGGACACGGGTAGGATATTTGAAATGGTTTT
>OU343219.1:19138351-19369155 GCA_910596185.1 Chrysanthemum makinoi
AGTTTATTGGACCGGGTGTTATATTGGGCCGTGGGTTTTGGGATATTTTTGGACTTGGACTAAAGATTAGCATTAAACCCATGTGCAACCATAAGGACCATTCATGTATTTTCTGAAAATCCAGGGACCAAGAGTGTAATTCTGAAAAAGTAATCCAAGGGTCTTTCTTGAAAATTTCCAATAATTCAAGGACCATATTTGCCATCTTTGAAAATTCCGAGGACCAAACATGACAATTCTGAATCTTCAGGGACTAAAACTGCTATTTTGAGAATTGATTTTCCAAACTTGCAAATTCCTTTCCCAACCTCGGCTTTTAGCATTCTTCTTTCTCTCGTGCTCGGTTTTCTTCGTTTTGGCTTTCTTTTCTCTGCTTTTGTCATATCCGTACTCAGCATGCAAAAACTCAAAAAAAACACGCAAATGTTAACAATAAACGGCTCTTTCTTGGTTATTTTGGGTCAGCTTGATAAATAAAAGATATGTGTTTAAGCACATATCAAAATACCCGAGACGAGACCATTGTTGTCCCCATAACAATGCAATCAACTCACGCTACTAAAACCAAGGATTTCAATCTCTTTTTACTAAACCTATGAAGAAGTAGCAAAGATTCCTCAAAAGAGATTAAGAAAGCCTTAATTCTAAAAACGCCCCGTTTACCTTATATTTCACATGTATATATTACGATTAAGCACAATCCGGTTATGAGTGACGGTTTGATGAACTTTCATGTCGATCAATAACTCCAACATTTTTCAATCAACACTTTAGGATCACGGAGTAGAAAACACAACACAGCGTGAAGTGACCATACGGATAGAATACATCGTCCCTGATTTTTCACAAGCTCCCAAACTAAGCGTAAACTCGAAATCATTGTTAAATATGATTCTAGATGCTAACACTACCCATGGAAGTTACTGGTGTAATTACCTTTTGCTCCCATTTTCCTATTTTCCTCTAGATTTTTATTTTTGTGAGAAATGAATTTCTTCAAATTCTCGTTTCGATAACTTTTATTTCGATAAAGATACAAAGCTAAGTCGATAATTAGTTATCCATCTTCCCTCAAAAACCATTGCACACAAGAATGAGGTCCACATCAAGGTCCTAATTTCACACGATTTAGGGAGAATATCCTTTTTATGGCGACCGAGACAACTCATCTACGAGTCCAGAGACGGAAGCTTTATTTAGACATCTCCCGGATCCGAAGTTTGGCTTAACACTATTTTAGCACATTTGCATTTTGCAATTCAAGCCCTTGTCTTTTAAACTACTAACTCAACGGGATTACGTTTTATCGAAGTTTATTATGACTTAGGATTATTCCTCTGCTTTTATAGAAGTCTAAGACAACTTTTATAGCTTTGGATTTTAATTTTAAAACATTTGGGCTTTATTTCATGTTAATTTTTAGCCAAACTCCAAACCTTACGGCTTTTATAACAATAGAAACAATAGCAAAAACTATCGGGGAATCGTTGTCTATTACACCGTAATGACCGTACTTGATGTGTACCCAATTCTCATGGGCAAAGATTCTCTAAAGAAGACAAAGAACTAACTATCGCCAAAACTCAACATCTCTAATTATTATTATTAGACAAATATGGGGTGAAACAACTTTGTGGGAACAAAAGGCCATAAGTACCTTCGATGGGCTCTAAAGAGAACCAACTACTCCACGCTTAGCATCTAAACTCATAAGTAACTCTATCATTTCTCGATCTCCGAAAATTTAAAATCCCAAATAATGAGATCCGCGGATGCTTAGCCGATAATTAGATTATCTATGGTTAAGGAAAGTTAGAGCTCAACACGCCCGGTCAAGTCGAATTCTATTCCTACTCACCAATGAAAGTCAACAAGGTGTCAAAACAAATATTAACTTAGCAAATGCTTTGTCTAATGAAATCAAGTTATGCATATTTAAAATCACTCGGAAACCTTGCAAAATCTTGGCTTTTGAGCTAGAATTCGCTTTTATAGCTTGTCTAAGAGACTAGCAAACTTTTCAATCAAAAGACTTAACAAAGCTTCAAAATTTTAAATTTTCTCATATATAACAATTTTCTCATTTTCTAAGGAAAACGGGGTTGAGGAATACACGACAAAGAATAAGCAAGTGCGGTCAAATCAAATCGAAGATTACCTTACCCCAGACTAGAACGAAACATTGTCCTCAATGTTTAAAACAAGGGTATCAACGAAAATCTAAAAGTTTTTAGCAAGTATGCTAGAAGATAAATAGTCGAAAGATTGATATCGATTTCCATCAGATCGATCATGAAACTCGAAAGGTAGAAAAAGACAAACTTGAGCACGAGAGTCTTCTGATCGGGAAAATCCTACACATAACATCACAAACAACCAAACACAAGAAATCGAAGAGGCTAACCCCTTCATGTCACTTATTAGAAAATAGAAGGAAAATAGAAGGATAAGCATGGGGTGCCTCCCACTAAGCGCCATTTTTTTTAAACGAAGTCGCTAGCCTACTCGTCCCAATTCATTTGTCCTTGGGGAAGAAAATGGTAGAGAAACCGGGGTCAAAACGGTGTCCTCATTCTCGGGAATGACCTGGTGGGTTGGGTGGAGAGGAAAATGGGTGGATAAGGCATATGATGTAAGAAGGATCCATCATCCGGTGGTTTTCATGGGGAGACGAAAAGATGATGATAAAATGAGAAAACTCCAAGAAAGACGGGAGCTCATGATAAAAGTTAAGATGTTTAGGCTCACAAATGAAGGCATCCAAGAGAGGATCCTTATCTCCAGAAATGATTTTAACAAAGGGCTCATCAATACATATCCCGGGTTTAAAGATTTTGTCTCCACATGTCGGCTCAACGGGAGCTTCGGGAGTTGCCTAGTTCACCTACTTCCTCGGTTGTTTCATCCTTAGGAGTTTCACTATCCTCAAGTACCGTTTCTTGGTTCTGGCTTGCCATTTGTTCTATTGGGCCTTACTAAGGTGATGGTATTGACGAATTGAACATGCTTAGCTAACTTACTTGGGTCCTTAATCTCTACACCGGGAGCTTCGGGAGTTGAGATAGCATTAACCTTCCTAATCACTATTGGTCATGACTTTCAAAAGGTTATCTATCTTCCTATCCATCTCGGCTTGTTGTTGCTTAAAACGGTCCAGAGCTTAGATTTAAGCTTCGATGCTTAATTATGTTTTGCAACATCCCTTCTATGTTTTGTTGGGTAGGTCCATGAGATGGGGGCCAAGAGAAATCATTGGATGTGAATTCTTTGGTTTGTCCCCAATAGAAGTCGGGTTTGCCCTTCCACGCTTCTCGGGCGTCATTCAAAGTCCTAGGTCCTGTGTTGTAGAATCTTCCTCCGTTCCATTGGTATGCAAGGATGCGTAGTCAACGGAAGCTTGTTCGGGGAATCTTGTGCAAGCATGAGTGTTATGAGGACCACTACATGGCTCACATGAGGAAGAAACTTTGTTCACTTGGCGTGAAGACTTAGGATTTTCGTAGGAGCTCATTAGGAATTTAACTTGATCTTCAAGCTCGAGCATCCTACGGTCGGAAGATTGTGAGTCAAGGGGAGGCAAGGAGATTGCCTTTACTGTTTTGGGCAACTCACGGGGTCATTCACTTTGTTGTCATAGATAGCAAGGTCTCTATTATACCCCACGATTCTTCCGCGGGAGATCACTAAGTTTTCCACCGCCGCTTGGTCAATGGATCGCTTGGTGGGGAAGTTGACATGATTATAGAAGAGTTGGACTTGAAGCCAAAGATCAATGTCACATTTGGGACTCTATGGAGTAAGTCCTTAAATTGAGTCCATGCTTCGTAGAGAGATTCACCTTGATGTTGTTGGAACATCAAGATTTCATTCCTAAGCTTAGTGGTTCTCCCGATTGGAAAAATTCAAAAGGAAACGAGAGGGAGATCATCCCAACTTGAGATGGAGTTTACCGGAAGTCACCTGCCAATTACTAGCTTGGTCCCGTAGAGAGAGAATTGGAAGAGACACAGGCCGTGGTCTCCGGTAGTAGCATCAAGGTCAATGGAATCGACAATTTTAAGGAAATCCTTAAGATGCTAATTAGGATCTTCGGAACGAAGTCCATGGAATGCACATCCGTTTTGCACCAACCGGATGGTATCGGATCGCAGGGCCATAGTTTGGGCTTGGTTGAGATGCTCAATAGTGTTTCTATAGCCTAGGTGGCTTGGTCTCGAGTATTCACCAAGAAACGGGCTCTTGGTCATTGGTGGTAGGTTAATGAATGTGGGGGTTATCACCTTCCATGATGAAAAGTGATGAGGTTTATGAATAAAGGTCACGAAGGGTGGATAGACCACGAGGAAGCTAAAAATGAGAAAAAATCTTACTTGATAGGAATCAAGTAAGGAAACCTAAACAAGGTGGACTCCTAACTAGCTATTCTATTCCCCAGCAGCGGCGCCAAAAACTTGATAACGCTTACAATGTTGCTCGGGTCAAGGAACTTCCTTACTTTGAGCAGTTTTATAACACCCTAGGCATGAACCTAACTTGTAGTGTAGTATTAGGGTGCCAGGGTATTGATATCGTTCTCTGGGGAATAGGAATGCTAGTTGAGAAATTACTACTTAAGGTTGAGGTTGAGGAAGATTATTATTTTTTGTTTTTAGTAAATGGAAAGTGAAATGATATTGGTTTGGATTTGGGGGTTTAGTATTTCTACCGATTACTCTACTTTTATCTAATCTAATTAACTAAGCTAGGGGTAGTCTATGACTAATTATTGTGTTCAATATGATGATTTAAGAATGTGTTTACTTAGGTTTTATTACTCCTTATTATCTTCTATTGATGGTTGAATTGCCCGCGTCCTTATTCTTAATTACGTTGTGTGTCTAAGGTCGTAGGGTATGCGTTTATCCCTAACTCTTTGAAACTACCAAAGGTTATTGCCTACAAAATCTCTAGGATTTATAAACTTAACACTAAGGTACTCTTTGGATATTTTAGCTTACAATTACTCTAGGTGACTATAAGCTAAGGTTCACAAAGATTAATCAAGCATTAATTACACAACAGATGACCTATCACAATACTAGATCATTAAAAATTAAGATAAGAGACAACCAATCAATATTTAATAACTAAGTATCATATTCCCTAAGAAAACACACAAGTAAATTAGCCGGACATGGGAAACATGCAAGCATACACACAATTAATTGAAGACATAATTAAATTAATGAAGTAAAACACTTATCTTGATGTAAGATAGGGTATGGAACGCTAAAATACTGTACAAGACAGCCTTGGTTCGGTTTAGGTTTTTACTCGACAAAACTAGACACTAAAAAATAAAAAATTCGGTTTCTATATATAAGGTTACAATTACGGCGCGGCCACTCTTTGATTGTGCGCCATCGGTCGCAGTCAATAAGCTTTCGTCTTGGCCACACTAACATTGTGGACGGCGTCACCTTATTATGCCTGTGGCGTAAATGCGCCTTCAATCTCGGCGCCGTCTGGATCAAATCTAGGCGTGCCCGAGTCTGCGGCATCCTACTCTTTTAAAACCCGATGCGAGTCACTTGATAATTTGCAATTTGCTGCTCTTGAGCGTCAAAATATATGCGAGAAATTACGCCATTTGGTAGTGACGTTGTCCCCTTCTAAGTTGTGACGCCGTCCTCTTCAGTTCCAGTAGCCTGAGTGTCTCGATTCTTGACTTTGGCCATTTTCTTCAGATAACAGCCTTTTTAGTCGAATAAGTGTCATTCGAGCAATTTGCCTTCAAGAGACCTAAAAAGTGAAAAGGAACAAAATTAAGTAATAACGGATACAAAATTGATCAATTAAGGGCTTAAATGATCCCTCAAAATGGTACCTTTTAAATACTTATCAAGTTCTTACTTCAAAAATTCGGATATTATCACTACTTCAAATCTATGATGTTGTTTCTCTTATTTGATAGACCTTTCATGAGTCTTGATGATACTTTGAATAACATGAGATAAAGTCTGAGATCTTGCAATTGATTTATTACTTATTTCTGAATCGAGTCTTGGTGTAGGTTTTTATTGTTGAGGTTTGTGAGGAGGGATGGATATTGAATTTGAGAGTATTAGTCTTCTTAAAAGTCAATGCGTTTGATTTAACTTGATGATGACTTGAAAGTGATGTTCTTCATTGATTATTCTTGCAATTATTCGTAGATGTTTTATTGGGTTGATCAATGATAGATATATCTGAGGTTCTAAAGTTTGGTTTCTTTGGTATATGTTGGTTTTGGGTCAATGTCAACAAGTCTCTTTAGATTCATCTTCAACCTTTTAATCAAATCGCTTCTGTTTTTAGCCAAAACGCATTTGACTTTTTGACCCTTAATTGACAAGTCACATTTGACTCAAAAGTCAAACCGCATGAACATACAAACCGCATCATTGATACAACGTATCTGGACATACACAAGTCGCTTCAAAGAATTACTTCAAATGGCACCTGATAATCAGACCACAAACCGCTTACAAGAACACATAACTGCGAACCCAGAAACGAACCGAGAAAACTTGTTAAGACATGTAACAGATGACCACAAGAATGAACCACTAAGATTCAACAAGACCATACAACTTGCTAATGAGTTACCAATTTACTGTTAAGAACATGTTATAAATATATTGTCAAACTGTAATAAATCTGTTAAAAACTTTTAACCACATTAGACTTAAAACCAGTAAACATGTTCATATTCATTTGGCACACATAAAACCAGATTTAACAAGATCATAACCATCATCAAAACTGCATAAACCGCATCAAACATATACAAAAATCATTTCACAAACTGTACGACTCAACCAACATCAAACTGCATGTAAAGCACACACACACAAACCGTATCAAAAACCGCATAAGACCATGAAATGAACCACAAGAATCAACACAAACAACAAAACCTTGGCTCTAATACCATTTGTAGGATCATTCATTTTATGTTGTTTGATGATTCAGATGGTCTAGGGAGATGATTAAACAAGAAAGCCATGTTAGAGAGATGAAGAGAGTAGAGAGGGTGATTCTAGAGAGATAAACAAAAAGAGAAAGGTTAGATTATCAAAGAAGCACCACCCCTTCCAAGGATGGAAGGGGTATTTATAGTTACAAACAATACGCCCTCTTGTCGCCAGTGCATGGATCGCATACAGTGGGTAAAGACCCGTCCTTCCTCCACGGTGTTACTCTAAACTAATCTATGCTACTAACTAACTAATTAACTACTAAACAACGTAAATAACTACAAGTCTACGAGCTAACATATGCTAGACCATAATTGGGGTGACCGACACTTTCACATGGAATTTCTAATTCCTAACATGCCAACACTGAGAGATTTTTCGGAAGTTTTCCCTGAAGAGTTGCCAGGATTTCCGCCAGCCCGACAGGTCGAATTCTAAATCGATTTAGTGCCTGGTGCCGCACCTTGGCACGAGCACCTTATCAATTAGCTCCAACTGAGCTACAGGAGCTATCAAACCAATTGTCGGAACTTTTGGAAAAAGGATTCATCAGGTCGAGTTCTTCGCCATGGGGAGCTCCGGTCCTGTTTGTCAAGAAGAAAGATGGAACTTTCAGGATGTGCATCGACTACCGCGAATTGAACAAGCTAACCATTAAAAATCGGTACCCACTTCCAAGGATCGAAAATTTGTTCGATCAACTTCAAGGTTCAAGCGTTAATTCAAAAATCTACCTAAGGTCCTGATACCATCAACTTAGATTTCGAGAAGAGGACATTCCTAAGACGGCCTTTAGAACTCGTTACGGCCACTATGAATTCCAAGTCTTGCCTTTTGGATTGACCAACGCGCCAGCTGTATTCATGGATCTTATGAATCGGGTGTGCAAGTCGTACATGGACAAATTCGTAATCGTCGTCATTGATGACATTTTGATCTATTCCAAGAGTGTGAAAGAGCACGAGGAACACCTGAGATTAATCTTGGAATTTCTAAAGAAAGAGGAATTGTATGCTAAGTTCTCAAAGTGTGAATTTTGGATATCAACCGTGCAATTTTTGGGTTACGTAATCGACAGTCAAGGTATTCATGTGGATCCCGCAAAGATTGAGTCAATAAAGGATTGGGCGACACCCACAACACCTACTGAAATAACCCAATTCTTAGGACTTGTTGGATACTACAGAAGGTTTATCGAAGGCTTCTCAAAGATAGCAAAGTCTTTAACCAAACTGACCCAGAAGAATGTCAAGTTTGACTTGGGAGAAAAGGAAGAAGAAGCTTTTCAACTCCTTAAGGAAAAGTTGTGTAGTGCACCTATTTTGGCCTTACCTGAAGGTAGTGAAGATTTTGTCGTTTATTGCGACGCTTCACACAAGGGTCTGGGAGCAGTGTTGATGCAAAGAGAGAAAGTAGTAGCATACGCTTCTCGCCAGTTGAAGACCCATCAGAAGAACTACACAACACACGGTCTGGAATTGGGATCGGTCGTGTTCGCACTCATAATTTGGAGACATTATTTGTATGGCACAAAGTGTATTGTATACACCAACCATAAAAGCCTACAACATTTATTGGACCAAAAAGAACTGAACATGAGAAAACGCCGATGGTTGGAATTGCTCAACGATTACGACTGTGAAATTCGTTACTACCCAGGCAAAGCAAATGTAGTTGCCGATGCTCTCAGTAGGAAAGAGCGACCTAAACCCCTTAGAGTCAGATCCTTGGGGATGAAGATCAGTTCACCTCTTCCATCCAAAGTCCTTGAAGCTCAATCATAAGCACTCAAAGAGGAGAACCACCCAAATGAGAACCTTTACGGCATGCCAAAAAGTGAAAACGGATTCGTAAATAGGTCGGACGGAATCTTGTGCTTTAAGGACCGAAGTTGGATCCCACGTTATAGAGGAATTCGTGATATCATTATGCACGAATCCCACAAGTCTAAGTACTCCATACACCTAGGGTCCGACAAGATGTACTTAGATCTGAAGAAATTGTACTGGTGACCGAACATGAAGGCCGACATTGCGAAATATGTGAGTCAATGTTTAACTTGATCGAAGGTTAAAGCTGAACACCAGAGACCCTCAGGTCTACTGGTACAACCCGAAATTCCCGAATGGAAATGGGAACGCATAACGATGGACTTTATTACCAAGCTACCCAAGACCTCCAGTGGTTACGACACTATTTGGGTAATAGTTGATCGTCTTACCAAGTCCGCCCATTTCCTACCAATTAAGTAAACTGACAGCATGGACAAAGCGCACGATTGTACTTGAAAGAAATCATTGCACGTCATGGCGTCCCAATTTCCATCATCTCAGACAGAGATAGCCGTTTCACGTTGAACTTTTGGAAATCACTCCAAGACGCTTTGGGATCTAACCTTGATATGAGTACCGCGTACCATCCCCAAACTGATGGACAAAGCAAAAGGACCATTCAAAACCTAGAGGATATGCTATGAGCATGTGTGACAGATTTTTAAAATGGCTGGGATAGATATTTTCCATTAGCCGAATTCTCTTACAACAACAACTATCACACAAGCATCAAAGCTGCACCATATGAAGCACTCTACGGTCGAAAGTGCAGATCGCCCATATGTTGGGCCGAAGTCGGAGAAAGTCAACTTAATGGTCCAGAAATTATTCAAGAGACCCTTTGAAAAAATAGTACAAATCAAGAATCAACTGCAAGCGGCTCGTGATCGTCAAAAGAGCTATGCAGACAAAAGACGGAAACCACTTGAGTTTCAAGTGGGAGATAAGGTCATGCTAAAAGTCTCGCCATGTAAAGGCGTAATCCGTTTCAGAAAATGTGGAAAGTTAAATCCTCGTTACATTGGACCTTTCAAAATTCTCGCTAGAATCGGGCCAGTGGCCTACCGACTTGAGCTACCACAAGAACTCAACTCTGTGCATAACGTGTTTCATGTATGCAACTTGAAGAAATGTCTTTCTAACGAAACTCTTGCTATTCCATTGGAAGAAATCCAAATCGACGAAAGACTGAACTTTGTCGAGGAACCCGTTAAGATCATGGACCGAGAGATTAAACGGCTCAAGCAAAGCCGCATCCCTATTGTTAAGGTTCGTTGGAACACTCAAAGAGGTACAGAATTCACGTGGGATCATGAAGATGAATTCAAGCGTAAATACCCACATCTCTTCTCAACTTCAGCAAGTAACTCTAACTGAAAACCGATGACTGTTTTCCTTTAAAGGCAGTGAGGTTGTGACACACGGTAATTTTCCATTTTATTATTAAATAATAAATGATAATTTATTATTTCTATGCATAATGAATTAAGCATACATTAGCTTACATAACTGATTCGAGTAGCTAACCTGCACACTATAGCTTGCAGTAAAACAATTTGCATTGCATAATTTTATCACGAATTACAAATTTATTATTTCTCGACATTTGTTGATCATTAAAAATGTAAAACGAGAGGTTATCTCGTTTCTACTGAAAACCTGACACCGCGCGCGTACCGACATCACATCAGTGTTAATTTAGATGTTATGAATTATTCCCGGAGTCAATAAAATTTTACTTTATAAAATTTTCATAAAAGGTTTCCCAGATTTTTATTTTCGCGTTTATACCAGACCGAGGTACCGTGATTCACGTATGCACACAATTTACACTTTAAATAAATAAAGCAAATAAAAACCTTATCTCCTACCCTTGATATATCCGCCCCACATACACCTTTTTTTATTTTTATCGTTTTCTTTTTTTTTGTCTCCTCTTCCCCACGCCTCCCACCTACACCTTAGAGTCCATAGTAGAGCCTGTAAAACCATAGCTTTTCCTTAGGGTTTGGTCGCTCTCAAACACCTCTTTCCCAAGGTCAACGAGGAAAGGAGAGATGGATAACAAGGGAAAAACTGATTGTTGCTGCAAATGGTTATTTTTCAATTCCCATACTCGAAAGTATGTCGAAATTGTTCCACCTTGTTCTCTTTTTATGCTTGTCCAGTTTCAGGGAGATCCACACATCCAACTCATACTCAAAAATAAGTCTCAAGATCTAGGGTTCAAGAATACAAATCGGTGGTGTGTGGGTTAGCTTGGAACCAGATTTGGGATCGAAGTGGAATTGAGTCGATTGTTATTCTAAGTTTGATTTTCCCGTGTCTCGCATCACTCGTAATGATTCTTGATGTTCTTATTAAACTTTACCTTGTTAATTATCTTGGAAGAAAACTTGTCATTTAAATGATATTTTGATTCTTGATAGCAATTTAATTTTTTTTTCTTTCTTTACCGATCGTATATCGAGTTTTGTTTGGGAATGGAAATCATGTTGTTATTATTCTGAGGTGTGGTTGTTAACAGATTCGAACCAAATTAAAATGTTGGCTACAAAAAGAAAAAAAATGCTTAAGTATGACTTACTCCTAGATATACATATGCTCTTTACCGGTTTCGTATAGTCTTTTTCCAGGGTTGGTATCTTATTGTTACTGTGAATCGGCTTTAAAGTAAACCAAAATCCTAGGTTAGTCTTTGTTTGGTTAGTGTTAAACTTCTAGTCTCACTGGATGAGCTTGTTTAAATGTGGTTAAGGATTGTTGCTCTTGGGTCTAATCATGGTCGAGACTCACACAAAAACATTTAGTAGTTTAATACAAGTATATAGTTATTTGTAAATGTCGGCTTGGGATGATTGCTTGAGTGGTAGAACCACAACAGGTAATTCAATTGGGTCTTAGATCTTGAAATCCTGTGTCGCACATATGGTCATAAACGTTGTGGTCATGTTAAGTTCTAGTTACATTTAGTAGCCTAATCTTGGTAACAAGTTTGATCGGGTTTTGTTCCTAGCAAGGCAAAGACCCATATAGGGTGCATATGCCTTGGGTATGTCTTCGTCCGGTTTAGCAAAACCAACACAAGAGTGTTGTGTCGTATAAGCAGTATGGACTACTTCTGGGTTCAAGGAAAACCCATGAAGGGTGTAACTTCGCCAAGTTAATCGACCAACACCCACACAAACGTGATGTCATATTTGCAAATCTAGTATTTTACCATGTTCGTGCTATGTTTTTTTGCTTGCCTCGAGTCACAAACACCCAAGAAGGGTGCTAAACTACCAATGACATCGCTATACCACAAGGGTGGTCGTGTGTCGTGTATATCTCCTTCCCGAGTCTCGAGCATGTTGCTTGAACTTCCCTACGCTCCCAATATATCATTCACAAAACATGAAGTACAAAATTTCCTTCCTGCTAGTATGCAAGTTGGGCTACAACCCATGGCTAGTCATAAGGGGGCATTTGTTTGGCATATGGGCCGAAGCCCACTAGTGATATCAGACCTCATTGGGCCACAACCCACACGAAAATAAGAGTATCTTCATTAGCCAATTTTTACCCATGTATAATATTATAAAAGATGAATCACGTAAATATTTTCCGACAACCAAATTATAAGAGTCATAGCACATTTTCGTACCCGTATCCTTCATTGTCAAATCAACATCTTAATCATTTGTTTTGTCGTCATCAACTCGTCTCCATCACGAGACTTGTGCTACTACAAGTCGTTAATCAAAATTTTGAAAATAAGATTTTTACTACTTAAACTTTCATGTAACTCTAATCGGATATTTTTCGATCACTCATATTTTTTAACATATGTTATTAGTTTAGTCGTCTTATTTTAACGCCATAACATGTAAAGGTTTATGTTAATACAAAAAAGCCCGTAAAACGTTTATGTATATTTTACGATCTTCTAATGTTTTTTCGATGACAAACGTAAAATCATTTTAACGAAAAAAATAAAATACGTAAATGGTTTGAGCCAATAGTTTACTAACACACTTACATTTTCATATAAAATACTAAACAAGTAATAGTGTTTACATTTCATAGAGATTCATATGTATAACAACTAGTGTTTACATTATATGGAAATGTACATACTTATATTGTAATAGGTAATATAATGGTGATGCACGTACAAGGCGTGTTAGGGGTCAAAGGAAACTTCCTTTTCTTCGAGCAAGTTTTTCAACCAGCTAGGCAGTGAACGTAATCGTTGTAGTGTAGTATTGGGTAACCCTCGGGGATTGATATTGTTCTCTAGGGGAATAGGAATGCTAGTAAGAAGTGTACTACGCTAATGTTGAGGTTGACGAAGATTCTTTTTTATCTTTTTATATTTTTTTAGAAAGCTAAGGGTAAAATCTTGGGGTTTGGATTTGGAGGGTGGTACTTCTACCGATTACTCTACTAATCTAATTATCTAATTCTATGGGAGGTCTTATGTCTATTGATGTGTGCTCGTATGATGATTAAAAATGTGTCTACCTAGATACTATTACTCCCTAGTTATCTTTTATTGGTGGTTGAATTGTTACGTCCTTATTCTTAATGCGTTGTGTTTTCTAAGGTCGTAGGGTGTACCTTTTTCCCAAACTCTTTGAGACTACCTTAAGGTTATTGCCTACGAAACCCACTATGATTCATAAACTAAGTTTAAGGTTATCTTTGGATGTTTAGACTATGGAATCCGCTAAGTGATTCATAAACTAAGGTTCACAAAGATTACTCAAGCATTTAAACACAACGATAGCCTAGTGCACTCCTAAGCCATTTACAATTAAGATAAGAGACAACCAATTAATAATTAACAACTAGGTTTCATAGATCTAAGCAAACACACAAGAAATTTAGCCGGACATGTTAAACACGCAAGCATACACACATTCAATGGAAGACATAATGAAATCAATGAAGTAAAACACTTATCATGATGTAAATAGGGTTTGAGAACCCTAAGATACTGTTCAAGTCGGACTACAAACGTTTAGGGTTTTTAGTCCACAAGTCTACCTCTCAAAATTCTGAAAATTCGATTTCTATATATAATTTTACACTTGCGACGACGTCGCCTTATAGGTGGGACGCCGTCAGATCGCCGTCATTAAGGTTTTCGTATTGGCCAAGTAATCGTTGGGACGGCGTCACGTTGTAGTTGTGATGCCGTCGGGCTTCAGTAGGGACGTCGTCTGATTCTGGATCTAGGCCGTCTGAGATGAAAAGTCTTTGTGACGCCCTTCCTCTTCAAAGCCTGACGCCGTCAGGTATATTTTAGAAAAAAGTCTATTGAGCCGTCAGAGATTTTAATTCGCATAATGGGACGGCGTCGCCCTTTGATTAGGACGTCGCCAGGAGTACTTTTAGCAGCTTGAGTGGCTTCGATCTTGACTTTGCCATTTTCTTCATATATTCACTCCTTTTCGTCCAAATATGCATCATTCCAGCATTTTGCTTCCAAGAGACCTAAAAAGTGAAAAGGAACAAAATTAATTAGTAACGGATATAAAATTGGGCAATTAAGGGCTTAAATGACCCCTTAAAAACGTGCGTTTTAAATCCTTATCAAATATCCCTACACTTGGTATTTGCTTGTCCTCAAGCAAATGTGCTTTTGGCAAATCAATTTATAAGTTAGAGGGCATGAAGCAATGGTTTAACATAATTCACAACAAGTAAAAGCACCGCAATAGTCATAACAATCACGGAAATTATATACTAGCACCTCACAAGGGGTGTTTGGATTCTCTCATCTCTCGGGTGTATATGAAATATAGTAAATGGAAATGGAAGATAAACACTCATTACTTGGTCATAGTACATAGATTACAATAGGCTTGAGACTAGATCAAACCTTCGACGCTTGGGCGTAAGCACCTAGGAACAACTATCTAAGAGGTCTTTAAAAGGGTTGTAATGTTAGGCTTACGGTAGGGAAACAAAGGGTTTGGTTGGATAGGCGTTTTAGTGGTGGCAAGTCAAAAATCTTATGTTACAAGCATGAAAAGAATGGCGTTGATAAGCCAAGACTCGACTCACTAAACTCTAGATAACTTGAAACAAAACAATATAAATATAAAGATAGATGTAGGATGGTAGCCCGTATGTGTTTTTTTTTTCATTTTCATTTTAATTTTTTTTTCAACACTCCTTTTTTTTTCTTTTTTTTTCGATTTTTTTTGTGGATACACTTTTACTCTATCATCCTCTAAGATAACATCAAAATATAAGGGATTTATAGGAGCATCCCTACACTTGAGTTTTTATTACTCTAACACTAATTTTACCCGATTTGAAAAGATCAAAACACTTGGAGTATTTAATTACGTAAATAAAGGGAATTTGAATTTAACGTTCTTTCCCGTCACTCCATAAAATTTTACTTTTACCCATGAGTCCCAATCATCCTAAAACTGTGTACAAAAGATATGACTCGACTTAGCAACCATGCAAGTAACTAGATAATTGAACTAAGGGTTTAGTATGATTACAATAATGCACTAAAGGTGAGTGCATACAAGGTATACTAAGGCGATTTGGGTGTACATTTGGGAGTGGATTGTAAACAATGCTCTTCATTGATATTCCGGAAAACCGAAACATCACGAGAACCGTGAAAAGGATAGGCTCTGAGGGATTAACTAGGGGTATCGTGTACTAAAGATGAGTAAATCGCAAGGGTGTGGGGTAATTACTCGACCGATGCAGAAGAAGTAATTATAATACGGGTATCAAACAAGGGTTATCCTAATGCCTCTTATCATTTAGTTATTCCTAACTACACATGTGTAGTCTCACTAGTGATCTCGGAATGCATCACAAAACAAGTTCTAGAATCTATTATACTACCAGTTGACTCTCTAAGCATTAAAGGTGAATGCTTTAATTCCTATAGATCTAGGGGCGAACCTCACATTTAGGGTGGAATTTGAGTAGTAAACGGTTTTTGTGCTAGTCATATAACTCCTATCCATGAGACGCTTTATTACGACTAAAGTCCCACTCGTACATGTCATGAAAAATTTTAAATTTGGCGCTAAAATTGCCCTAACAAATATTTCTCATAGCTTATAACACAAATGAAATAGGACAAGACAAATAATCAAGGATAATCATAGTTTGAAAGTTCCCGTTTTATTCTCCCTCCCTACACTTAAACTGAATATTGTCCCCAATGTTCCCCAAAAGTATCAAAGTTATGATAATGGAAGGTAATTAAAAGAGAAAGAAACTAGTACTCTCCTGATTAGCTCGGTAGGATCCGTGCGAAGTAGACGTCCCAAGAAGAATGTATGCTTGATAAGCTTCATCCAATATTATGTTTCTTCTTCTTGGTAAATAAAACTTGCACATTTTAAGAAAATAGATGAAACCTTCGCGTAAAATCGACGGTAAAACTATATATGACTCAACTACACTAGGATATAATGCTTGTGGAATGATGTTTGCATATTTTCTGGAAAATTAAGACCTGAGAATTTCCAAAAATTTATAATTAGCACAAAAAACGAGAAGAATTTTATAAGTTGTTTCTGCTCCTCCTGACGTCGTCAGGTTCTAATCCTGACGCCGTCAGGTTGTCCTGACAGAAACTGGTCTACTGCGTTTTCCTGGAAAAATTCTAGAAAAAATACACCTTTAAAATCTGGAAATATTCCTGCAAAACATCTTTTATGACTCGATACAAGCATTTGACTCTAAAAAATACACATATATATCAATTTCACTAATCGTAGTTCTCATGTTCACGTTCTTTTAAAAACGTGTGTAATCCTCCTTACACTTATCTTATTGTAAAATACCTTTATATGTAATTAAGACGAGGTTAAAGACAAAATAAAGCATTTTCACAAATTCAAACATGAGAACATACAATAATGAAAAGATATATGACACACAAACAAGCAAACAATTAAGCATGAGTTGCCTCCCATGAAGCGCTTTTCTTTATTTATGAGTCTTGTAGCTAGACTCGAAGTCATGCTCCTACGTGACTTCCTTACCGTACTTATTTTCTTTCACTAAGCCTTCATCATAAGGTTTTAAACGTTGTATGCTTACCGTAAACTCTCTCCCAACTTCGTCTATTTTGATAACGGTTTCACTTTTTAGATTAGTTTCTTTCACCGTATAAGGTCCAAACCATCTTGGCTTATTCCTTCATCTTAATGCTTTTATTCTTGATTTATACAAAAGCACCTTTTATCCATTCAAAAATTCTTTAGGGTTCTTTTGAGGATGTGGCCTTGTCATGTAGTTATTTCCTAATTTTTTATCACGTTTCCACAATGTCGCATTTAACCCTTGACCCATGAAATCTCTAAGCCCTCTTTCCCATTCATTAATTTTCTTCTTAACAGTATTATTGTAGACCTGCGAATTCTTATCATTTATCTTCTCCATAATCTTCAAAGGATATCTCAGAACAATAAGTATCCTAATTTGTCCTTTGCCACTTTTGAGTATCATGATACCCTCACCGCATTTTATGGTTGCCTTGACGGTGGCCAGAAAAGGTGTTCCAAGAATTAATGGCATGTTTTTATCTTCCTCAATGTCTATGATTACGAAGTCTACCGGATAGACAATGTTAATACAAATAAACCGTAAAAAATTTTATTAATATTTTGCGATATCTTTGTGTTTTGTTGATAACAAACATAATGTTATCATAAGTAAAATTATAAGGATACATGTTATTTTTGTAAAGCATTTACATATTGTCACGTAATACAAATTGTTGTAATAAATCATTTGTTGTAATAGTTTATTAGGATGGGTAAAAATCACAACCCATGGATCATATCCATAACCCATGGTATTGACCCACACCCATAAGACTAGATACATTGTACTCATTAGATACATTGTATCTAAAGGAATACCCATTGACCAACCCATAACCCATGACCCATGACCCATAACCAAAAAACCCATGGCCAAAGAGGAGCGTCCCACGGATCCCTAGCTTTATGCTAGACGGATCCCTTGTGGGAGGGATCCGTGGGATCCGGGGAACAGTGGCAAGTTTTGCCTATAAATAGAGAGCCATTTCTTTATTCTAACTTGCCCATCTTCTTACTAATTCTCTCATACACTCTCATTCTCTTCTAACAAAAGATCACTTGATCTTGAGAGTTGTACTTCTTTCTTTCTGTTGTGATTCTCATATACGTCCTTCTCTAAGGCGAGATCACGAGCATTCTACAAGTCATCCAAGCAAGGGGTCCTTGATTGATTTGTTCCTCCACAAGATTTCTGTAGCAAAGATCTTGTATTTGATATTTCACATAGTTGTTGTGTAATAGTCGTGTTGGTTTGGTCCACCGTGTTACGGACTCAGTATTTAGCTTTGTACCGGAAAAAGTGTAAGCAACGTTGTGAAGGCTTCTACGCCAAGTTGAAGGAGTTTGTTGACATAGTGCTTGAACTCTCGAGTAGGTGACTCGGGGAGTGGAGTAGGGTAAGGAAGGTATCCTTTGTAGCCGAACCACTATAAATCAGTTGTGTCATTTCTATCATTTACTTTACTTTATTTACTTGCATTACCATTAGATCTATACTTTCTCATCATCCATACGATTTCACATAATATCGAATCTAAAGTTTTTTAAACTAACTTAAAATCGGCAAAACTATTCAACCCCCCCCCCCTTCTAGTTTTCCACAATTGGCATAAAGAGCTAAGTTTATAAAAGTTTTAAAGTAAAACATATTTTAAAAACTTTTCGATCACTATGGGTTCTGAAAACTATAAGGAAGGGCAATCTATGCAACGACCACCACTACTTGAAACTAATGGTTTTATATATTGGAAAAATATATTCGAAACGTATGTGAAATCTAAAGATATTGATCTTTGGTACATTATTGTTGAAGGAGATTTTGAGACTATCTCAAAAGATGTTAAAGGAAATATAATTAACATACCTCATGATAAACTAAACGATGACATGAAGAAAAAGCTTTCCAAAAATAGTGAAGCTAAAATGGTTTTATATAATGCTTTACCCAAAGAGGAATTCGAAAGAATTTCTATGCTTAAAACCTCTAAAGAAATTTGAAATTCTTTAGTTGTAACTCATCAAGGTAATCAACAAGTTAAGAATAATAAAATTGATTTATTTGTTCAACAATATGAACAATTTTCAATATTGGATGAGAAAACTATAGATCATTCATTTGCTAATTTTAATACTATTATTACATCTTTACAAGCACTTGATAAATCTTTTTTTAGCCGTAACCATGTTAGGAGATATCTAAGGGCACTTCCATCCAAGTGGAGATCCAAGGTGACGGCAATCGAAGAGTCAAAATATTTGAAAATCCTCACCCTTGATGAACTCATAGGCAACTTAAAAGTCTATGAGCTTGTCCTTGCTAAAGATTCCGAAGCCTCAAAGGTGAAAGAGAAACACAAATCTCTTGCCCTCAAAGCCAAGAAGGCCTCAAGTGATGAAGAGAACTCCTCTTCGGATAGTGATGATGAGGAGTATGCCATGGCGGTAAGGGACTTTAAAAAGTTCTTTAGAAGGAAGGGAAGATACGTCAAACAACCGTATGACGACAAGAAAGGATTTCGGAAAAGCAAAGAGGACGAGAAGCCAAGGGATGATCATGCTTGCTTTAAATGTGGTGACCCAAACCACTTTATTAGTAAGTTTCCCAAACGGGATGATCAAAAGGCATTCGTGAGTGGCTCGTGGGGAATGAGCGAGGAGGAAGACGAAGAAATTTATCTTATGGCAAATAACGAGGTATGTCACGAATACTATAGTAGCTCATCATTAGATGATGACTCTTTGCATGATGAATATGATAAGCTTTGCAAAATTAGTTTAAAAGTAATCAACAAAAACAAGTTTTTGAAAAATCAAAACCAATGTTTAGATAAAGAAGTCATAGAGTTAAAAACAAAATTGAAAAGTCTAGAAAAGGGAAAGATGGCGAGTGGGGAATGTGAACTTTGCATTCAACTCCAAACACTAGTTGATCAACTAGACTCTAAAATTTCTAGAATGAGTACTAACACTTTAGATATGATATTAGATAGTGTTAAAACAGGAAACAACCAAAAAGGTTTAGGTATTCAACAACTTGATGCGTCAACTAGTGAAAGCAAATAGACACAGTTCCTAAAAGCAATAGAAAAACAGGCCACTGTTGTGGCGGATCCCACGGATCCCTCAAAAAGGGAACCAACTAGTGTACAAAAAGGGATCCGTGGGTCTGCTGTAGCAAACAGTGGTAAAAACATAGCTTCTTCTTCTAGAACTAATTTTGTTATTGTTAATAAAAAGAAACCAACTCATATTACCACTAGACAACCACCACCCAAATATAATTCTATTTTTGCAAGAAACAAAGTTCCATCTTTTTCAAAACCAAACACATTTAGGAGACCTAATAGTGTTTACCCAAGGAGTAACCATCAAATGGGTTGGAACCCAAATATGCAAAATGATTTTCCATTTCAAAACTTTAAACCATGGAATGCATATTCATCTTATCCATACATGTCTAACATGAATGGAATGTTTAACACTAATGGACCCATGAACAAATGGGGACCAAAATTTTGAGTTACTTGTTTTTTTAGGTGTGCTTAAAGGTCGACCTAGACCCGGATGAATGGGTCAAGGATAGTGGGTGCACAAGGCACATGACCGGCAATAAAGATCTATTCTCCACATATGAATCCGTCAATGGAGGAAATATGGTGTTTGGAAATAGCAAAAGTAAAATCATCGGTAAAGGTACGATTTCTAACAAATCTCTAACCATTAACGATGTGTGTCATGTAGAAAACCTAAACTTTAACCTCTTAAGTATAGGACAAATATGTGATAAAAAATGCAATGTACTTTTTACCAAAACCGGTAGTAGGATATTAAAAAATGGCATAACCATAGGAAGAGGAATTAGGAAACATGGAGTCTATGTCATTAATATTAGTAATGAACCTAAAGACAAACTATGTCTTACTTCTATGGATGATACTTCGACCTTATGGCATCGAAGATTGGGTCATGCCAATATGCGACTTCTTCAATCGCTATCATCCAAAGATCTAGTAAGAGATCTACCTAAGTTAAAATATGAACATCACTTCTGTGATGCTTGTAATGTAGGTAAACAAGTCCACTCTAGTCACAAAGCTAAAAACATGGTGTCTACAACCAAGTGTCTAGAATTATTACACATGGATTTATTTGGCCCATCCGCTATCCAAAGTTATGGAGGCAACTACTACACTTTGGTTATAGTGGATGATTACTCTAGGTACACATGGACCAAATTTTTAAAGAACAAAACGAAAACGTTTAATTATTTTGAAATCTTAATCAAGAAAATCCACAGACAGCTAGGAAGTCCTATAGTATCTATTAGGACGGATCATGGTAGGAAATTCGACAATGAAGTGCAATTCGGAGTCTTTTGTGACGCTAATGGTATTACTCACAACTTCTCGGCTCCTCGCACTCCATAATCGAATGGGGTAGTTGAAAGAAAGAATAGAACCCTACAAGAAATGAGTTGCACAATGCTTAATGAGCAATCCATACCTCAAAAGTTTTGGTGCAATGTCGTTGATACTTCAACGTACATACTTAATCGAGTCTTAATTAAACCAATTTTAGGAAAAACTCCATACGAGTTACTTCGAGGCAAAAAGCCTACGTTAGATCACTTTAGAGTCTTTGGTAGCAAATGTTTTCTTCTCAACACTAAAGATTACCTTACAAAATTTGATCCTAAATCAACCGAAGGTGTCTTTTTAGGTTACTCTCCTAATAGCAAAGCTTACGTCATACTAAATAAAGAAAAAATGAAGGTAGAAGAGTCATTAAATGTAAAATTTGGTGAAAGTCCACCCAAACCCTCTCCACCTCTTGTCGATGACGAGATTGTAGAAAGTGAAGCTATAGTAATTAAGAAAAAGATAAATGAAGAAGAAGAATCTCTAAATGATGAAGTCATAAATATTAAAGAGTCCAAAGATCACCCCATAGATAAGGTCATAGGAAAGTTAAACGAAAGAACCTTAAGGTCTCAAGTTCAAAACCAAAGTAGTCTATTTTGTTTTGTCTCAACCATAGAACCTAAGAATACACAAGAAGCCATAAAAGATGAAAGTTGGGTAATGGCTATGCAAGAAGAGTTAAATCAATTTGTTTATAAGGATGTTTGGACACTTGTCTCTCCACATAGTAATCAAACCATAATAGGAACCAAATGGGTTTATAAAAACAAATTAGATGCAAACGGAGTAGTGTCTAGAAACAAGGCTAGACTCGTTGCCCAAGGGTATAATCAACAAGAAGGAATAGACTTTGATGAGACCTATGCCCCCGTGGCTAGATTAGAGTCTATAAGAATATTTATTGCTTATGCTTGTGCTAATGATCTTAAGCTTTATCAAATGGATGTCAAAAGTGCTTTTCTAAATGGTTTTATTAATGAAGAAGTATATGTAGCTCAACCTCTAGGCTTCATCGATTTTGAAAAACCCAAACATGTGTATAAGTTAAAGAAAGCCCTCCATGGTCTTAAACAAGCTACAAAAGCTTGGTATGATAGACTCAAGTCATTCTTAATCAAACACAACTACACCATGGGGTTAGTTGACAACACACTTTTTTACTAAGAAAAGAGAGTCACATATAATCATCGTTCAAATATATGTAGATGATATTATATTCGGATCTACTTGTCAAGACATGTGTGATGATTTCTCTAAAATCATGCATGACGAGTTTGAGATGAGTATGATGGGAGAACTTAGTTTCTTTCTTGGTCTACAAATCAAACAAGTAGAAGATGGTATCTTCTTTAATCAATCTAAATACATAAAAGAGATGTTAAAGAAATTCGGTCTAGAAGAGTCGAAACCAATTAGGACACCAATGTCATCCAAAACCAAACTCACAAAAGATGAAGACGGCGAATCCGTTGATAACACAAAATATCGTGGCATGATTGGTAGTCTTCTCTACCTCACGGCTAGTAGGCCGGATATCATGTTTAGTGTTTGTCTATGTGCTAGGTTTCAAGAAGACCCTAAAACATCACACCTAGAAGCCGTAAAAAGAATATTTAGATACATTAAGGGTACAACACAATTAGGATTATGGTATCCTAAGGGCACGAGAGTAGAAACAATTGTATATGTAGATTCTGACCATGCAGGTGATTATGTTGACCGAAAAAGTACAAGTGGGGTATGTACTTTTATGGGATGTTGTTTAACATCGTGGTTTTCTAAGAAACAAACGGCATTAGCAATATCAACAACCGAAGCCGAATATGTCTCCGCGGGCAAGGCATGCCAACAAGCACTATGGATGAAACAAGCGTTAGTTGACTACGACATTCATCTAAGTGACATAGCCATTCTATGTGACAACAAATGTGCCATCGATTTAAGCAAGAATCCGGTATTACATTCTCGCACAAAGCATATAGAAATTCATCATCACTTCTTAAGAGACAATGTTCAAAAGGGGAACATCTCTATTGAGAAGGTAGCGTCCGAAGACAACATAGCCGACATCCTCACCAAACCATTGAAGCGGAAACAATTCAACCTACTTCGTCTTGGTCTTGGTCTCATGAAACAATCGTCGTAATTTACTTTTTAAATCTACAAGGTATGTAAACACTAGCCTTCTTCTTTCTGAGTCTAGGATCTCTATTTCATGCACAACTCACTAACAATATGGGAATTTTCAAAACCCAAGATAAGTTTTTCACTTGTAATTCATAGTTTTCTCTTATTTTCTTTCAAAATAAGTACAAGTTGCAAACACATAATTACATACACATCCTCTTTTCAAAGGATAAACGTTTTTCTTCATGGAAACCTCTTTTCAAAATGTTTTCCAAAATGATACCTCCTCCCGTATCAATTTCACAAAAGCAATTTCTCACGTCTAGGACAAATCGCTTTTTCATTATTAATACAAAGTAAAAACCCGTTTTCATTGCATCTCATGTCCTTTGAATGCTAAAGGGAACACATAACTAATATGTGTTTTCGGGTACATTCATTCAAGCAACAATGAATTAGGAGCACTCGGATTATCTCACATAATAGCATATTTTTTCTTTCTAGTTTATTTTCCCTTTCTTTTTAGGAGACAAGATAACCGCAACTCCAAATGGTTTGCATATAGGTACACTGATGAGTGCTAAAACACACATCATTTTATATCTAAAAATATGCTAAATCGGACTAATAACCATGAAATATGTCAAATTATATTGCAAAAATGTTGTATATGTGTTATTATGTCTTGCAGGTATAAGGGTTTGAAAAGAAAGCAAAAACGGTGATTTTCGGATGAGTTTCGATGATATTTTCATGTTTTTCGAAGTTCAAAAGAAGTCATAAAGATTACCCGAGCACATCATTGGAAAGATCACGAAAAGTCGAGTATAATGGTTATTTTGTTTGGAGCATCGATGAAGAGAAAAAAAAATTGAAAGATCAAACGGAGCTCGAACGAAGATTATTTTGGAGATAATGGCTAAAATGTGGATCAAGTAAAAGAGCATTAAAAAGAATTAAATGCAAAAGACTTAACACAAAAGAGCTCTTGGTCTAGTGGTAGGGCGTATGTTATGTAAGCAAGAGGTCGGGTGTTCGAGCCCCTCTTTCCCACCTTTTGTTTTTATTATTTGTGCAGGGTAGCAGTTGCTCGTGCCCGATCCAGAGCCCACTGAGGCCAACAAAGCAAAGAGACCGCATCCAAGCCCAATGAAAATAAAAGGAAATTAGCCCGATGGCTACAATTGCCCAAAGATGAATATGAATTGAGAATATTTGAGCAAATGGAAATGCAGGTTCTGTTTTGCATTTGAAATACACGCGCATAAATTAAATATCAAAGAGAGCGTGATTTCTTCTCCTCCCACTCACACTCAGCATTGCATCAATTGTTTCAACCTCCAAGAATGCAACACGTGTCCAGCCAAGATGAGAATGATCGAGAACATCAAGGCATTTGGCTATAAATATCCACGAGATCCGAGACACACATAGTTTTTTATTTTTTTATTTTTATTTTAGTAGGAGTAGATTTATTTTTAGGAGTAGGAGTATGATGAGTGTGTAAATACTCATCATTTTTGTACTAAATAAACTGCAAAATCATCTGAAAACACTCAGAAACACATCAAAATGATCAAAATATCACAAATCAGTGTTTTATGTGTTTTAAATGCAAAAATATCAAAATCGGATGAAAAACATATCAAATTTGCAAAATTGCGCTTCATTCCCCAAGTTTCAAAATTTGTCAAAAACAGTCCCTGAGCACATAATTTCAAAAGTAAAGTCACCAAAGGTCCTTTTAAAATCAAAAGTTGTCAAATTTAGTCCTTTGGTGAAAAATATAAAAAGTTTGAGAAAATTACAAGTTTAGTCCTTCAACTTTCAAAATTGGCAGAAATGGCCCCTGGAAAATGTGAAAATGGCAACATTGGTCCCTGTACTTTTGAAGCTTGTCAAATTCAGCCCTTGGATCAACTTTTGCAAGATTGGCAGATTAGGTCCTTGAAGTTTCAGAATTACACAATTAGTCCCTATATTTATTAAGCCTAATACCCATTTTGGACCTTACCACCCAAGTGACCCCCCTGTCAAAAAAAGCCATTTTGACCCCCCTGGTATTAATATCCCCAGTCAAAGTGTTTGACTAACACCCTGGCGCCAAAAATTCTTCACCTTCCCCACTTGCCCTCTGCATACATCTGCACACTCAACCTTTCTCCATCCCCCCAGCTCACACCTTGTTCCCCCCTCCTCTACTACATCCAAATAGCATTAATTACCTCCTTCCACCCTTCACTCAACCTCAACTGCTCATATCCCTTATTCCCGCCAAAATTGAAAAAGTTGCCAAATTTCACAAAAGTCATCCAATTGCTCTGAAATGAGGTGGGATTTATCTGAGAGGAGAGAGAGAATCACTTGGGGTATAAAATGAGGAAGAAAGAAGCCATTTGGGAGTTAGCTAGTTTTTATTTTTCCTTTAATGTCGTTTTTCACTTAAATGTCTTAGTTTAGCTAAAAAAATGTTGTAATTTTAATTGTTCTGTATCAAGTCTAAGTTATATCATCTTTGTAATATGTTGTGAACATTAATTCAAATCTTTCATCTAAAATCCAAGTTTCCAGCTACTGTTGATAATTTCAGTTTCTAGTTCTCATCATTAAGCTCCTAGAAGCTTGTTTTTAAACTTAAATCAGTCTATTTAAGCTTATCTTAGCTTTTTGCAAGCTCAATAGCTATTTTCTAGCAAAATTGTCAAAAAGTCAACAAAAGTCAAGCCGTGATGCTCAAGTTGAAATGGAAGCTAATTTGGGTGATGCAGAGGTGATAAATGGTTGAAATAGATTAGTTTAGATCGGTTTGGGTTTGTATTTGGCCTGCATACAGCTGAACCTCCTGTGAGTTAGTTTCTCTTTTTCCAAATTTCAAGTCATTTACATATTCTGCTTGTGTATGCTTCTGTGGTCACAACTGTGTTTGATGTGTTTAGATAGTTGTATTTAGGTTATTTGGACTCAGTATGGTCATTCTTACAAGTTTGTTTAAGAGTTTAGCTTATTTTAATTACAAAACAGTATGTTATAGGGTGTTTGGATTTGGTATTCAATCTGTGATTTTGGTTTGTTTAGTGGTAGATTTTTGTTGCTTCAAGTTTATTTAACTCTATTGTACTCATTTGAGACTTAACCTTGTGCCTGCTAAGCTCTATAGTCAAAATCTCTTGCATCTGTCCATTAAGCTTAACTGTTGAGATTTTCACAAGCCAAAATCTTATTTTGTGTTCCAAGTTCATAAACAAAGGTTGCATTGCCTTTATTTCATCACATTAACATCATATTCAATCCTAAAATCAAGCTCAAAGTTGGCAAAAGTCAACTTTCATGTTTGCTCAAAAAAGTCAATTGGTATAAATTTCATTTGACTCAACCGGAGTGATTTTTCTTGGGCTCAATTCTGAACCAAATCAAATGAAATTTGTAGGTTTGAGAAGTTTAACTGGTATATTTTATGGTTGTCATTTTTGTATAATTTTATCAGTTTTCTATAAGCTCCAAAGGAGCCTGTCAAAAAGGCCTTAATGCCCTGTTTCACCTAACCCGTTGAATCTTGAGTTTTGAACAAGCTTTCTTGCAGGCTTGCACAAAGCCTCACTTGAGCTTTTCCGGATCCTATTTTTGGTTTAATAGCTCTCACCCGTGTCTAGTGTTAGTTCCAATAATTGGTTTTCTGTTTCAAGCTTATTTAGGTGCTTGTTTTTAAGCTCAAACTTGGCCCCATCTCAACTGTTTTAGCTTATAGCTCATAGTCATCAAATCTTTGCATCTAGCTTATCAGTGGTTAGGGATTGTTGAAACCTGTTCCATTTCTGTTCCTTTAGATTATAGAAGTTCCTGTTTTGGTCTGGTTCCCTTTGGACTCCATCTTGCTTATTCAAAGTGCTTATTTCATAAGCTCTTCCACATCAGTTCCTATTTCTTACACATAGCACCTTGTTTTTCTATTTTTCCTTTATTCCTAGTATAATTTTAGACTTTTCCTGAAATTTTCAGATTTTTCCAAGTTGTTTTGCTATTTTTCTTGATTTTAAATAGTTTTTAAGCATTTTTAAATAGTATTTAATACAAAAAATTAAGAAAAGCTTCAAAAAAATAATTTTTCATTTTTATTAAGTTAAGATAAATATAAAAAGCCAAAAAAGTATTTTTCCATATTTTTCTTAGTTAAATTTGTATTTTTAAATATTTTAATTAGTTTTTAATAGTTTAAAATTCATAATAAATAGAAAATTAATCATAAAAATACAAAAATAGTTTTGAAAAGTCTATTTTGATATTTTAGACTTTTCTAAGTCTTAATTTTATTTTTCTAGCTTTATTTCCTATTTTCTTGTATTTTAGGTAATTATTAAATAGTTAAAAAATGTTTTTAATTAATAATAATTAATTAAATAGTTATAAAAATAATTTTTCTTTTCTAATAATTTTCTCATATCATTAGGTTTGTAAAAATGTATTTTTCATACTTTTAGGATTTATATTGTGTAATTTTCACGTTTTTATTTGTACGTTTACGTAGTTTTCAATTTAAACGTAAGTTTTTCGTTTTAGGTTTTAAACGTTCATCACTTTAAAAATAGTGATAGCGTTTATTTAATAGATTTTATCATTTTTAACTTTCTTTAATTTGCATTTAAGCCGCTTTTATTTATAATCTTTTTCAGTAGTGTAATTATCCTTTTCAAAACCTGCATGAGATCACTATCCTTAGTGATCATTCCATCATCTGAGATTGTTTTAACGCACCATTGAGTCTCCTTGGGACAAAACGACCGGGAATCCCCTCAGTATTCTCTCGATCTTCATTTGCATTTGTGTTCCGAATTGCTTTTGTTCGAGTCTTTTTAGACTTGACCGGTTTTGCACGAGATCAAATTTTACGCCGGGGAGGCTTTAGCGTGTGTTTAAGCCTTTTTCAGATCCACTCTTGCACATATCCCATTTTTTTTGTAAAAAGTTTTTTGTAAAGTTATCAGATAATCCAAAATATTTTCCTCTTTGTTTTTATAGCATGTTTTTCCAAAAATGCCAAAAATATTCCTCTTTACCCTCTTACCCTTTTTGATTCTTTACTCCTTTACCCTCTATTCATTTGATTCTACCTTCTTCTATTCTCATGGAATCGTTTATTCCTTGTGTCGGTTGTGGTGAGCCTCTTTATGGTTCACCTGTCACGTGTACGTGTGTACAAAGTGTGGTAATGATATTCGAGCGGAGTTGTTTGTTTTTTGGTTCGAGGAATTCATTTGATTATGATCCTAATCCGAACTCATTTAACGACCCCTCAAACTTTTCCAATTACCCACCACGGCCCGACTTATCTTCATATAACTGTTGTGAATTTTGTGGAGGTCCTCACCAAGGATTTGAGTGTCAATCCGGAACACCGTTTGTCTATGAACGTTTTCCGGTGATGCTCGAACTTTGGTTGTGACCAACATCCATATGATTCACCGTCCCGCATCAACAGCTTTTTATTTGTTGATGCTAATGGTGGTTCACACTACAGCTCGATTGTCAATCAGGAAACACGCTTGTCTATGAGCAGTTCCCGATAACAATTATGACACCAAAGACATCGACTCACGGCCACATCAGGTTTCTTGTTGTGATTATCGTGGTGGTCCTCACTCTAGCTCGGATTGTCGACAGTGGAACCTATTTCCTTGCAACAATTACGACTATTCGTTTCAAAACCAACCTCCACAGTGTCATACGATTCAACCTCACCATCTCCTCACGATTTAGTTTTCGAAGATTTATTCCAAAAACTTCAAGATGCGAGGAATGCACTTAATGATTTGGTCATTAGGCGTGACCAAGAAGAGCGTCATGGTGAATCTATGGAAGATTTACTCAAATAGAACGAGCAAAGGCACACAACCGCTTTTTGTTTAATCAGGCGTGCATGCTCGATGACGAAGATGAAGACGACGAGGAGAGTACTATTCCTTTGAGCGATATCATTTCTCAACTCCTCGTCCTATTGTTATCACACCGATATTCCCACTCACTCTCACCATGGGGACGAGCATCTCAGACTATTCGGAAACGAATCATCGAATGTTGAGAACCTTATCCCGATCCCAAGTGAGTCTGAGGGAATTCTTGACCATGAGGGTGATGTGTCTTCTCCTCTTACAAATAATCTTGTTGAGACTTTCTCAGATTTCACGATGATTATAGTGATGCCGATCCTTTATATTCTATAGACATAGAGTTTATTGATGCATCACTTCTACATTCTGAGATCGTCAACTTAGAAGAGGATGTTGACCATGTTGTTTCCACAACATTTCATACGACTATCACTAATCCCTTATTCGGATTGATTCTCAATTTACTCTAAATTCGATTAATCCAATCTTTGATGGTGATGAGTCCGACACGGAGACTATAATGGACGAGGTGCATATTTATAGCCCACCTAAGTACCGCACATGTCCCACCTCCTCAGATATTCTTCATGAGGAGTTCGCCGGTGAACTCTCTCATATCATATCTCCGCTGAAGTATGATTGCTTGGATGGTAAATCATGATGGGGGAGAGAATCTCAATTTGCATAGTTATGACAAATCTTCCCAACCTCCCTCCCGAGATGCCTTCCAACCCAAAGAGCTCTACCAAGAAAATCCAAATAAGTGCAACTGCACTTAATCCCGAGGATGAAGATCTAGTCATGATTGTTATCATGATCTTCCTTCTTTTCTTCACCTACTCGGTGACTTCCTCTCTTCTTCACTCCTTCGGGAGTGAGGACACTATCTTTGACCCCGGCATTTTCATTTATCATCCGTGAGCCAGTCTGCTTTCTTTATCTCGTTGGTGTGGAACTTTCACGTGCTTCCAATGTTTGTCCAAACATCTTGAATGAAAGTCCGATGGAGATTATCTCTTCCACTTTGCTTCCCCATGAACCAATTAATTCGGGGTCGAGTCAAGCTAGCGACTCGGAAATCAAAAACAATAGCACACACCATATGGGTTTTCACCCATATTTCTGTCTTCTTACCCCCTTTCTACCACCTAAGTGTGGGGGAGTGCCCCACATATTATATATATATAAGTATCTAAAAAAAAATCTTTAAATAATGGCGTAATATTTCCCTTTTACGTTCTCGGTTTCGCCGCAAGATAACCGCCGGTACTTTGAATATTGAGGGCAATATTCATTTCTAAGTGTGGGGGAATTCTCCAATTTCATATATTATCTACCCAATTCCCCGTTTTGGCCAAAATTTTTTTTTGGAGCAAGTGTTTTACACTTACTCAATTGGTTATCAGTCCGCCATGTTTGATAAACTAAAGGATTGGCTAATCCAGGAGCAAACGGCTCTTGGTAAAGATTTCTCAAATCCGTTTATATGGCTTGCAATTTGCCCAAAATTGTATGGTTCTTCAGCTCACCATATCCTAAAAAGTGAAGAGTTGGCTAGCCCGCAAGATTATGGCTTGTGGTAAAGGCGGTGGAAAATCCATAATTGGTATTCAGCTCACCAAAGATAATATTGATAATTTATCTAAGAGTTGGCTAGTCCGAAGGGTACGGCTTTCGGTAAAGACAAAATCAAATCCGTTGAAAGCCGGTGGTTTGCTCAAAATCACATGGTTATCGGTGTACCATGGTTCTTACTTGAACTAAAACATTTGGCTACCCGAGTAATGGCTTTTGGTTAAGAGATTAAAATCCATTATGTTTTCTCAAATCATTGCTAGGGACTAGCAATATCTTAGTGTGGGGGATTGATGAGTGTGTAAATACTCATCATTTTTGTACTAAATAAACTGCAAAATCATCTGAAAACACTCAGAAACACATCAAAATGATCAAAATATCACAAATCAGTGTTTTATGTGTTTTAAATGCAAAAATATCAAAATCGGATGAAAAACATATCAAATTTGCAAAATTGCAGCTTTCAAATTCCCCAAGTTTCAAAATTTGTCAAAAACAGTCCCTGAGCACATAATTTCAAAAGTAAAGTCACCAAAGGTCCTTTTAAAATCAAAAGTTGTCAAATTTAGTCCTTTGGTGAAAAATATAAAAAGTTTGAGAAAATTACAAGTTTAGTCCTTCAACTTTCAAAATTGGCAGAAATGGCCCCTGGAAAATGTGAAAATGGCAACATTGGTCCCTGTACTTTTGAAGCTTGTCAAATTCAGCCCTTGGATCAACTTTTGCAAGATTGGCAGATTAGGTCCTTGAAGTTTCAGAATTACACAATTAGTCCCTATATTTATTAAGCCTAATACCCATTTTGGACCTTACCACCCAAGTGACCCCCCTGTCAAAAAGCCATTTTGACCCCCCTGGTATTAATATCCCCAGTCAAAGTGTTTGACTAACACCCTGGCGCCAAAAATTCTTCACCTTCCCCACTTGCCCTCTGCATACATCTGCACACTCAACCTTTCTCCATCCCCCCAGCTCACACCTTGTTCCCCCCTCCTCTACTACATCCAAATAGCATTAATTACCTCCTTCCACCCTTCACTCAACCTCAACTGCTCATATCCCTTATTCCCGCCAAAATTGAAAAAGTTGCCAAATTTCACAAAAGTCATCCAATTGCTCTGAAATGAGGTGGGATTTATCTGAGAGGAGAGAGAGAATCACTTGGGGTATAAAATGAGGAAGAAAGAAGCCATTTGGGAGTTAGCTAGTTTTTATTTTTCCTTTAATGTCGTTTTTCACTTAAATGTCTTAGTTTAGCTAAAAAAATGTTGTAATTTTAATTGTTCTGTATCAAGTCTAAGTTATATCATCTTTGTAATATGTTGTGAACATTAATTCAAATCTTTCATCTAAAATCCAAGTTTCCAGCTACTGTTGATAATTTCAGTTTCTAGTTCTCATCATTAAGCTCCTAGAAGCTTGTTTTTAAACTTAAATCAGTCTATTTAAGCTTATCTTAGCTTTTTGCAAGCTCAATAGCTATTTTCTAGCAAAATTGTCAAAAAGTCAACAAAAGTCAACTGTGATGCTCAAGTTGAAATGGAAGCTAATTTGGGTGATGCAGAGGTGATAAATGGTTGAAATAGATTAGTTTAGATCAGTTTTGGGTTTGTATTTGGCCTGCATACAGCTGAACCTCCTGTGAGTTAGTTTCTCTTTTTCCAAATTTCAAGTCATTTACATATTCTGCTTGTGTATGCTTCTGTGGTCACAACTGTGTTTGATGTGTTTAGATAGTTGTATTTAGGTTATTTGGACTCAGTATGGTCATTCTTACAAGTTTGTTTAAGAGTTTAGCTTATTTTAATTACAAAACAGTATGTTATAGGGTGTTTGGATTTGGTATTCAATCTGTGATTTTGGTTTGTTTAGTGGTAGATTTTTGTTGCTTCAAGTTTATTTAACTCTATTGTACTCATTTGAGACTTAACCTTGTGCCTGCTAAGCTCTATAGTCAAAATCTCTTGCATCTGTCCATTAAGCTTAACTGTTGAGATTTTCACAAGCCAAAATCTTATTTTGTGTTCCAAGTTCATAAACAAAGGTTGCATTGCCTTTATTTCATCACATTAACATCATATTCAATCCTAAAATCAAGCTCAAAGTTGGCAAAAGTCAACTTTCATGTTTGCTCAAAAAAGTCAATTGGTATAAATTTCAGTTTTGACTCAACTGGAGTGATTTTTCTTGGGCTCAATTCTGAACCAAATCAAATGAAATTTGTAGGTTTGAGAAGTTTAACTGGTATATTTTATGGTTGTCATTTTTGTATAATTTTATCAGTTTTCTATAAGCTCCAAAGGAGCCTGTCAAAAAGGCCTTAATGCCCTGTTCACCTAACTCAGTGAATACTGAGTTTTGAACAAGCTTTGCAGGGCTTGCACAAAGCTCAGTTGAGCTTTTCCAGATCCTATTTTTGGTTTAATAGCTCTCACCCAGGTCTAGTGTTAGTTCCAATAATTGGTTTTCTGTTTCAAGCTTATTTAGGTGCTTGTTTTTAAGCTCAAACTTGGCCCCATCTCAACTGTTTTAGCTTATAGCTCATAGTCATCAAATCTTTGCATCTAGCTTATCAGTGGTTAGGGATTGTTGAAACCTGTTCCATTTCTGTTCCTTTAGATTATAGAAGTTCCTGTTTTGGTCTGGTTCCCTTTGGACTCCATCTTGCTTATTCAAAGTGCTTATTTCATAAGCTCTTCCACATCAGTTCCTATTTCTTACACATAGCACCTTGTTTTTCTATTTTTCCTTTATTCCTAGTATAATTTTAGACTTTTCCTGAAATTTTCAGATTTTTCCAAGTTGTTTTGCTATTTTTCTTGATTTTAAATAGTTTTTAAGCATTTTTAAATAGTATTTAATACAAAAATTTAAGAAAAGCTTCAAAAAAATAATTTTTCATTTTTATTAAGTTAAGATAAATATAAAAAGCCAAAAAAGTATTTTTCCATATTTTTCTTAGTTAAATTTGTATTTTTAAATATTTTAATTAGTTTTTAATAGTTTAAAATTCATAATAAATAGAAAATTAATCATAAAAATACAAAAATAGTTTTGAAAAGTCTATTTTGATATTTTAGACTTTTCTAAGTCTTAATTTTATTTTTCTAGCTTTATTTCCTATTTTCTTGTATTTTAGGTAATTATTAAATAGTTAAAAATAGTTTTAATTAATAATAATTAATTAAATAGTTATAAAAATAATTTTTCTTTTCTAATAATTTTCTCATATCATTAGGTTTGTAAAAATGTATTTTTCATACTTTTAGGATTTATATTGTGTAATTTTCACGTTTTTTATTGTACGTTTACGTAGTTTTCAATTTAAACGTAAGTTTTTCGTTTTAGGTTTTAAACGTTCATCACTTTAAAAATAGTGATAGCGTTTATTTAATAGATTTTATCATTTTTAACTTTCTTTAATTTGCATTTAAGCCGCTTTTATTTATAATCTTTTTCAGTAGTGTAATTATCCTTTTCAAAACCTGTACAGATCACTATCCTTAGTGATCATTCCATCATCTGAGATTGTTTTAACGCACCATTGAGTCTCCTTGGGACAAAACGACCCGGGAATCCCCTGTATTCTCTGATCTTCATTTGCATTTGTGTCTGAGCTGTTCTGAGTCTTTTAGACTTGACGGTTTTGCACAGATCAGAGTAGTTTGTAGCTTATTGTAATTTCTAGCTTATTTCAAGTGCTTTTGTAAGACTCTTTTATTTATCAATGAATTTAATGCTTATCACTTAGATTATTCATCTTTTTCTTCTACTCTTTTGTTTTTCTTTTTCTTATCTTATCTAAAAAGTCATGAAAGCTTATTAGCTTTTTGTGGCTTATTTAGATCTAGCTTATTTATTAAGCACTCTTTTTCTACTTTCTTTTAAAATCTTTTATAACTTTAGATCTACTCTTTATTTTACTAAATACTTTATAAAAACACAAAAAGATTTAATTTTTATTAGTTTTTTATTTTATAAAAAGTTATTCATTAACTTATTACTTTAAATCTACCATTTTTAGCTTAAAAAGTTTTAATCTTTCTTAGATTTTCTTAATCATTAAGCTTTTTCATAGCTTATTTGATTCATATTATTGCTTATTTGTCCTAACCTTTGTTAAAGTTGTGTTCTTTTCTAAGTTTCTCATCATTTCAACCTAAGGCGAGGAGCTTAAGGGTTTTATAAACTAGCTTATTTATAAAGTTTATAGCTTTTTAGTCTTAATAAGCTAAATAGTTAATAAAGTCACAAACTTTATTGATTATTTGGTTGTATTAATGCTTAAAAAGAAGTAAACTTTACAATTTGTCAAGTTTATAAAATCGGGTGGTTTATTATTCTCGTCTCATTAGATCGGGTTCTACTTTCTCGCCTTTCTCGTTTAGCTTTTATATTTTCATTAATAAAATGTTTATTATTGTTGAGGTTATTATTGTTTGCTTGGTAGTTATGCTTATTGAGTAGATTCTTATATGCTTGTTAAGTGAGTAGTGATATGGTATTTGAGTGTGGAAAACTTAGAAATTGTTGATTAATAACCTTCGGTTACTTGGATAGAAATTTGTTGTTTTGACGGGCAAAAGCCGTTAGGGTAATTAATGAAATCTAGTAATTTTACCTAGATAAAGAATTGTTTTCAAAATAAACCAACGTTGTGAGAAAATAGTTTTTAAACGGTATCGAAGATTATTGATTAATAGTTTCCGGATTATTTTTGGATATAATTAGTTGATCGTTTTAACGGGCAAAAGCCGTTGGAATTATTGATTACTTAAATCTAGTGATTATTACCAAGAGAAAAATGATTGTTTTCAATATAAGCCAACGTTGTGAGAAGATAATTTTATTTCGACGGGTATTAATTACAAGAGCTTAATAGATTGTTCACACTTATTTACCTTTTCACCTCACTTGACAAGCATAGCTTTCTCTATCATTTTGTTAGCTTAATTTTATTTCGTCATTAGTTGTTATTTAATTTTAATTAGCATAAAATAGTTTTAAAATCTTTTATAAAATCAAAAACCAAATATTCGATAATCAAGCATCAAACAAAAGACAATAACGCAAATCTCAATTCATATCTCGCCGTGGAATACGACTCCGGAAGGTTGATTATTACTTGTCCTCAAGTAGTGATTGATTCTTAATCGGGAAATACAAATTTTAAAACGCCCTTCACGCAATTTCGAATCGCTTTTGGCCACGTGGGAGATATGTTAAGATTTTTGCGTTTTGTTTCGAGTTAGTGTCTTGAAGATCCTTTATTTTGAAAGTTAATTTTCATAGTTTTAAAAGAAAAATCACTAAAAATTTGAAAAATTCAAAAACCCAAAAATATTTTCCTTTTTCTATCTTTAAAAAAAAAATCCAAAAATATTTTTCATTTAAAAAAAAATTAAAAATAATCTTCTTTATCCTCTAAACCAATAATTCTATCTTCTCAACCATCTCGTTTTTAATTCTTATGGCGTCTCGCGATAAAACTATGGAAGAATTACTATTCGAAGAACTAAAAGCTAGCCTTCGCGAGATGCACTTGATTGGTAACGACGACGATTATGACGAGGAGAGTGCTATTCCATTGAACGATGTTATCTCTCAACTCCCTCAGTCTGTTGCAATCACATCCGTCTTACCCAACGAGGATCCCGATGACTCTCTAATAATGGGGGACGAGCATCTCAGCACTATTTCGGAAACGGAATTGTCTAGTGTTGAGGACCTTGTCCCAATCCCAAGTGAGTCTGAGGATATATCCGACGATGATTATGATTTGCCTTTTCGTTCTGATTCTCTTGACACTTCTGAGGTTACTTCCGGGATTTTCTCAAATCCACTCTTTGAATTTAATGACGACTATAATTTTTGCGAAGTAAATCCTCTTTTTGATAAAGTGTATGAGTCCGATATGAGACCATAACTAAGTGGTGGAAATTGCTAGCTCTCGAGCACACCACTTTTCCCACCTCTCAGATTCCGACTTTTCTCTTCCGGTCATGTAATGACGATTCTATCATCACTAATGAGATCTCCTTCGAGTATCCCGTTGAACCGTCTTGTGAAGACAAAATTTTTAATCCAGGGATACTCGTTGGAAGAGAAAATGAGCTTTCTAAATGTGACCAAAATGTTTTGCAAAATCTTTTCTCCAAAGAGTCATTTAAGCATGAAACATATATCATTAGAATCTTTCTTCCCTTCTTCACATTTAATGTGACTTCTCCTCTCCTTCACTCCCTCAGGAATGAGGATACAATTTTTGATCCCGGAATTCTCATAATTGATGGATTCCACACTTGCTTCCCCATGGACAAATGAATTTGGGGTCGAGTCAAGCTAGTGACTCGTTAATAAACAAGCGCTTCTCGGGAGGCAAACCGTGTTATCTATCTATCTATCTTTATTTTTCTTCTAATAAGTGTGTTGGAGATTAGTGTGGGGTTGTGTTTCTTTCCATGTGTGTTTGCAGGTTCCCGTTTTGCTTGAAGAATCCCTATGATCGAGAAGACCTCCGTGCTTGTTTTCAAACCCTCCAACACTCGGTCTCCGATCATTTATATGTTATATCTTGGGATAACCCTTTGTCATAATTAAAAATAATTTTTCACCTTTCACACTTAGATTTTTTTAAAACATTCGCCTTTTTCAATTCTAAGTGTGGGGTTCATACCCGTAATTTTTAAACATTGAGGACAATGTTAAGTTTTAAGTGTGGGGTGGATTTCTATCGAAATATGACTTTTCCTGCTTTTGTATGGTCCCCATGCAACCCCGTTTTTAACCGTTTTATAAATTAAAAAAAAATGGTCAAAAATTGAGAAAAATTTAAAAAAATTGAAGCTTTTGCTAGTCTTTTTGATTGAAAAGTTTGCTAGTCTCTTAGACAAGAAGCTATAAAAAGCGAATTCTAGCTCACAAGGCCAAGGATTTGCAAGTTTCCCTGAGTGACTTTAAATATGCATAACTTGATTTAATTAGACGAAGCATTTGCTAAATTAATATACGTTTTGACACTTTGTTGACTTTCCGCTGGTAAGGGTAGGAATAGAATTCTGACTTGACCGAGCGTGTTGAGCCCTAGCTTGTTCCCTTAACCATAGATAATTTAATTATCGGCTAAGCATCCGCGGATCTCATTATTTGGGATTTTAAATTTGCGGAGATCGAGAAATGATAGAGTTACTTATGAGTTTAGATGCTAAGCGTGGAGTAGTTGGTTCTCTTTAGAGCCCATCGAAGGTACTTATGGCTTTTTGTTCCCACAAGATTGTTTCACCCCGTATCTGTGAATAAATAATTAGAGATGTTGAGTTTTTGGCGATAGTTAGTTCTTTATTCTTCTTTAGAGAATCCTTGCTCATGAGAGTTGGGTACACATCAAGGTACTTGTCGGTGTTATGCGGTGTAATAGACAATTGATTCCTGATAGTTTGTTGCTATTGTTTCTATTGTTATAAAAGCCGTAGGGTTTGGAGTTTGGCACAAAATTAACATGAAATAAAGCCCAAATGTATTAAAGTTGAAAAATCCAAAGCCATAAAAGTTTTCTATGTCCGACGGTACCCTCGTTGTCATGAACTTCTAAAAAGGTTGAGGAAAATCCAAAGTCATAATAAGACTTCTGATAAAACGGTAATCCCGTTGAGTTAGTGGTTGAAAAGACCAAGGGCCTAAATTGCAAAAATGCAAATGTGCTGAAATAAGTGTTAAGCCAAACTTTGAATCCGGGAGATGTCTAAATAAAGCCTCTGTCTCTGGACTCGTAGATGAATTGTCTCGGTCGCCATAAAAAGGATATTCTCCCTAAATCGTGTGAAATTAGGACCTTGATGTGGACCTCATTCTTGTGTGCAACGGTTTTCGAGGGAAGGTGGATAACTAATTAGCGACTTAGCTTCATATCTTTATCGGAATAAAAATTATCGAAACGAGAAACATGAAGAAATTCATTTCTCACCAAAAATAAAATAAATAGAGGAGAAATAGGAAAATGGGAGCAAAAGGTAATTACACAAGTAACTTCCATGGGTAGTGTTAGCATCTAAAATCATATTTAACAATGATTTCGATTTTACGCTTAGTTTGGGGACTTGTGAAAAATCAGGGACGATGTATTCTATCCAGATGGTCACTTCACTGTGTTGTGTTTTCTACTCCGTGATCCTAACGTGTCATTTGAAAAATGTTGGAGTTATTGATCGACATGAAAGTTCAACAAACCGTCACACAAAAAGGAATGTGCTTAATGATATATCTATATATGAAATAAAATGGTTTAAAACGGGCGTTTCAAAGATAAAGATTTTTGTACTTCTTGATGAACATCTTTCTGTTCTTGTTTTATGTGAGGGATTATTAGTTAAGGGGTTTAAAAGATTTTCTTTCACTACATGTGTAATTAACATTGCGTGTGGGACCAAAGAATGGTTTTAGTGTCGGGTATTTTGATGAGTGCTAAAACACACATCATTTTATATCTAAAAATATGCTAAATCGGACTAATAACCATGAAATATGTCAAATTATATTGCAAAAATGTTGTATATGTGTTATTATGTCTTGCATGTATAAGGGTTTGAAAACAAAGCAAAAACGGTGATTTTCGGATGAGTTTCGACGATATTTCCATGTTTTTCGAAGTTCAAAAGAAGTCATAAAGATTACCCGAGCACATCATTGGAAAGATCACGAAAAGTCGAGTATAATGGTTATTTTGTTTGGAGCATCGATGAAGAGAAAAAAAAATTGAAAGATCAAACGGAGCTCGAACGAAGATTATTTTGGAGATAATGGCTAAAATGTGGATCAAGTAAAAGAGCATTAAAAAGAATTAAATGCAAAAGACTTAACACAAAAGAGCTCTTGGTCTAGTGGTAGGGCGTGTGTTATGTAAGCAAGAGGTCGGGTGTTCGAGCCCCTCTTTCCCACCTTTTGTTTTTATTATTTGTGCAGGGTAGCAGTTTGCTCGGGCCCGCATCCGAGCCCACTCGAGGCCAACAGGCAGTGAGACCGCATCCAAGCCCAATGAAAATAAAAGGAAATTAGCCCAAAGGCTACAATTGCCCAAAGATGAATATGAATTGAGAATATTTGAGCAAATGGAAATGCAGATTCTGTTTTTGCATTTGAAATACACGCGCATCAATTAAATATCAAAGAGAGCGTGATTTCTTCTCCTCCCACTCACACTCGCACAGCTTGCATCAATTGTTTCAACCTCCAAGAATGCAACACGTGTCCAGCCAAGATGAGAATGATCGAGAACATCAAGGCATTTGGCTATAAATATCCACGAGATCCGAGACACACAGAGTTTTTTATTTTATTTTTTTTATTTTAGTAGGAGTAGATTTATTTTTAGGAGTAGGAGTAGTTTGTAGCTTATTGTAATTTCTAGCTTATTTCAAGTGCTTTTGTAAGACTCTTTTATTTATCAATGAATTTAATGCTTATCACTTAGATTATTCATCTTTTTCTTCTACTCTTTTGTTTTTCTTTTTCTTATCTTATCTAAAAAGTCATGAAAGCTTATTAGCTTTTTGTGGCTTATTTAGATCTAGCTTATTTATTAAGCACTCTTTTTCTACTTTCTTTTAAAATCTTTTATAACTTTAGATCTACTCTTTATTTTACTAAATACTTTATAAAAACACAAAAAGATTTAATTTTTATTAGTTTTTTCTTTTATAAAAAGTTATTCATTAGCTTATTACTTTAAATCTACCATTTTTAGCTTAAAAAGTTTTAATCTTTCTTAGATTTTCTTAATCATTAAGCTTTTTCATAGCTTATTTGATTCATATTATTGCTTATTTGTCCTAACCTTTGTTAAAGTTGTGTTCTTTTCTAAGTTTCTCATCATTTCAACCTGCTAGGAGCTTAAGGGTTTTATAAACTAGCTTATTTATAAAGTTTATAGCTTTTTAGTCTTAATAAGCTAAATAGTTAATAAAGTCACAAACTTTATTGATTATTTGGTTGTATTAATGCTTAAAAAGAAGTAAACTTTACAATTTGTCAAGTTTATAAAATCGGGTGGTTTATTATTCTTGTCTCATTAGATCGGGTTCTACTTTCTAGCCTTTCTCATTTAGCTTTTATATTTTCGTTAATAAAATGTTTATTATTGTTGAGGTTATTATTGTTTGCTTGGTAGTTATGCTTATTGAGTAGATTCTTATATGCTTGTTAAGTGAGTAGTGATATGGGATTTGAGTGTGTAAAAATTAGAAATTTTTGATTAATAACCTTCGGTTACTTGGATAGAAATTTGTTGTTTTGACGGGCAAAAGCCGTTAGGGTAATTAATGAAATCTAGTAATTTTACCTAGATAAAGAATTGTTTTCAAAATAAACCAACGTTGTGAGAAAATAGTTTTTTAAACGGTATCGAAGATTATTGATTAATAGTTTCCGGATTATTTTTGGATATAATTAGTTGATCGTTTTAACGGGCAAAAGCCGTTGGAATTATTGATTACTTAAATCTAGTGATTATTACCAAGAGAAAAATGATTGTTTTCAATATAAGCCAACGTTGTGAGAAGATAATTTTATTTCGACGGGTATTAATTACAAGAGCTTAATAGATTGTTCACACTTATTTACCTTTTCACCTCACTTGACAAGCATAGCTTTCTCTATCATTTTGTTAGCTTAATTTTATTTCGTCATTAGTTGTTATTTAATTTTGATTAGCATAAAATAGTTTTAAAATCTTTTATAAAATCAAAAACCAAATATTCGATAATCAAGCATCAAACAAAAGACAATAACGCAAATCTCAATTCATATCTCGCCGTGGAATACGACTCCGGAAGGTTGATTATTACTTGTCCTCAAGTAGTGATTGATTCTTAATCGGGAAATACAAATTTTAAAACTGCCCCTTCGCTGCAATTTCGAATCACACACACTAGGCACAAATGTTTCTAAAAAGAAAATTTTGAGCTTCCTAATTCACCAGTACCCCGGATCCCAGCCTTAATGCTGGACGGATCCCTCAAAGGAAGGATCCGTGGGATCCGTGAGACAGAAGCTAATTTTTGACTTCTATTTTTCTCACTTTTGTTTGGCGTATGTGATTTAATTCTTGTTATCTCATGATCACATGCCTTAAAATTCATATATAATCATTAGATTCTAATCCATATTTTGGGTCAAGCATTCATTGCAATGCATATTTTTTTTTCTATAAGTAGTATTCCCAACATTGTTTGCTATTCATCTCATCCTCACAACTACCACCACCATGTCTTCCAAAGACCCTCAAACTTAGATGAATCACCTAATTCAAACAATATATTTCAAGAAAACTAAACCTTTATCCTACCACCTTCTAAAATACCACAATCAAAATCTAGGATATCCGCACGGATTAGCATCCGGACTTGTTGCTCAGCAAAACCATCATCGAATGGATCATCATCAACCACTAACTCACCACAAGATGCTTCCATTATAGCACCTCCTTCATCACCAACAAGTACACCAACTTCATCACCCATCAACTCACCACCTAAAGTCACTCTTTTGGAACTCCTTAAGACTCCAACAAGATTTCAACAACCAAAACAAAAAGAAATAGCATTTTTGACACCTCCCACTTTTCCAAACACAATTTTCAATGATCTTGAAACATTACCACCCTTAGTTCCCATTAAGCTACAAGAACATCTAGGTTCTTTTCCACCATCACTTCCAAACTTTCCGGACTTTGATCCACATTTTCCCATTTTTCCACCACATCTTCCGCATCTCACAAATCAAAACAACCCGGAAAACTTCCGCACTCATTACCCACATCACTTACATTGTGAACATTGCTAATCCACTAGGGATTTTGGAATAGAAGTTAGGGAAGAAATGCGATTCATACTCAACCTCATCCTTGATCGCATCAACACCATTACTCATCAAAACTTCCATCCATAACCTTATGCAAGCATGGAAGGAATCAATATTACTATTTTCTATTTTTAGTATTTTGATGTCATTTTCAAGAACAAGTCTTGTTCTTATTTTTACATGCTTGTATGTGGCATAAATACCACTACACTTTGTTGTTTTATTACAAGGCCATGTTTACATACCTTGGCTCCCAATCATGATTCTCGTCAATCACAAGATTACTCATGCATGTTACTACTAATCTTTATAAATAGATCTATTGAGGATGACTCCTCCGTTCGGTTGGTCATACTTAGGTCAAGACGAAACGTATACCATGTCGGAACCGAGTGTAGCGGGATAAAAATTCGTTTTGGGCCCCTTTATTAGTATGACTTCATTTTGCATACAGAAACTGTCGTAGCTTCGGTTGCATGAACATAGTACTAGCGTTATAGACTTTCATTCATATGTCATTATATTCGTTGAATGTTCACATGCTTTTACTTTTGGTCCACACTTACTGTTTTAATTATAAACCTATGAGCTCACCAGCTTTTTGCTGACTTTTTAGCATATTTCTTTCTCAGGTGTTTGATTCGATAGTTTGATGCAAGGCAAGGCGAGGCAATGATCGTAGATTTTCTACAGAAGTGTTTTAACACATGTCTATGTTTTATTATTGGGACTACAAAACTTATGGGCCGTACTTTCATTTGATCTTGATTGTAAACAATGTTTAAAACAAATTTTATGAATTAAAACGGAATAAGTATTCCGTTCTTTATTACTTGTGTTGTGATCTCCAATTAAGTAGCACTCCATGACTCGAATGCTTCCGCTAAATCAAATTTGAGGGTGTTACATTACGAAACTTAAAATCGGGTATCCTAAAAATGTGAAAATAAATATGTTAAAACTTATCAATATACTCTATATTAACATATTAAATGAGTTATAAGTTCTATAGAGATGCTTAAAGTCGTAAAAACCTAAAACCGTAGGCTTAAAACGCATAAAACGCAAAACCGAAAAAGGTAAAATTCCAAAACTTATGAAATTGTCGTATGATGTGAAAAACCTATATTTCTCTTGCTTGTAATATTGTAGGGACATATCGGGATGTCTAAATGTCGTTTAAACCTAAACGTAAATCTCAGACACAGTTTCTTGAAATTTGCAAAAATGACCCGCGAATTATTACATTAAGCTCTAATTAAAGAAAAGAAGAAACGCTAATAATAAAAACAAAGAATAGTTAATACTTACCGTAATACTTAGGGGGGCTTGGTTCAACTAAAGGAATAAAAATGAGAAAAGTAAAAGGAATGCTAAGGAATATAATAAGTATTGCATTACTCTCAATTTTCATAACCCCCAATCCATTGTATAATAGTATAGTGATCATATTTCTCATTCCTCACCCTCTAATATCTCCAACCAAACATGCAAGAAAGAAAGAGGTAAAAAAAAAAATAACTGTAAAAGATAACGTAAACCCTTTGCATCACATCATATATATATACGCAATAAACAAAGAATAGTTAATACTAATACAGCAAAGAAAGAGGTAAAAAAAAAGATAACGGAACGACCCCACACCTTTCCATTCCACTCCATTTTAATTAATAAAAAAAAAATATCATCATCATCCAAAAAAAAAAAAAAAAAATTCTCATTCTTATTTCATTACCTAACAGCAAACAACTATCCTTCTTCTTCTTCTTCTTCTTCTTCTTCCATTAATCAATCAATCAGATCTAATTTTATTCTTCAACATGACAATGATAATAATCTGAATAATTATTATTAGAAAACAAGTAATGGATTTAGATGAATTCAAATCACTTTTATCCAATTCACGTTCAGACATATGGACTGTTATTGACACTGCGTTAACATTAGCATCAACGGAGGAATATTCCGCTGAGCTTAAACGACGTCGTGACGGAATCGTTGAACGTCTTTATTCATCATCTTCTCACTGTCGTAACTGTGACGTGGTTAACGGAGGTGAACAGGAGTCTCCGTTATCTCCGCAATCTGTTCATCAGGATGATGAAGATGACGTGGATGGTGTAGATCCGTACGGTGGATTGTTTGATGATGAACAGAGTAAAATTTTGAGGATTAAAGAGCAACTTGAAGATCCACATCAGGTTGCTCTTATTATTATTATTATTGTTATTATTTTTATATATTTTTTGCTGTTTAGGTTACGCGAGTTTTTGACTCAGATGTACGCGGTTTTTGACCATTTCCTGGCCTAGCCACTCCCTAGGGGGTGTTTAGATTAGCTTATTTTATGTGTTTAAGCTTATATGTGGGATTGTGAGCTTATTTGTTTTCGGCTTTTATTTCATGAGTCCCATTTTTCTGGCTTATTTAGAGATTGTAAGTTTATTATGATACAATAAACTTATATAAGCTCATAAGTCTCAAATTAAGCCGGAAATTTGGGGCTTACCGAAATCAAATAAGCTCATAATCCATTTATAAGCTTAAACAAACACCCCCTTACATTAAAAAAAAATAAATAAATAAATAAGCCAATAAGGTCATTTTTTATGGCTTATGAGCTTGTTAAGGTGAGCTTATTGCCTGCAAGGTGGCAAGCTAATTTTATAACCTATTATAAGCCATAAAAATTGAGCTTATTGACTTTTTTCTTTTTTAATATGCCAATAAGCTCAACACATAAGCTAATCCAAACACCCCCCTAGATATATGTACATGATATCTAAAACCTCTTGTGAGTACATGACCACTAGGCCAACTTTGTGGTGGTTTATCTATATGTGTTTGTTAATGATGATTATTGGTGTTTATTTATGTGTTGAAGAGTGATGATGCTGTTGTCGACTTGCTGCAAACTTTAGCCGATATGGATCTAACTTTTAAAGGACTTAAGGTAATTGAATAGCTCTTGGTAATTTGTGGATAAGAATGTATGAGTCTTGTTAGTGATGTTCTTTGGGATTGGTTTTAGGAAACTGATATTGGAAGACATGTGAATCGGCTGCGGAAGCATCAGTCGAGTGAAGTGAGATCATTAGTGAAGCATCTTGTGAGGTTAGTCAATTTGGGGCATAAGGGTTGTCGAAAATTCATGTATGAGTGTTTTGCTATATCATTTTGTTGTTCTTTGCTGTTATAGGAAATGGAAGGATTTGGTGGATGAGTGGGTTGGTTCAAATAATACAAACAATGATCATCAACGTGCTTCATCTCTAACAGGTAACACCTTTTATATTTATTTATGAAGGATGGTTATTGAGCTTAACGTTTGAGATGTAAGTTTGAGTTCTAATTGGTGTGTGTTTGTAGATGGAGACTCCCCTTTGTTGCAAAATGTATCTAGGAAAGCACAAAACGGTAATCAGCAGGTGAAACAGAGAATCTTATAGTTTCAGTTTATGAATAAGCATGACTACGATGCTGCTTTTCAGATATTTTTTCACCAGTTTTGATAGTTTAAGTTTTTTTCTACAGGGTCCTGATTTTGGTTACTCTCCAAATCCACACAGTTAAGTATCGTATCTGATTTAACTCATTAAATTCTCTCTTCTGACTCTTTTTTGAGTTTGGCTCTTAATAAATTCTGTACAACCCAAATGAAAAACTGTAGATTGGAGTGAGAGTCCATCTGCCGATAGGATCAATACCGAACAAGAGTACAGGCCGAAGAGTGTAGTTCCTAAGAGAGAAACACCCTCAAGACCAGTAATGCAGTCCAGTTCTTCCATGGCTGCTTCTGCTTCTGTTCCTCAAAGTGTAAATTCCGCATTCTATTCCTTTGCCATGATTTTGTATTTGGAGGGTGTTTGGGATTGCATATTTTTTCTGCGTACGTATTTGCTTATTTATAAGCTGGTAAGCAAACTTGAAGTGTTTGGATAAAAGGATTTGCATCGGCTTATATGAGATGAAATAAAAGTATTACGTTTTACCTTCATTTATAATCTTAAGCCCTTGATTAGTATGGATTTGATTGCATTTTTTATGGCACAAGGAAATCAAAGCACTATATTCAATGTGCTTATTTTAAGCTTCTAATCTGCTTCGACTTGTCTGCCAAAAAAAAAAGAAAAAACCAAACTCAAACCCTCTCTTACATTCAGCCTCCTATTCATTTGTGTAATTATAACTTTTATTTTGAAATGCTTACAAATTACTTGGGATATTCACAGCGACCACGCAAGGAGCAAAACATAGATCCTGACAGGCTGGCATCAGCTAGTAAAAGGCTTCAGGAGAATTACCAAGAAGCCCAAAATGGTTTGTATAGTTTTGTGTTTACATTTCGGTTTTATTTGTGGGATGCTACAAATTGTTATCATTGTCATTATGTCAAAATTGGCTGACCCGAGTATTTGTGCATTGTGTTTCCTGAAGCCAAAAAGCAAAGGACAATACAAGTGATGGATATTCATGAGATACCAAAGCCAAGGAATGGTTTCATTGCCAAGAATAAAGGCAATTTTCAGGGGAGGCACCATAGATAGATGATGTTTCCCCCCACACCAGGGTTTCCCAGAAAGCTGTGTTTACCCATGTGTCCGACAACCAAAAAATACTACTTTCATCTCATATGGAGGTATGTTCTTTTCCCAAAGCTAAAGTTACCATACACAGAGCAATAATATGATTAATATCATGCGGTACTGACTTGTAACTTATCCTTCAAAAGTTATATTTTGCTCTGTATTTTTTGGCAATGATAGTTTTGGAAAAAGGCTTACCATCCTCTATATACTGTAGTGTTATGTCTACTACTTTTTTTGTGATATGATTTTGGAACTCACTTTGGCACTCTAAAGCTATTTTTGAAAAGTATGGATTTTGGGTTCCTTTGGTGTCCTTGAAATTTAATTTCTCATTCCTTTGAATCTATAATTGCACATATCAGTTTTCTTACTAGAAGTTTGCTAATTTTGGAAACATATCATACCCATTTCTAAAATAAATATGATTATTATTTGATTTAAGATAATTTGAGGACAAAAGATTATCTACATACCAAGGGATCAATCTCCACCATTCATTTTTATTTGATCTAATGGATGAGATTAATTCCAACAATTTAAAAAACCCACTTTCATTCTCTTTTTTCAAATATTAATAACTTGCAAACCGTTAATCGTTAAGCGAAAAAAAAAATATTATTGCAACGATCATTTAATTATCTTTCTATAGATAGGCACTTTGATATACTTTCGACAAAAAAAATTTTCGTATTTTTCACGTTTTTTTTTTTTTAAGTTTTTTCGTTTTTTTACGTTACTGAAATTTGCATTAAAAAATCATATATGATTAAACACTAATTTGAATATCACATGTTATATTAGTGTTATATCATATATGATATCAGTGTTATATCATATATGATATGTAATATCACATGTAATATTAGTGTAATATCACATGTGATATTAGTGTAAAATCACATATGATATACATATCATATTACATGTGATATTATATATCATATATTATATAACACTAATATCACATGTGATATTCAAATTAGTGTTTAATCATATATGATTTTTTTCATGTAAATTTCAAGTAACGTAAAAAAGACGAAAAAAAGTGAAAAAAACGAAATTTTTTTCTTTTTTCGGAAGTATATCAAAGTGTCCGTCTATAGAAAGATAATTAAATGCTCTTCGCGACGGTATAAATATTTTCACTTAACGATTAACGGTTTAAGAGATATTTAAATTATAAAAAAGAGTTGAAATAATAAAATGCTTTTAATCTCAGCCATTGATTTCTTTTTAGATGGATGGTTGAGATGAGTCCCTTGGTATGTAATAAAAGTTTTGTATGTAAAATAACTCTCCTCTTATTATTTTACTGTATTTATTATATGTTAGGTTTCAGTTTAAGCTTATTTGAGATGACATATGCAAACTTTTATTAATCTCTATGATTGTGTTAACTTTCTTTTTGTGTGATCTATTATACATAATGATTTTATGCGCAAAGGTTTAAAGGTACATGATCAAATAAAATGCTGATGCCCAATATAATTTATAGTTAAAGTTGAGTGTTCTTTTATCTGTCACTCTTTTGTTGCAACATGTGCAAGAAAATCTTTCAGCTTCATCTCAGATTAATGCAATGATTTTATTACAAATAAATATTTATTTGAAAGCTGTTCTATACTTTTAGAATAATGAGTATTCTTATGAGTTTACAACCCAAGCAAAGTCCCTCTAAACCATGCTGATTATACGGGTTATATACGTCTTGATTTTATTTTGACACCATGCGACCTAAGGAACCTTTTTTTTGTGATTTTATTTCGACACGATGCGACCTAAGGAACCTGTTTTTGTACAAACATATTTATAGGAATAGGTATATTCGAATATCTTAACGAAATCAGGAATCATATCCATTTTTATTTTAAGTATATGCTTTTGAAAAATCCACCCACTTTGAGAGAACAGGACGATGTCCACGAAGAGCCCTTAATGCAAAAACAATAATTTTTTCAGCAATAAAATTATCCAACCGAGTCGTGCACTTAATTTTGCAAAAGATAGGGTATTGCCACTTGTTCATGTCGTTTAAGTTAGGCATAACATGCTGTAGCAGCAACTCTACTCTTTAATCTCTTCCTCCTCACCACGAAACCAGGCCGCTTGTCAACGTCAAACCCAGTTTTTATATGTCGTCTATTGTTACTCCTCATTCAAAAATAATAAGTGTTTTTCTTGAGATCTTCCATAGTGAAAACGAGTGTGGAAACCCGCGCGATGCAGCGGGATTGCTTTTGTTTGCCAAATTGCTATAAAGGACTTACTTTGCAGCGACACTTAAACTTTAAGGACATTTTTTGCCAACTTGGACTTACTTTCAAGAACGACACCTAAACCTCAAGGGCTATTTTTGCCAACTTGCGAAAGTTGGCATCTATTGTGCTACAGTGTTTGGAGGTTACTATTGCTCGCCTTTTAGTTATATTAATAAAATAATGTAAACTTCCATTGATAGGCTATTAGCAATTAGTTAATTCGGTCCCAAAATAATTGTTCACAGATAAAAAAAACACACAATTTAATAAAAACATCATCACTACAACTTTTTATTTATTACTTTTTGCAGAATAATAGCTTTACTCTTAACTAATTAATTTAAAACTTTTTTAATGTTGTCATAATAACTTCAAGGGTGGGTAATACAGTAAACTCGAACTAAATTCTCTATTTATTTTTAGAAGTGAACAATTAGTTTGGGACAACCAGAAATAGAAATATAGATGATAAATATGGGACGGAGTGAGTATCACTTTTTCTGTTTCAATTGTAGTGCTCACAGTTTAATTTTTGGTTGTTCTAGTATTAATTTCTACTTTTAAAGCTCTATGTGTCGTCGCTTGAGCCATTTCGTCACCTCAATATTTCACTTTTTACATTCACACCAAAATAAGGTTAAGATCCTCTCAAGTTCACTTTCAACTTAATATATCAAGTTTGGTGTTATTGTGTGTGGGATTCGAATTAAAATAAAATAAAACTCTCATTTTAGAGGGCTTATTTTTTTTTTCATCCTCACAAAAACCTCAACTTGATCTATCAAGTTGAAATTGAACTTGAGAGGATCTTGATCCCACCAAAATATCCTCACTCATGGCTTGAGTCATTTTCACTTTTTGAGACCCAATATTTTATTTTATTTTTTATTTTTCAAACAAACTAATTTTTCATTCATTCAAATAAAAGTACAAATTTAAATACGAAAAAAAAAAAAAAAAAGTATGAAAATGTAAAAAAAAATCATATTATCAATAAACTACAGTAATAAAATGCAAAACTGCCCTGCTTTTCGAAAATAAAAACTGCTTTTGAGACATGAATGTGTAGTGCCTATATACCAACACGCATACATTAAAAATGAAAGGCGCCATTGTGAATGCATTTCTAACAGTTTCCTACTTGCCCACTTGATACTTGACTATTCGCATCGAGTGTTTTGTAAGCCACTTACTTCTTAACTAATTCTAAAAGATATACTTTCACATGTCAACAATCACTTGTGAATTGTGAGTTGTGACCTCAATAAAGTATGCATTCAACAACCTGACACCGTCAACCCATTACAAAAGTCCAATATTATGAATATAATCTATTATCATGACATATGTAAAGCACATTCATATGGTTACAACTTACAAGAATTGGAATTAGCCTTTCAGACACCGTAACCAATCAAATATATAGTACAACACTGATGCCTTTTAGGAAGAATATGATTCATTAAAACAGACTTTTATAACGGATTACAATAAGATGACAGGCAAACGGGCAACAAGCTGTGCCGCAACCCCCTTTTGAATGGCAAAACCAATTCTACTAAAAATGAAATTTTGTGACTTAAAGGTCGCAAAATTACCTAATAACAATGATTATTAGTATAAGTGTGTATGCAAATCATGCCAAATAATGTTACAACATACTCTAAGGCTGGACACAATGGTTGGGTCAACCCAATCGGTTGAGCATTGGGTCACCCCACTGTGGCACCATAGGTTGTGTTCGGTTGAGGAAGAAAAAGGGACGAACTAGTTCCTTCGTTCGACCGAGTGTTTATCACATATATGGACAAATAAAAAAAAAAATCACAGTTCACCATTGTGGTAAGTTACATAATTTATTACTGTATTGTTTATCACTAGATTTGTATTGTCACTTTAATTTTATATTCGATATATAGAATGTTGTGAATTATATAATTTATTACTGTATTGTTTAGTTAGAAATTTGTATTGTCACTTTAGATAGGTGTTGAAGTTAAGTTGTTAGAATTAGCAAACTGTTAATTATGGAGTGTTTCACTCGTGAGTTAACATTTTGTCGTATGGACGTGTCTAAGAGTATATGATTTTGGATACAAAGTTATAACGTTACTCGGTAACTTTGATATATAGCATTTTGTTAGAAATTTATTACTGTATTGTTTAGTTAGAAATTGATGTAATTAAGTTAAATTGCGAGAATTAGCAGACTGTTGCTTACGAGTGTTTTGCTCGCAAGTTGACATTCTGTAATACGGCTGTGTCACTCTGTCCTGTGTCAATAGAGCTTAAGTTTAATTAATTTGGTAAATGTGATGTATAGCATGTTGTGAATTAATTTAATTAATTACTGTCATGTTTAGTTAGAAATTGTGCTAGAGTATCCACTTGTCATGGATACTAAGGTTCTTCAAATTTTTGTTTAGGATCATGGATATGGATAGAGATGATAATTAAGTTTACTATACGGACATGTGGACATCAAGCAATCAGAAAAAAGGTTTCATGACAATCACAGCTCACTATATTGATGATAATTGGAATTTACAAAGTCGATTACTGAGGTACATCTTATACAGCTCACTTAAGGATATGTATATCGATACTACCATTGTGATATTAACACATTAAATTTTCTTGTAGGTTTATCTATGTTCCTTGTCCTCACACGGCTGATGTTCTTGCTGATGTTTTGTACGAATCATTATGTGATTGGAACATAGATAGGAAGATATCAACAGTAACTGTTGATAATTGCACCACCAATGATGCAATGATTCGTGATTTATTAGATAAGCTACCATTGAGCTCTCTTATCTTGGGAGGAGAGCTATTTCATATGCGTTGTTGTGCCCATATAGTAAACTTAATTGTTCAAGATGGCTTATCTGTTCTTGGTGACGGGATAACCAGAATTAGAGATAGTGTTTCTTATTGGACTTTAACTCCAAAAAGAGTGGAAAAGTTTGAAGAAGCAGCTCGCCATTTGGAAATTCCATCATCAAGAAATTTGGCACTTGATTGCAAGACACGTTGGAATTCAACGTACTTGATGCTAGAAGTTGCTATTATCTATAAGGATGTTTTTAGACGTTTGAAGCAACGGGATGCTCGATATATGAGTGTTCCAACAGAGAGAGACTGGACTTTAGCTTCTAATATATGTAAGAAGTTAAAGTTATTTTATAATGTGACTTTGATGTTTTCTGGTACTAAATATCCAACGATGAACAAATTTTTCACATCCATATGTGACATAAGATATCAGTTGAATAAGTGGAGGCTTGAAGAGGAAGAGGTCATCCAGGATATGGCAAAGAAAATGATTTTGAAGTTCGATAAATATTGGTCAGACATTCATGGTTTTATGGGAGTAGCCGCTGTTCTAGATCCACGAATGAAGTTGAAGATTATGAAGTTTTCATTCCCAAAGCTATACCCTTCTAAAGAAAGGGCTGATGAAGAGTTTACTAAACTCAATAAATTTGTAAGTGGAATGTTTAAAGAGTATTACCAAGCTAGTAAGGAGAATGTGAGAAACCAGGTTAACGGTGTTGGGTCAACTTCGCATATTGATGACAATGATGGTGGATTTTTTTCCGGCTATTCCAAGTTTATCGAGGAAGATGACATTTCAGGTATAATTCTTAATTGTATTTTACATGTTCGTGTATGAGTTTAATTAACTTTGTTGAGTGACTTGAGTCACATATCTATCATTTGACATGTTTTAGGCATCGCATCAGAAGAAGATACAACCGAGCTTGATCATTACCTTAAAGAGAGAGTTTGCAGCCCAAACATGAAATTAGATATACTAGCGTTGTGGAAAACAAATGGTTTGAAGTACCCAACACTCCAAACAATAGCTAGAGATATATTAGCAATTCCTATTTCAACTGTTGCTTCAGAGTCTTGTTTTAGTACAAGTGGTAGATTGATTACTCCTCATCGCAGCCGCCTTAAACCAAATACACTAGAAGCTTTAATGTGTTCTCAAAGTTGGTTAGTGAATGAGATACAAGGTAACCAATTAGTCTTAAAGATTTATATTAATTACTTTTTTTTATACATAGTAACATACATATATATAGAAACTAACTTGTTGAATGCACTTTTTTGTTATACATACATATATACAGAAACTTGTTCAAAAGAGTTCGAAGCATATGATAAAACTATCGAATATGACACTGACGACAGTGATCAGGTAAATATATACTCCTATTATGTTTACAATTTTCAATTTGCAAGTATAGCATTCATACGTTATGTATCAGTAGCTACTATTATTAGTTTGATTGGTGTTTTTTTATAATATATTGTAGGAACTTGGTGACAACTGAAAAAAATGGCTTGACTTTTGAGAGATGACGAACTCGAGCTGATTATTGGTGGGAAATGGTGGATGAAAATTACAACATGTTAGTTAGATTTTGTAATGCATTTGATCTGTGCAGAACCGTCAAGTTTTATCACGCAAGCCTGCCACTTGTGAATGGCCGACCGTAACAAACTCAAAACAGTTTAAGCACAAATGCAATTTAAGATCAGAGGAATATAGTGTTTCCCCAGGTCGTTAAGTCCCACGGAGGATGAATTGGTGTTAAAACAACTTCAGATGATAGAATGATCACTAAGGATAGTGATCAGTAAGGTTTTGAATGGATAATTACCTAAAGAAAAGATTTACAAATTACAACGACTTAAATGCAAATTAAAAGAAATTAAAAGTTAAAATATATTAAATAAACGCTATCACTATTTTTACAGATCGATGAACGTTTATTTTATAAAACAAAATAACTTAAATAAACTATATTAACTAAAACGTAATCCTAAATTATCTAAAAACGTAGTTTAAAATGAAAACGAGCGTTACGTTTAAAAATTACGCTTGAGCGCAAGCAAAAACGTAAAATTTATGAAATAAAAGGCCTACGAATGTAAAACTAATTTTCTTACGTACTATATGATAAAAGAAAATTTTAGAAAAAAGATTTATATTTTTTAGACTTTTATATTTTTTATTATGAATTAATTACTATAAAACACTAATTAAATGTTTAAAAATACTAAAACTAATTAGAAAAATCTGAAACTTTTTGTAAAAATACTTTATCACAATACCAATTTATGAAAATTGCAAAACTTGAAAAAGCTACTTCGAATAAGCTAGTAATAAGCTAAAATAGTCGTATAAGCTAAATGAGACAAAGAGTAGTTATGTATTTGTTTTTGCAAACCATGACAAGAAAGACCCAAGGGCGCTATTGGTACAGGTACACACACTAACATCCTCTAGAGGTGGGAGGTCTCAGGTTCGAGCCTGCCTCCCCACCTTTTTGCAAAACATTTTTTTTTTCAATTTTTCTTTTACAAACTCATTAAGCACATGAAGATAAGCACTTTTTATAATTGTGACTTTTAACAAATACCACTGATAAGCACTGAATAAGCCCAAAAAATCACAACAGTGGCAAGAAAAATGAAATAAGCCCAAGTCTTTTAAGCTAGATTGATTAATAAGCTAATTAATGAGCAAAGATTGATTGAAATAAGCTAATACTAATGAATATAAACTAATGTGAACACTGAATAAGCTCAGTAACTAGAAATAAGCACTTAATAAGCACAAATAAGCTAAAACTCACACTGTTACACAGGGTACTGTTGGTTTGCTAGGTACTTTATAAGCTACTTTTAAGCTATGTAATAAGCTAAAAATTGGAAACCAACTTTGGATTTGACAAGATCACCAGTTAGGCTTTCCAAAAAGCTAAAGTACAAAGATTAGCTTATACTAATGAGCTTTTAAGAAGCTCTTGAAAAACTGATCAACTCTGACCAACTGATACATTTAGACAAAATGGACAGAACTAAAAAACAATTGCAGGCTAAGCAAATAAGCTAGGATTGGAGAATAAGCTCTTGAAACCTTGAGTAAGCTAGGTGAGCTTCTCAAAAAGCAAGTTTACACAGTATTAAGCTAACTAATGAGCTCTATGAGAGCTTATGAAGTTGGGTACCAAACCTGTGCGTACGCAAGTGGCACTTTCTCAGACATGGTATCTAAATCAAGCTGAAAAATAAGCACTCTACAAGCTAATTAAAACTGATCTAGTATTTTTATATTTTTGTTAAGCAACTAAATATTGATACCCTAAGAGCTTTTAAACTGAAACTCACTATTGAACACACAATGAAATTCCAAGTTTTATTCAAAAATGGGTATTTGGAAAATTTGACTTTTTAAGAACACTACAAGTTTGACTTTATTGAACTTTGGATCCAATTTAAGGACTCATGTTGTTGCTTAATGATGAAATGACACTGATTCAAGGTTTGTCTATGTAATTTAAACTCAAAACAAGAGATTTCAATTCCAAAACCACAACAGATGAGCAGTTGAGAATGATTTCAATGATGTTTGACTTCTAGTGCTAGGGACACAATATCTTGACTCAAATGAACTCAAGTATACTTAATAAGCATGAACCAATACAACTAAACCAATCGAATAAACCATTATGACAGAAAGATCAAGAAATCCAAACACCTCTTTTAACTACTGTTTTGGTACTTTTCAAAGTATTTCACAGATTCAAACCATGTGAATGATTACAGACTTATTATTATCATGTAATGAAACTAATTAAGTATTAAACAACAACAAATACAGTTGAAAACTAAGAATACTCAAAAATGCAAATCTTAAAGATATGGCTTACAAATTGATTTCAAGTGTCAAACAGAGAACTGAGGATCAAGAACACCCCTAATAGCTTACCACTAAGCCTCTAAACCACAAGCAATCCATCTCTTTCCATGCTTCTGTCTTGATCTTTGTTTCCATACATTTTCAATTTTACAACTAATTTATTGGTATTTTTGTGAATTTTTGGTTTTGGCTACTAAACTGCTTTTAAGGTATCTAATAGCTTTAATAAGCTATCTTAGGAGCTTATGTGAGCTTCTGAGTCCAGAGTAACAACTAATTAACAACATTCACCATTAATGAAATTTTGAACAAAAGTAAAATTTGCATAACAAGAAAACTTGAATTAGAACTGAAATTGAAACTGAAAAAGATTCACATTAACTTGAAATAACTTAAACAAATTACTTGGAAAGCTTAAATTACAATGGAACTCTGAAATTGACTAAAACGACATTAAACTAAACTAAACTACACTACTTGGTTTCTTCTCTCCTTCTTCCTTGATATTTATTGACCTATGAGACTCTCCACATGCTTCTGAGCTATTCCCACCACCATTGGATGAGTCAAAGCAATCCTATCCTTTGATTTGCAATTTGGCGCCAAAAAGGTGAACAGTAGATCTGCAATCTTTGATTGTTTTTGGACCAGGGTGAAGAGGAGGGGGGACAAAAGGTGATAGATAGTGTGTTGAGGAGAAAAGAGTGGGGAGGGAGGAGCATTAAATGAGGGAGGCTACAGGTGGAGAAACCATGGTGGTTTTGGTTTGCAGTGAGGTGAGGGGGGTGCATACAGTGAAGGCGGGGTTAATATTTAAACACTGGTTTTGGGTTTGGGCTTGGGTATTTGGGCCACAACTGGGTTAAAGGGTTTTGGTTTATTGGATTTGGAATAATAATAATACAAGGGCCATGGTTGTAATTTGTGAAAAGTTAAGGACTGAAACTGTAATATTTCCAAACTTATCACAAGGGTCAAACCTGCCAAGTAAGAATAGTACAAGGACCATTTGCATAAAATTCCATTTTTAAATGTCCAAGGACTAAAACTGCCAATTTAGTAACTATAAGGACCAAACTTGTAATTTTCCAAAAGTTTTATCATAAGGACCTATTTTGTCATTTATTAATAATACAAGGGTGATGTTTGAATAATTTCTATTTTTGAACACCCAGGGACTATTTTTTGACATTTTCCAAACTTGAGGGACTAAAGTTGTCATTTTGTGATTTTTAAACTTTAAAAGGTTTGATTTGACAACTTGTGAATCTTATGGACCTTAAATGACTTTTTATAAGTTTTGGAATGACCAGGGACCAGATTTGACAACTTTTGAAACTTGGGGGTCTAAAACTGCCAATTATGCAAACTTGATACGTTTTTCACCAGATTTTGATGTTTTTGCATTTAAAACATATAAAACACTTGTTTGTGATATTTTTATCATTTTGAAGCATTTCTGAGTGTTTTCAGATGTTTTTGGCATTATAAACAGTACAACAATGATGAGTATTTAGACACTCATCAATCCCCACACTAAGATATTGCTAGTCCCTAGCAATGATTTGAGAAAATTTAATGGATTTTATCTCTTTACCAAAAGCCATCACTTCTGGAGTAGCCAAATGTTTCAGTTCAAGTAAGAACCTTGGTACAACGATAACCAAATGATTTTGAGCAAATCATAAGCTGTAAACGGATTTGATGTGTCTTTACCAGAAGCCGTACCCTTCTGGACTAGCCAACTCTTAGATAAATTATCAGAATTATCTTTGGTGAGTCGATTACCAATTATGGTTTTCCAACTGCCTTTACCACAAGCCATAAACTTGCGGGCTAGCCAACTCTTCACTTTTAAGGATATGGTGAGTGAATAATACCATACAATTTTTGGGCAAATTGCAAGCCGTCAACGGATTTGAGATATCTTTACCAAGAGAGTTTGCTCCTGATTAGCCAATCCTTTTTTGGGTTAGACATGGTGGACTGATTACCATTTGTTGTGTTTAGTACATAGTACTTCCACTACAAAAAATTTTAAAATTTGGCCATTTTGGGGAAAAAGGGACTAAAAGGGTACATTTATGATCAAATTCGCCAGAATTTCCCCCCCACACTTAGAAATGAATATTGTCCTCAATATTCAAAGTGTGGAAACACAACAATTATTTTTATTATTTTTATTTATTTTTTTATTTTTTATTTTTTGAGGTTTATATACAACAGCGGGGGCAACTCCCCCACACTAGGGTGGTACACACGGGTGAAAACCCATGTTTAACTATTGTTTTTGATTACCGAGTCGCTAGCTTGACTCGACCCCGAATTAATTGGTTCATGGGGAAGTAAGTGGAAGAGACAATCTCCATCGGACTTTCATTCAAGATGTATAAACATTGAAATACGTGAAAGTTCCACACCGATGAGATATACATAGAACCGGCTCACAAATGATACATGAAAATGCCAGGGTCAAAGATAATGTCTTCATTCCCGAAGGAGTGAAGAACAGGAGAAGTCACGGGATATATGAAGAAAAAAAAGAAAATCATGACTAACTCTTCATCCTCAATAGGAGAATTCATAGTTTCATGAATCTCCTCAGTTAAGCTCGCTTGATCAAGACATATTATGGGAATGTCTAGATCAAAGTAGAAATTATCATACTCCGGCGGAGATATGATATGAGTAAGTTCACAGGAGAACTCCTCGAAGGTAAATGAATCATATTCAGAATTGGTGTGAGTGAGTTCATTGGCGAACTCCTCAAAAGTAAATGATTCATAATCGGGGAGAGAATAATGAGAATGAGAAGTGGTAATACCACTAATCTTCTCTCCCATCTGATCAAAGCAGAAGGCTTCCATTTCCGGAATAGAATCATCGGAAAAAATGTCACTATCCTTTATGGGGATAGGAGATGAAATGGTTTTTCTTTGAAAGCCTCGATTTTAGAAATTAGAAGACTGACATTTAGTAATGTTGCACGAAGTGCTTCATCTTTGATTTCAGTGTCAGTAACTTCATCATTCTCTTCTTCTAAGCTAACAAGCTCAGAAGGTAATTCTTCCATATAACTGATGTCTCCACAAGATAACGAATCGTCATCAATAGAATCGGAGCACATCTCAACATGATTACTTTGGAAGACAAGAGGAGGAGGGATATCACACAAATGCTCGAGAATTCCCTGTGACTCTCTTGGGATTGGGACAAGGTTCTCAACACTAGACTTTATAAATTCGTCCGATTCCTTTTCAGGAACAGTGTCAAGAAGTTCATCCCCCATGTTCAGAGAGTGAGTGTGAACCTCGGGTGTGATAGCAGTTGTTTGAGAATGAATCTCAACTGCTGGGATATCAACTGATGAATTTGATGAATCTTCAAGTGTATCCTCATCATCACTGTCATCAGGAATAAAACGAAATTGAGAGCTAGATCTGGCTGCTTTTTCTTTTACAATTAATTCCCTAATAGACTTTTCAAAAGCAATTTGGGAATTTATTTTAGCAGCCTGCTCTTCAGCTAGCAATTCTTCCATGGATTTCTCATGTGAATTTTGAATGACAGGACATTGTGGGAGTGGAGATTTGTCAAAACCGGAAGGTTGACATTGATAATCATCATGAGGACCCCTACAATGTACACAAGAAAAACTGGGAACATTATGAAATGCTGTCTTACTCAACTCCTCAGTTCTTTTCACTGACTCCAGAAGCTCTAGATAAGTGTCTTGTTGGATTTGCTGAGGAGTTTGAGTCATTTGGCACTGTGGAGATTGATCGTGATCTGGATAGTCATAATTGTTACAAGGAAATGGATTCCCTGTTTGACAATCAGAGCTGAAATGAGGACCTCCACAGTTCTCACAACAGTAAAACTGTTGAGCCATGATAGGTGAATCATATGGATATTGGTCATATCCAAAGTTCTGAGCATCATCGGAAAACTGTTCATAGACAATCGTGTTTCCGGATTGACACTCAAATCCTTGGTGAGGACCTCCACAAAATTCACAGCAGTATTGTTGATTATATGAAGATAAGTCGGGCTGTGGTGGGTAGTTGGAAAAATTTGAGGGGTCGTTAAATGAGTTCTGATTAGGATCATAATCAAATGAATTCCTCGAACAACAAAACAAACAACTCCCGTTAAGAATATCATTACCACACTGTACACACGTACACCAGCGACAGGGTGAACCATAAAGAGGCTCACCACAACCGACACAAGGAATAAACGATTCTATTTGAGAGTTATAAGAAGGAATCGGTTCATTCAAAGAATCAACAAAACCAACATGGATTGATGACTAATAAGACTCGAAGAACATTTTGAAAAATCCGGAGGTGGGACAAGTGGTGTGCTCTGAGAGCTAGCAATTTCCACTACTTCCGTTATGGTCTCCGGTTTTGGTTCTTGAGAAACTTGAAGATTAGGCAAGTCATTCTTGCTAGTCACCGTTCTAAACTCTGCATGTTTACTTTTAACCGTAAATCGTGAAAGTGTAGGATCAATTTTAGACGGCTTAGGAGCAATCGAGGGGTTAGATCTTTGGATAACCGTAGGCTGGACGTATTTAGCACCTCCATTATCAGAGGGAAGTACCTGGTCCTTTGTCACCTTGGTTTCTCTTTCCATTTCCCTACGCAGAATCAATGGATCATCATGGACAACACGAATTCTTGACATTTGTGATAAAATAGGAAGTTTTTCAACTTCGTCCCAGAATTCGTCCTCGAGAGATTCCATTAGAATAGAAGAAGTTAGAATCAAATGGATAGAGGGTAAAGGAATAAAGAATCAAAAAGGGTAAGAGGGTAAAGATGAATATTTTTGGATTTTTGGATAAACATTTTGAAAAACAAAGAATGAAAATATTTTTGGTGTTGTTAACACTTTAGGAAAAGTGTTAATGAACTTTTTGATTTTTGAAAAATTGTTTACAAAAAGTGGTATATGTGCAAGTACGGATCTGGAAATGCTCAAAACACGCTTACAGCCTCCCCGGCAGCGGCGCCAAAATTTGATTGGTGCTGAACAGTCAAGTCTAATCACACAAACTGGCCACTTGTGAATGACCAGCCGTAACAGGCTTAAAACAGTTCAGACACAAATACAATTAAGATCAGAGGAATATAGTGTATTCCCGGGTCGTTAAGTCCCACGGAGGATGAATTGGTGTTTAAACAACTTCAGATGATAGAATGATCACTAAGGATAGTGATCAGTAAGGTCTTTGATGGATAATTATCTAAAGAAAAGATCTACAAATTAAAGCGACTTAAATGCAAATTAAGAAAATTAAAAACTCAAAATATATTAAATAAACGCTATCACTATTTTTACAATGATTTTTGTGATTTTTTTGTGATTTTATAAAACAAAATATCTTAAATAAACTATTTTAACTAAAACATAAACTCAAATTATCTAAAGCGTTACTTAAAACTAAAAACGAGCGTTACGTTTAAAATTACTGCTGGAGCCGCAAGAAAAAACGTAAAATTTATAAAATAAAAGGCCTATGAATGTAAAACTAATTTTATTAATACTATATGATAAAAGAAAATTCTAGAAAAAAGATTTATATTTTTTTGACTTTTATATTTTTTATTATGAATTAAATAAGATTTTATACTAATTAAATGTTAAAAAATACTAAAAATAACGAGAAAAATCTGAAACTTTTTGTAAAAATACTTTATACTATTACAAATTTATAAAAAATACAAACACTGAAAAAGCTACTTTAAATAAGCTCGAAATAAGCTAACTATACTTAATAAGCTAAACTAATAAAACGTGTATAAGAGAATAACTTGTGCAAACTCTAGCAGTCAAAGACCCAAGGGCGCAATGGTTCCAGGTACACTCACTATCACCCTCAAAATTTGATTGGTGCTGAACAGTCAAGTCTAATCACACAAACTGGCCACTTGTGAATGACCAGCCGTAACAGGCTTAAAACAGTTCAGACACAAATACAATTAAGATCAGAGGAATATAGTGTATTCCCGGGTCGTTAAGTCCCACGGAGGATGAATTGGTGTTTAAACAACTTCAGATGATAGAATGATCACTAAGGATAGTGATCAGTAAGGTCTTTGATGGATAATTATCTAAAGAAAAGATCTACAAATTAAAGCGACTTAAATGCAAATTAAGAAAATTAAAAACTCAAAATATATTAAATAAACGCTATCACTATTTTTACAATGATGTTTTTGTGATTTTATGAAATAAAATATCTTAAATAAACTATTTTAACTAAAACATAAACTCAAATTATCTAAAAACGTTACTTAAAACTAAAACGAGCGTTACGTTTAAAAATTACGCTGGAGCGCAAGAAAAAACGTAAAATTTATAAAATAAAAGGCCTATGAATGTAAAACTAATTTTATTACGTACTATATGATAAAAGAAAATTTTAGAAAAAAGATTTATATTTTTTTGACTTTTATATTTTTTATTATGAATTAAATAAGATTTTATACTAATTAAATGTTAAAAAATACTAAAAATAACGAGAAAAATCTGAAACTTTTTGTAAAAATACTTTATACTATTACAAATTTATAAAAAATACAAACACTGAAAAAGCTACTTTAAATAAGCTCGAAATAAGCTAACTATACTTAATAAGCTAAACTAATAAAACGTGTATAAGAGAATAACTTGTGCAAACTCTAGCAGTCAAAGACCCAAGGGCGCAATGGTTCCAGGTACACTCACTATCACCCTCACAAAGGGGGAGGTCTCAGGTTCGAGCCTGCCTACCCCCTTTTTGCAAAATATTTTTTTTTTCGAATTTTATTTTACAAACTCATTAAGCACATGAAGATAAGCACTTTTCTCAACTATACCTTTTTACAAAAAACACTGATTCAAGGTTTGTTTATGTAATTTAAACTCAAAACAAGAGATTTCAATTCCAAAACCACAACAGATGAGCAGTTGAGAATGATTTCAATGATGTTTGACTTCTAGTGCTAGCAGACACAATATCTTGACTCAAATGAGCTCAAGTATACTTAATAAGCATGAACCAATACAACTAAACCACTGAATAAACCATTATGACAGAAAGATCAGTAAATCCAAACACCTCTTTTAACTACTGTTTTGGTACTTTTCAAAGTATTTCACAGATTCAAACCATGTGAATGATTACAGACTTATTATTATCATGTAATGAAACTAATTAAGTATTAAACAACAACAAATACAGTAGAAAACTAAGAATTCTCAAAAATGCAAATCTTAAAGATATGGCTTACAAATTGATTTCAAGTGTCAAACAGAGAACTGAGGATCAAGAACACCCCTAATAGCTTACCACTAAGCCTCTAAACCACAAGCAATCCATCTCTTTCCATGCTTCTGTCTTGATCTTTGTTTCCATACATTTTCAATTTTACAACTAATTTATTGGTATTTTTTGTGAATTTTTGAGTTTTTGATACTAAACTGTTTTTAAGGTAACTAATAGCTTTAATAAGCTATCTTAGGAGCTTATGTGAGCTTCTGAGTCCAGAGTAACAACTAATTAACAACATTCACCATTAATGAAATTTTGAACAAAAGTAAAATTTGCATAACAAGAAAACTTGAATTAGAACTGAAATTGAAACTGAAAAAGATTCACATTAACTTGAAATAACTTAAACAAATTACTTGGAAAGCTTAAATTACAATGGAACTCTGAAATTGACTAAAACGACATTAAACTAAACTAAACTACACTACTTGGTTTCTTCTCTCCTTCTTCCTTGATATTTATTGACCTATGAGACTCTCCACATGCTTCTGAGCTATTCCCACCACCATTGGATGAGTCAAAGCAATCCTATCCTTTGATTTGCAATTTGGCGCCAAAAAGGTGAACAGTAGCTCTGCAATCTTTGATTGTTTTTGGACCAGGGTGAAGAGGAGGGGGGACAAAAGGTGATAGATAGTGTGTTGAGGAGGAAAAGAGTGGGGAAGCATTAAATGAGGGAGGCTACAGGTGGAGAAACCATGGTGGTTTCTGGTTTGCAGTTGAGGTGAGGGGGGTGTACAGTGAAGGCGGGTTAATATTTAAACACTGGTTTTGGGTTTGGGCTTGGGGTATTTGGGCCACAGCTGGGTTAAAGGGTTTTGGTTTATTGGATTTGGAATAATAATAATACAAGGGCCATGGTTGTAATTTGTGAAAAGTTAAGGACTGAAACTGTAATATTTCCAAACTTATCACAAGGGTCAAACCTGCCAAGTAAGAATAGTACAAGGACCATTTGCATAAAATTCCATTTTTTAAATGTCCAAGGACTAAAACTGCCAATTTAGTAACTATAAGGACCAAACTTGTAATTTTCCAAAAGTTTTATCATAAGGACCTATTTTGTCATTTATTAATAATACAAGGGTGATGTTTGAATAATTTCTATTTTTGAACACCCAGGGACTATTTTTTGACATTTTCCAAACTTGAGGGACTAAAGTTGTCATTTTGTGATTTTTAAACTTTAAAAGGTTTGATTTGACAACTTGTGAATCTTATGGACCTTAAATGACTTTTTATAAGTTTTGGAATGACCAGGGACCAGATTTGACAACTTTTGAAACTTGGGGTTCTAAAACTGTCAATTATGCAAACTTGATACGTTTTTCACCAGATTTTGATGTTTTTGCATTTAAAACATATAAAACACTTGTTTGTGATATTTTTATCATTTTGAAGCATTTCTGAGTGTTTTCAGATGTTTTTGGCATTATAAACAGTACAAAAATGATGAGTATTTAGACACTCATCAGCATTACTTAAGAATTAAGATCTTTATGATCTAAGACATTTAGATTTTGTACTTTTTTGAGACTTGGAATTATTATCATGTTGGTTCGAAATGTTAAATTGTATGGCATGATATTGAAGTCGTTTTCTTTAAGTTATAAAAACTTTGTCTAGTGAAGACTCAATTGGGGATAACCGATACCCGCAGAGAAAACCGATAACCCGATGGATAAAACTAACCGGGTACCCATTGGGTTTTGGGGCGGGTTTGGGTATGGATATCATAAATGGGTACGGGTACGGGTTCGCTAAAACCCGACCCAAACCCGACCCGTTGCCATCCCTAGTGGTAACTAGGTTGTCGGAGAGAAAAAGCTGATGTGGCACAGGTGACCCAGGTCACCACTGTGTTCAGCCTAACAATATTTCTTACAGTAAAATAGGTTACGCCAAAAATCATGTACAGTAGAATAGTAGATTTGATGATGATATACTTGGATCAACAGGCAGCACCAATAGTATGTTATCGACGACCAGTTTTCAAAAAGTTGCATGCATGTCCTCGACGGCTTGACTAGGTGATGCTAACTTTGTGTAAAGTGCTGATTGTATGAAGAGGAATGCTACATTAAAAAAAGGGAGAATTTCATCAATATCCTTGCAAAACATCAATATTACGTCAATATCCTTATAAATTTCAAAATTACGCCAATATCCTTCTAAACTTTTGAAATACCCATCCATATCCAAATACTTAATTTAATTGAAATCAAATAATTTTATTTATTAAGACCAAGTCATATTACCTTTTTACCCCTGTCTCTTTAATCAAATTACTCAAGTATCACAGTTTATAAATTGCATTCTTTCCCAGATCGGACCCTTCTCTTTTCACGTCTGTTGCACTAATTTATTCTATTAGGATTGCCTCTATTTAACTATCCTTTTCATTATGATAATTCAATTAGTGTGGTATAGTAATTAAACATTTAATACAGCAACCAACAGATAAATATTGGAGTGCATTATATAAATTAATAGAAAATTAGAATCACAAACTGTGAGATATCCTTCAACAATATGGTATTAGAATCTTACATATAAAACAAAGCACACTCATGAGTAATGACACACGAATAAAAAAATCAAACTTGAATTCAACCATCTACAAAAGTCGATCAACGTCATCTATTCAACATGTTTAACTAATATTTCTAGCTCCCATGTGGAGAATAATTAAACCCAGAGATTATAGTCATTACACGACTAAGACTCGATGCAAGGGGTAGCTGCTATGGGTTTGTTAATTCAAGTGAAGGCATAAGGGTAATAAAGTAATTTTTTTAGTTTATTAATATTTAAATAATACTTTAGTGTTTTATAATTAATTTTTTTAATTAATTATATATTTGGATATACATGAGTATTAAGGAGGTTTTGAAGGATATTGATGCAATAGTGAAATTTGCAAGGATATTGATGTAATATTAGATTTTTAGAAGGATATAGATGAAATTACCCCTTAAAAAAAAAGGGGGGGGGGGTTTCATATATCCCCACATATATACCCTTATTTACATATTTCTTCAAACATAAGTTTTTTATGCATGATGTACAAACCTGTTAAAGCACTGTTTGAGGAAATATGTAAATATGGGTGTGTATATGGGGATATATGAAAATGTCCAAAAAAAAAAAAAAAACAGTCACAAAATGGTCCACAAAATGAGATGTCAGGAAGTGATTGGTGTATTTTACTATAGTTTCTCTTTACTCTTTTTGATTAAGCCAATCACTCTTTGACATCTCATTTTATGGACCATTTTGTGGATGTTTTTTGTGAGTGTATCATTCCTCTTGTATGAAATCAAGCACTAGCATCATTCTAGCTATCTGACAAGATAGGTTGTCACGTTGTCTTGTTTATCAAAACATCTTCCTATGAAACAAGTTTAACACAAACTTTTAAGAAAAAAAAAATTTAGATCCATAAATTGCATTCAACGGAAGGATTTGAAACATAATTCTTTAATCTAAAATGGTGTCGTCGAGTTGCGTTTTATGAATTTGTTGAACATTCAGATTATTCTGATGAGGATAATTTTGATTCCGATTCAAATTCTGATTTTAATTATGATACTGCTTGATCTTCAAGGACGTTTACATGATCTTTTATTGGCTTCTTTTGAAGTAATTATGGGGAGGTTTGTGGTGTCTCTTTCGATGATGTTTGTTTAAGGGTGTTTAGGATTATTGTGGTTTTATTTTGGGGTTTAGGTGCTTCTTTTATATTCAGTGTAGTTTTAAGTGTTAGTATTCTTTAGCCTTTCGCTAGTTTGTTTTTTTTTTTTTTTTATTTATTTTTATTGAAAACTTTAATGTTTTTCAAAAAAGAAAGAGTTAATTACTTAATTACATAAATCGTTCCTGTGGTTGACACACAATTGCAACTTTCGTCCCAAACTCTCAAAAATTACACTGTTCATCTTGTGGTTGTCCATTTGCATTGGCCGGTCCTTTTACCAAATGAGGGTTTGTTTTGGTCGTTAACTCTAGGGGCAATATAGTCCTTTCAACCTCAAGCTATCTCATTTAACCCTTGGTTTACTTTCACTTCACTCTCAAACGTACTAAGTGTGCTGAACTCTCAAACACAATAACATATGCAATCCACATCTTTCGTAATCTAATTTCTTGCTCGAATTCAGCATGATTTCATACACTCTTGCTTACTATGATCTAGTAAAAAGATACAGTAAGGAATATATATATATATATATATATATATATATATATATATATATATATATATATATATATATATATATATATATATATATATATATATATATATATATATATATATATATACTAGTGTCAAAACCCGTTCGATGGACGGGTATGATTTGTGGTTTTTATTTTTAGGTTTTAGTAGAACAAATATATACTAAAAAGTAATTAAAAGTTAAATTAAACAATTTACAACTATAATTGATGTTACCATTATATATATATATATATATATATATATATATATATATATATATATATATATATATATATATATATATATATATATATATATATATATATATCTCTTTTTATTTATTTTTTATAAGTTAGTTTTTTTATTAATTTTTGTCTACATAATTTAGTTTTCTAACGGGCAAAGGTAAAGGCATGCGAATAAATTTTATAATACACTTTTACAGTGAATAATGAACTCAACAAAAAAAAAAAAGAATGGTTATTCGATAACTTATTGTATTTCTTATGATTATTAATCTCGAGCCCTTAAATATATCCAAATATTCATATCTCTTTCTCATAATTTTGTCCGGTAATTGGGTTTTGAATTTTTTTATTTACTTTGGTTTATGTCCTATGAAAATTAAACGCCAATAACCTAATAAATTACACTTCGTAACTCATTAACACTCACTTAGGCTTTATGCTCACGTTCACCTCCTTTAAAAACCTCCATATTTAAAGTGATTATACACATGATTATTTTTGTGGCTACTCGCAATACTTGAGCCTGCCATGGTTCAACTACCTTATGAACGCAGGTTCATGGCGTGCTGGTGTTTTCTCATATATTAATGCACAAGTTACATGAATCCTTAATGCCCAATCACCTTAGCTATGATATCAACTCTAACATAATCAACATATCATTAGGGTTTTGAGGAAAAGAGACATGCCAATGTTTTTTTCCTAGCCAAACCACACTAAAAGCGTCCACCATAGTTCTTCAACTACAAAACCAACATAAAATCATTAGGGTTTCAGAAAAAAGAGACGGGCTTGTTTTTGTCCCACCAAACCTCATCATAAGCCTCCACCATAGTTCTGCAAAATAAACGAACATAAAATCATGAGGGTTTTGAAAAAAAGAGACATAATCACCTACTAATATATAGACATCTCACAAAATAAAATATTAGATGCAAATAATTACCTCATTTAATACACACATGCTATACAAACTATTGATACACGAATGAACAAATTTCATAAAATATTTGTAGCAGTGACGAGTTACGGATGGAGTATATATTTTAATATATAAAGTGTCAAATTATGTTAAATATTATGTAAATATGGTGTATAGGTTGGATTTAGTTGTTTTGTATTTTAGTTTGTCAAATTTATCACAAACAACGTTAACTTTTTTTTTGACAGTTTAAAGTTGCAAAGTTATTCTTAGGAACATAGTATATGATTTTAAATCAAATGCGAAATGAAAAATCTTTATACACAACATTTATTCCATTGCTTTTCCTACAAATATAAGATCACTTGAATACATGAGCTAAAAATGATAACTGAATCAAATAAATATAACAATACATTTGTCTTGTGCATAGTTTTTCAACACACTCCTATGATGTTGCAAGTATTGCAAGTGTAGAGGGTGTTTGGGACTGTGGACCTGCAATGGCAAATCAATTGTTTAGTCAGTTAGATCTTATGCAACTTTTTACTACACATGAATGCAAACTATTGAAAACTTTCTCATCAACATGATTTAATGACAGAATAATTCATCCAAGAAGATCATAATTATTTGATTATAAATCATAATGCTTCAGTGACCTGAAATGAATAATATTATTTCTTTCATTATTGTGCTATTCTCTTCACTGCATAGTCCATCCACCCAACAGGACCTTATAAAGCACTCATATTCTGTTACGATACGCAATATACACACTTAGCCAAACATTAAACGGATAATAATGTTAAGTTCTCAAAATTTAAAATTTAGCATTATTATGATCGTGTATCAACTCCCAAGTTCAATTCCAAATCTTTTAGCTCATTTATGTGGCTGTTACATCAAGGGTATAATATAGGTCAAAAGAAAACTAATTTGAATATGTATACGAAAATGCTTACTTTACCAGATAACAAATGTGGAATAAGAAACTCTTGAACTGATTAGAAAAAATAAGCAGTTTTGGAAAACAATGTTTACCAAGTTCACTGCAGCTTATTCGATGAACCAATTCGACATACTTATCAATTGCTTGGTGATCACCCCCTACTTAGTTCCAGCATCCAAATTGCGTGCTTCACTGTGTCCTTTCCTTTTTCTTATCTTTGTTTCTAGCAAATAAAGTTTCTTCATATAAAAACTGATAACTTACAAATGTTGGAGGGACGTCGGTCATTTCCATATCCATTTCTATTGTTTCATGTGTTACGTAACCGCTAGTGCATTCTTTCATATAATGAAAACATGTTGAAAAAAATTGAATATAATCTAAATCATTGGCTATATATTACTTAAAAAGTCATCTAACTTGCCACTTTTTGTTATGGAAAATGATTGGCATGCCTAAATGGCATGACTAATTTTATGTTTAATCCATTCAACATATGACAAGTGTAGTATGTTGTTTCTCTCTCCTCATGATAGCCTTTGATCACTCCAAGTGTTGTAATCTAATAGTTAGGCATGCCAATCACTACTCGTTTGTTATTGTGTCACTAAACTTTTTTTTTCTCATTGTGTGTACTGAGCTTTCAAATTTTGATCATTGTGAGTATTTTGTGACCATTTTAACCTTACTTTTTTCAAATTTCTAAGGGTAAAATGGTCATTTTACATGGCTGAATGGTCACAAAATACACACAATGATCGAAATTTGAAAGTTCAGTACGCACAATGAGAAGAAAAAAAATGTTCGGTACACATAAAGACAAAAAGTGTCAAGTTAGATGACTTTTTAAGTAATTAACCCAATAATATATAAGGAAATTATTGTGGGTCATTAATTATTTAACTGTTAATATGAAATAAAATTTATTTTGAAGGGATGTGTTTTGTATTCTTGGAAGGTATTAATTAACGCATAAGAGTATGTAAACATATTTTTTAAGTTTGTATTTTAAGTTTGTATTCATGAGTTGACCCACCTGATATAGCATCTTTTAGCTCTTTCAACTTCCCGCTTCACCTTTCTTTCACTTCATTTGTACCTTATCTCCTACTTCTTTAAACTGTTTTTGACATTGGTATACAACCGATTCCGCTTGGTTCTTTGTGTCAATGGCATCCCTCTTCTCTTTTTCCTCCTTTGCATACTTCTCTGCTTCCGCCACCATTCTCTTCACGTGCAATAACAATCAATAATTTGGTTCATATGTATAAAAAGAGCACGCCATTTAGTAGTGTTTGGGTTTGTGTTTTGAAGCTAATTATGTGGTATTAAATACTAATTATGATGGCATAATCAACATTTTCTATAATTAATACTAATAAAACGCGATGTAGCTAAAACAATTCTTTTACCATGTAACTATTAGATTAAAGGAATCTTTGATCACTAAATACCCGTAATCATTTCATATACCAGATCCAAACACCAACACAAATTAGCAAAAGAAATTAGTGGTTTTTATAGATTAGTTTAATCTATAATAAACCAATATAGATTAGTTTGGCGATGCAAGTCAGAGAAGCCTCAACATCTAATTATCAAATTTGAATACATGCATAAAGCATGACTAAAATGCATTGCAGTCTTAAGTTTTAATGAAAGCACGTGATCTCATTCGTGGTTGCACCAACGGTAAGTGGAAGTGGGAGATTCTTCTGAATGTGCAGGGCTTTGAAGTAATTAAATACGCATTGTGGTGTTTCAAGACCCTTGTACCTGAAAGATATCAAATGACAAACGTTTTAAACCATAAGTAAATGCTATGTTCAAGAGTTGGCAAGAGATGAGGTAAACATATCGATTGTTTTCAGACGAGGCATAAAATATATATGCAAAAAAATAATTAGATATACATCTCATCAATGTCACCATCACAATGTTCCCGTTATTATGAGAAACAAAATAAATAATGTGTAAGTTAGTTTAATGAAACGAACTAAACCGAACAATAAAAAAATGTCTTCAAATTTTCTCTCTCTCTAGATCAAAGGCACGTTCTCGGGCTGTTTCTGGGTTATCTTTCACAAAGTCATATAAGGGGGTTCTTTTCCCAAAGTTGAAACGCTCCTGAGTAATCATGCATCTTCTGCAACCATTCTTCTCATTTGTAAATCAAGGTTCTGTAAGCTACTTTGTGCACTGGTAACAGACGTGGTTAGATCTGTTGCAGTCTTACTCTCATATGTGACTTTATCCTTCAATCCAATGATCTTCCTGAGATGTGTAAAATTCTCATTTATATACTCCTGGATCTTGTCATGGGCTGCCGTTTGAGCTGCTTTTGCTTTATCCAGTTCTAGATCTAATTTAGGAAATTTCCTCTTGATGCCAATCTTTTGCCAAATCTAACAGATTATATTCGTTGATAAAATTCCAGTCCGCAATCCCATGAGTATTATTACCACCTCTAATTACAACACTAATATTTGTAGAGTTGAGTAATAGTTCTATCAAATTGTTTGAAATTGTGGGTAGGCCAGTGTTGGTCATATTAATCAACTCGAACTCTTCTTTACAAATGCTGATATATGTTAAACCACCACTGATCCAAGTCTGGAAATCGAGTGCTGTGGTTAAGTTTTTAAAAAATGAAAAATAGTAAGGCCCAATTGAAGATTTACCTTGTTAGGACTTAGGAGTAGATGCACCAGCTGTGACACCAATAGTTACATGACCCTTTGGTAGCCAGTTATCTTTCTCAACCAGCTCGCCATGCTGTTAATCAAAGGTCTTGAATATAGATGAGCTGAGAATAAATCATTAACATTATAAATTAACTGTACAGTTACAAGCACTTACAAATAACTTACCAATTCTCTGCTCATTGTCGATCTAGTATGATGGAATACCAGCATTCTCTAGAATGGCTTGTAGGTGTGAAGTATTGCTCGAGTTCCACCCACCAACTACTAACATAAGATCGACCTTTTCTTCCAATAAGTTATACATATATGATAGAGTTCATTAAGTTATAAAATTAGAGGCTGCTTGTGTAACTGGTGAAAAGAGGTTATGTTGACCCGAAACATCGATTGTCCAATTAACTTTTAGATATTCATGACTAATTAGTTTGACAAATATCATAATATAATGTTTCTTAATAAAAGTGATGCAAGAGAAATACACTTGGTAGAATTCCGACATGTTTCCTTTAAAGCTTTTTTATATTAACCAATTGAAATTATGGTGGGTGTAAGTTCTAACCACCAAGTCGCTTGGGTTCATGGTCTCAATAAGATGAACAAAGGAATCAACATCATTGACCTTAACTATTGTCCGGCCTAAATCAAATCCTAAAATCACCCATGACACATCTTATTGCCTTAGGCTCAACACCTTCGTTACAATTTATTTCAAATTCAGTGTCACTATTTATTTTGCAACACAACCTAGGACATTCATTTTCTATCTTACTCAACATTATGTGGCCTTTCTTTTATTATCCGCAAGTTTAATCCTAAAGGGGCTGATGGGATCAGATACTAAGGCCTGTAAGTGCTCATTTTCCAAACTGCTTACATTATGGCAGGCATCAAAAATCTTAATTAACACGGTTGCAGTTGGGGTTAAATGTTGGTTGCTTAGTAATGTTCTTAAGCTCCCCCATGAAGGCATACCTACTATAAAGTTCAATTATCAATTCATAATGTTATAAGTTCCTACATTTAAATGTGTTAACCATCTGAGTTCTAACAACGCATAAGAGAAACTGAGAACACCAGCCCCGAAGTTAAAGAATAATTGCAAACAATCTTTGTGGCAAAATGCTTTAAATAAATATTAAGATAGATACCTGGAATAATTTGTATTATTTGCAGCTTTTATCACATCCTTTGAAGAAGCCGAGTCGACAAATATTTCTGTAATGATATTTAAATTAAAAATGTTAACAAATATATTAGAAAAATTAAAGGAGCTGAGTTTTCAATTTTGAAGTAACCTTACCCATATTGACTCGTTATAGCGTTGCGTGACCCGTCCGTATGGGCTGTTGGTAGCTCTACTAAAATTATCAAAAAATGCAAAGTGTTATATCTATTGTCTATAATACTTTCATCGTTCCATGATCCCGTTCCCTCCTCGGTGCATCAACTACAATGCTCCCAGTTCGTATTTACTCGTCTCGCTAGCTCTAATAAAATTATCTATGAAGCAAAGCGTTACCTGCACTATCTATTCCAGTAATATCCTTTCATTTCCAAATTCAACAACAAAAGAGGACAATGGTAAAAGATGCTATAAAGATGAGGCATCTGAATTATTTATCATTCATTATGCACTTGCCTTGTAATCTCTAACATATATATCAATATTATATAAGCAACATGTATGTAATATTATACATCCATATTCCTCACGATCACATACTTTCCTGCAAAAGATGTGGCCACGTTCTCCTCATGAGCATATTTACCATGAATTATGAAAGTATAGTCGCCCTTTTTGTGCTTTTTGACATAATTCCACACCATGTATACAAACAAAGTACATAATAATATGAAAAATATCGCATACCGTGATTAGTTACATAAGAATTAGAAAGAGAGATATACCTTAGATGCCCAAGGGCATGTTGTATCAACTATTTGAACTTCTTTATTTCTCAAAGTTAACATCTCAGTTACTGCAGTACCAAAACCAGGAAACGCCACAACGTCGCCCTTATTAACGACATCAAACTGTTTAACTCCATCCTTTATGGGAATGACGTTAATCTCGCATCTCCTTCAGCCTCTACATTACAAAACTCGAGGTTTAATATAACTATATTTGACACAGTAGATTACATTATAACTATGGGAAATACTAAACATCAATGCATGAAACCAAACAAAAATATAATTCAATGATATAGTTAAACGGATAGAAAAATTCTCCTAGCTCGTTATCTCTGCATGGGTTGTAAATGGCTGCTGATTTAAATCCATTTCCAACCATTTTTTAGTGATTGGTAGTTAACAAAATACATTAAGCAGTTTAGTGAAGAAAATCCATGTTAATAAGAAGTTCCACTCCTACACATTCGTCCTGTCCTTACAAACATTTTCTTATAATAGATTAGCTAACCCTCGAAGGTAAAACCCTATCGTTCCTATACTCATTAAACTTAGCAACCATTGTGATCACGTAATCAACTCCCTTGAAAACTTTCCCTACTATTTCAACCCCTAATTACAAGTTTTGTATTTCAATATTGACTTTTGAAGACAAGCCCATATGTTTTGGAATTGAAAATAAGTATCAGTTCAAACCTGATATATGTCGAGACTCAAGTATCAACTGTTTGGATGGGTTTATTGTTATATTTCATAAAATTTTGTCCAAAAATATTACTCGCCAGGGACCAAGGCGGCTATAGATATATCATATGATAAGCACATATTATTGCTAAACTTGTAATGAAATTAAATATCAATAAAGCGTTAGCTTACAAAATTTTTGCCAACGGCCACTTGCTCTTTGGTGAAGCTGCGAGGACATGAGCAGGCGGTTTAATCATGTACCAAATGGGTTCCACGATTCCAAATCCTAACATAACTTATTATGATCTGATGTATGAACCATCTTGAACGGGTCAGACAGGCCAAAAGTTACTCATAGATTATTCAAAATGCATAAAGCCTTGTAATTCGTTTATTTTAAAATTAGATCATAATAAATACTTTTCTTTGATTATATTTAAAAAATTAATTCTTTATAAATTGAAAAAAAATAGACAAAAGAGTTTTTAAGGGTCAGCGTGACCTGACACCAATTCATATGACCCATTCTAAACCATTACTTGTTACCCAAACCGTCCATTTTTCATACACATATGAGCAAGTGTCAACTGAGTGTAAAAAGCCTTACCATATAGCATCTGGATCATCATTGTTTTCACATAAAGGCGGATCATTTTCTTGTCTATTCTCATAGCATTCATTGGAAGTTGGCTTTCTGTATATTGGTGCACCGACTTGGTTCAATCTATCTTTATAAATCGCTACCCGCTCCCAGCACATGGGCTTTTTCAACTTAGACATAGCTGCCACAAAACTTCATACATAAGATGGATAAAGGAAAGGAAGGAGATGACATTTATAACATTTGACGTAAAAGAGCTATTATTAAATATGGCATATATAGTAAAGAATCAGATAAACAGATTGAGGGTCTGGTAATTACCATCCTTAAAAAATTCATGCATCGTACATAAAGACGTCTGTGAATACAACTTTATTTAGTAAACTAAAGTATTACAGTTTTGTGTTATGTTTACTTTACATTAAAGGGTTAATGGTCCAAAAAATACATGAACTTTCCACATTTTACTATTGTGACAATAAACTTTTAATTTTCCTATTAAAACCAAAACTTTCTTAATTACCCTTATTGTAACCCAAATTAGACACGTGGGCATAATTTAATCCTTTGTATTTTCGATTAATCCAACTTTTCTCGCTTTTAGGCATTGTGGGGGCCTTTTTAAGCCAATAATTCAAACTACTAAAACTAAATACAAAAATCCACACACAAACAAAACCCAGATTCATATAAGTGAGTTCTAAAAATCAAAAGCAAATCCTTGAACATAGCCTTACCACAATGATGTCACAATCTAAAACCAAAAGTAACCGACATCTCCGATGAAGAATCAGCTGAAAAAGTGAAAAAACAACCCGTAAGAGGGTCATCTCCGGCGAATAACCCACTCTCATCAATTTTAATTTCACCACCAAAACCTCTAATCAAAACCCTATAAAAAACCCATGTCACAAAATGACGATTTTGGTCGGGTCAAAAGTTGATAGAGGTTATTCGGGTAAGAATGGTTTGATATGAATTTGTGATATGAATCAGTAGTAGGATATGAACTGGAAGTGATTGCCATATAGAGGGTGCTCAAGGTTGTGCTTGCTAAGACTGATCATGTTTAAATTGGTTGCTCTTTTCAGTAGGATATGAACAGTGAGTGAAAGCACATCAAGAAGTGATTAAGGATTAGACTGATATGAATCAGTGGACACTTAAGGTTGAAAGCGAATGAGGAGTGATAATGAGGTCTTTGGATTGAGAGTTTGCACATGAGAATGTTAAGGCAGTTTTTTAGGCTAAGCTTTAACATCAGTGGAGTGTTAATCAATATTTCGCAAATGAAGGTGTAGTTGTGGTTTTCATACTGAGCATGATCGAGTTAAAACTAACTCGGGAATATAAATGGTAGGGAGTGGTAAGGCATGAAGAATGTTCAGGGATTGATATGAATTAGAAGAAAATGGTTCTTGCAAATTGAGGTACTTATATGTTATGAGTGGTAACAATCAGTTGATGTTGCACAACTCAGGAGTGATATGGTTTCGAGGGTATCACAACTTTGTTAAATTAGAGGAGTCAGTGATACTAGATTACTATAGATGGATCAGAAAAGAAGTCACTGATAACAGACCCTGAACTGAAACCTTGTTACTAAACCTTATTTATACAACCTGAAGCTAATGGTTCTTTGAAACCTGAACCCGAACCTAATGGGCGGTTCTTTGAAACCTGAACCCAAACCTAATAGGCTAGCCCTGGTCACTGAACTCCCGTAGATGAGTACTGATTTGGAGTCTCTGATAAAGATTATACCCTGAACCCAAGCCTTAAACCAACCAACCTGAAACCAAATCCGAAACCTTGAACTTGAAAATTATACCCTGTGCTTATTAAGCTTGTCTTTCAAATCCAGTCACAGGAACCAATTCGTATACTGATTTAGGGGAAAAGGTTGGGGGGAAATGTGATATATTAATGATAACTTGAACTTTCGTTGATTGGCAAAAAGGCCCCCTAACTTTAAAACGGGAAGCATTGAATTAATCGGGTAAAAACGTATTAAGGGGTGCCACGTGTCCAATTTGGTTACTAAGGTATTAAGAGCTTTTTGTTTTAATAGGAAAATTAAAAGTTTATTGTCACAATAGTAAAATGTGGAAAGTTCATGTATTTTTTGGACCATTAACCCTAAATTAAATTAGAGGCCAACGTTAAATTTGTAAACAATTGTTTGCATAATATAAAAAATTTCATTCTAAAAGTGGAGGATATATGACATAAAATGAGTATAGGAGAAAAACTGACTGGTAGGCGGTAGGGGAAAGGGGTTAGTGGGTTGAGTCAAAACGGTTAGTCTATGTGTGGTCAAATGGGATGAGACGAGCAACCCGACAATTTTACCAAACATGCCCATTGTGACAACCCAGACTTTCGTGTCATTTCTCACACACGATTCATGTCTCATTATTTCAACATTTATAGTAAACTTGGTTTACTTGTTTCAAATTTCGCACCTTGAGGTTTAGCGGCTGATTCATGATCATGACATCACGTACATTTCATATGGACTATGATTAGTCTACATTTCATTGACATCATGAGCATCTCATTAGTACATTCATGACATTTCATTTCACTTTATACGCGTAATTTTTATATTTAATAATCTTTATCGCTGAGAGTTATTTTGAATATTTAATTCATTACTTTCAAAAATGATCCCGATGTATTTTTAAACTTACATTTAGTTTATAAAACTATATTTTTAGTTTTCCTAGTGTTTCAAATTTATTTGGTACTCAAATCATTAAAGTTTAATTATTACGTCGTTTTCTTAAAAATTGTACGATAATTATTTTATCACCCAAATTTCACAAGGAATGTATTTTTACAATTTTTATTATCTCAATACATTCTATTTTGACTTACTAAAAACTTACTTGTACCAAAAATTCTCATTTACCTTTATTTATACCTTTTATTTTCACAATTATTTATAATTTTGTTTCAACTTGTACAAGTAATCATGTATACACAACACATTTGAAAGAAAAAAAAAAAATATAATGAGGAAGCATCCTCCCCCAAAAACCGGCCATAGGGGGAGGGAATGCATTAATTATGTTGGTAGAAAATTTGATAGTATATATCTATACTCAATGATATTCATCTCATTTCATTCTCACATATTTACAAGTGTTAGCAAAAATTTCCTCTCCTCTCTTTTGGTTCTATCAAAACCGGCCTCCATAGGCTTTCACAAGGGATCAAAGATTTTTGCAAGATCAAGTCATTTACAACCTAGTTATACTCTATATATGGTTTTGAAATAAAAACCAAGGGTATTTAAGTTTAATCCTTGTTACTTTCACCTCATCACTATCACTAGTAAGCATATTTCTTATCATTTTCAAGTTTCCTTTTCATTTTCATATGTTTCTTTTCATTTTGGAGATATTATGCATGATATGTGATTTATACCATTTATTTCATGATTTTAGAGTATATATATATATATGGTCATCCTATAATTATCCCCTTGGTATTGGTTGGTCTTGATGTTGATTAGGAACCCATGACACCCTAAGAAGGTGTATGGTAGGATTAGATTAGTTTTGGAGTTGATTTGAAGGGATTAGAATAGGTTTTGTCCGAGAAAAACTATTTTCGATAAGTATATTGTGTGTTCTGTCCTTGTTTTGCTTCTGAAAATCCGACAGTAGGCACGACTTTTGGCCTTGATATTTAGAAAATATACTTTAATACGAATCCGTGGCCGCTTGAACGGATAAAAACGGACTTATAACGAAGAAGTTAATGGATTTATCGAAATATATTATTTTCTGAAATTTCAGCAACATGTTCTTATCTTGTACGGGTCAAAAACGAGCCTTAAGCTTCACAAATTATTTCGACTTGTCAAAATATATTGGTTTACTTCAATGAAGCTAAGGGACATATAAAACGTACAAAACGGATTTGAAACGACAAAGATATGCACTTTTTCATAAACTTGCCGTAACTCAATTCTGCAACTATTAGCCAAAAAAAAACCACCATCTTTAACCCTTATTATCTTTATGTTCGAGACCTTTTGGACGAAAACTCCTGAACTGAAACTTTTAGATATCGATACAAACTTTCCAAAAAAGTCGAGTTCGTTCTCTAACGATCGACGTACATTGTTTTACGACTAGTTTTTCAAAGCCATTTTTGGTAATTTCATGATTTTTCCGACGACATTGTTTTGCTAATAAAAGTGGTAATTCTCTAAAATCATTATAAAACCATTATAGGATGACATTTTGACGTAAAAACATGTAAACTCATTTTTGATTGGTCAAGACGTCAAAAGAGTATTTTCGACGACGAGTAATATTTTCAAAGGTCGAAATGGTATAAATAAATATATCAAAGTATGCATAACATTTACATTGCAACTCATGACATATCATATCATTGATAATAGGTCCCGTTAACGATCACATTAAACCTCGGTGTACTCACTTTTGCCATTATTCCAGTTTATCCAAGTGAGTTCGTAGCCCCTACTTTTACTTGCTTTCATAACTGTTTTGGGGGAGATACATGCTCAAACTATTTACTTTCACAAGTACTTTAACTTATATGAATTACCGTAAGTCTTCATAGCCCCACTTTTACTCTTTTAACTGTTTTACAAACTCTTGGGGGAGATACATTAACATTTTAAATTGAAAACAAATGCTTTGAACTGTATGCTATATCCGATGTTTTATTGTCACTAAGTATTGCCATGTTCGAAGTCCCTACATCATGAACCATTAGTCACTTATGAAAGAGCTTAATATTGTGGATAGCCTATTGAATTAAACACCCCGCCTTATTGACCCATTTAGGGGAAATCGAGCGAATATGATTTGAATCATTAAGGTAAATTGGCAAATTACCTATTAGGGCGGCTATGAAACGATGATTACCAATTTTTATTGGTGCGATGTTTACGCTTTGGTGTCATGAACTTAGTGAAATAAATACGATGTTGTTTTTAACGATGAGTGTGAAACCATTTAACCTACACTAATGATGATTGTGTTCAAACGAATTACAAACTTTATACATATTCCGGCAAAGGTTGAACACACAGGTGCAAAAGCCAGTAAGGGACTTTGAACTGAGTGGATTTACAATGCCTTTGCTGCATAAACGATTTTGATACATTGAGCCATGCACTATTTTGTGAATTCATTTGACATCATGCACTTGATCATAAACTCTACATATTCCGGGTTGTGAACACACAGGTTGCAAGTTTTGTATGGGCGGGACTTGGAACTGAGGGATTTGTGCTTCTGCCTTTGCTACATAAACGATTTTGAAAGTCTTTACATTCAACGATTTATAATGCCTTTGCTACATAAACGATTTCGAAAGACTTTACATTTCAACTCAAACTCTATGAACTCACTCAACCTTGTGTTGACACTTTTAGCATGTTTTATCTCAGGTATCTAAGGCATTCACTTCATGGCATGCATTTGGACACATCATGAGGTCGTGGTGACGACGCGTCTTACATGGGATTTTTTATAACTTTAAAAAACATCGTTTGACTGTACTAAACTTATTTTCCGCACAAGTTGATTTTCATTTGGGACCTACTTCGTAAACTCTGATTATTTTATTAAATCAAACGATGTGTTTTCCAAACGACACTTTAGGTCGTTCAATATAACTGTGATTGTGATGCTATGACAGTTAATCCCCAGGAATTCCATTCCGCTGCAAAACAGGTAATTTGGGGGTGTGACAGCCATTGCTAATTTGGGTCATCAATGGGTTCACCCACTAAGAATTTGCCCCAGAAAGTGCAAGAGCTACCAATTTCCTTCGGCCATCAGCTAATTAACTGTTCAAGCTTTAATTCATAGAGGATGCTAAATTAATAGAATCCTAGAAACAAAATACCAATTTCCTTTGGTCGTCGTCTAATCCACCGTTCAAGCTTTGAGTCATAGACAATGCTGAATTATTAACAAAAAAAATTTGACGGTCCATCTCATCATAAAACTTTATTTGGATCTCAGTATCGTGAGTATGTATATATATGTACCATCAGTCACAATTTAGGTTTTTCAAAAAAAAAGATGGCCTTAATCTGTTACCCTCAAAGCAAATGCTAAAGGTGAATGTGCAGGCTCAACTTGCTTGTGAGCTGCACTTGTGGGTTCAATCATTACGTTTTAAAATGTAGCATTTATTTGATAAAAAATGGCTTTCGAAGACAATTCAAAGGCACGAACGATAGAAGCCTTCGTCAAAGTTCAGTTCATGGATGCCTTTGTCATTGAGCCATAAGTTATATATCAATACCTTTGTCCCATGTGAGCCAATATCTTCAAACTGAGAGGACAAAAAATTATGCTGTAATAAAAGTTGATATGATAGATCACCCAAAATGCAGTATATAAGGTAAAGACAAAACCTAACACCAACTAAGTTCAAAGAAGTAAATGAGAAGTTTCATTTCTCATTTTCAATCAATAGGGGCATCTCTGCAAGGTGCATATCAAAATATTAAATATTACTAAGTGATAACTTGTTGTCGCATTTCAATCAAGGCGATCAGAAGCCATGATCACTGCATTTAAGAAGATAAGCTTGACTAGATGTATCATAAGGAAACTTTTCCTTATCTTTTAGGTTTTATTTTCTGCAAAAGTGTCGTGAGGATAAGGTGGTTGAATAAACTACCATGTAAGACTTTCCAGTGATGATATTCCAATGACTTACTTGTTCTCTTGGGTTAAGCTTCTCCTATAGCTTTAATAATTCCTTCTCTCCAAGCTCAAAGTTGTTGCTAAGAATAGCAGCTTCCTGCAAAAGAACACAAATTAGTCAATATCTTTAAGATTTCAATTAGCAAAAGAACCTAGAGAGAGTTTATGAGTCCACCTGCTGCAACAACCCTCCAACTAAACATTTTGCTTATGTTTTTCCTTTCATGTAATGAACTAATAGATAGGATAATGGGTTCCAATTGCTTAAGCTGTAAGTCTGTAACACATAAGATGTAACATGAAATAGACTATTACCTGGATAAGCAATATGCAAATGCCAAAACTGTAGACAATGAACGAACAAAATTCAGAAGCCGTTGCTTGACAGCTTGGCTTGGTGCAGAAGGTAGGATAACTGGTTCAAGACTCATGAATATGAGTGACTGTTCAGCAAAAACTGACAACAAATATCTGGTAATAGTAATACTATAGCTACTTTCAACTTCTATAATGATGTTACTTTTACCTTCATATAAGGACAACACCACCCCATAGCAACAGCGGTTGGATATAAGATGTCATCACCTGATGTTCTTTACTCTTGGCCCAACTATTATCATTTTTTCTGTATCAAGCAATCATGGTATCACGCTATTAGCTACTTAAGCTCATGAAACCAACTTGATCAATATATATACCTGCCAAAAAAGGATCCAACCCGCACGTAATAATGGTCCAAGACCCCATGCAACAAAAGCAATAATTCCCACAGCTGGAATCAATTGCACTACAAGAGACCGACCATGAAAAGCTTCATACGACCGACCATGAAAAGCTTCACTCGCATTAGATGCTGGAATCACTTTATGATATATAAATTATGTTTTGGGATTTTGATCACAACTTATGGATTGGCTCCATTGGTTGAGGTTCTTCCATTAGAAGTAACAGATGCAAGTTCGAATCTAGCTTCATGATTATATAACATGTTAGAATAGGGTTTGAGTTTAAACGGCTAATTTGTATGTTTGGGTCAAAATGGTTTGGCTGACGACCTGCAATTTATGTCTGCTCATGTTTTCTGCAATAGTGAAAAGGATTTAGAAAATGAAAGATATATAAATTCATAATTAAGGAGAGTACAAAAACATGATACAAAGTACCAATTTCCCCTAAGAATGATGCTATGTACAACTGCACTCAATAAACAACTTAAAAAATCATATTTTCATAGTTGGGTTTTGCAAATGATGCATACTTACCAGAATGCCAGTTATAGCTACCACAAGTACTGCCGCCAGTCCTATTTCATGTCTGGTACCCGAAGTAATTGTTAGACATAATATGTTTGAAGTGCTAGAAGCTGATAATGTACTTTTCTCCCAAAGTAAAATATAGATATTAGTAATTAGGATTCCTTTTGCCAATTTTCATGTTTGTTTTGGGATCACATACATATTTGTACTTCACTTTGTAACGTAAAAAAGAAAATAACCTGATAAAGAGAAAGATACATGTTTGTGCCACTACCAGGATTGAATTTCATGACAATCGTCCAATTTATCTACACATTTGGATTTACCAAAGAATCCGGGTAGTCTTGATAAGAACTAATAGGAACCGACATCACGAAATATCCCTAGCGAAGCAATTGGCATTGCGAAAACCTTGAAAAAAAATGTAACTTTTAGGAAAACAACCACTCCTATGTATAATATTCATCATGATGATGTGGCAAGAGAGATACCGTATTATCTATTGCAACTCGAAATTTACCACGCATTGACGCACCTGCATCGCATCTTCCTTTAAGGAGTGAGACCTTCAAGTAACATAGAGATTAGTCAACTTTCCATGACCTTTAGTTTATCACCAAGTATGTTGTTTGTAAGAAGATCAATTTTGATTACCTGGGGTTTCGTGTATGTTGCCATCAAGTAATTCAATGTAAATTCTTCCACAAATACCTATACAAACAGCCTCATCAAATCATTACAAAAAGTTGCAAAATCAGAAGTTCATCAGGGCAACAATGAAATTCAACAGATTGGTACGGCGAGTGTCTACAGAATTGCTTATCTGCTTACAAACAGTTTGTATCAACTTATTCAAATGAGCTTATTATCCAAGCTTTCAAACTGTTTTATGTAATAAGAAACCCAATAAGCAATAAAAAAAACCCTAAGTATAACAGTAGGTATCATCTTATTCAAATGAGCTTATTATCCAAGCTTTCAAACTGTTTTATGTAATACGAAATCAAATATGCAATGTCAAATACCCCAAATATAACAGTAGGAATAGCATATTTAGCCTGCTCATGGGCTAATTTTATAGAAGATATAAAACATGAAGTTACCTCAGTAGAGGTTCCATTTATTCTCACTGGAGCATATATATCATGAGCAGTTCAATCATGGCAGCCATTCTCAAAACCCTAAAAAAAATTTAGATGAATGAATTGTGTGGGTTTTTAGATATTGATACGTGATAGATGTTGCTAAAAACCGAATTTATAGTTTTCTAGATTTCCAATTAGTGGGTTTGTTTGTATGGAAAGGTTTATAAGTTTTTGTTTGCAAACTATAAACCAAAAAACATTGTTGATCTAGTGGTTAGAATGGTTGTTAATGTCATGCAATGTCCCAAGTTCGAATATATCCGAATTTTAAAAATATAAAAACACTAAAATCAAATTAAATTTAAAAAAATGCCACATATTTAAAAAAATCAAATCAAATTTTAAAAAAAATGCCACATATTTAAAGAAAATGCCACGTATTCAATGAATGATGACATGGCATTATGGGATGCCAAGTGGCATTATGACGTGACATGCCTCCTCTTATATATAATATATATATATATATATATATATTTTAAACCAATTGGAAATGTATTTAAAATTGCTGTTAATATTTTGTGTTTTTTGGTTGTTGTTTTTATTGTAGATGCACCCTCAAATATCTTTTCCTTGAAATCTACCATGGTGGGATATTTACACCAACACCTGGAAGAACTTATGTGAATGGACATATATTGTAACACTCCTAAAACTGATACAGCGGAAGCAACATGGGGCGCTACTCAATTGGTATTCACGACACAAGGTAATAAAGAGCGGAATACATAGTCCCTTTAAAATTTCATTAATAAATAAAAGAGTTTTACATTAATGTCAAGTGTGGAAAATAAGGCCCACAAGTTTAAAGTGGCCCCATAAAACAAGTCATAGTTTGTGTGAAAACACTTCAGTTGAAAACCTATGACCAATGCCATGCCATGTCCCTGCCTGTACATTAGTTACCTAAGAAAACATTCTAAAAGTCAGCAAAATGCTAGTAAGTTCATAGGTTTACTATAAAACAATAAAATCATAAGTTGGACTAAGTATGTGGATGAGCATTACAACGAATATAATGTCATACCAAAAATAGTCTATTGTGATAGCACTAAGTTCATGCAACCGAAGCTATAACAGTGGGCATGCATCTAGAAGCATGTAAATAAATAATTTGGCTTGGCAAGTGTCTATCCCAAAACACTTGAATTTCGACATGTTATACGCTCGCGTTTGCCTATCCGGACAAACCAAACGGGGATGTCACTCCCAATAGATCTATATATAACATTCGCGCTTCCCAGCAGGAATTGACGGTTCATGAAGTGGGGCACTTATGGGATACAAAGGGCTTAGGCTAATCTAAGCAATAGTTTTCGTAAAAGTTTTAAGTTTTAGTCCAAAAACAGTTTTGCATGTTTCTCACCCCAAAGTTTATAAAACAGTTTAGCAAATAAAGTTGGGGCTATAAACTCACCTCAGCAAGTACGCAAGTTTGAAGTGCACAAAAATCAAATAATGAGTGGCTCCAACACGCAACCTAAATAAGTACGATAAATTTCAGTTTTGATCCCAAGATAAATAAAGTTTATCAAACTTTATTCACTTTATGTGTTTGTATTGTTGTTTTTGTGGTGTCATTTTATTTGAAAATACCCTTTTCAAAATATTTGAGTATATTTCGGCTTATAAAACTTGATTTGAAAAAAAAATAACAAAATTAACGTATTTCGGCTAAAAGACAGATAATAATAGTGTACGGAAAATATAGTACATAAAATGAGACGTTTGTCAAGTGAGGCAGATGATTCAGAGGATTTGGATTATGATCCAAATGATGATGAAGGATTTGTTTATGAGGAACATATAGTTGAAGAGGTTCATGTAAATATGAAAAGTTTCACTTTAAATGCAGACACAATAGATCCTCTAGCTTTATTTGTTGAATTTGGCGAAGAACATCTAGAAGTCATTGATTATGACTCATTTGACAGTGACTTAGATGATGGAATTGATCCTCAAAGGAGAGAAGAACTTAGGAAATTAAGAAGAACGGCAAGGCAAAAACCAGTGGTCCCTATCACCTGGGTAGTTAATCTCGGCGAGATCTCAGATCTCGGAGCTTGGGAAAATATCGGTTCCAAATCTCTGTGGTAAATATCGGAGCCGATATTCTCGATGAGATTGGATGATATTTTTCCGAGATTTTGATATCGGAGCCAATATTCTCGGCAAGATTGGCCGAGATTTTGCTGAACCTTGAGTCGAAATCTTGAATCTTGAGTTTCACTTGTTTCTGTTGGTTTTTGAAAAATCAAGAAAAGAAGAAAGACAATTGAAAGTGCTTGAAAGCGGCTAATGTGTAAACCCTTATAAGATATGAAGAAGATGAAGGTTGAAAGCGGCTAAAAAAAGAAAGAGAGAAAAGTGTGGTGTGCTTTTAAAGTGATAAAGTGTAAACTGTAAACCCTATATTTTCTATAATTAATATATAAATCTTTCATTGAGTAAAGGCTCAACACCATTATATTTCACATCTCTTAAGCCCATCACAAATGAGTTTATAATTTATGGCAAGTAATATATAAATTTTTTTCCAAATTGTGAATTTGTAACTATTTAAATTTTACTTAATAAATGTTGTTACTATAATAGTTATTATATTTATATTAACTGAAAAGGTTTGTTTATTTTGTTAATAAATATAAATATATTTATAATATTCTTAATATAAAAACCGATATCTCATCGCGATAACCGCTATTTCAAATCTCGGTCCTTGAACGATATTTGAAATTTGACTGAGATAACTACATAGCCTATCACTTTCCCTTCTACTAAGGTCAACAATTTGCTGATAGAGAAATTGTGGAGGCAATAACAAAAAACATTGAATTGAAACTAGGATGTAGGATATCGGATATCATAACACACACATGAATTAATGCTTGTCCGAATCTAGAGAGAGAAAATGAGAGAGAATGTGATATTCTAGTGAGAGAAACTGTTGTTCCCCGTTCACTATCGTTTAAAACAGTTTTTAAGAATATAAAACAAGTTAATAGTGAACAATGACTGAAATTAACATAAGTAAAACACACAAAGTAATTTTCAACATCATATTCTTTATTAGAAATAAATCAAAAAGAATACGTTACCTAAGTACCTACGGAATAGTACTTGGGATTGAAATGACAAAGTTTGGTGACTCCTCTCTAAGCTCAGGCTAAGTCTGAGCATAACTCTTAGAACCCACTGAGCTATCTCAGGGATTAAGTTGTATTTGGAGGAGTGAAAAGATGGCTTGCATGTATGTGTGTTTTTACAATTCACAAGCTTAACCTTTTAACTCCATCTCTTATTCTATTTATACATGTATGAGATTTAACTCTTTCCTAAGTGACAAACTGACATCTTACAGAAGAAAAAATACTGATGCATTTTGTCTCTGTTTACGAAGGCTATTCTAGGTAAGAGACAAGACTACTTTCCTAAGGTCAGTGATGACACTGAGCCTGATCTTTTGCCATTCAGGGAAAGTTGACTTTGGTTGATAAGTACTTCGTCTTATCTGATTCAAACTTATCCCGCCTTATCCCGCTCATTCTTCAGTCTTTACATCCTTTAGTCTTCTACTTCAGTTTGTCTTCATTGTAAGTAGTTGGAGAGGGGTCTTAGGGATTCATTGAGTTATTGTCATCACTCACTGAATCCACCATCTTCTTCTTGACTCAGTCTTCACCCTTTAAGTTCCGCCTTGCTGAGTGGAGAGACTATCTTGTTGCCTCGTACTGAGTATCCTGAAGATGGCTCACTGAGAGACTATGCACTCAGTGACCTGTAAGTGTTTAACGGACTAAACACTTGGCTATTTTCTATTCAAATCCTAGATTAAGGGGTTTGGGTATTTACTGAACCCAACAGTCTCCCCCTATTTGGATATACAAATAGCCTAAGTGTTTGATCAGTGTAAGTGAGCAAATGGCTTCTTCTTACACTGAATGTACTAATGAATACAATCAAGAACACTGAGTAATTAAAAAACATACATCTTTTATTGATCAGATTACATGGCTCCTATCACTAGTACAAAAACATAAATCAAAATGATCAGTCTAGATGGATTCCCAGTGCTTCAAGCTTGACTTTCTTTGTGATCAGTGTTTCCCTGTCAGGATGCTCTCTTATCTTGGCATTTAAGTCACAGAACTTGATATTTGTAGGAGTCTGAATTTGAGAAGCCACTGGTATGTAGCTCAGCATTGTTGCCACTCCAGCCTTATCAATATCGCTCCACCTTTGGAACGCTGGGTTTCCATATTCATCAATGAAAAATAGCCTCTTCGGGCTTTTCAATCACCAAATTTACATAATCTTAACACCTTCAGTGGCTCCACATGTTGCATTCGAAACCGAGGCACTTTTATCTCAGCCGAACTCAACTCTCTTTTTGCTAGTGGATGATTGTGGTTGAGATCCTTGAGGTGCTTGAGTTAAGGCAGGCTTTTGAATCCTCAGTTGTCTTTGGTGCATCCTCGATCTTTCATATCTTTTCTCGAGCATCTTCATCACTCCTTAACCACCACATTCTTCTTCTTTTCAATAATTGGACCAAGCTCATCGAGTTCAGTGATCCCAAAGTCTGTGAATTTTAGGGGATCATGAACCTCGAAATGTCTTTTATCATCCCCTCTATAAACATTCATGGCCAGTGGTTTGGTATTGGGGATGATTTTGAAATCTGTGATCTTTTCAGGTAGCCTTCGGCTTGTCATTGTCCAGTTGTAGTGCTCAATTCTGTTTTGCCTGAGGGCTTCAGCTTTCTTCTTCTTTTCTTCCAACTGTTTTCTCATTTCAGTCATCTGAGCAGCCTGAGCTTCCTTGAACTTTTGTCCTGCCTGAACCTTTTTAAGCTTCTTAGCATCTATTCCAACGTTTTCAGCTTCTTCAGTGACCACTTTTACCAGTGCCTCTCTGCTTTTTCTTTCTTCCTCAGCAAGTTTTTGTTTCCTTTCTTCTTTTGCAAGATAGGCACTTAGTTAGGTGTGGCTTGAAAGGTATTCAGTGTCGCCAATCTTAAAGGGAATCTTCTCAGGCTCAGGTGGTGTTGTCATTATGCCTTTTCCTTTGTCCTAGCCTGAAGAAGAAGATGCTACTAGGGGCGATGTTGTTGTTATTATTGGTGTGATCACTGTCAGCGTTGTTGTTGTTGATGTTGGTGGAGGGATTGATGAGATTGGTATTGCTGAGACTGGTGGTGATGATGTTATTGGGGCTGCAGATACTGGTGGTGTTGGTTCCCCCTCAGTGTGAAGAGTTTCTTCAGCAGTTTTCTCTCCCTCAACTGTTGCCGGAGCGTCAGTGAGGGCAAGAGTTGGTGTTGGTGCTGAGGGGGACTGAGCTGCTTGACCCTTGAAGGCCTGATAAATTTCAGAGATCATAGCCTTGATATCTGAAGTGTCGGTTTGAATACCAGTGACCTTTGCTTCCAAATTTGCCTGAGATACTTCCAGAGCAGTCATTCTGGGCCCGAGATTCCAGGCCAAGGAAGAAGATGCCTGATCCAAAGTAGCCACTTGAGTATTCACAGAGCCTAATGTAGCTTGAAGAGACTGGACTGACGATTGAAGACCCTGAACATTTTCAGATTGGAGCATTTCGATCAGTTCAGTGAGGCTGGAGGATTGTTTCAAGTAAACCTCAGTAGCCTTCAGCACTTGAGAGTTGAGTGCTGGGTCTTCTTTGACAAATTCCCTGATTTCATCTATCTTTGTGCCTACACCCTGAAGGTGCCTGAGAAATTTAGCCAAGTTGTCGTCCAGTCAGTGAAGATTGTCATACATCAGATCCTTGTGCTCATGGACATTTTCATCAAAGGCCTGTACCTCAGCCTTTAGATCAGCATAACTGGCAGCAGCCTCAGTGTGTTGTTCCCACAGTGTTTCAGTGACCCCAGAGTATAAGTTCCTTGAAGCTTTGGTGATCCACTGAACAAGCTGTCTTTCGGTGAGTGGAAGAACATTATCAAATCTTTTGAACTCATCAATGGAGGAAGAGGAGTCATCATTGTCAGGCTTGAATGGTGATTCAGTATGCTCCTGTGGATCAGGCTGAGGTCCTTGTTCAGCTTGAACCTCAGCGTCCACTTCTTCCCCTGCTGATAAAATTTCATCATCACTGACAGCAAGTTCATCTTCCGAAAATAGTATCCCAGTAACATCAGCAACGGTTAACAAGGGGTTGGTGATGGGTTCCATATCAGCGGGTGGTATATTTCCTCTGAGTCTTTGTCCCCGTTGACCTCGACACTGGTGGGCGTTTTCCAGTGCCTTCTCTGGAGTCAGGATTGGTTTTGGGTTCCATATCGGCGGGTTGTTCATGTCCCTCCGAGTCTTTGTCCCCCTGAGACCCCTGAGACACTGATGGGTTTTTCCCAGTGCCTTTAGCAGAGTCAGTGAAGGTGGTATCCCTATCAGCGGGTTGTTTGGTTCCCTCTGAGTCTTTGGGATCATTCAGTGTGCCCTCAGACAAAGGCTTTGATTTGCTAATGTCATCACGGGGCGTTGTGGAAGGCGCTCCCCTACCAGCGGGTTGTATGTTTTCCTCTGGATCTTGGGGAGTAGTAGTTTGGACCAAGGGCACTGATTGTGATTTATCAGTGTCCTTCGTTGTCCCTTTGGTAGATGTTGCTTGGTCTCCAGTGGGTGTCTATTGAGTCGGAGGCTTCTTTTGCCTTTTAGGTTGTGCTCCTGAAGCCTTAGGGCCCTGAGACTTGGGTTTGGTCTTAGTCCCAGTCTGAGACTTCCCCTTTCTCTCTATAGGAGCAGGGTTAGGAGACACTGATTCCCTCTGGTTGTTTACAGCAACCATATGGGCCGTCAATTCAATATTTGTGACAAGGGATGGAGTCCTTTGAAAATTTGATTTGCTCAGGATGCCAGGTAAAGCACCAAAATTTTCTTCCTGAGGATAATTTGTACCCAGTAACACTTGCAAAGCACAAGAGACAAACCTAGGATACAAAACGTATTTCGTCCTAGTTTTGCTCTGTAGCTTGGTTACGAGATCACTGTAAATGATCTCCACTATGTCGACAGTGACCCCATTCATCAAGCAGTATGCCATCATCAACTGAATAGAGTTAACTTGTTCAGTGGATGAGTGGTTCCCGCCGAGGACCTGAATCACAAATGTCAATAGGATCCTCCAAGCCACGGGAAATGAACTTTTGGTGACTGGGGTCCTGTCCAAAAAAGTTGGATCTAAAACGATTTGTTTTAACCCATCCTTCACTGTGGAGGGTTCAGGATGGGCGACATAAACACCTTTTTTGTAGTCTAACCCTGTGGAGGTGCAAAAAGTTTTATAATCCAGGGTGAATTTTTGCCCCCGTTAAGACTGAACATGATGAGATATTCCCTGAGAGGTCTAAGGTTGTTCTCATCAGTAGAGGGTGTCGGGTCAAAGGCCTTAGCTGTTGCCCAAAACTCCCTGGGGAGGTTTTGGTACAGTATTGAGGGACACTGAATAAAGGCCGTTTTCAGTGGGCAGTTATATAAAAATTTCATAATGTCCTTATAGGCTGGGACAGTTTGAGGATATTCAAAATTGCCTATGACATTATTTGTTTTAAATTCAACATTGCTAAGATCACCTACCCACTGTGAAGCAAACTGAAGAGATTGTGTTCTTGCCATTTCCATTAAAAGGTTTTTAGGGTTTTGAAAAGAAACTTCTTGACAAGAACAATCAAAGGTTTGAATCTCTTAAGTTGTGATGAAAAAATTTTGTAAAGGTTTACAGAGAAGATTTTCAGAAAAGGTTTTGAAGAGCACAAAGATTTCTGGGTTTTAAAAGAGATTTTGACAGAGTTTTGTTAGCAGAAATCTTTTGTGTGTGTTTATGAGGTTTTGAAGAGGGTATTTATAGAGTGGTGAGAGGGGTGGTTTGTGCACAAATGGGAATATTTAGAGTCGGTTTTAGAAAACGTTTGAATTTCCACATTTAATGCCACCACTCCACTACCCGCAGTAAAAATCCCGGTTTTCAAGGGAACAGTTGTAGTGCACAGTAAAAGTGCACTTTTGCAGTAATAAAATATCAATAAGATATTTTATGTGAGAGGAGGCATTTAATGCCAAGTGGGGATGAGGTAAGTTTGTGAGGGACCCTTGATATGGTTGACAGTAAGACAAAGAGTCATATATTCCTATATTAAATTGGCATGGTTACCAACCTAGGACATTTAAGTAACTGATACTTGGATCATTTACTTACTCATTCAATGCTCAATTTTATCTGTCAAGGTCCCTGAATGAGTCTTACTCATTCAGTGAGAGGTAGTATTGTGGGTTTCGTTCAGGGAGGAGGAACCATTTCAGAGAACTTACTGAGATTGGTTTTCAGATGCCTGACTTTCAATGTCAAGCATTCCCAATTCAGCTTTTAGTCTCCTGAAGGTAGGTTCATCCAAGGGTTTGGTGAAGATATTAGCCAGTTGATATTCAGTAGGGATGAAATGGAGTTCTATGTCTCCTTTCATTATGTGGTCCCTGATGAAGTGATATCTGATATCAATGTGTTTGGTTCTTTGATGAAGGACGGGGTTGTTGGAGATTGCAATGGCGCTGGTGTTGTCACAGAAGATGGGTACCATTTTGTAATTGATGTCATAGTCACTGAGTTAACTTTTGTAGGATCGATATATTTATTGTGTTGATGATTCGGGTGGTCTTGGATGATCAAAATACATGATAGCCATTTTAGAGAGAGAAAGTAGAGAGAGAGGGAGTTTCTTGCTAGAGACTTGTAGCACAAATTATGAAAGGTTAGATTGAAAGCTCCACCCCTTCCATGGATGGAAGGGGTATTTATAGTTACAACTTACACGACCTCCTATCGGCCTATGGATCAGGTATACAGTAGGTAAAGACCCGTCCTTCCTCCACGGTGTTACACTACGCTAAACTACGCTACTAATAAACTAATTAACTACAACATAACGTAAATAACTACAAGTCTACGAGCTAAACTATGCTAGATAATATTTGGGGTGACCGACACTTTAACATGGAATTTTCAATTCCTAACAATCTCCCCCTAAGGGAGGTCACCCCATGATTAACATTTTGAATCCTAGCATTCTATTCTTTGACTTTGTTCTTGAGCTCGTAGACTTCAATTCTTCAAATCCGCAATCTTGTGCTTTAGCAGTGATACTTCAAAGTCCACATTGATTTGTACTTTTAGTGGAGGCCTTTAACTGATCCACATCTTTGATGATCTACGAGCTTTCTTCGAGATCATCAGCCACAGTAAATCTCTGGATCACCCTTTATTGTGTTGCCATCATGTGATGTTGTGACTTTCGGACCGACATGCTCACACTTTTGAATTATGACATCTTTCCATCAGAGTAGCGGAAGCCTTACTGGTTCATGATATTTGCAGCAGCGTAGCAGAAGCATAGTATAAAAATATCTGAGCCAGGTTATGTATATATGCACCAGTCATGATTTCTTCAATTAAGTGTGGATGCTGTGAGCATGCGGCTTTGGAATGACTCCTCAATTTTGATCAGCTGCAACCGTCCAAATGTATCTGCAAACAATAGTTAGCAATAAAACACACGAAAGTGTCTTTGATCACTTTCATTGAATTGAGGTACACGGCCCACGGTTCCCCGTTGATCAGTACAAGTACTGCCTGTGATCAGGTAGGATTCCTAAGAATCTCCTTGACAGGGTTTCGCAGCTGCTCTAGCTGTTCTCAAACCGGAACGTCTCAAAGAAGACAACACGGAGTGAGTGAACCAACGAATTGAGATTCACTGATTGATGAAAAATGATTTGAAAAACAATTGCGTATTGCTTAGAAGAAAGAGTTTTGCAATACGACGAAGGTTTTATGAGAAAGATCAATTTTCAATCAAAAATACTTTTTGTATTATAAAAGAGTACACATTCGACGTGCTAGAGAAAAGAAGATTTGCACATCGAATAGTTTTTCCAAAAGTATTTTTTCAATCAGAGATACTTTTTGAGTTTGAAAACATATGCACACATTCGATGTGCTAGAGAAAAGAAGATTTGCACATCGAACGGTTTTTCCAAAAGTATTCGTCAATTCATTTCCTGGACCAAGGTTGATTCACGAGTGAATCGCCCCATTGTTTCTATCCAGTTGTCACAAGCTTGATCTTTAGAAAAGATCTCATATGTCACCCACCAAGAGCTTGTTTAATGTTGGCTCTAGAAGGATTTCCATCTTCATCGTGAATACTTTTAAATATCACTCAGATGTTCTGGCAATACCACAAGGATAATGCGTAGGACTCTAAATATATACTTACTTTCCACATTGTGTGAAACAGCAAGTCTTCATTAATTTTGTGTCCTAATGAGATATTGTGGATGATCTCTTGGCTCTAGACTCAATTAGTGAACTTTTGATTCCTATGCCGGAGACTAGGGAGAGGGTCTCCTTCTTCAATATCAACAATCTCTAAGAGAAAGTCGATAGATTATGTCGGTTCCCCGTGAGAATGAAACAAGCCCTTTTAAGAGGAACTTGAGTAGTTTGGGAAGTTTAGTGCAGTGCGTCACTGGGTCCATGACGTCTTGTCTTCAATACCAGTGTTACCTTAGTAACCACCAGTAGCATATGTATTGAACCCGGTTTCTGCCCTAAGGTTGAATAAATGGAGGGCTATTTCTTTTCACCCTTTTTCACATTCAATTCTTTTTCATTCTTCAACCCCTTCAGTGCTTACCGAGACTTCATTACTAGAACCTTGTTGGGTTTATTCCAGTACTAGCTCTGTCTCAGTCGGCACTCTTCCCGTATCTCACTTTTCTCCTTTTTTCAATATACCTACGGACTTTACACTATCTAGTGGATTGTCCCTGGGTAGATCTCTCCAGTTCTGGCGGATCGTGGGAACTAATACCTAACCTAACCATCCTTATAACACCATGCATAAATTAAATTGGTCGGTCTTTCAGTACAATTCATTCCTTCTCAAAACCAATTGAAAAATCATTTGGAAAAAAAATCAAGGTACTTGTGATACGAGATCAAAGCATTTTGTACCTTAATAGTTTTGATCATTTAGAAAACCTCTCCCTCAACATGTGCATATGATTTAGAAATTGTTTAGCACATGGAGGCAAGAGGACTTTGAAATATTTTCTTTGATCACAATTTCCATGAAAAAAGCCATTTGGTTTTCTTTGGTAAATTCTCCCCCTCAATATGTGATAGGATATTTGAAATCATTTTATCACATAGAGGCAAGAGTTCATTTGAAGCACAACCACGATTACAAAAGCCATTAAGAAACCATTTGCTCCCCCTCAATATGTGCATCGATAAACGAAAGAGTTTAGCACATATTAGAGAGAACTAGCACTTTTGAATCAAATTAATCATCATTTATCAAATTTCATATTAAATCACAAATTCTCCCCCGATCAAAAATATCAAACCCTTTGAGATTTTGGATCTCAAGTGATTTAATCAGGTTTGGAAAACATGGGAGAATATGTGGCCAGGTTTAAATACTCATCTTGTTTTTGGATAAATCCTCCTCCTCAAAATGTGCATTGTGTATTTGAAATCGTTTGACACATGGAGGCAAGAGTGCCTATAAAGGACTAAAACCGATTCTATTAAAACAGATTTGAGATTTAAATCACGATCTCTCCCCCGATCAAAAATATCAAACCATTTGAGATTTGTGATCCCGAACGATTTAAATCATTTATAAAATTTTAGGGGAAAGACGTGGCAAGATTTAATTTTTGAAATTGACTGAGATGGACCAACTATAGACATTAAAGATTGTTAGTGTTAGGTATGATAGTTTTTAAAAGATCTTTAAGTAAAATAAAACAATTTCACAATCAAACAAGAACAGAAAAAATTTCATTTTGTAAGATCTTTGAGTTTTAAAGAAAATCATACCATGACATAACATTAAATCTTTAGATCACCACTTATTATTGTACAAACGGACTTTTATGAAGAGATATTGTTTTGAAAATATTTTATTTTAAATCACTCTCCCCCTCAATCGATGACCGTAGTCGTTGATTGAGTGACTTAGATTTTGATAAAAATGAAGTCCGGTGATTTTCAAGATTTAGTCCAATTTATTTTCAAAAACAATATTTTCCATTTTCAAAACAATTTAATCAAATTTTCAGAATTGTTTAAAAATGATATCCTGCACAAAGATACGTTAGTGGTTGAGAGGCTTATGTTGTTGCTGTAGGGCTTGGAAGAAAAACATCTGCGGATGCAGTGAGACTTCATACGTTGCATTTTAATGCCAACTAAGGTCAAATTAAGTTCCGTTTCTTCATTTGCTGATGAAGAAAACCATCTGCTGATGCAGTTAGACCTCTTACGTTGCATTTATGCCAACTCTCCTTGGAAGTCCAATTAAGCTCCGTTTCTTCATTTTTCAACCCAAGAAATAGTTACCTTTTCCTTTCGGCATCCAATCATCTTCATTTGTGGGATCCGGATCGGGAACATTTTTATATACCAATATACCTGCATATGTTAGTAAACACACATACAAATATATGGTGGTCGACATCACCCAAACAACAATCGACTAAAAAAAATCAATCCAACATATCAATCAGTTCATATAAGGCATGGGAATAATGTGTTAATCAAACTCTAATCATCTAATCCTAACAATCATATCCTAGGCACCTAGTCCTTCAACGTAGGTTAACATCATTTTTCTGTTAAGCATTTAGGATAATTAGATAAGTCCGATAGATGATATACATTTGAAAAACATTCTCCCCCTCAATCAATGACTCTTTCTTTGAAAAGTTTAAAAGCGCTGAAGTCATTGATTGAGTTTTCAATTTTTTACGAAAACTATGAATCTGATTGATTTTCAAACAACATATTAACCACTAATTTGTTAAAACAAATATTTTTCTGAAGAATTTTAGACGGAAAAATATTTGAGTAGGAACAACAGTCTTTTTGATGGCATGCTTTCCTTGTTTTGTTTTTAGGATAAGTGCACGGAATATTTGAAAAATTGTTTAGCGCAGCACTTTCCATCCTTGAAGAACGGGTTGCTATCGGAAATAATAGCAAGCCATAGTATTAAGCACGGGTTACAGTCTGAAGTAACTGCAAGCCATTTGATTTGTGACATGTTTTGAAAAAAATATTTACACCTTCTACTCGAACTTCATCTATGGTCACGTGCCATTGTTGAATGACATTTCTAAGACCGCAGATGTTATCGATACCAGAAGACATGTCTTTAGAAAATATATTTTTGGTATTTTTGAAATTTTCTGATTTTTATGGGTTTTTGAAGGTTTTATATTTTTCTATTTTCTTTTTGTTGGTTTTATATTTTTGTATTTTGATTTTCTGAAAAATATATACAAAGATAGAATAGATGATATAGTTTAAGAAAGATGATGATACGAGTACCGAGATAAGGATATCGAGCAGCCCCGTTGTAGAAGATAGAAGTCATCATCCCTAAAACTTTCACCACCAAAGCTTCCGAGGCTCTTGCATTGAAGAAAGAAATTGAACCATCTGAAAGTGAGACTTTGGCAGCTTCCCCCCAAACCTAAAATCCTTTAGCTGAGCAGATTCCAAGCTTTATTTCAAGCTTGCCTTAGCCAGGTGCATAGAGAAGCACACCATTATCATAAATCCCGCTGCTCCTTTCAAGAATAATCACCGTGATTCTTCGTTCGAGGTTATATCATCAACAAGAACAGCAACGTATCATCCCACACATAAATAACTCTTCTCAAATTTCATTACCACTGAAGTCTGAAGCAATCCATTCCAAAAGGTGTCATGAGAGCAATTCCCCCAAGTAGTTGAATTGATGCAGTCAGTCTCTTTATATAATGCTCAAGAACTCTCCCAAATACACATCATGAGGGTAATGAAGAACACCTCCCCTATGTTCACATCTTTCGTCCCTGATGAATGTGTATGAAGCTCAAGAATCCGAAGTACACCAATATCCAAGAACTCTCCCGAATATACATCATGAGGGTAATGAAGAACACCTCCCCTATGTTCACATCTTTCGTCCCTGATGAATGTGTATGAAGCTCAAGAATCCGAAGTACACACATTCCCAACGAGAGAATAACATATAACACCTCCCTCATGTTACACATTTATCTCCCCTAAATATGTCGTACTTGTGTACCTCTTTTATCTTCAGAAAGTAACTCTTCCATCTCTTCCCCCACATAGTTGGAATAAGAACACTAAATGCCTTGATGAGTAAAACCTTGAGTTTCTCTGCGGTCATGACATTTGTTTTCCCGGGATATCTTCAATCACTTAGAAGTATTAAGCTCATCAAGTTTACTCGCCAAGAGTCAAACCTTGAGTTTCTCTGCGGTAATAACATTTGTCTTCCCGGGATATCTTCAATTACTTAGAAGTATTAAGTTCATCAAGTTTACTCGCGTTTAGATACGTGTCTCCTTCCCCTTGCTGGTTTTGACACTTCAGAATCAACAACATATTATAAGCCCAAATACTAGAAATCTGTTGAGAAGAACGCTTGAAGTCTTTGTGAGAATCAACTTGCTGAAGCAGAATGTGAGCAAGTCTAATTGGGGATTAAATCATACATATCACTCTCCCCCAATTAGTGCTCTCCCCTAAACCGAAAATCTGTTTGATAAATGCTCAGATTAAGAAGAAGTCTTTAGATAATCAAATGCAACTCGTCTTTAGTCTTCTAACATGTAGCAGAGAATGTAGAACCGACTGTAGACTCGACCTTCTTCAAGATTGTCCAGTTGGGGAATAGATAGTTAACATCTTCAACTCACACCAAAAAGCATCCCAATCAACTTACATCTTGCAAATCCCCTTAACTAAAATCCCTCCCAATCAAACAAGAACAGAAAGATGTTCATCAAGGAAATCAGCAATCAGGCCGCAACGAACTCATAAGATGGTAACACCAAACTACCAATCACATCAAACAAGAACAGAGAGATTGTTCAGAATCATCATGTTGATGTATACGTGAAGCATTAACTGGAAGCACTTTGTCGATAAACTCATCAATCCGAGTGAAGATATCAACCAGCGGCTCATAGAGGAAAAAACACCATGTAAAGATGACCCGATAAGAAGAACATGGTTCTTACATAAGTTAGGATCCTTTTGACCATATATTCTCAGATATAAATCAATCATGCAGTATTATCACACTTCTTCTCCCCCTCAAGAATTGCATATGGAGATGCCATTCTTGATTAAACAAGTGATTATCATCCAAATGAATTCTATTCACACTTCTTCCCCGCAAAATTAGCACATGATGTCACCATCTTCGTTATAATAGAGCAAGTGGAATGAGAAAACAATCAATGGTAGCCCGGTTCACTTGATAATTAAAAGCACATGGAAAAAGCATGAAGCATGTTGATGAGAATGGTCATAAGTGAGAAGATTTCTCTTCTTTATAAGATAATGCGCACTGAAACGTACACATTTCTTTTCTTTAGAGAACGAGGCATGAACTGTTGTGTTCATACGTCATAAGAAGATTTCTCTTCTTTCGAAGATAATGCGCACTAATACGTACACATTTCTTTTCTTTAGAGTACGAGGCATGAACTGTTTTGTTCATACGTCATAATCTCTCTCTTTTCAATCTCTTTTGGTAAAACATGTGATCAATCCCATTATCATTCAGTAGGCTCTTTGTAGTGACAGCTGATGGAGAAAACCCGATATAATGAATTTGACCCTGAAGTAAACTAACCCGAACTCGTGACTTAAACTTGCACATATGTAACAAAGAGCGGTGCCGATTTCCATTAGCATCTCTAAGTACTCTCTATGTACTCTATACTCTTCAACCAACCAACCATCAAGTATAAGACGTATATTACCTCTTGAAAATCCACAATTGAATGTGGCACTAAGCACTACAACGTAACTCCTTAAAGTGATAGTTATTTTGTAGTGGTATGAGCCCAATTCCCCCAAGTGGTAAAAGAAAAGGCAAAAGTCACCCAACAATAACTAGATTTCCAAGTCTTCGTTTTTGATAATAAGCTCGAACAAGGATCATGAAGAATCTTCATCCAACCATCCCCGATACCTTCAGATACTAAGTATACTTGCCCGTGATATTTCACTTCAACCTCAAATAAATAATAGTGAATTAACCCCGTTGTCACATCTTCTGGTTAAAAGCTCAACTCTAGCCTCCTTTGACGTTTTAAGTGAACTATGATAATGGTTTTCATCCCGACCATGGTTAAAAGCACATAACCCCGTAAAACCATGAAATAACCAAACTGCCATGACGAATAACCAAACACACATCCAATTCATGAAGTACACCCTTTTATCCCTTCTTTGAAGTAGAAACTGTAGCACCAGCATTAGATAAGACTTGAAATACACTTTCCGTTCTCCAGGATGGTTCCATCATCACGGGATTTTACAATTCTATGGTTTAAACCGAAAAATAGTTTCTTTTGCGGGATTTTACAAAACCAAGAATAAACTGTAAGATAGATCCGGAAACGCACTTTACAATTACCAGAATGTTTCCATTGTCACGGGATTTTACAAGTCTATGATTTAAACCAAGAAATAGATTCTTTCGCGGGATTTTACAAAATCAAGAAAAAACCGAAAACAATGTCAGTTTGAATGTGTTATGACAACTTTGGTTTCAGAGAATATCTGTTTTAGGGGAACATGCAGTGATTCATCAATGGTTCATTCATCATCATCAACAATTCTTTACCCATATGAAGACAACTTCACAAACCATACTAAGTCAAGTAGTATAAACTACTTCACCCTGGAGGTTGTCCGTAAACCAAAGTACATGTTTCTCCCCCATGATGGTTTTGAACTTTCGGAAGCATCATAACGTGTACGACAATTAGCACGAGAAGTTCTTGTCATAAGCAAAATCTTGAAGAATCATGGCTGACACTAAAGATTTTTAGAAAGATTTTCCTTAGACTGTGAAGTGTCCATAACATTCAATAGCATCGAATAATCTATGGGAATTGCTGATCACATCTCAACCATTAAACACTTTTTTAAATACACCATTCACATATTCTGACGGCAATAGCAATGACCACATGAAAAAATAGACCCGATATGCCAAAATTGAACATGACGTAAAATTCCCTAGTTTTGTTACTTAAGCTTGCACTAATCCTTGTGAAGAAGAAACGGTGTACCCAATGTACAAAACCTCTTGACGTATCCTCAACTGCGTGAGACACCGAAGTGATAGTTACGTTGTGGGTTAAGCGAGAAAGAATCACAACCGTAACTAAATAGCCAAGTCTTTATCACATCCATTAAACGCCCAAACAAGTCATCTTCTCGGAAGGGTAGAAAGAAAGAAGACGAAATAAGTAAACGCCCCCGGAAAACCTCACTTCACATCCAAATAAGAAATGCCGACAACAAATAAGCCCGTAGTCATCCTAGTTCCAATAACAATTCAAACCGTGACAAAATATTCTCCGTGAATGTGTATACACCAAAGTACCAAACCGCATATCTCATTGAATCACACCAAATCTCATCATCAAAACTCATTATCTCAAGACATCGACAAATCTCATATCACAAATCTCAACAATATCAAATCTCTTCAACAAGTTGCGTATAATCCAACTCTCATAGATATGATCCAATTTTGAGAAACCCATCCGCAACTATGAACCCGATCCAAAACCCGATCAATATTAAGCTTTATAAATCCCATATTCAATTATGCTCATTTTCTGGTTTACTTAATCAAGATTTTATATAGGTCAGCTTCAATATCAAAAAAATAGTCCATATAACAAAATAAACTCCAACTAAAAAATATAATGAAACAGATCCTACGTTAACCATATTCATCTTAAAGCAGATTCACACATCACTTAATATCCATATATGCGTTCAACTTAAAGCATATACAAGATATATGTCCAAGCTACTGAAATGATTGATAGAGCCCAACAATGATAGTATAGAATCACACGGCCCAAATAAGAAGAGGTATACCAGATTCATGACAAAAATTACTCGGCCCATTTATAATACCCACGATCCAATAGCACCATTGACCTAATCATACGGGTATTTAACACATAACTAACGTTTTAACCCTAAAATCATCACATACTCATGCCCAAAAGCAGCTTAACCCTAACATACTTATCAGAAAACTCCGCCCCCTCCTCATGTTATACACTAAAACGTCTCTCACTCCAATCAAATCGTATTCCATTTCATCTAATTGATATCATAATCTCAGTCTATCATCAACATAAGCCAAGCATAACATCCTTGTTAACCTAAATGACCTCACCACAGAGATGGTTTGAGAATCTTTGATTCGAAGGACATGGGGTAGCCATAGGGATGGCACGAGATGAAAAACCTTTACAAGCAGCCACGAACTCAAGCTCATAGAACACGGTAGGTCTTAAATGGTTTTGATTTTTGTTATACTTAGATATGTTTAACCTTAAACGAATAAAAGAAGTGAGTTAACAAATTTGTTAATACCACTCCTTTTTTATATTCGGATAGCAACAAAGAATGTATTCTTGGATCTATGATGAATTCACTTTCGTGTGTTTGATCTTATAAAGGTCTTGATAAATCTCTTAAAATACGAAAGGGATATCTGAGGTCTTATACAAAAAGAAATCCGAGTTTTATAATTGAATTAAGTTATGGATCAGTGATGATGCTCTTTTGTGGTAGATTGGATCTGAAAAAGGTCATTGTAAAGTCTTTATCACACTATGAAATCTGAGATCTTTATTGTTGTGTATCATAGTTGTTTTACCTTGACGAGATTTGTGATGAGATGATGTTGTGAGGACCTTAAAGGGTTCAATAATGAGATATGAGAATAACGACATAAATCTGAGGTCATGGTATGATGATTTAGTTGTGTTTGAGTCTTGGTAATTGGTATTGAGATCGAGTCGTTTGTGGTATTAGTTAAGTGTGGTTGTGGTCATTTCTTTCTTCTCCTGCATCCTTTCCGTTTAGTCAAGTAGCCATTATTAGACAAGTCGCTACCCGTTTTTTTTCAAAGTAAGTCGCTAGCTTTACAAACAACTCGCTATCATTTTAGCACTAAGTCGCTAGTCATAAAAACACAACAAGTCGCTATTTTGAACCCAACTCGCTTTTGACTCACAAGTCACAAAGCTGTATATGCACAACTCGCTACATGAGATGAATGGACAAGTCGCTACATAGACCATATACACAGAATCTGGACACCTTGTAAATACAAGTCGCCTTTGACTTTATTTGACTTAATAGTCAAATAAGGAACAAGTCGCTATTTCAGGTACATAGCATCTGGACACTTTAGACAAGTTGCTAGCAAGAATCAGCTTCATACTTACCCAGAAAATAAGACTAAAACAACTTCATTTAAACCCATTTGACTACCATATGGACCATAAACATCTGACCAAATGACTACTCATTATGACCATTAAGTATTTGATACAACAAAAAGTTTGAACACAAGACAGAAATGATATTTAGACCAATAAAAAACTTGTGTAAAATGGTTTAACCACAATACTTAACCAAAAACGTTTTCCAATCAAAAAGTAGTACAAAACAGCAACTAACATGATACAAACCGCAATAAATCATCAAAACACAATAAACCTGGCTCTGGTACCATTTGTAGGATCGATATATTTATTGTGTTGATGATTTGGGTGGTCTTGGATGATCAAAATACATGATAGCCATTTTAGAGAGAGAAAGTAGAGAGAGAGGGAGTTTCTTGCAAGAGACTTGTAGCACAAATTATGAAAGGTTAGATTGAAAGCACCACCCCTTCCATGGATGGAAGGGGTATTTATAGTTACAACTTACACGACCTCCTATCGGCCTGTGGATCAGGTATACAGTGGGTAAAGACCCGTCCTTCCTCCACGGTGTTACACTACGCTAAACTACGCTACTAATAAACTAATTAACTACAACATAACGTAAATAACTACAAGTCTACGAGATAAACTATGCTAGATAATATTTGGGGTGACCGACACTTTAACATGGAATTTCCAATTCCTAACAACTTTTCATCCATAAAACATTGGCACAACATCCTGCAGAAGCCACATACTCAGCTTCAGCTGAAGACATAGCCACTGATTGTTGCTTTTTAGCACTCCAACAAACCAGTTTTCCTAAAAGAAATTGACAGGACCCTGAGGTACTTTTTCTGTCCATGTTGCAGCCAGCATAATCAGAATCAGAGTAACCCTTGAGATCAAACCCTGAGCACTTTGGATAATAGAGTCCAAGGTTTGGGGTTCCCTTCAGGTACCTGAGTATTCTTTTGGCTGCAGTGAGGTGAGATTCTTTGGGATTGGACTGATATCTTGCTATTTGACAGACTGAGAATTGTATGCCTAGTCTAGTAGCAGTTAGATACATCAGTGAGCCAAGAATCCCTCTGAAATGGGTTTGATTGACTGATTTGCCAGTGAGATCAGGTCCAAGGTTGTTAGGAGGGACCATTGGTGTCTTCACTGAGACACAGTCAGATATCTCATATTTCTTTAAGAGATTTCAGGTGTACTTCTCTTGACTGATGGAGATTCCTTTATCAGTTTGCCTGATTTGTAGTCCAAGGAAGTATGCGAGTTCACCCATCATGATCATTTCAAACTTCTTTGTCATCAGTTTTTCAAAATGTTTGCAAAGTTTGTAGTTTGTTGAGCCAAAGATGATGTCATCAACATACACTTGAACCAGTATCACATCTTGTTTGGTCCTATAGACAAACAGGGTGTTGTCTATCTTTCCTCTGACAAACTTGTTTTGTATCAGGAAGGCTGAGAGAGTTTCATACCATGCCCTGGGAGCTTGTTTAAGTCCATAAAGGGCTTTGTCAAGCTTGCAGACATAGTCAGGGAATTCACTACTCTCAAAGCCAGGAGGTTGCTGAACATACACATCTTCCTTGAGATCACCATTTAAGAATGCACTTTTGACATCCATTTGGTAGACCCTGAAGTTCATGTATGTTGCATATGCAAGGAAGATCCTGATGGCTTCCATTCTTGCAACAGGAGCAAATGTCTCATCATAGTCAATGCCTTCTTGTTGACTTTAACCTTTAGCTACAAGTCTGGCTTTGTTTTTAATGACAATGCCATTTTCATCAGTTTTGTTTCTGAAAACCCACTTCATTCCTATGACTACAACATCCTGAGGACATTTGATCAAGGTCATGACTTTGTTTTTATCAAACTGTTGCAGTTCTTCTTGCATAGCCTGAACCCAGCTTGGGTGTTTTAGAGCCTCAACGACACTTTTGGGTTCTATTTCTGATAGGTAATCAACATATAGACATTCATTGGCTGAAGCTGCAGTTAATTTAGCAGCCATGCTTCTAGTGAGCATGCCCTCAGTGGGTTCACCAATAATATTTACAAGCTCAATGTCCTGAGATTTTGTCCACTTACTTTGTGGTCTAGGATCTGAGCTTGAAGAGGTCACTGGAAACTCAGGAGTGAGTTCAGTTTCAGGAGCAACAGATTCATTTAGAGCATCTGTTGAGATGTCCTGTTCAGGTTGGGGGAGCTTGAATCACAGGTTCCTGAACATTTGGTTCAATATTACCTATCCCAGTAGGGGCTGATTGATTATCAGAGAATTCACTGATAGTTGGTTGGGGAAGGTTGTGAGGTAAGACATAATATGAGATGTCAGCATCAGCTTGATATGAGGAATTGAATTCAGTGTTGTACTCATTAGGAGGATATCTTGATGAGTCATTAATTCCTATTTCCTCCACAGAGGTGTTGGTGAACCTGATTCTTTCAGAACTTTCATCAAAGGTGACATGAAAGGTTTCCTCAACTTGTTGTCTCCTTGTGTTAAAAACTCTGAAGGCTTTGGAGATCAGTGAGTAGCCTAAGAAGTATCCATCATCAGCTTTTGCATCAAACTTTCCTAGATGATCCTTGTGGTTATGAATGAACACAGGACATCCAAACACATGAAAATAGCTGATGTCAGGAAGTCTACCTTTGAAGATCTCATATGGGGTTTTATTATGTCTTTTGACAATGATTAACCTATTTTGAGTGTAACAGGCAGTTTTGACTGCTTCAGTCCAGAAATGCTTTGAGAGGGCTGAGCCATTTAACATGGTTCTTGCAGCCTCTATGAGAGTTCTGTTTTTACTTTCAGCGACCCCATTTTGTTTAGGGGTATAAGGAGATGGGAAATTTTTAGAAATTCCTTTTTCATCACAGAAACTCTCAAGCTCTTGATTTTTGAACTCAGTACCATTGTCAGTTCTGATTTGTTTAACAGTAATGTCATTCTGGTTTTCAATCTTCCTGATGAATGACATTATTGTATCAGCTGCCTGACTCTTTTTGGAAAGAAAGTATACCCAAGTGTATCTTGAGAACTCATCAACAATGACAAGTGTATACTTCTCATGCTGGATTGATCTGGGATTGACAGGTCCAAAGAGATCCATGTGCAGGAGGTGAAGGTAGCTTTTGATGGAGAAATTTTGTTTGGTTTTGAATGATGCTCTGTGGTGTTTACATTTTTCACAGGCAGAGCATGGTTTGTCTTTTGCAAAAACCAGTGATGGTAAGCCAAGGACCTTGTTTTGTTTTGCCAAGTTGTTGAGGTTTTTGAAGTTTAAGTGTGAGAGTCTCTTATGTCATAGCCAATTAATAGTTTCAGTGGCTTTAGCAAAGAGACAAGTTCCATCTTGGGAGAGTGTTGACATGTCTAACACGTAAACATCATCTCTCCTAGGAGCTATCAACACAATTTCCTTGTTGGCATTGAAGATGGTACCTTGTTTGTCATTGAATTGCACAATGTACTTAGCATCACATAGTTGACTGACACTGATGAGATTGTATTTTAGACCATTGACATAAGCTATTCTAGAGAAAACTATTCCATTGCAGTTTACTGAACCATAACCTTCAGTGGGACATGATGAGTTACACCAAATACTACCTTGGGTCCTGGTTCCTTTACATACTTGTGCAGATACTCCTTCACACCAGTCATGCTTCTTGAGCATCCACTGTCTAGATGCCAAATAGGCTCCCTGGTGTGTCTCTGCACAAGTAGTAAACTGAATTAGTTTCTCTTAGTGACCCACACTCCAGTGGGCTTGGGTCTCAAGGTCTGTTTGAATTTGGCAATTGACTCATGGTCAGTGGTTGAGTGCATTGTGCTACCACAGGTTTTGCATTTAGAGACTGAGGATGACTCAGTGACTCTGGGTTGTTTTGTACCTCTCCTTGCATGAATGATACTGTCATGTTGGGATGTCTCATGAGCTGGATTACCTCATATATCACAGCATTTGTTCATGAGATAATCATCCTGATGATGATCATTGAAGCCACAGTGTGGGCAAAGAGGAAAGGGTTTAGCTCTATGTTTATGAGCTGGCTTAGAGGATGAAGCATACTGATGACCAACTTTGGTATAGTTTTCTTCACTGAGTGAACTTACATATTGTAAGTGATCAGAAGTTTTGTGATCATCCTTTTGCGATCATACAAAAAAGGATTCTATAGCATTGTCGTGGTATGACTGGTGTAGTGGCATAGATCACACTTCTGCTTGGATTTGGGGTTTGACCTAGACTTTGAGGAACTAGAGGAAGCTGACTTTGTCTCCTTGATTGATTCAGGGACCTTTTCAATGGATTCCATCTTTTCAGTTAGCTTCCTCACAAGTTCAGTCAGTTGCTGAATTTGGTCTGCTTCAGTGGGAGCTGAAGATGTGGAAGTCTAAGTGGGAGTAGACTCTTGTTGAGTTGGTTTTGATGGTCTTTTGAGGATGGTTCTACCAAGTCTAGACCTTTCTTTTGGTGAATGAGGATTGAATTGCATTGGAGTAAGCTCAGAGCTTGGTGCAGCACCCTGAAGAGGTTTCAAGGGTGGAAGCGTTGCATTAGACTCTGCTTCAGACTCAATGTGTTCAGTATTACTAGGCACATCAGGGAGTCCAAGCATGATCTTAAGAGCTTGACTCTCAGGCTCTAGAATTCTTCCAGAATTGAAATTAGGAAGCTTACTATCAGGATTAACCCGATCAATCGAATCACTGGGCTTGGAAGTAGTCAATACATTGGTAATCATGCCACCAGACACAAATGATTTGGGAGACTGGTCTTTGTTATGAGAGTCAGGGAGATGATTTTCACCTATGACTCTCTTTTCGCTGCTGGGGGCTCCCACAACATCAAAGACTCTTGGATTCTTAGCAGTCCAACTAGCAATGATATCTTTTTCTTTCTTAAGTTCATCTTGAAGAGCCTGATTTCTTTTAACTAATTCAGTGTTTTGAATTTGCAAAGTGATAGCCTCAAGCTTATTTTGTTTTAAAAGAAGCAGTTCATCCCTACACTTGTTCAATTCAAAACTTAGCTTGTTATATTTTGAAAAAAGATTCAGTATTTGCTCTTCTACGAACTTAAGGTCAACATTAAGATAATTCATATAGGACTGCCAATCAGAGTCATCATCCATAGAAAGTAAGATATTTACCTTCTTCATTATGATATTGACCCATTCTCCATTCCTGGCATGATTCTTTCCAACAGCTAGCTTGTCCTCTTCTAAGAGGGCCATCAGTGCACTGACATGCACCATTTCATCATCTGATGACACTGGCTCTTCATCCCAGGTCGAAGGTCTCAAAGCAACAAGGCCTTTGTTTTTACCCTGCATACATTGAACACTTTTTGTTGTTTCTGAGGGACTGGCCTCGAGCAATGCAAGCTTAGCTTTGATTTTCTTATACTTAGCTTCAAAATCAACAGTTTTGTATTGATCAGATTTGTTTTGAAAGTTTTGATGAGACTGATAGATTTTTGGTTGAAATTTGCTAAAGCTTGAGGACTGATTTGACCCTGATGGTTTATAAGAGGGTTCATAAATTGTTTTTGAAAAAAAGTCTTTTGCAAAATGACCTCTTTTGTGACACTTAAAGCATTCAGTGTCCTCATTTGCTTTGGCATTTGAAAAACATTTGTTTCTTTTTATAAACCTTCCAGAGTTAGCAAGGAGTGCCCTTTCCTGAAATTCAGTGTTCAGGTCATTTAGGTACTCACTTGATCTCTCATTAGGCTCATCATCAGAATTTTCCTGAAAATCTTGAACAACATTGTTAGAATAGAAAGCAGTTGATATTGGTGATGAGGTGGTGGTCAGGGACTTCTTGACTTCCTGAGACTTCTTTAAGTCAGGGTATCATCTGTTGATGAGGTTTTCCTCATAGACAAATTTCCCATAAATTTCAGGAAGCTCAAGATTCTGGATATGATTAGCATTCCTAAGTCCCTGAGAGAAATTCAACCACTTCTCAGGGAGACTGTTGACAAAACCAACATTGATTTCATGTTTGGACAACTTAACAACATCATTTGACAGTTCATTTAAAAGAGTTTTGTACCGGGTGTAAGTTTGAGAGAGAGTTTCTGAGTCCTTAGCCCTGAAGGTGTTATACTCAAGTTTCAGGTCCATTATCCTATTTTCCTTGGTATCAGATGGGCCTTCATGACTATGAACTAGGTCATCCCAGGTTTGTTTAGCTGTACTACAACTTATAACTGACTCCATAATATCGTCAGGAAGACAAGATATTATGATACTTTTGAGTCTTTGGTCCTGGTTGACCACTCTCCTTTCATCCTGGGTCCACTGAGCTTCAGGTTTAGGCAAACCTTCAGCAGTCTTTGGGACAAATGGACCTTCATTTATACACTTGATATAATAAGGTTCCATCCCAATCAAATAGCAAAGCATTCGCTTTTTCCATTTGTTGAATTTGCCAACTTCAAGTCTAGGGGCAACAGCTGAATAAGCTCCACCCTTTTTATCGACTAGTTGGGGTACATCAATTTCAGCCATTTAAGATCCTAATTTAAAAACTTTTAGAGCGACCTAAAAAAAATGTTTTATAATTAGCCTTGCTCTGATACCACTTGTTGTTCCCCGTTCACTATCGTTTAAAACAATTTTTAAGAATATAAAACAAGTTAATAGTGAACAATGACTGAAATTAACATAAGTAAAACACACAAAGTAATTTTTAACATCATATTCTTTATTAGAAATCAATCAAAAAGAATACGTTACCCAAGTACTTGTGGAATAGTACTTGGGATTGAAATGACAAAGTTTGGTGACTCCTCTCTAAGCTCAGGCTAAGTCTGAGCACAACTCTTAGAACCCACTGAGCTATCTCAGGGATTAAGTTGTATTTGGATGAGTGAAAAGATGGCTAGCGTGTATGTGTGTTTTTACAATTCATAAGCTTAACCTTTTCACTCCATCTCTTATGCTATTTATACATGTATGAGATTTAACTCTTTCCTAAGTGACAAACTGACATCTTACAGAAGACAAAATACTGATGCATTTTGTCTCTGTTTACAAAGGCTATTCTAGGTAAGAGACAAGACTACTTTCCTAAGGTCAGTGATGACACTGAACCTGATCTTTTGCCATTCAGGGAAAGTTGAATTTGGTTGATAAGTACTTCGTCTTATCTGATTCAAACTTATCCCGCCTTGTCCCGTTCATTCTTCAGTCTTTACATCCTTCAGTCTTCTACTTCAGTTTGTCTTCAGTGTAAGTAGTTGGAGAGGGGTCTTAGGGATTTAGTGAGTTATTGTCATCACTCACTGAATCCACCATCTTCTTCTTGACTCAGTCTTCACCCTTTAAGTTCCGCCTTACTAAGTGGAGAGACTATCTTGTTGCCTCGTACTAAGTATCCTGAAGATGGCTCACTGAGAGACTATGCACTCAGTGACCTGTAAGTGTTTAACGGACTAGACACTTGGGCTATTTTCTATTCAAATCCTAGATTAAGGCGTTTGGGTATTTACTGAACCCAACAGAAACTTTTGTTGTATGATTAAGTGTTAGGATTTAGAAAATCCAGTCATTAAAGTGTCGGTCACCTCAAGTATATGTAATAGTTAGAAAGCTCGTAGTCGTAGTTATTTAATGTTTATTAGTATTTAGTTATGTAACACCGTGTAGGACGGACGGGTCTTTACCCATTGTATGCCTGATCCACAGCCCGTAGGTGGCGAGTCTTGTAAGAAAACTATAAATACCCTCTACCTCCTAAGGTAGAGGGTTGGAGCTTCAATACCATTTTTCTTTTGTTTCACATAAGTTCCCAACTCTCTTCCCTTTCTCTCTCTAGAACTTTCTCTCTCTAAACCTAGTATATGCCCCATATGATTATGGTTTAATGTGTTTGTCAAATCCTAAAAGTTACAATTGGTATCAAGAGCCATGGTTTGATCACTCATCTTTCATGCTCTTTGGTTTGGTGGATTTCATAAGGTTTTTGGGGTTATAAGTGTTTAGAAGAGTTTGAATCATTTGGTTAATTTCTAGTGTTAAAGTTTGAATTTTGATTATACTTTTGTGTTTAGGATCATCATATGTGTTTAGGTTTTGATTTGGAAGGCTTGAATCATCGTGGTTGGGCTGTTTTTGATTGTTAAAGTGGTTGTTTTTGAAAATTGTACAAAGCGAGTTGAGCCACGGTATTGCGTTTCTTGGAAGCGAGTTGCTTTGTTATTGGAAGCGAGTTGTCTCTGAATCGAGTTGATACTTAAGCGAGTTGTCGCCTAAGCTTGCTGCTTTGTAAGCGAGTTACCTGTTTCTGCGAGTTGAAACTTAAGCGAGTTTTTCTTGGAAGCGACTTGGCTATTAAGCGAGTTGACTCTTTAAGCGATTTGGGTTTTAAAGCGACTTGGCTATTAAGCGAGTTGACTCTTTAAGCGACTTGGTTTGTAAAGCGACTTGTCTATTAAGCAAGTTTTCCCTTTATGCGACTTGGATTTAAGCGAGTTGTCTATTAAGAGTGTTGATATCAAAACGAGTTGTTGAGGTTGCGACTTGTCAAGTTTACTAATTGTCTATTGAGACTTGTCACTTCTTCGTGCTACGTTTTACGGTTGTTCTTTTGATTTTCTAAAATCCTGTGAAAGAATCAATTTCCCAGTTTAATCAAAGAATAGTAAAATCCCGTAGAATCTGGAATCATGTCGAACAACGTACCTACTATCGTTTCTACTGTAGCTGAGGACGTTCAAGCAGTTGGATCAGATACTCGTCCACCTATGCTTGACATAACTGATTATGATTCATGGGCTCAACGAATTAGGTTGTACTATTTGGGAAAGGAAAATGAGGTTAACATTCTCAAATCAATTGAGACTACAAGAGACACTCTTGAAACTGCTACGGATGGTACAGTGATCTTAGGATTGAACAGACCAAAGACGTATGATGAGCTCAGTGATAAGGAGAAAAAGAGATACGATGCTGATATCAGGGCTTCAAACATTGTACTTCAGGGTCTACCAAAGGACATCTACAAACTAATCAATCACAACACTGAAGCCAAAGCAGTTTGGGACAATGTCAAGATGCTTCTCTCTGGTTCTGAATTAACTAAAGAAGACAAAGAATCTCAACTATATGATGACTTTGAGCACTTTAAGATAAACCAGGGGAAAGTGTCACTGAATATTACGTGAGGTTCCACAAGCTTGTGAATGACATGAGGAATATTAAAATGACTATGCCAAATATTCAGCTAAATTCAAAGTTTGTGAACAACATGAATCCCGAATGGCACAAATTTGTCACTTCTGTCAAGTTAACAAAAGGTTTGAGGAACACCAACTATGAGCAATTGTATGCATACTTGCTTCAGAATGAGAGACATGCTATGTTTGAACGAATGATCTTGAAAAAATTCAATTTAAATTCTGGTAATGCAAGTTCGTCAAATGATTCAACAGACTTTTACACCAATGTAGGAATAACCACCAAAGCTTCACAAGTCATACCTACTGGAAATGGTAACCACAAACTAATTTCTGATCCAAGTTTTAAGCAACCCGATGCTGAAGCAACCATGGAATATTTCATCAATCAACTGGCTCTGATGGTTAAGCAAAATCTGAACCTCACTCCACACACTAACAATGATATCGGAACTGCATCCAATCTACACAATCATGCTATTGTCAGAGATGGTAAGATCATGGTGCAACCAGTGCGAGGAAGACAGTATGAACAAGGAAAGGGTGGAGTAGGTGGAGGATATGTGGCTAATCAGAACTGTGGAAGGAATTCAAATCAAGGAAAGCCAACCAAGTGCTACAACTGTGGTGGTGATGGACACATTGCAAGGAACTGCACATCTCCAAAACGCCCTCAAAATGCGAGTACTTCAGGGGACAAGATCTGCTGGTGCAAGCTCAGGACAATGGAGCGGTTTTGGATGAAGAAGAGCTGTTTCTTGCTGGGGAAATGCCGAGAACCTATGCTGTGATGTGGATGAGCGGCCAGTTCAGGAAATAGGTCACAATCATCAAAATGCCTTTCAAGTTGCTGACTGTGATGCATTTGACTCTGATGTCGATGATGAACCTACTGCTCAGACAATCTTCATGGCTAGCATTTCACCAATGGTCTCTCCAAAGGTCTCATCACCACAACTGGCTGGTCCATCTAAAGATTCAATCATCTTAGAGGTATTAATACTATACGATCAAGTTGATGAGCAAGAGATGCATAACAAAGTACAATCACATGAAACTAATGAATCAGATATTGATAATGTGGGTAATAGTAATATTGTCCCATATGATCAATATGAGATACAAAGTGAAAGTGAGATCGTACCAAGTGATGCATCTTCTGCAGTCAATGATGACTATGTTTTTGATGAATACACTGCATATGCCCCTGATGATTCTGTTATCTCTAAACTGAATGCCTATAAAGAACAAGTTGCCATTTATGAACAACGTGCTAAGTTTGAGTTAACTACCCGTGAGCAGGAAATGGATGAACAAATGCGTACAATTATTAGAAAAAGTAATTTTAGGGAAGAAATATTAAAACAAGAACTAGATTCCTTATAAAACAAACTAAACAAAACTGTTAAGCAAAAGCAAGAACTTCAAGAAAATGTTAAAGTGCTTAAACAGGAATTTAATGCTAAGGAATCGAAACTTTTAACTGATTTTTCCAACCTAAAAACTTTGAAAAACAAGCTTGAAAACAAGTTGTACGTACAAGGAAATACCATTCAGACTGCTCACATGATCACTAAGCACAGAGTCTTAAGCGATAAGCATAGTATTCCCCTAGTAGAGGAACCAAATCCCGAGTATTGTAAAAAGGCTAAAGCTTTCCATACGATTGTATATGATGGGAATGAGATCCTCAAGCATAGGCAAACACCATCATGTATTGGAAGCACTGAAGAGGATAGAAAATTTGAAGATGCCTCTAGGGAGAAAATAGATAGGAAGCTAAAAGATCCTGAGTGTAAAAAGCAAAACATAACGTTCAAACCCCATGATTACACTAAAGAAAATTGGATTTCCCTGAACATGTTTAAGCATCAAACTCAATTAACCCCAGAACAAGTTTTTTGGAAAAAGGACATAGATATGCAAAAAGCTAATGCACTTGTTAAAACAAACACTCCCTTTAGGAAAATGCCTCCAGCGACTGCGTATCCTCCGAATACACCAATGCATTTAGTTCCTAGATCTATTCCCACTAAGAGCAAGACCTTAATCAGCATGTATGTTGTTTATCAACTATTCGTTGATTTTGAGAAGACATGTAAGAAAAGAATCACACCTACAGGGATAACTGAAGGGGAGAGGAGTTTTGAGCAAACTAAAGAATGCTATTTAACTGAGGTCATACCTTTCTTTAAACAATTAAAAGGTCAATTTGAGAGTCTTCAAAAAGGGATAGACTCAGATATTAAAGAAATGGAAAAGGAATTTGATGCAATGATAGTTGAGGTCAATGATTATGATCGGGAACTCAAATATAATGAAATTGAAAGGAAGAATCTGCATATCTTAAATGAGAACTTAGTATTGAGTTGTGTGGCTCAAGATGTGTTTTATACTGTTACTAAGCATTCTATTACTGCTTCTCAATTTCATGAATTATCTGTTGCTTTGAAAGTTTCCCATGATCGTGTCATTGAGCTTGAAAACAAAAACTCTAAACTAAATGAGAAAATTAACCAGGATGATCACGATAATTTGGTAAAACATTTTTCTAAGCTAGAAGTTGAGCATTTTGATTTGCAACTAAAATATCAACATCTCAAAGAAAATGTCAAAACCTCAAACATCAAGACATCCTCAAATGTTCCAGAGTTTGATGCAGTTTTTGAAATAAACAAACGTGACGAACAGATTCAAGCTCACTGTAACACGATCAGAAAGTTGAAAGCCTAAATTTCACAATTAAAGGGTGAAAAGAACAATGTGACTGGCTCTCAAATGCCTCCTCCTTTAGATTCTCAATTTTCTCAAAACATTCATCTTCAAAACATCATTAACGTATTACAACAAGAAAATGAGAGTTTTCTAGAAGAAAATGAAAAGGTCAAACGACACTTCAAAGAGTTATACGATTCAATGAAAGTCACTCCTGACAAAAACAATGAAAAAATAACTTCGTTACAAAAGGAAATTGAGAATCTAAAGAGTCAGGTAAAAGGGAAAATGCCACTGGTTTTTAATGAGAATGTTGCATCAAAGTCATCTGCAGATTCTAAATATACTGTGACTATTAAATACATTCCTCCTCATCTTAGAAATAATGAACTTGTGTTTCATAACTATTTCTTTCACCTTAAGGATAGTCTAGAATGTCTCCGTGAGATTGTAGAAGAGGATTACATAAATAAGCCACTTGATAGTGAAATTAGGTTTTCTTGCATTCAGGCCAAACGATCTCAAGAGCTGTTAGAATGTTTAAGAGCAACATGTCCTAAATCCTTATGTGAGAAAGATAAAGCTGTGATGCCTTGTTCTATGCCTAGTGCTAAGTATGCAACCCATTCGATGCCCAGTATTAAGAAAGTGAACTTTAATGTGCCTTCAAGTAGCTCAGATCCCAACACTTCTAAACCTGAAAAGCAAAAAGTAGCAATACCAACTAATGTTTCCATTCCCTCTACAGGAGTAAAAAGTGACACCAAAGCGAGCAGGTCAAAGCCTCAAGGCAAATCAAAGAATGATAGGACCTTGAAAGCTAGGAATGTTCAGTGGAAGAGAGTAGAAGATCACCTAAGGAAGAATGAACCTATGTTGAATAAAATGAATCGTGTTGATTCTAGTGTTAGCTCTAAGCATGTTGTAATTAATGCGAATTCTGCTACTTTTGGCAAAACATGTAATGATGATTGCTTGGTTTCTGTTACTAATCATGCATGTGGTGTGAATGATTTGATTAATGCTGTTAAATATCCTGTTAAAATTGTTAATGCCAAAAATCAAGCTAAGAAGACTAGAAAGCAAAGGCGGAAGAAGGTTAGAAAACATTGGAAACCCACAGGAAGAAAATTTAGTAATGTAGGTTATCAGTGGAAACCTACTGGCCACAAATTTAATCTTAATGAGTTGTGCCCTAAATTATCTAAGTCAATGCCCATTAGGAAATGGATGCCTACCGGTAGAACTATTCCTTTAAGAAGTGAACATACTTTGAATAGTGTTAGGATTTAGTAAATCCAGGTATTAAAGTGTCGGCCACCTCAAGTATTTGTAATCGTTAGAAAGCTTGTAGTCGTAGTTATTTAATGTTAAGTAGTATTTAGTTAAGTAATACCGTGGAGGACGGACGGGTCTTTACCCACTGTATGCCTGATCCACAGCCCGTTAGGTGGCGATTTGTGTTAGTACTATAAATACTCTCTACCTTCCAAGGTAGGGAGTTGGAGCTCATAATAAGATTTTTCTTTCTCTCACTAAAGTTCCCAAACCTCTAACTTTCTCTCTCTAAAACCATAGTATACGCCTACTTATGTTTGTGTTATGATGTGTATGTGAAATCCAATATGTTACAAATGGTATCAAGAGCCATGGTTAGATCATCTCTTACATATCCTTGGATTTCTAGTGGTTTTTAGATGGTTTTTGAGGTTGAAAAGGTTTAGTGGTTTTTGCATCATTTGATTCATTTCTAGTGTTAAAGTTTGAATTTTGGGTGTACTTTTGTGTTTAGGATCATTGTATGTGCTTGGGTTTTGATTTGGTAAGCTTGAATCACTGTGGTTGAGCTTGTTTTGGATTGAAAAGTGTGTTTTTGAAGTTTTTCCTTGTAGCGACTTGGTTCTCGTAGTGAATTTCATCTTAGCTACTTGCTTCAGTAAAAAGTAGCGAGTTGTAGTGCTTTTTGGTAGTGACTTGGTCCTAGCGACTTGTCTATTGAGACAAGCCGACAAACAGTACACTTAGTGGATTCTCCACTACAGGTAGCGACTTGGTGAAGGTAGCGACTTGCTTTCAATTTTGTTAGCGACTTGTACTTAAGTTTCTTAGCGACTTGGTGTTAGCGACTTGGACCTTAGCGAGTTGCTATTTAGCGACTTAACGACTTAGCGACTTGGTGCTTAGCGACTTGTTATCATAATTCTCAGCGACATGGTGTTAGCGACTTGGATCTTAGCGAGTTGTTCTTTAGCAACTTGACTGTGTCTTAGCGACTTGGCATTATAGCGACTTGGTTTCATAATACTTAGCAACTTGGTGCTTAGCGACTTGGTTCAAGGTTTCTTAGCGACTTGGTTGAAGTTTTTGTTTGTAATATGGTTTTCTCTTGATTTAGTAAAATCTCGTGAAAGAATCTATTTCCCGGTTTAATCATTGAGTTATAAAATCTCGTGTAATATTTAAACATGTCCACCAACGTACCTACAATTATCTCCACTGTTGCCGAGGATGTTCAAGCAGCTGGTTCAGATACTCGTCCACCCATGCTTGACAGAACTGACTGCGACTCTTGGGCACAACGAATCAGATTGTACTATCTTGGAAAGGAAAACGGAGTCAACATTCTCAAGTCTATTGATGAAGGACCTTAGCAGATTGAGACTACAAGAGACATAATTGACACAGCTGTAGCTGGAACAATGATCTATGGAATAGATAAACCAAAGAGGTATGATGAACTCAATGATAAGGAGAAAAAGAGGTTCGATGCTGATATTAGGGCTTCTAACATTATACTTCAAGGTCTTCCAAAAGACATCTACAAGCTGATCAATCACAACACTGAAGCCAATGCAGTTTGGGATAATGTCAAGATGCTTCTCTCAGGTTCTGAATTAACCAAGGAAGATAGAGAATCACAACTGTATGATGAGTTTGAGCACTTCAAGATGAAGCCTGATGAGAGTATCTATGAGTACTACGTGAGATTCCACAAGCTTGTGAATGACATGAGGAACATCAGAATGACTATGCCAAACATTCAGCTGAACTCGAAGTTTGTGAACAACATGAATCCCAAATGGCACAAGTTTGTCACCTCTATGAAGCTAACCAAAGGATTGAAGGACACAAACTATGAGCAACTATATGCCTTCCTTTTTCAGAATGAGAGACATGCTATGTTTGAAAAAAGGATTCTTGAGCAGTTCAAATCTAAGCAGGGAGAAACCAGTTCATCAAATGACTCAACTGCCTTCTACACCAATATTGGTATTACTACCAAAGCATCTCAAGTCATACCCACGGGTAATGGTAATCACAAACTCATTCCTGATCCGAGGTTCAAGCAAGCTGATGCTGATGCAGTCATGGGACACTTCATTAATCAATTGGCTCTTATGGTTAAACAAAACCTGACCCTCAGTCCACATACCAACAGTCTTCAGACTAACAATGAGATTAGAACGGCATCCAATCTTCACAATCATGCTGTTTTCAGAGATGGAAAGATTAAGGGACAACCACTTCAAGAAAGGCAGTATGATCAGGGAAGAGGAGGAGTTGGTAGAGGATATGGGGTAAATCAGAATAGGGGAAGGATTGGAAATCAAGGTCAAGCAAAGCCAATTAAGTGCTACAACTGTGGTGGTGATGGACATATTGCTAGGAACTGCACATCTCCAAAACGTCCACAGAATGCAGAATACTTTAGAGACAAGATGCTGCTTGTGCAAGCTCAGGATAATGGAGCAGCTTTGGATGAAGAGGAGTTGTTGTTCCTTGCTGAGGTAAATGCCCGAACCTATGATGCTGATGTTGATGAACAACCAATTCAGGAGATAGGTAATAATCATCAAAATGCATTTCAAGTAGCTGACTGTGATGCATTTCACTCTGATGTCGATGATGAACCTACTGTCCAAACAATCTTCATGGCTAGCATCTCACCTATGGTCTCTCCAAAGGTCTCTCCACCACAACAGGCCAATCCATCCAAAGACAAAATCATTTAAGAGGTATTAAAACTATATGATGATGTTGATGAGCAAAAGATGCATAATAAAGTACAAAATCTTGAAACTTATGAATCAGATATTGATGATGAGGGTAATAGCAATATTGTCCCATATGATCAATATGTGAAGCAAAGTGAAAGTGAGGTTGTACCAAGTAATGCATCTTCCGCAGTCAATGAGGACTATGTCTTTGATGAATACACTGCATGTGCCCCTGATGATTCTGTTATCTCAAAACTGAATGCCTATAAAGAACAAGTTGCTATTTATGAACAACGTGCTAAGTTTGAGTTGACCACCCGTGAGCAGGAAACGGATGACCAAATGCGTACAGTTATTAGAAAAAGTAACTTTAGAGAAGAAGTCTTAAAACAAGAGTTAAACTCCTTACAAGAAAAGTTTTCTAAAACTGCTAAGCAAAAACTGGAACTTCAAGAAAATGTTAAAATGCTTAAGCAAGAATTCAATGCTAAGGAATCAAAACTTTTGAAAGATTTTTCCAATCTAAAAACTTTGAAAAAAAAGCTTGATAATAAGTTGTACGTACAAGGGAATACCATTCAGACTGCTCAGTTGATCACTAAGCATAGAGTTTTAAGCGATAAGCATAGCATTCCCCTTGTTGTGGAACCAAATCCAGAGGTCATTAAAAAGGCTAGAGCTGCTAATAATGTGATCTATGATGGAAATGAGATTTTTAAACCTAGACAGAAACCTAGTTGTGTTGAGTGCACTGAGGAAGATAGAAAATTAGATGATGCATCTAGGGAGAAAATGAATAAGAAGCTAGAAGATCCTGAATGTAAAGAGAATAACATAACGATCAAACCCCATGATTACAAGAAGGAAAATTGGATTTCCTTGAACAGGTTTAAGCCTCAAACTTTGTTAACACCCGAACAAGTGTTCTGGAAAAAGGATTTAGATAAGCAAAAAGCAGAGAATCTTGTTGTAACAAACCCTCCCCTTAGGAAGATGCCTTCAGCGACTTTGTATCCTCCAAATACACCAATGCATTTAGTTCCTAGAACTATTGCCACTAAAAGCAAGACCTTAATCAGTCAATATGTTATCTTTCAATTATTTGTTGATTTTGAGAAAACTTGTAAGAAAAGGATCACACCCACAAGGATAACTGAAGGGGAAAGGGGTTTTGAGCAAACTAAAGAATGTTATTTAACTGAAGTCATGCCTTTCTTTAAACAATTAAAAAGTCAGTTTGAGAGTCTTAAAAAGGGGATGGACTTAGATATTAAAGAAATGGAAAAGGAATTTGATGCGATGATTGTTGAGGTTAGTGACTATGAGCGAGAATCAAAATATAATGAGATTGAGAGGAAGAACTTGCATACCTTGAATGAGAATCTTATTTCTGAATGTATTGCTCAAGATGTGTTTTACATTGCTACAAATTGTTCCATTAATGCTTCTCAATTTCATGAATTATCTGTCGCTCTAAAAGTCTCCCATGATCGTGTCATTGAGCTTGAAAAAACTAACTTTAAACTGCATGATAAAGTTGAACAGGATGATCATGATAACCTGGTAAAACAGTTTTCTAAATTGGAAGTTGAGCATCTTGCTTTGCAATTAAAATATCAACATCTGAAAGAAAATGTTAAAACCTCAAATATCAAGACATCCTTGGATGCTCCTGAATTTGATGCAGTTTTTGAAATTAGCAAACGTGATGAACAGATTCGAGCTCATTGTAACACGATCAGAAAGTTGAAAGCCCAAATCTCTCAATTAAAGGGTGAAAAGAACAATGTGACTGGATCCCAAATGCCTCCTCCTTTAGATTCTCAGATTTCTCAAACTTTTCATCTTCAAAACTTAGTTAATGCCTTACAAAAGGAAAACGAGAGTTTTCTAGAAGAAAATGAAAAGTTAAACGACACTTTAAAGAGTTATATGATTCAATGAAAGTCACTCGTGACCAAAACAACGAAAAAATAACGTCTTTACAAAAAGAAATTGAGAATCTGAGGAGTCAGAAAAATGGGAAACTGCCACTTGTTTTTAATAAGAATGTTGCATCAAAGTCATCCTCAGATTGCAAATACACTGTGACTGTTAAATACATTCCTACTCATCTTAGGAATAATGAACATGTGTTTCATGACTATTGTGCTCACCTTAAGGATAGTCTAGAATGTCTCCGTGAGATTGTAGAAGAGGATTTCATTAACAAACCTCTTGATAGAGAAATTAGGTTTGCTTGCATTTAGGCCAAACAATCTCAAGAGCTGCTAGAATGTGTAATTGCAACATGTCCTAAATCCTTAGGTGCGAAAGGCAAAGCTGTGATGCCTTGTTCCATTCCTAGTGCCAAGCATACAAATCATTCTATGCCCAGTTTTAAGAAAGTGAACACTAATGTGCCTTCAAGTAGTTCAGATCCCTGCACATCTAGTTCAGGAATGCAAAAAGTAGATCAACCAACTAATGTTCCCATAATTCCCTCTACAGAGTAATCAGTGACAAAAGAGCAAGCGGGTCAAAGCCTCCAGGCAATACCAAGCAAGATAGGACCTCGCAAGCTAAGAATGTGCATTAGAAGAGAGTAGAAGATCATCCTAGGAATATTAAGTTTGAGTTGAATAAAACGAATCGTGTTGATTCTAGTATTAGCTATAAGCGTACTGTAATTAATTCGAATTCTGCTACTATTCGCAAACCATGTAATGATGACTGCTTGATTTCTGTTACTAATCATGAATGTGGTGTGAATGTTTTGTCTAATGCTGTCAAATGCCCTGATAAAATTGTTAATGTTAAAAGTCAAGCTAAGAAGGCTAAAAGGCAAAGGCGAAAGAAAGTTAGAAAACAGTGGAAACCCACAGGAAGGAAATTTAGTAATATAGGTTATCAATGGATACCTACTGGCCGTAAGATTAATGAGCTTTGCCCTAAAGTTGCTAAATCAATGCCCACTAGAAAATGGATGCCTACTGGTAGAACTATTCCCTTAAGAAATGAACATACTCTGAATAGGTCAAATATGGACACTAGCACTGCATCTATTTCTAATGATTCCATTGTTTCTACTTCTGATGTGGGTGTTCCAATCACTGTTACTAACCAAGTGGAACCCATTCTTGCATGGGGATCCCAATTATCCAGTTATCCATTCTTGTCTGTGTTCAACTGCAGACCGTTCAAATCGTTCTGTGGTACCTGGACTCAGGCTGTTCCAAGCATATGACTGGAGACCGATCGCGGCTCATAAACTTTGTGAGTAAATTCATCGGAACAGTAAGATTCGGAAATGATCATTTTGGTGCTATTATGGGTTATGGTGATTATGTAGTTGGTAAAAGTGTTATTTCCAGGGTATATTATGTGGAAGGTCTTGGTAATAATTTGTTCTCTGTTGGTCAATTATGTGATTCCGATCTAGAAGTGGCCTTTAGAAAACATACTTGCTTCGTTAGAGAACTTAATGGTGTGGAATTATTAAGAGGTACTCGTGGTTCTAACCTATACACCATCTCTATCGAAGACATGATGAAGTCTTCTCCAATCTGCTTGCTGTCAAAGGCTTCTAAAACAAAGTCATGGTTATGGCATCGTCGTCTCAATCACTTGAACTTCAGCACCATTAATGACCTTTCCGAGAAGGATCTTGTCGAGGCTTACCCAGATTGAAGTATGAAAAAGATCATCTTTGTTCAGCATGTCAATTGGGAAAAAGCAAGAAATATGCCCATAAACCCAAACCCACAAACTCAGTAATGGAAGTTCTTCATACCCTTCATATGGATCTGTGCGGACCAATGAGAGTACAAACAATAAATAGGAAGAAATACATTTTAGTCGTTGTGGATGACTACTCTCGATTTACTTGGGTAAAGTTTTTGAGGACAAAGGATGAAACTCTAGATGTCATCATTAAACTTATCAAACAGCTACAAGTTCGACTCAACAATACTGTTAGAATAGTTCGAACAGACAATGGCACAGAGTTTGTTAACAAAGACTTAATTCAGTTTTATGAAAGTGTTGGAATCAGTCATCAAAGAAGTGTTCCAAGAACTCCTCAACAGAACGGTGTAGTTGAAAGACGAAATCGAACTCTTGTGGAAGCCATAAGAACAATGCTAATTTATTCAAAGGTTCCAATGTTTTTATGGGCTGAAGCCATTGCCACTGCTTGCTACACCCAAAATCGTTCCCTTGTTCATACCTCTCATGGAAAAACTCCATATGAACTTGTTCATAATCGAAAACCTGATCTCTCCTACCTTCGTGTGTTTGGTGCTTTGTGCTATCCAACGAATGACGCTCAAGTCTTAGGTAAATTAAGAGCAAAGGCAAATATTGGAGTTTTTGTTGGTTATGCACCAAACAAGAAGGGTTACCGAATCTACAACAAGAGAACCCGAAATATCATGGAAACAATTCACGTTACGTTCGATGAGCTGACCGGTCAAATGGCTCTAGGACAAACCAGCCTGACCCGAATTCAATTTTCATCAAGTAGTCCTATCAGTTCTACTCTTGTTTCTAGTCCCTCTCCAGCAACTCCTTTTGTACCTCCTTCAGAAGATGATTTAAAGAAATTGTTTGATCCAATGTTTGATGAACACTATGAACCAAATGCTGATGAAATGTCAATTCCATCGACAGAGGCTGCTCCTATCCCTGTGAATGAAGTCAACCCTTCAGTCTCAATATCATTAAGTCAAGAAGCGCCTGCTGCTGATCACTCTGTCTCATCAACAAATCATCAATCATCGAATGTACATCATGGAATTATTTCTGGCATCAATGATGAAGTTAACCCCTTTGCAACTCCCGAAGATGCTCCATTTGAAAACATATTTGCTCCTGAATCATCATCAGAACCATCTTCATCAGGAGATATCGACTATGCTACATCGGTTCCTCAACAACAGCCACATGAACACCTCAGAAAATGGACACATGATCATCCATTGGACAACATCTTCAGAAACCTCTCTCGTCTAGTATCCACACGGAAACAACTTGCAACCGATGCCTTATGGTGCTTCTTCAACTCCGTACTCTCTAAGGTCGAACCAAAAGATGTCAAGACTGCCATGAATGAAGACAACTGGTTCAATGCCATGCAAGAAGAAACTTGATGAGCATGGTGATTTTTTAAAGAACATGGCTCGATTGGTTGCAAAAGGATATCGTCAAGAGGAGGGTATTAACTTTGAAGAATCATTTGCTCCTGTTGCTCGTATCGAGGCAATCAGAATCTTCTTGGCTAATGCCGCAAGTAAGAACATGGTAGTCTATCAAATGGATGTAAAGACGGCGTTTCTTAACGGAGATCTTAAAGAAGTCGTATACGTCAGCCAACCTGAAGGCTTTGTAAATCCAGAGCAACCTACTCACGTCTATCGTTTGAAGAAGGCTCTTTACGGTTTAAAGCAAGCTCCAAGGGCATGGTATGATATGCTATCTAAGTTTCTTCTATCCTTTGGATTCAGCAAAGGAGCATTGATCCGACATTGTTCACCGGAAGTCAGCAAACACCTTTAATTCACGTTCAAATATATGTTGATGATATTATCTTTGCCTCTACTGACCCCAATGAGTGCGACCGTTTTTATAATAAAATGGGTTCTAAATTTCAAATGTCAATGATGGGACAAATGTCATTTCTCTTGGGATTACAAATTTCACAAAGTCCCGGAGGCATTTTTATAAATCAATCTAAATATGCAAATGAGATTTTAAAGAGATTTGGATTTGATTCTAGTGACCCTGTTGACACTACCATGATAGAGCGTACTAAACTAGATGAGGATCACTCAGGGATCATGGTAGACCAAACGAAATATCGTAGTATGATTGGATCCCTGATGTAACTCACAGCTAGTAGACCAGACAGCTTGTTCGCTGTTTGCATGTGTGCTAGATACCAGGCTAAGCCTACCAAAAAGCACCTTGAAGCGGTTAAACGGGTCTTTCGGTATCTCCAAGGAACCATCAATATGGGACTTTGGTACCCGAAGGACACCGGAATGTCACTAACAGCCTATGCAGATGCTGGTCATGCAGGATGTCAAGATACTCCTCGAAGTACGTCTGGAGGTGCTCAGTTTTTGGGTGATAAACTTGTGAGCTGGTCTTCAAAGAAGCAAATGAGTACTTCTATTTCCTCTATAGAGGCTGAATACATAGCCATGTCATCTTGTTGTGCTCAAATCCTTTGGATGAGATCCCAATTATCGGACTATGGCTTTGAATTCAACAAAATCCTCTCTGTATCTTTGTGATAATAAAAGTGCTATCACTCTCTCATGCAACAACGTACAACACTCAAGAGCAAAGCACATCGACATACGACATCATCTCATCAGGGAGCAAATAGAAAACGGTGTGGTGGAACTTTATTTTGTGAGGACTGAATACCAGTTAGCAGACATCTTCACCAAAGCTCTTCCTAGAGAACGTTTTGAGTTTATCCTTCCACGACTTGGTCTTAAGAGCCTACAACCGGAAACACTCAAACGTCTTCAGGAGGAAGAAAAGGAGTAAAAGGTTTTTCCTTCATATATCTCTTGTAAATATCTGTTCGAAAATCAAAATACAAAATTCAAAACCTTCAAAAAGCAAAGAGAAAAATATAAAACTTTCAAAAACCCATAAAAATTAGAAAATCTTGAAAAATTCCAAAAATATTGTTTTTTTTGTCATGTTTTTCCTTGTTCGATATCATCTACGGACTTTGTGTTGACTTTCAAAGAATGTCACGGGTCTTTAGATGTTCTTCGAATGTACATAAGATCGTTTCTTAAAAAAAAAAAAAAAAAAATTTGGGAGAAAGTGAAACTATGGTTTATTGTCATTTCAGGCAGTAACCCGCTCTTCAATGAAAGAACAGAGCCATGCTTTATCTTGGTTTTCAAATCTCTTGCTCTGATTCTAGAAACAATTACTTACTATCTAATGAAAACTAATTGCTTTGAAAAATAACTCGGACTCTATTTTTGAAAATCATCTGGACTTAACATTTGTCAAAAACATCTATCTCTCAATCAACAACTTATGTCATTGATTGAGGGGGAGAATGATTTCAATTAAATCAAAAATGTTATTTGTCATACAATTGTTTGTCAAAAGATAATCATGCATGTTTAATCAATGAAGTTTAAAGTCTCAAAATCTGATCCTTATCAGTTAAAACGTTTTCATAATCAAGTCACAATTCTCCTTAAAAGCTTTCAAAATCAATTTAAATCTACAGAGATCACAAATCTCAAATGATTTGATAATTGTGATCGGGGGAGAATTTGTGATTTAAATTAGATTTAATCTGATAATTCGGTAAATGGTTTTATAAGGATGTACAAGCTCTCCTTCCCACATGTGCCAAACGATTTCAAATTTCCATGAACATGTTGAGGGGGAGCATCTCTCTTAAACCACAAAGATTTGAAACGTGATCAATTTATTTCAATGTGCAGTCTTTTCCTAATATGTGCACAACCTTTTCAAATATCTATGTACATATTGAGGGGGAGCAACTATTTTGAAAACCACATTTTTATATAACTACTCTTATATGTAAGCCAACCCCTCAAAGATAAAAATAATTTCTATTACAAAATGATGCTTGATGCAAATGTTGGGGGGGAGCTCTATTTCTAAAAATATCAAAAACAATTCAGATACAAAATACTTTGATAATATATCACAAGTATCTGGATTGATTTTCAAATGGTTTTCAATTGGTTCCAATGGCAGATGAACAATACCAAATAGACCGACCAAATTTACTTTATGTATGGTGATATAAGGATAATAAGGTTAGGTATTTGTTCCCATGATCCACCAGAACCGGAGGGATCTACCCAGGGACAATCCACTAGATAGTGTAAAAGTCCTTAGGTTTGATGGAAAAAAGGAGAAAAGTGAGAAATGGGAAGAGTGCGGACTGAGACTGAGCTAGAACTGGAATAAACCCAACAAGGTTTTAGTTATGAAGTCTCGGTAAGCACTGAAGGGGTTGAAGAATGAAAAAGAATTGAATGTGAAAAAGGGTGAAAAGAAATAGCCCTCAAATTATTCAACCTTAGGGCAGAAACCGGGTTCAATTCATATACTACTGGTGGTTACCAAGGTAACATCGGTATTGAAGACAAGACGTCATGGACCCAGTGACGCACTGCACTTCAACTTTCCAAACCACTCAAGTTCCTCTTAAAAGGACTTGTTTCATTCTCACGGGGAACCGACATAATATATCGACTTTCTCTTAGAGATAGTTGGTATTGAAGAAGGAGACCCTCTCCCTAGTCTCCGGCATAGGAACCAAATATGCACAATTGAGTCTAGAGCCACGAGATCATCAATAAATCTCATTAGGACACTTTCAATGAAGACTCTCTGTTTCACACAATGTGGAAAGAGAGATAATATCTTATGAGTCCTACGCATTATCCTTGTGGTATTGCCAGAACATCTGAGTGATATGCATACATATTCACAATGAAGATGGAAAGCCTTCTGGAGCCAACATCAAACAAGCTGGTGGTGGGTGGCATGTCAGATCTATCCAATAGATCAACCATGTGACAACTGAACAGAAACAATGGGGCGATTCAATCTTTTGAATCAATCCTGGTTCAGTTATGGATTGACGGATACCTTTGAAAAACCGGTCGTTGTGCTTAAAAACTCTTTTCTTTAGCACATCGACCGTGTACAAATATTTCAAAATAAAAGGTGTTTATGATTGATAATTGATTTTCATTAAAACCTTCGTTGTATTGCAAAAACAATTTCTATTGAGCGATACACGATTGTTTTTCAAATCTCTTTTATCAATCGTGAATCTCAATTACGCGGTTCACTCACTCCGTGTTGTCTTCTTTGAGACGCTCCGGTTTGAGAACATCTAGAGCAGCTGCGAAACCCTGTCAAGGAAATTCTTTGGAATTTTACCTGATCACAGGAAGCACTTGTACTGATCAACGGGGAACCGTGGGCCGTGTACCTCAATTCAACGAAAGTGATCAAAGACACTTTCGTACGCTTTATTGCTAACTGTTTTATGCAGGTACACCCCGACGTTTGCAGCTGATCAGAATGAAGCGGTCAATCCATAGCCGCATGCTCACACAACACATTCATATCTAAAGAAATCATGATTAGTGCATCAATGACTCTGATATTTTCACTCCATGCTTCTGCTACGCTGCTGCCAATATCATGAATTAACGAAAGCTTCCGCGACTCTGATGAAAAGAAATAATGATACATAATGTGAGCATGTCGGTCCAAAAGTCACAACATCACATAATACAAACACCACAAAGGATGAGTCAAAGATTTATGTTTGCTGATGATCTCAAAGCTGGCTCAAAACTCAGTATAATGTGGATCAGTTAAAGACCTCCACTCAGATTATCCAAACATGCAAAAATGAAGAATCAAAGACTACGAGCTACAGAACAAAGAACATGAACAAGAATCCAAGAACAATCTCAATGTAATATCTGTCTGTATTCTATGTAATTTGAGGTGACCTCCCTTAGGGGAAGATTGTTTGAATTTAGTAAATCCAGGTATTAAAGTGTCGGTCACCTCAAGTATTTGTAATCGTTAGAAAGCTCATATTCGTAGTTATTTTATGTTAAGTAGTATTTAGTTAAGTAATACCGTGGAGGACGGACGGGTCTTTACCCACTGTATGCCTGATCCACAGCCCGTTAGGTGGCGATTTGTGTTAGTACTATAAATACTCTCCACCTTCCAAGGTAGGGAGTTGGAGCTCATAATAAGATTTTTCTTTCTCTCACTAAAGTTCCCTGACAGCCGCCTTTTTTAGGGGCGTCTAATCAAATGTAGTATAGTGTGTGTTCCAAAGTATTGCGAAGAAAGCTGAGCAAACTGGTCGTTCTTCCAAACGAGGCTGTGATGGTACTCAAAACACGGGTTTGTGATCGGGTGATTTGGATAGAAAAAGGAATATGAGTGAGTGAGTGAGTGATTAAACTAAGGAAATTAAATCAATAAAAGACTTTGAAGTCATTTTAATTCTATATTTAAAATCGTTTAACGATTAAAACCTAAAAGCGACGTTTAAATAAAATTACGTGAACGCATCGAAATAAAACGTGAAAATAAAGAAGTAAAATACCTACGGATATGGAAAATACATTTTTTACAATCCTAATTATACTAGAAAATTATTGGAAAAAGAAAATTATTTTAAAACTATTTATCTAATTATTATTAATTAAAACTATTTTTAACTATTTAAAAATACATTAAAATACAAGAAAATAGGAAATTAACCTAAAAATGAAATTATAAATTGGAAAAATCTAAAATATTATAAAACTAATGTTAAAACTGAAAATATATTTTTAGACTTTTTAAATATTTATTATTAATTAAAAACTAGTTAAAACTAATTAAAATCAAGAAAAATACTAAATGAACAGTACAAATTATGAAAATTTCCAGAAAATTATAAAATAAAATTAGAAAGCTAGGAAAAATAAAATGAGAACTGTCTAACCCATAATAAGCAGAATGGGCGAAATAAGCACTTCATAATAAGCTAAAAATAAGCTAAAAAGCTCTAAAATTACCAAAGGCTACTACGTACCAAAAAATCTAACCTAAAATGAGCTAATGCAACTGATTAGGACCTAAAACCACAAGCTACGAAAAAAGCTCGAGACCGATTTCAAGTCTCAACACTAAACTACCTAACTAGCTACTTTGAGCTTACATTAAGCTAGCTAGAAAAATTCCTAAAAATAAAATAAAATGGCCATGGAGTCCACAACCAACCAAAGAGCTTAAGTCCTAAATTTCAGCAAGATTGACTCAGAATTGAGTGAATTAAAAATCCACAAAGTTTGGTTAAAAACTGACTTGACACTTTTTTTTAGGTTGTTTGGTTAAGGGCTGCCAAAGGGACAATAAGCCGGTAAGGTAGACCAATGATGAATAAATAAGGAAGATCTAATGACATAAGCAAAGTCTACATCAAATAAGCTAACTATGACAAGGGTAAGCAGTTGGCATCATGACTAATCTAGGGGATCCTTAGGCTAAACAAAATAGAAATAAGCAACAATAAGTGTACAAATAAGCACCTAATAAGCTGAAGATAAACTAAACCTAAACTAAGTATACTAAATGCACCTAAGTTTCTGAATAAGCAAAGCTAGAAACCACTAAGCATTTGAAAATTAAATGAACTTAGCTGCTGAAGGACTGCAGCCAAACAGGCCAAAGGGTGCTCTTTGGAGCTTATTTGAGATAAGCTAGAGTGAGATTTAGAACCTGGGCTTTTGGCTACTTAGTGTCCACGAAGCCGACTAACTTTTTCCCCAAAATGATTACCTGAATAAGCTAAAAATAAGACATAACAAGCACAATAAATGGGTCACAAGTGCTTCTTTGTTGGGCTGGTCACATCGTGAGTTACAACAGACCCAATGGGGGCTTGTTGTAGCTTAAAAATAAGCTAACAAACACATTCTAAATAAGCCACAGACTGAAAACAACAAGAATGCATAAACTTAAGAGCTTAAAATCCTAATTTGAGCTAAAATTAGCTTGATGCAAGGCATGAAAATGGCTGTCAAAATGCTGCTTGTGGGATAGTCATGACAGTTAGACAGAAAAGGAAAAAAAAAAGAAACTACCAAAGCTTTTTAAAATAGGAATTTATGAATTAAACTTGAACCAGATAACTTGCAAAAGACTTTAACATTGTTTTAAGAATCAAAATGGGTCGAAGTGGGTTTTTTGACCCGTGAACCTTGCAAATCCAAACACCCTTTGGAGGCCAGAAAAAAAAATTTAGAAAAAGGTTTTAGACTTCGAAACTTTGAAAGACTGATTTGACAACCTTAACTAAGCTAACATGAGCTTAAAACAACTTAAGCAAACAATGGCAGAATTGAAGAACTTAAAATAAGAAACTGCTTAACTTAAAAAAATGGAATTAACGACTGAAATAAGATTGCATTGAAAGTTAAAGATTACAATAAAAGTAAATGACAATTAAAATTAAAGTGGACTAGAACTTCAAATTCTAGACTAGTTTACAATGATCCTAACTACTTCTATTTATACAAAAGAAAAAAGTACTAAAGTCTTCAACTTTTCTTAGTTGTGTTTTCTTTTTGAGAGAATACAAGCCAAAACACACTTTTGTGTTTCTTGAACTCAATCCCATCCATTGGCTTGTATTGAAGTGATCTCAGCTGTTGATTGCTTTTCTTCAAAGTCCTGGATTGCCACGGTAGCAGTGGAATCACGTGAAGCTTGTGTTGACCTCCTTTTTCAGATTCCAAGATTGAGAGTGACAGGGAGGATGGGGTAGACACTGCGTGCAGGGTGCAGGGTATGGGAGCTGATGGAGAGGGGGGGTTGAGTGTTGCAGGGTGTTGCAGGGAAGATGGTGGGAGGATTGGGTTTATTAGTTTGACAGGCTTTTGTGTTATGGGTATTTGGGTTTGTGTTCCTGGTTTTGTGATTTGGAATTAATGCACAAGGACCATTCTTGTAATTTGGCAAAACTTGAGTGACCAAAACTGTAGTTTTCCAAAATTAATCATAAGGACTATATTTGACAAGCTAGAATTACCAAAGGACTAAAAATGTTAATTTTCCAATTTAAAAATGTCCCGGGGTAATTTCTGTCAATCTTTAAAATTCCAAGGACTCAAGTTGTCATTTTGCAAAACTAGACTTTATAAGGCTAAATTTGACAACTTAAAAATTCCTGAGGGCCTTTTATGAAAAATTACATGTTTTGAATAACCGGGACTAGATTTTACAATTATTGAATAAAACACATGGTCTAAATATTTTTTTTCGTCTTTTGAGACTTTTTAAAGTGTTTTTGACTGGTTTTGTAAAGCAAAGTGTATGAATACAAAAATGATGAGTCTTTACACACTCATCAATCCCCCACACTAAACTATTGCTAGTCCCTAGCAATCTTTTATGAAAACTTAATGGATTTAAGTCTCTTTACCAAAAGCCATTACTTACGGGTAGCCAATTGTTTTTAGTTCAAGTAAGAACCTTGGTACAATGATAACCAAATGATTTTGAGCAAATCACCGATATCAACGGTTTTGATTTGCCTTTACCGAAGCCGCTTGCTTCTGGACTAGCCAACTCTTAGATAAAATATCTTTGGTGAGTCGATTACCAATTATGGTTTTCCAACTGCCTTTACCACAAGCCATAAACTTGCGGGCTAGCCAACTCTTCACTAATTAAAGATATGGTGAGATGAACACCATACAATTTTGGGCAAATTGCAAGCCGTCAACGGATTTGAGATATCTTTACCAAGAGCCGTTTGCTCCTGGATTAGCCAATCCTTTTATTTGTTAGACATGGCGGACTGATAACCGTAAGCTGAGTAAGTGCAAAACACTTACTCCAAAAAAAAAAAAAAAAAAATTAGCCAAAAATGGGGGAATTGGGTGGTATAATTACATGATAAAATTAGTGAGAATTCCCCCCCACACTAGAAATGAATATTGCCCTCAATATTTAAAGTACCGGCTGTTATGCCGAAACTTAGAACGTAAAAGGGAAATATTACGGCCATTTTTTTATTTTTGTGATTTTTGTGATTTTTTTGTTTTTTTTTTTATATGAAAACTTATATACAACAGCGGGGGGCAACTCCCCCACACTAGGGTGGTACACACGGGTGAAAACCCATGTTAAACTACTGTTTTTGATTACCGAGTCGCTAGCTTGACTCGACCCCGCATTCATTGGTTCATGGGGAAGCAAAGTGGAAGAAACAATCTCCATCGGACTTTAATTCAAGATGTTTGGACAAACATTTGAAGCACGTGAAAGTTCCACACCGATGAGATATATTCCCGGCTCAAGATAATGGTACATGGAAATGCCGGGATCAAAGATAATGTCTTCATTCCCGAAGGAGTGAAGAACAGGAGAAGTGACAGAATATATGAAGAAAAGAAAGAAAATCATGATAAAAATCATGACTAACTCTTCATCCTCAATAGGAGAATTCATAGTTTCATGAATCTCATCAAGGTTAAGCTCGTTTGATCAAGACATATTATGGGTGTGTCTAGATCAAAGTAGAAATTATCATACTCCGGCGGAGATATGATATGAGTGAGTTCACTGGCGAACTCCTCAAAAGTAAATGATTCATGATCGGGGAGAGAATTATGAGAATGAGAAGTGGTACTGCCACTAATCTTCTCTCCCATATTATAAAAACAGAAGGCTTTCATTTCCGGAATAGAATCATCGGAAAGAATGTCACTATCCTTAATGGGGATAGGAGATGAAATAGGTTTCTCTTTGAAAGCCTCGATTTTAGAAATGAGAAGACTGACATTCAATAATGTTGCTCGAAGAGCTTCATCTTTGATTTCAGTGTCAGTAACTTCATCATTCTCTTCTTCTAAGCTAACAAGCTCAAGGTAAATCTTCCACAAAAACGATGTCTCCACAAGATAACGAATCGTCATCATTAGAATCGGAGAACATCTCAACATGATCTTTTGGGAAGACAAGAGGGGTAGGGATATCACACAAATGCTCGAGATTCCTCGTGACTCTCTTGGGATTGGGAAAAGGTTCTCGACACTAGACTTTATGAATTCGTCCGGTTCCTTTTCAGGAACAGTGTCAAGATGCTCATCCCCAATAATAAGAGAGTGAGTGTGAATCTCGGGTGTGATAACAACAGACTGAGGGAGTTGAGAAATATTATCTTTAAATGGATAAAAACTCTCCTCGTCATCATCATACATAGTCGCCTTTTAAGAAATTGGGAACGCCTTAGAGATGCATGCTCTAAGACCAATAATTCTTCCCTAGAATTGCGAGCCTCTCGTTCTTCGGCTAGCAATTCTCCCATGGTCTTTTCACCACTCACTTGATTCTTAAAGTTATGAATCATATCATCAAGTGTTTTCATTGCGGTTTCAAAATCTTGGGAAATTTCTTGAGACAACGGCTCAGGTGGAGTTTGAACCGTATGGTGCTGTGGAGGTTGGAAATTGTCAAAACCGGAAGTATAGTAATTTTGATTCCATGGTTGACATTGAAGATTATCGTGAGGACCTCCACAATTTTCACAACAGTAAAAAAATCTGTTGAGTCCGGACCGGTGAATTATATGGATATTGGTCATAACCAAAGTTCTGAGCATCACCGGAAAACAGTTCATAGACAAACGTGTTTCCGGATTGACACTCAAATCCTTGGTGAGGACCTCCACAAAATTCACAGCAGTTATGTTGATTATATGAAGATAAGTCGGGCTGTGGTGGGTAATTGGAAAAGTTTGAGGGTTCGTTAAATGAGTTCGGATTATAATCAAATGAATTCCTCGAACCACAAAACAAACAACTCCCGTTCCGAATATCATTACCACACTGTACACACGTACACCAGCGACATGGTGAACCAAAAAGAGGCTCACCACAACCGACACAAGGAATAAGCGATTCCATTTGAGAGTTATGAGAAAGAATCGGTTCATTCAAAGAATCAACAAAACCAACATGGTGATCCGAATGACTATCAAGTCTCGAAGAACATTTTGCAAAATCCGGAGGTGGGACAAGTGGTGTGCTCTGAGAGCTAGCAATTTCCACCACTTCCGTTATGGTCTCCGGTTCTGGTTTTTGAGAAATGTGAAGTTTAGGCAAGTCATTCTTGCTAGTCACCGATCTAAATTCTGCATGATTGCTTTTAACCGTAAATTGTGAAAGTTTAGGATCAATTTTAGACGGCTTAGGAGCAATGAGGGTTAGATCTTTGGATAACCGTAGGTTGGACGTATTTAGCACCTCCATTATCGAGGGAAGTACCGGTCCTTTGTCCCCGGTTTCTCGCTCTATTTCCCTACGCAGAATTAATGGATCATCACGAACAACACGAATTCTTGACATTTGTGACAAAGTATGAAGTTTTTCAACTTCGTTCCAGAATTCGTCCGTAGTCGAGATTCCATGAGAATAGTAGAAGTTAGAATCAAATGGATAGAGGGTAAAGGGATAAAGAATCAAAAAGGGAAAGAGGGTAAAGATGAATATTTTTGGGTTTTGATTTTATAATATAATAAGAAAACAAGAGAATATTAACAAGGATGGTAAATATACAATGGATGTATATCCAGGATCACTAATCTTCAAACCGTTTCAACACGCATAACAACCTCCCCGTAGCGCGCAATTTGACAAACCGCCTTTTTGAGGGGCGTCCTAATCAAATGTAGTATAGTGTGTGTTCCAAAGTATTGCGTAAGAAACTCAAACCCGGTCGTTCTTCCAAACGAAGGTCGTGATGGTACTCAAAACACGGGTTTGTGATCGGATGATTTGGATAGAAAAAGGAATATGAGTGAGTGAGTGAGTGATTAAACTAAGGAAATTAAATCTATAAAAGACTTTGAAGTCATTTTAATTCTATATTTAAAATCGTTTAACGATTAAAACCTAAAACGTGACGCTTAAATAAAATTACGTGAACGCATTTAAATAAAACGTGAAAATAAAGAAGTAAAATACCTACGGATATGGAAAATACATTTTTTTACAATCCTAATTATACTAGAAAATTATTGGAAAAAGAAAATTATTTTTAAAACTATTTATCTAATTATTATTAATTAAAAACTATTTTTAACTATTTAAAAATACATTAAAATACAAGAAAATAGGAAATTAACCTAAAAAATGAAATTATAAATTGGAAAAATCTAAAATATTATAAAACTAATGTTAAAACTGAAAATATATTTTTTTAGACTTTTTAAATATTTATTATTAATTAAAAACTAATTAAAACTAATTAAAATCAAGAAAAATACTAAATGAACAGTAAAAATTATGCAAATTTCCAGAAAATTATAAAATAAAATTAGAAAGCTAGGAAAAATAAAATGAGAACTGTCTAACCCATAATAAGCAGAATGGGCGAAATAAGCAGTTTCCTAATAAGCTAAAAATAAGCTAAAAAGCTCTAAAAATTACCAAAGGCTACTACAGCCTAAATCTAACCTAAAATGAGCTAATGCAACTGATTGGGACCTAAAAAACACAAGCTACAGAAAAAAAGCTCGAGACCAGATTTCAAGTCTCAACACGCCAAACGGCCCTAACTAGCTACTTTGAGCTTACATTAAGCTAGCTAGAAAAATTCCTAAAAATAAACTAAAATGGCCATGGAGTCCACAACCAACCAAAGAGCTTAAGTCCTAAATTTCAGCAAGATTGACTCAGAATTGAGTGAATTAAAAATCCACAAAGTTTGGTTAAAAACTCACTTGACACTTTTTTTAGGTTGTTTGGTTAAGGGCTGCCAAAGGGACAATAAGCCGGTAAGGTAGACCAATGATGAATAAATAAGGAAGATCTAATGACATAAGCAAAGTCTACATCAAATAAGCTAACTATGACAAGGGTAAGCAGTTGGCATCATGACTAATCTAGGGGATCCTTAGGCTAAACAAAATAGAAATAAGCAACAATAAGTGTACAAATAAGCACCTAATAAGCTGAAGATAAACTAAACCTAAACTAATTATACTAAATGCACCTAAGTTTCTGAATAAGCAAAGCTAGAAACCACTAAGCATTTGAAAATTAAATGAACTTAGCTGCTGAAGGACTGCAGCCAAACAGGCCAAAGGGTGCTCTTTGGAGCTTATTTGAGATAAGCTAGAGTGAGATTTAGAACCTGGGCTTTTGGCTACTTAGTGTCCACGAAGCTATATTTAAAATCGTTTAACGATTAAAACCTAAAACGTACGTTTAAATAAAATTACGTGAACGCATTTAAATAAAACGTGAAAATAAAGAAGTAAAATACCTACGGATATGGAAAATACATTTTTTACAATCCTAATTATACTAGAAAATTATTGGAAAAAGAAAATTATTTTTAAAACTATTTATCTAATTATTATTAATTAAAAACTATTTTTAACTATTTAAAAATACATTAAAATACAAGAAAATAGGAAATTAACCTAAAAAATGAAATTATAAATTGGAAAAATCTAAAATATTATAAAACTAATGTTAAAACTGAAAATATATTTTTTAGACTTTTTAAATATTTATTATTAATTAAAACCTAGTTAAAACTAATTAAAATCAAGAAAAATACTAAATGAACAGTAAAAATTATGAAAATTTTCAGAAAATTATAAAATAAAATTAGAAAGCTAGGAAAAATAAAATGAGAACTGTCTAACCCATAATAAGCAGAATGGGCGAAATAAGCAGTTTCCTAATAAGCTAAAAATAAGCTAAAAAGCTCTAAAATTACCAAAGGCTACTACAGCCTAAATCTAACCTAAAATGAGCTAATGCAACTGATTGGGACCTAAAAACACAAGTCAGAAAAAAAGCTCGAGACCAGATTTCAAGTCTCAACACGCCAAACTACCTAACTAGCTACTTTGAGCTTACATTAAGCTAGCTAGAAAAATTCCTAAAAATAAAATAAAATGGCCATGGAGTCCACAACCAACCAAAGAGCTTAAGTCCTAAATTTCAAAGAAGATTGATCAGAATTGAGTGAATTAAAATCCACAAAGTTTGGTTAAAACTGACTTGACACTTTTTTTAGGTTGTTTGGTTAATACGCCAAAGGACAATAAGCCGGTAAGGTAGACCAATGATGAATAAATAAGGAAGATCTAATGACATAAGCAAAGTCTACATCAAATAAGCTAACTATGACAAGGGTAAGCAATTGGCATCATGACTAATCTAGGGGATCCTTAGGCTAAACAAAATAGAAATAAGCAACAATAAGTGTACAAATAAGCACCTAATAAGCTGAAGATAAACTAAACCTAAACTAATTATACTAAATGCACCTAAGTTTTTGAATAAGCAAAGCTAAAAACCACTAAGCATTTGAAAATTAAATGAACTTAGCTGCTGAAGGACTGCAGCCAAACAGGCCAAAGGGTGCTCTTTGGAGCTTATTTGAGATAAGCTAGAGTGAGATTTAGAACCTGGGCTTTTGGCTACTTAGTGTCCACGAAGCCGACTAACTTTTGCCCCAAAATGATTACCTGAATAAGCTGAAAATAAGACATAACAAGCACAATAAATGGGTCACAAGCTGCTGTTGGGCTGCTGATCAGTGAGTTACAACAGACCCAATGGGGGCTTGTTGCAGCTTAAAAATAAGCTAACAAACACATTCTAAATAAGCCACAGACTGAAAACAACAAGAATGCATAAACTTAAGAACTTAAAATCCTAATTTGAGCTAAAATTAGCTTGATGCAAGGCATGAAAATGGCTGTCAAAATGCTGCTTGTGGGACAGTCATGACAGTTAGACATAAAAGAAAAAAAAAGAAACTACCAAAGCTTTTTAAAATAGGAATTTATGAATTAAACTTGAACCAGATAACTTGCAAAAGACTTTAACATTGTTTTAAGAATCAAAATGGGTCGAAGTGGGTTTTTTGACCCGTGAACCTTGCAAATCCAAACACCCTTTGGAGGCCAGAAAAAAAAATTTAGAAAAAGGTTTTAGACTTCGAAACTTTGAAAGACTGATTTGACAACCTTAACTAAGCTAACATGAGCTTAAAACAACTTAAGCAAACAACGGCAGAATTGAAGAACTTAAAATAAGAAACTGCTTAACTTAAAAAAATGGAATTAACGACTGAAATAAGATTGCATTGAAAGTTAAAGATTACAATAAAAGTAAATGACAATTAAAATTAAAGTGGACTAGAACTTCAAATTCTAGACAAGTTTACAATGATCTTAACTGCTTCTATTTATACAAAAGAAAAAAGTACTAAAGTCTTCAACTTTTCTCAGTTGTGTTTTCTTTTTGAGAGAATACAAGCCAAAACACACTTTTGTGTTTCTTGAACTCAATCCCATCCATTGGCTTGTATTGAAGTGATCTCATTGTTGATTGCTTTTCTTCAAGGTCTGGATTGCCACGGTGGCAGTGGAATCACGTGAAGCTTGTGTTGACCTACTTTTTCAGATTCCAAGATTGAGAGTGACAGGGAGGATGGGGTAGACACATGCTGCGGGTGCAGGTATGGGAGCCGATGGAGAGAGGGGGTTGAGTGTTGCGGGTGGTGTTGCAGGGAAGATGGTGGGAGGATTGGGTTTATTAGTTTGACAGGCTTTTGTGTTATGGGTATTTGGGTTTGTGTTCCTGGTTTTGTGATTTGGAATTAATGCACAAGGACCATTCTTGTAATTTGGCAAAACTTGAGTGACCAAAATTGTAGTTTTCCAAAATTAATCATAAGGACTATATTTGACAAGCTAGAATTACCAAAGGACTAAAAATGTTAATTTTCCAATTTAAAAATGTCCCGGGGTAATTTCTGTCAATCTTTAAAATTCCAAGGACTCAAGTTGTCATTTTGCAAAACTAGACTTTATAAGGCTAAATTTGACAACTTAAAAATTCCTGAGGGCCTTTTATGAAAAATTACATGTTTTAAATAACCAGGGACTAGATTTTTACAATTATTGAATAAAACACAGTATAAATATTTTTCTCTGTCTCTTTTGAGACTTTTTAATGTGTTTTTGACTGGTTTTGCAGTGCAGAAGGAACAAAAATGATGAGTATTTACACACTCATCATTCCCAAACCTCTAACTTTCTCTCTCTAAAACCATAGTATACGCCTACTTATGTTTGTGTTATGATGTGTATGTGAAATCCAATATGTTACAAATAGGTCTAATGCGTACACTAGCACTGCATCTATCCCTAATGATTCCATTGATTCTGTTTTTGATGTGGGTGTTCCAATCACTGTTACTAACCAAATGGAACCCATTCTTGCATGGGGATCCCAATTATCCAGTTATCCATTCTTGTCTGTGTTCAACTGCAGAACGTTCAAATCGTTCTGTGGTACTTGGACTCATCGCTTTCAAGCATATGACTGGAGACCGGTCACGGATCGTGAACTTCGTGAGTAAATTCATCGGGACTGTTAGATTCGGAAATGATCATTTTGGAGCTATTTTGGGTTATGGAGATTATGTTGTTGGAAGTAGTGTGATCTCCAGGGTATACTATGTTGAAGGTCTTGGTCATAATTTGTTCTCTGTTGGTCAATTCTGTGATTCCGATCTAGAGGTGGCTTTTAGAAAACATACTTGCTTCCTTAGAGAACTTGATGGTATGGAACTCTTAAAAGGAACATGTGGCACAAACCTATACACCATCTCTATCGAAGATATGATGAAGTCTTCTCCTATCTGCTTGTTGTCAAAGGCTTCGAAAACAAAGTCATGGTTATGGCATCGTCGTCTCAATCACTTAAACTTAGCCACCATTAATGATCTCTCCAGAAAGGACCTAGTAAGAGGCTTACCTAGATTAAAGTATGAAAAGGATCATCTTTGTTCAGCATGCCAATTGGGAAAAAGCAGGAAATATGCCCACAAACCTAAACCCACAAACTCAGTTATGGATGTTCTTCACACTATTCATATAGATTTGTGCGGACCTATGAGAGTGCAAACAATTAACGGGAAGAAATATATGTTAGTCGTGGTTGATGACTACTCTCGATTCACTTGAGTTAAGTTCTTGAGGACAAAGGATGAAACTCCGTATGTCATCATTAAACTTATCAAACAACTGCAGGTTCGACTTAACAAGACTAAGTAGAATCATCCGAACAGATAATGGAACTGAGTTTGTTAATAAAGAACTTAGTGAGTTTTATGAAAGTGTTGGAATCAGTCATCAAAGAAGTGTTCCACGAACTCCTCAACAAAACGGTGTAGTTGAAAGACGAAATCAAACTCTTGTGGAAGCCGCAAGAACAATGCTGATTTATTCAAAGGTTCCAACATTTCTCTGGGCCGAAGCCATTGCCACTGCATGTTGCACCCAAAATCGATCCCTAATTCACACAACTCATGGAAAAAATCCATATGAACTTGTCCACAATCGAAAACACCGATGTATCCTTCCTTCGCGTATTTGGTGCTTTGTGTTATCCAACTAATGAGGGTCAAGATTTAGGTAAACTGAAAGCTAAAGCGGACATTGGAGTGTTTGTAGGATATGCACCAAATAGAAAAGGATACCGAATCTACAACAAAAGAACCGAAATATCATGGAAATATTTCACGTTACGCTCGATGAGTGACCGTCAAATGGCTCGGACAATCCAGCCGGACGCCTCTCAACCTTCATTAAGTAGTCCCATTAGTTCCACTCTAGTACAGAATCCCTCATCTGCAGTTCCGTATGTTCCACCTTCAGAAGAAGATGTGAAGAAATTGTTTAATCCAATGTTTGATGAATACTTTGAATCTCAGGACAACATCCACTCTACTACTTCAATAGAGGCTGCTCCGAATCCGTCCAACACAGTCAATCCATCCATCTCTATGTCGGTATCTCACGAAGCGCCTACTGCAGATCATTCTTCATCATCATCAACTCTTCAATCTACAAACAGATGAAGTAAACCCTTTTGCCACTTCAGAAGATGCACCTTTTGAAAATATTTTTGCCCCTGATCCATCATCTGAACCATCTTCATCAGGGGAAAAAAACTCTGCTACATCAGTTCCTCAACCACAACCACACGAGCATTTCGTGAAAATGGACACACGATCATCCATTGGATAATATCATAGGAATCACTCGTCCGGTATCCACCGTAAACAAACTTGCAACAGATGCCTTATGGTGCTTCTTCAATTCCATATTGTCAAAAGTCGAACCAAAAGATGTCAAAACCGCAATGTCAGAGGACAGTTGGTTCAATGCAATGCAGGAAGAAATTCATAATTTTGACCGACTTGATGTTTGGGATTTAGTACCAGCTCCTGAGTGTGCTATGATCATTGCTCTCAAATGGATCTTCAAAGTGAAACTTGATGAGCATGGGGATGTATTAAAGAACAAGGCAAGACTTGTTGCAAAAGGATATTGACAAGAGGAGGGTATTGACTTTGAGGAATCAGTTGCTCCAGTTGCACGTATTGAGGCAATCAGAATCTTCTTAGCTAATGCTGCTAGTAAGAATATGGTGGTTTATCAAATGGATGTAAAGACTGCCTTTCTTAATGGAGATCTAAGAAATCGTGTACGTCAATCAACCTGAAGGTTTTGTAGATCCAGAGCATCCTACTCATGTCTATCGTTTGAAGAAGGCCCTTTACGGTTTGAAGCAAGCTCCAAGGGCATGGTACGATACGCTATCAAGGTTTCTTCTATCTAATGGATTCAGCAAAGGAGCAGTTGATCCGACATTGTTCAACAGAAAGTCATGCAAACACTTAATTCATTTTCAAATCTATGTTGATGATATTATTTTTGCCTCGACTGACCCCAATGAATGTGACCGTTTTTCTAAGGAGATGGGCTCCAAATTTCAAATGTCAATGATGGGACAAATGTTATTTTTCTTGGGATTACAAATTTCACAAAGTCCCGGAGGCATTTTTATCAATCAATCTAAATATGCTAATGAGATTTTAAAGAAATTTGGATTTGATTATTGTGACCCTGTTGACACTCCCATGGTGGAGCGTACTAAACTGGACGACAACCACTCAGGGATCATGGTTGACCAAACTAAATATCGTAGTATGATTGGGTCCCTGATGAACCTCACTGCTAGTAGACCAGACATTCTGTTCGCTGTATGCATGTGTGCTAGATACCAGGCTAAGCCTACCAAAAAGCACCTTGAAGTGGTTAAACGGGTCTTTCGGTATCTCCAAGGATCCATCAACATGGGACTTTGGTACCGGAAGGACACCGGTATGTCACTAATGTTCGCCTATGCAGATGCCCCACCATGCAGGATGTTAAGATACACGCGAAGCACGTCGAGGAGGTGCTCAGTTTTTGGGTGATAAGCTTGTGAGTTGGTCTTTAAAGAAACAAATGAGTACTTCTATATCCTCTACAGAGGCAGAATACATAGCCATGTCTTCTTGTTGTGCTCAAATCCTATGGATGAGATCCCAATTATCTGACTATGGCTTTGAATTCAACAAAATTCCTCTGTATTGTGATAACAAAAGTGCCATTGCTCTCTCATGCAACAACGTTCAACATTCAAGAGCAAAGCATATCGACATTCGACATCATTTCATCAAAGCTCTTCCTAGAGAACGTTTTGAGTTTATCCTTCCATGACTTGGTCTAAAGAGTCTACAACCGGAAACACTCAAACGTCTTCAAGAGGAAGACGAGGAGTAAAAGTTTTTCTTCATCCATCTCTTGTAAATATTTATTCAAAAATCCAAATACAAAATTATAAAACCCACAAAAGAAAATAGAAAAATATAAAATTTCAAAAAATCCATAAAAATCAGAAAATCTTTGAAAAAGCTAAAAATATTTTTCCCATCTTTTCTTTTATTCAATTTTATCTACGGTCTTTGTGTTGTCATTCAAAGAGTGACACGGGTCTTTAGATGAAGTTCGAATTTACATATTAAAAAAAATAAATAAATAAATTTGAGATGGAGAAAAATGGTGGTTTATTGTCATTTCAGGCAATAACCCGTTTTCAAAAGAAAGAACAGAGCTATGCTTCATTTGATTTTAAATCCTCATGCTTTTATTCTAAAACAAGTTTATATGGAATATTTGTCCCCAAAAAGACAAATGTTTCCCTCCAAATATTTTTTCCTTCTAAAAGATTCTTCTGAAAAATATTTGCTTTCTTATGAAAACAAAATTGATTTGAAAATAACTCGGTCTCTATTTTTGCAAATCATCTGCGCTTATTCTTTGACAAAATCTCTAACACTCAATCAACAACTCATATCATTGATTGAGGGGGAGAATGATTTCATTAACATAAAAAGTTATTTTTCAATCTATTGTCACGTACTCATGCAGGGTCTAAGTTTGGATAATCAAAATGAACAATGTTCTTTATCAAATGGATCTAGACCAAGGCTAATGTCATGTTTTCAAAAGATACTCAAGCATGTTTAATCATTGGAGTTTAAAGTATCAGATTTGATCCTTATCGGTTAAATGTTTTCATAAGCAAGTCACAATTCTCCTCAAAAGCTTTCAAAAACAATTTAAATCAATAAAGATCACAAATCTCAAATGACTTGAAAATTGTGATCGGGGGAGAATTTGTGATTTAAAATTGGATTTAAACTGATAACTCAATAAATGGTTTTGAAAAGTGTTTAACAAGGCGTCCCTCCTGCATATGTCAAACGATTTCAAAATTTCCATGCATATGTTAAGGGGGAGCATCTTTCTTATACCATAAAGGGTTAAAACGTGATGATTTGTCTCTAAGTGCAGGTTTTCCCTAATATGTGCAAAACACTTTCAAATCTCGATGCACATATTGAGGGGGAGCAACTTTTTGAAAACCATATCCTTTCCCAAAAATCTCTTTAACTAAGTATGAAAAATACTAATTTTGATCGGGAAGGTGATGTCGATATTTTTAGAAAATATTGATATTTTTAGAAAATATTGATCAAAGAAGTGAATTATTCCTCTTGCCTCCATGTGTCAAACATATTTCAAACATACGATGCACATGTTGAGGGAGATCCTTTTTCTAAAAATAACAAAAACAATTCAGGTACAAAATGTTTTGATCATGTATCACAAGTGCCGGGATTGATTTTCAAATGGTTTTCAATTGGTTCTAATGGCAGATGAACAATACCAAAAAGACCGACCAAATTTACTTTATGTATGGAGATATAAGGATGGTTAGGTTAGGTATTCGTTCCCACGATCCTGCCAGAGCCGGAGGGATCTACCCAGGGACAATCCACTAGATAGTGTAGAAGTCCTTAGGCATGATGAAAAAAGGAGAAAAGTGAGATATGGGAAGAGTGCGGACTAAGATAGAGCTAGAACTGGAATAAACCCAACAAGGTTCTAGTAATGAAGTCTCGGTAAGCACTGAAGGGGTTGAAGAATGAAAAATAATTGAATGTGAAAAAGGGTGAAAAGAAATAGCCCTCCATTAATTCAACCGTAGGGCAGAAACCGGGTTCAATACATATGCTATTGGTGGTTACTAAGGTAACACCGGTATTGAAGACAAGACGTCATGGACCCAGTGATGCACTGCACTACAACCTCCCAAGCTACTCAAGTTCCTCTTAAAAGGACTTGTTTCATTCTCACGGGGAACCAACATTATCTATCGACTTTCTCTTAGAGATTGTTGATATTGAAGGAGGAGACCCTCTCCCTAGTCTCCGGCATAGGAACCAAATGTGCACTATTGAGTCTAGAGCCACGAGATCATCAATAAATCTCATTAGGACACAATCTATAAAGACTCACTGTTTCACACAATGTGGAAAGTGAGAATACATCTTATGAGTCCTACGCATTATCCTTGTGGTATTGAAAGAACATCTGAGTGATATGCCAACATACTCACGATGAAGATGGAAAGCCTTCTAGAGCCAACATCAAACAAGCTCTTGGTAGGTGGCATGTGAGATCTATCCAATAGATCAACCATGTGACAACTGAACAGAAACAATGGGGCTATTTAAAATTATGAATCAATCCTGGTTCAGGTAATGGATTGACGGATACCTTTGAAAAACCGGTTGTTGTGCCTAAAAATTCTTTTCTCTAGCACATCGACTGTGTATTAATATTTCAAAAATAGAAGGTGTATATGATTGATAATTGATTTTCCTTAAAACCTTTGTTGTATTGCAAAAACACTTTATATTCAGCAGTACACGATTGCTTTTCAAATCACTTTTCATCAATCAGTGAATCTCAATTCACTGGTTCACTCACTCCGTGTTGTCTTCTTTGAGACATTCCGGTTTGAGAACGGCTAGAGCAGCTACGAAACCCTGTCAAGGAGATTCCTCGGAATTACACCTGATCACAGGCAGTACTTGTACTGATCAAAGGGGAACCGTGGGCCATGTACCTCAATTCAACGAAAGTGATCAAAGACAATTTCGTGCGCTTTATTGCTAACTGTTGTATGCAGGTACACCCGACGTTTGCAGCTGATCAGAATTGAGAAGGTCAATCCATTGCTGCATGCTCACACAACTCATTCACTTCGAAATCATGATAAGTGCATCAACGACTCTGATATTTACACTCCATGCTTCTCGCTACCGCGCAAATATCATGAATCAACTAAAGCTTCTGCTACTCTGATAAGAAGACATCATGATCCAGAATGTGAGCATGTCGGTCCATTTGTCACAATTTCACATAATGTCAACACTACAAAGGAAAAGTCAGAGATTTATGGCAGCTGATGATCTCAAAGCTGGCTCAAAACTCATTATCACGTGGATCAGTTAAAGACCTCCACTTGGATTATCCAAACATGCAAAACATGAAGAATCAAAGACTACGGGCTACAGAGCAATGAACTTAAACAAGAATCCAAGAACAATCTTAATGTAATATCTGTTTGTATTCTGTGTAATTTGAGGTGACCTCCCTTAGGGGGAGATTGTTAGGATTTAGAAAATCCAGTCATTAAAGTGTCGGTCACCTCAAGTATATGTAATCGTTAGAAAGCTCGTAGTCGTAGTTATTTAACGTTTGTTAGTATTTAGTTATGTAACACCGTGGAGGACGGACGGGTCTTTACCCATTGTATGCCTGATCCACAGCCCGTAGGTGGCGAGTCTTGTAAGAAAACTATAAATACCCTCTACCTCCCAAGGTAGAGGGTTGGAGCTTCAATACCATTTTTATTTTGTTTCACATAAGTTCCCAACTCTCTTTCCTTTCTCTCTCTAGAACTTTCTCTCTCTAAACCTAGTATACGCCCCATATGATTATGGTTTAATGTGTTTTTGAAATCCTAAAAGTTACATTAAGAGTGAAAGAACATCCAACCCTCTCCCTTGGTGGGAGAGGGCTTATATACATGACACAATAACACCCCTACTTGGGTTGTGGAGCGAGCTGACAGTGGGGAAACCCCGACCCAACTCCACGGGTGTTAGTCTAACTAGTATAATAATGATAAGCCTACGAGCTAACTTATGCTAGACATAACACGGGGTGACCGAGTCTTTCATATGGATTTTCGTAATTCTAACAATCTCCCCCTAATAGAGGTCACCCCGGAAATTACAGTTTGAATCCTAGAATTCTATTATATGACTTTTATAATATAGCTCGTAGACTTTGATTCTTCAATGTATGCAAAATTCGTAATTTCAGTAGTGATGTTTTGGATGAATGTTCCTTGACAATCTTTACATGCTAGGATTAGCTTCTGACCATCCTCATGCATAGTAGGCCAATAGTATCCCGTACATAAGGTTCTAGCTACTACGGACCTTGTTCTGGCGTGCATGCTTTCTTTTGTTCAGCTGGGAGTATCTCCTTTGTCAGGTATTCATATATTGGGGTCATCCATGTGTACCTCTCTTCTTCCACTATTGCTAGTACCGCTACTTCTTCTATTGACTTCTGATTAAGTTCTTCCACTAGCACTTGTTTTTTCAGATGTGCGAAGCTGGTAGACGTCTTCTCGTTTTCGCTTCTTGGGACTTGTTTGATTGAGAACATTCGGAAATTGCTCAAGAGCATTTTTAACTTTTCCAGGTATTAAATCATCCCTGACTCTTTAGCTATATATGTTCCGTTAACCTGATTGGCTACAAGTTTTGAATCTACGTTTGCCTATAAGTTCTTAACTCCCATTTGTTCTGCTATTCTTAACCCGACTATTAGAGCTTCATACTCAGCCTCGTTTTTTGTTGCTCCAAAGCGGAACCTTAAGGCATAAGTGAACTCTGTTCCCTCTGGTTCTGTCATTATTGTGGAAAACTAGAAGGGGGGGTTGAATAGTTTTACCAATTAAGCTTTGTTTTAAAATATTTAGATCGACTTATGTCAATCTATTTGGATGCGTATGTTGGACATTGATAGATAGATATGTAAATGTGTAATGGAAAGATAAAGAGTAAGAAACACATAACCATGACATGAGTGTTTATAGTGGTTCGGCTACAAGGACACCTTCCTTGCTGATAACATCAAATAGTCCTGAATATTAAGTGTCGATTTCCCCCGATAATGCTTGTAATTTATATCATTTATATGGATTTACGCTTGTTTTCCATTGTTTTCCATTTTCAGGTAAATTACGAGCATTGGAGCTAAAGAGACGCGGAATTGGAGAATTATCAAAGATTTATCAAAGTATGCTCACTTTGAAGAAGTTACGGCATAACTCATCTCTCATTACCCGAACCAAAGCGTGACTCGGAAAGCCAACTCATCGAAGATTACGCGTAACTCTCAAAAAGACTACGACATAACAATATTAGGTCAAATGAGGTTCCACGGTGCTGATAACTACGTCGTAACTCTTGTTTAAACTAATACGAACCAAGAAATATTGAAGATACGTAGAATCCACTTATAAGGTTATGCCGTAACGCAGATCTAGTGCAAATTACGAAGAATTGAATATTACTACGAACTATTCTATTAGTTACGCCAGAATCTGTGACCATAAATACCCCACAATTTACAGAGATTTCAAAGCATCCCATGTCACACACCACAACCAAAGAACGTGGGAAGAAGCCAAAGGCAGGTCTAGAGGAGCATACTGAGCTATCTCCAAGGGAGAAATCACTCCCCTACGATAATCATTAGCATTTTATCTTTTCTTTACTTTTGATTCATGTATTTCATAACATTAAATATTGAATTGATTTGTATGGTTAATATGATGGCTAAGCACCTCTGGTGCCGGCCTAGTTATGATTCCTTAATTGTTTTGTTTTGCTTACATTACTTCTGATAATTATTTCTAAGTGTATGCATGCATAGTTTGTTGGTAGCTACCCTTGTTTCGTAGTTTTGAATGGCGGTAGAGGCTAGTTGCTTAGGAGATATGACCAACCGACCCTAAATGAGGACTGAGATGGGAAGGGTAAGATATGACCAACTGACGACCCTTTCTACTTTTGCGATTTGACCAACTGATCACCTACCATTTGGATGAACTTAAGAATTAGGAGGTGAGTGTTTAAGTTGCTAACGCCCGGGCACTCACTATTATAAGTCTAGCATGTAGCGATACTTAATGACTCAGCTTAGGGACCGTGGAACAACCGGACTTATGAGGGACACCGACTCTCCAGGTGGCATCTTTGCTGATTGGTTAGGGCGAATTGACCAAATGCTGTCCTCTCGACTTTGACCCCACCTGAAGTAATTGGAAGTAATTAGACGTAGACATTACTAGCTAGGATGAATGACTAGGTTAGCACCACTCTCCTCTATTGATTGAACCTTTTCCTTTATCTGCTTTAGTAGTTAATTAATTAATTCCTTATTGAAATCATATTAAAATCAGTGACACCTATACTTAGTAATAATCCAACACACATAGCTCTTTGGACGACCTCGGTTTTACCGAATACTACACTACACACGACCGGGTACACTGCCCGTTAGTGCATTAGGGTAGACCAGAGGTATAACGAGACTATTTAAATATTAAAACCTGGTCAGTAAAACCTGCATCAAGTTTTTGGCGCCGCTGCCGGGGAGTTATATTAGGATTTTTATTAAGTCTTTAGTTTTATTATGATATTATGTCTCTCACTATGAATGATTATCTCACCACCTCTAAAAGTAAACAGGGGATCACTATTCCAGCTCTTGAAGAAAATGTAAAATTCGAATTCTGGGGACTATGTCTTGAAGAACTAAAAAGATGCTGCTTTTATGGAACCAAGGATGAAGAAGCACACAAGCACATCGCAAAAGTATGTGAGATCGCCGATTTATTCCACGCACCTGGGGTCTCCAGAGATCATGTTATTATGAGGGCATTTCCTTTTACCCTAAAAGGAAGAGCTAGAGATTGGTTAAAGAAACTACCATCTGGATCTATCACAACGTGGTGTGCATTTAAAAAGGCCTTTCTTAAGGAATACCGAACCCCTGCAAAAATCCTCCAGCAAGTTGATGAAATTAGTAGGTTTAGCCAATTCAATGATGAACCACTATTTACAGCTTGGGAAAGATTCAATGAAGCCATCCTCAAATGCCCCGAGCATAAACTCAACAAGCACGAGCAACTGCAAATATTTTACGATGGGTTGAACATCAAAACTAGGCAATTATTAGGCTCAAAAGAACCAATCCCTTTAATGACTGCTGATAAAGGATGGACTAGAGTTGAAGAAATAGCTCTCCACTCTTCATCTTGGAATGAAGATTGGAACGAAGACGCAATCGAACTACAATTGGTAATCAATAATTTAGAGGAATTTGAAGTTGATATGCAATCCCTTACTGAGGAAGTAAAAATGGTTAAACACAAGTTTGATAAACCTATTGATGGGAGAGTAACGGATCTCAAAAAGGCTTTGAAAAAGCTTGTTAAGGAATCCAGCAGAAAACAAGAAGAGAGCAAAAAATTGGTATGGAATATCAAGCGAGATTATGACCATGTGCTAAGAACACAAGCAGCTGCTATAAGAAGACTAGAAAATCAAGTCGGAAAGCTCGCAGAATCTATCAAAATGAGAGATGAAGGAGAACTACCTAGCACAACCAAACCAAATCCTCGAGATCTAGCACCTGCTATTAACACTAGAAGTGGATTAAACTATACGAAACCAACCTACCCTTCAAACTCGAATGATCTAACTGAAGAAACGCCTCAAGACAACAACAAAGAAACCGAGGGGGCTCAACCAACTGTCGAGAAATTCCATCCCTACGTTCCTCCAATACCATTTCCGGGAAGAATTAAGAAGGAACAAGAACGATAGTTATTTCAGAATTCAAAAAAGTTATACAACTCCAAAGATTAATATTCCTCTCTTTGAAGCCCTTGAGCAAATGCCCAAATATGCTAAATTCATGAAGGATCTCCTAACCCATAGAAGAATTTCTGATCGGACGCATATTACTTTAAATCAAAGGTGCTCTGCCGCCATACTAAAAGATATGCCTCTCAAAGAAGAAGATCCATGGAGTTTCACCTTACCTTGCACAATCGGGGGAATTATGTTCGACAAGGCCCTTGCCGATCTTGGGGCAAGCATAAGTCTTATGCCATTCTCTCTCTATTCGCGCCTGGAATTGGAGGACCTGAAACCAACTAGAATGTGCATTGAGCTAGCTAATAAAACAACTCAATATCCTAAAGGAATCGCTGAAAATGTTCTTGTCAAGATCGATAAATTTGTCTTCCTGGTTGACTTCGTGGTCCTTGATATGGAAGAGGATGATGTCCCAATTCTGCTTGGGAGACCCTTTCTTGCCACCGCACACGCTATGATTGATGTCTTTAACAAGAAGATTTCGTTGGAGATTGGAAACAACAAGATTACTTTTGATCTTGAAAAATCAATGAGATATGCTTCTTTCACTGACGACAACCTTGATGATCTCGACCTTATCAAAGCGAACGCTCAGAAACATGCTCAGGAATGCTTTTTGCCCGACCCTTTTAAATCATTAAAATTCGAAGATAATGATGGCATATCTAGCGATGGAGAAAGCGAAATGGAAGAACTCGCTATGGACAATCAAGCGTTATATTCAGCAAATACCACGGAAGAAGCTGATACTACCCCCAAACTCAAGGAGCTCCCTCCTCATTTAGAATATGCATTCATTGATGGGGATCGTAATTTTCCTGTTGTGATTTCTTCTTTGTTATCTGACAAAGAAAAGAAGTCGCTATTGCAGGTTTTAAGCAAGCACAAGAGGGCGATTGCGTGGAAAGTCTCTGACATAAAAGGGATCAACCCTTCATAATGCTTCTCACAAGATACTAATGGAAAATGATTTTAAACCAAAGAGTACAGCCACAGAGGAGATTAAACCCAAAAGTCCAAGACGTGGTAAAAGACGAAATCATTAAACTCCTGGATGCAGGTCTAATTTACGCTATTTCTGATAGTCATTTGGTTAGTCCTATTCATGTTGTGCCAAAGAAAGGAGGAATGACAGTAGTCACTAATGAAGATAACAAGCTGATACTTACTAGGACGGTCACTGGCTGGAGGGTGTGCATCGATTATAGAAAATTAAATGACGCAACACGGAAGGATCACTTACCCCTTCCATTTATCGATCAGATGTTAGAAAGGCTCTCTGGACATGAGTATTATTGTTTTCTTGATGGATTTTCGGGATACTTTCAAATTCCGATCGCCCCTGAGGATCAAGAAAAGAATACTTTCACTTGCCCGTACGGAATATTCGCCTACCGAAGGATGCCTTTCGGACTATGCAACGCTCCCACCACATTCCAACGGTGCATGACTGCAATATTCTCGGATATATGTCAAGATTTTATGGAAGTCTTCATGGATGACTTTTTGGTTTTCGGTAACTCTTTTTCATCTTGTCTTAATAATTTATCTAAAATGCTTGCCAAATATAAAGAAACCAACCTTGTCCTTAACTGGGAGAAATGTTATTTTATGGTAAGAGAAGGGATTGTTTTGGGGCATAAGATTTCTCAAACAGGGATCGAAGTTGATAAAGCTAAGGTTGATGTTATTTCTCGACTTCCTTATCCAACCAATCTGAAAGGAATTAGGAGTTTTCTTGGGCACGCTGGATTTTATAGAAGATTTATAAAATACTTTTCCTAAATTGCCAAACCTATGACCCAACTCCTCATGAAAGATGCAAAATTTTATTTTAATGACGATTGCAAAAGAGCTTTTGATATTTTAAAATAAAAATTGACTACTGCCCCTGTTATTATTGCTCCTGATTGGGGCAATGATTTTGAACTTATGTGCGATGCTAGTGATTATGTTGTAGGGGCTGTTTTAGGACAGAGGGTGGATAAAAAATTTAAACCCATTTATTACGCTAGTAAAACCTTAAATGAGGCAAAATAGCATTACACAACCACTGAAAAGGAACTCCTAGCTGTGGTTTATGCCTTTGATAAGTTTAGATCTTATTTAGTAATGTCAAAAACTGTTGTCTACACTGATCATTCTGCTTTGAAGTACTTATTCAATAAACAGGATGCCAAACCAAGATTGATAAGATGGGTGCTGCCGCTGCAAGAATTTAAAATTGAAATCAAGGATAAGAAAGGGCAAAACAACTTACCGATACCTCCTCGATTAGAAAACCCGAGCTTGAAGAACTTGACAAAGAAACTATTCGACTCCTTCCCGATGAGCATCTCATGGCAGTAAGAATTAAGGATTCCAGTTCAACCGTGGTACGCAGATTTCGCTAATTACCTCGCAGCCAGAGTATTACCTAGCAACAAAACTTATGATCAAAAGAAAAAGTTCTTCTCAGATCTTAAATATTACTTATGGGATGATCCTTTCCTTTTAAATCATGCTCAGATGGTATTATTCGAGATGTTTTTTGGAAATGAGCAAAAACAAATTCTGGAACATTGTCAAAACAGACCTGCAAGAGGACACTACGGGGCCGATAATAGTATAATACTGCTCGAAAGGTTTATGAGGTCGGATTCTTGTGGCCTAGCATTTTCACGGATGCCACAAAACACGTAAGAGACTATGACGCTTGTCAAAGGGCAGGAAACATCTCTTCTCGTAATCAGATGCCACTCAACAACATTATGGTATGAGGTTTTGATGTTTGGGGGATCGATTTTAGGGGACCCTTCACCCCATCTAAGAATAAAATTTATATCCTTGTAGCTTTTGATTACGTTTCAAAGTGGGTCGAAGCTGAAACTCTGCAAACATGTGATGCTAGAAGTGTCATTCGCTTTTTAAAAAGATTATTTTCCAGGTTTGGGATCCCTAAGACCATCATAAGTGATCGGGGGACGCACTTTTGTAATGGTATTATGGAGAAAGTTCTCAACAGATATAGGGTACTCCACCGGATGTCTACACCTTATCACCCACAAACTAATGGGCAAAATGAAAACACCAATAGGGCACTCAAGCAAATTTTAAAAAAATCCATCAGCAGTAACAGAAAAGATTAGTCTGTCAAACTCGACGAAGCTTTATGGGCATTCAGAACAGCCTTCAAAACTCATATTGGAAGCACCCATTTTAAGATTGTTTATGGAAAAGCATGTCATCTTCCCGTAGAATTGGAACACAAAGCGTATTGGGCTCTCAAGAATGCTAATCTAGAGGCAGATGTGATCAAGGAAAACCGATTTTCCCAAATAAATCGTTTAGCTGAATTACGAGACGAAGCATACGATCATGCCAAGGCATACAAGGACAGGACCAAAAGATGTCACGATATGTGAACTAAGGATAAAAATTTGAAGTAGGACAAGAGGTTTTCGTTTTCAACTCAAGACTCAAATTATTCCCAGGAAAAATGAGATCTCGTTGGGTTGGCCCCTACACAGTAAGTAAGGTATTCCCCTATGGGACTATTGAGGTTCATAATAAGGAAGGGGTATTTTTCAAGATAAATGGACACCGTGCAAAAATTTATTATTGGAAAGATGTTAGCAAGCTTTCGGGAGATGAGTTCTTCGCCCTTGCATAAAGCCCGCGGCTCTAAGTCTAACTTAAAGACTCGTAAATAAAGAAAAGTTCTCTTTCGAGAGACAACCCAAATTATCCCTTTCTTTTGTTTTATTTCCATTTCTGTAGGGTTTTGTGTTTTTAACCATTTTGCAGGAAACTTGGAGTGATTGCCAGAACTTGCTGATCTGACCTTAGTTACGGTAAATCATCTCGGGTTACGCCATAACCTACCCTTGCGTTAATTTCAGATGCATTACCGATTACGGCGTAATACCATCTCCTGGTTATTTATATAAGCTACCTTACAAATAGATGCCAGTTTTGCCAGCTTACGTAACTTTCCTTTGCTTTACTTATTTCATTTTAAAACACAATAACCTTGTATTAGTATTTTAAATGAACTTTGTGGGTGTGTTCCCTGTAAACCCTCACGAGACTTCACTCGTCCACTTGGGACACCAAGTGGTTTAAAAGGCTTGTTGCATATGCTAAATGCAACCGTGATTCCTACAAAAGTGAGTTAGGTTTGTTTCTTATTTTTCATTTTTTATTTTTAGAATTATGCTTGTCGGTAGTGTGATTTCAGGGATTGAATTTTGTTCATGGATGCTATTTAAGGCACGCTCTCTTTTCGTGGGCCTTCTTTCTTTTTGGAGCAAATTTCAGGGAAGTTCTCACTCTAATTCTACCTTTCTCTTCACCTTTATTTAACGACTAGTACAAAAGGAACTTTGTACAATTCAAGTGGGGGGACGGGAGTAGACTTGTCTCTTGAACTTTGTGTTGCCCTCGTTTTTCTAGTTTATTTTGAAAAATTATGCCATTTTTAAAATTTGACATATTTTTCTTAACCTAACTAGATTAGACCTTAGTCGAGCACATACAACCCTTACTATTATATGGTGAGATTAGCCTTATCCGTTTCTAATATTTTACCCCAAATCCACCAAATTATGAGTGTGCCGGTAGCTTGTAAACTTTAGAACTTGGCCTTTGCATCATTTCGAGACCATAGACGAGGTATGTTGAGTTAGCTCAATGTATTTTGACTTTTCAGTTTAAGAAGGCAATATTATAGGATTATCACCCAAATAGCCTTCCATTGTGTGTCTATCGATTAGTCACCTCGACTTCTCGACCCCCATGTGAAACCCTTTTGTTGCACTCACCTTTAGTGCAAGATACCCCTAGATACACCCATCTGAGCCATTCCTTTCATTTTGTTAACCCAATATATTGTTTTGATACACCTATGCACCTTAGCCTAACCTGTAGTCTTTATTTGTGATTGGGAAGTCATCATTTGCCTAAGTTCAAGGTTCAAGTGGAAAGGTTCAGAAATCACACTTTCGTCGATGACATATTCTTGAAGATCATTGAAGACCTCCAAATTCCCGTTGTTCATCTCAAGTGGGCGGATATTATGTTTAGTTTTTATTGTTATGTTAAAAAAATGATTCGAAAAAAAAATTGTTATGTTATTTAGTTATTGTAAAGTGCATTGTTTTAAGCACTATGTTATGAGCTTTATATAGATTTAGTATCGAGGAGGCCACCTCGGTCACATTCGAATATTGGAGTTGGTAATTTTACCAACAGTTGGAGAAAAGGTAGTGTGCCCATCATGACGTCCTCTAATGACACATCTACCTAGTATTTCATGATCCGGTTTCTTAACTTCAAAGCTTGAACTTTGGGCGGATGGTAAGTGGTGATGACTTGGTTATAGATTTAGACTACCTGCTTGACTTTTATTTTACACCATTTATATTTCCCATGTCTTATCCTACCCTTTAGTCATGATGCAGCGAGCAATATTTTATGTCTTGGCCATGGATTTGGTCATGTATCATTGATTTTGTTCACTTCGCCGTGACATGTTAGTAATGACGAGTCACCCTTAACCTTTGTCGTGTCTACCCATATTGCCTACAAAAATTGTTTAGCCCTTAACTCTAGTGGTGGAGTGTGTAACCGCCGTGCTTATGATTGAATACATGCTATGATCTGGCGATTGAGCAATCACCTGAAATTGACACTTAGAATAGTTGAGAGATTTGAGTGTTTCTGCCTCCCATTTCGTGAGGTGTTCGGCTTTGTTTTATTCTAGCATAAGAGATTTGTAAACTTATATTATCCAAAATGGGAGATATCTTTTAGAAATCTTTCTAATAAGGTCTACTTGAGGGCAAGTAGAGTTCAAGTGGGGATATCGATAACATCAAATAGTCCTGAATATTAAGTGTCAATTACCTCCGATAATGCTTGTAATTTATATCATTTATATGGATTTACGCTTGTTTTCCATTGTTTTCCACTTTCAGGTAAATTACGAGCATTGGAGCTAAAGAGACGCGGAATTGGAGAATTATCAAAGATTTATCAGAGTATGCTCACTTCAAATAAGTTACGGCGTAACTCATCTCTCACATTACGCCGTAACTAAAGCGTGACTCAAAAAGTCAACTCATCAGAAGATTACGGCGTAATCTCTACAAAAAACTACGACGTAACCATATTAGTTCAAATGAGGTTCCACGCACCGATAACTACGTCGTAACTCTTGTTTAAACTACGGCGTAACCAAGAAATATTAAAGATACGGCAACCACTTATAAGCGACATAACCAAAGCAGATCTAGTGCAAATTACGAAGAAATTGAAGATTACGGCATAACTATTCTATTAGTTACGCCAGAACCCGACCGACTACACCCCCACGATTTCCAGCATTTCAAATCATCCCATTCCACACATCACAACCAAAGAACATGGGAAGAAGCCAGTAGGTCTAGAGGAGCATATGGATTTCTCCTGGAGAAATCACTCCCTACTAAGCATTAGCATTTTATATTTTCTTTACTTTCGATTCATGTATTTCGTAACATTAAATATTGAATTGATTTGTATGGTTAATATGAGCGGCTAAGCACCTCTTGGTGCTGGCCTAGTTATAATTCCTTAATTGTTTTGTTTTCGTTTACATTACTTCCGTATAATTATTTCTAACTGTATGCATGCATAGTTTATTGGTAGCTACCCTTGTTTCGGTAGTTTTGAATGGTAGAAGCTAGTTGCTTAGAGATATGACCAACTGAATTAAGTAGTAGACTGAGACGGAAATGGTAAGATATGACCAACTGACGACCCTTTCTACTTGTGCGATTTGACCAGCTGATCACCTACCGTTTGGATGAACTTAAGAATTAGGGGGTGAGTGTTTAAGTTGCTAACGCCTGCGCACTCACTATTATAAGTCTAGCGTAAGGTACTTAATGACTTTGATTAGGGGACCAGGAACAACTGGAATTATGAGGGGACACCTGACTTCTCCAGTGGTGGTATCTTTGCTGATAGGTTAGGGCGAATTGACCAAATGTTGTCCTCTCGACTTTCACCCCACCTGAAGTAATTGGAAGTAATTAGACGTAGACATTACTAGCTAGGATGAATGACTAGGTTAGCACCACTCTCCTCTAGTGATTGAACCTTTGCCTTTATTTGCTTTTATCTGCTTTAGTAGTTCATTAATTAATTCCTTATTGAAATCATATTAAAATCTGTGACACCTAGACTTAGTAATAATCCAAGACACATAGGTCTTGGGACGACCTCGGTTTTACCGAATACTACACTACACACGACCGGGTACACTGCCCGTTAGTTCATTAAGGTAGACCATAGGTATAACGAGACTATATAAATATTAAAACCTGGTTAGTAAAACCTGCATCACTTGCCCTACTCCACTCCCCGAGTCACCTACTCGAGAGTTCGTAATCACTAAACGACGCAACTCCTTATGGCGGAGAAGCCTTCACAACGTCGCCTACTCTTTTTCCGGTACAAGGCTAGACACCGGGTTCTTCCACAAGGTAGAACCACACCTATCACAACATCGCCTACACTTTATCCCGTACAAGGCTAGATACCGAGTTTAATTACAAAGGAGGAACTACTACCCACCACTACACAACACCTATCCCAAAAGGAGACCCACTCCTTATTACAACATCATCAAGGATATCAATATCCTTGGATACAACCTATCTATATTTGTAAATCAATACACCATATTGATTGTACACCCTTGGCATCCTTTACTAATGCCTTTGACACGGACGTTAAGCACCTTTCACTATGCCATCGTGTTGACTCTTTCGGCATCCTTCACTAATGCCTTTGACACGGACGTTAAGCACCTTTTACTAATGCCATCTTCTTGACTCTTTCGGCATCCTTCACTAATTCCTTTGACACAACACTTCTAAGGAGGAAGAAAGAACTATCAACAAGATAACCTCAGTAGTCTTGATGATGACGAAGCATGGCAACTCTTGGACTTGAGCTTGCTTGACTTCAAGAGGTGGTAATCTCGCCTTTAAGAGGAACCTATAGAATCACACATAAACAAACACAAACTACATAGAGAGATCCTTTGGATCTGAGGTTAGAAAGTTTACAATACAATGTGAAAGTATGTGTAGGAGTGGCAACCTAAAATGAAGAAACGGCTCACTATTTATAGAAGAAAATAAGCTACTGTTCCACGGATCCCACGGATCCCTTACTTGAGGGATCCGTCAGTGTAAACCTGGAACCCGGGACGCCCATGGGTTTTGGGTCATGGGTCATGGGTTATGGGTCATGGGTCCTAGACTTTGTACCAAGGGTATCCAAGTAGATACAATGTATCTAGTAGATGCAATGCATCTAGTCCATGGGTCATGGATAATACCCATTTATGACTTATGCTTGATGTCATGCAAATGGGTTATGGGTTATGCTCCATGGGTATGGGTCATGGACTTTGGGTTAAACCCAACTACATTCAATATATTTGGTCAATGGGTCAAATAATTAATTCATTATAATACATTATAATACATACTAGTTATATTACCCATTATATTACCCATTATAATACATACTAGTTATGTATATATCTACCCAATATGTAAACACTAGTTGTTGTACATATGTATTACTAATTCATGAAAACACTATTATTTGTTTAGCGTTTTATGTGAAAACGTAAGTGTGTTAGTAAACTCTTTGCTCAAACCATTTACGTATTTTATTTGTTTCGTTAAAATGAATTTACGTTTGTTATCGACAAAACATTAGAAGATCGTAAAATATAAATAAACGTTTTTACGGCTTATTTGTATTGACAATCTGCGCCTTTTTGTTGATGACAAAACAAAAGATTATTTTAAAGAAAAACTAAAATTGTAAAAGTTTGAATTTTTACTCTCCTCCCCTTTTTGTCGAAACAAAAGAGCGCTTTAAAAGAGACTAACACATTGTTTTAAGAAAAACATGTAAAAATAGAGAAAAAATATAGAGAGCAAGTGACGGGAAGTGTTCTCGTCTTAGCTCCCCTTGACGAGTCCATCCCTTTGTGAGGGCGTCAAGTAAGAAGAAATACTAAACTAGTGCATTGCAACTATGTTTGCAAATGGTTTCGTCTTTGTGACGACTGTGCTCCCCCTTGATGATTGCAACTTTGCAAGGGGACGTCATGTAATGTAATCCTAGTGTGAATTATAGCAAATAGTTTTGCAATGTATTTCTTTGACACAAAAACTCCCCCTAGCTAAGGGTGTCAAAGTCTTCATATGTATATTGAAAATCTACAAAACAAAGGTTAGAAAACAGGTATATAATGCATAATTTCCTGCAAATAAGACTCAAGTTAGTAGTAAACAGGTCTTCTGTTGCATGGATCCCACGGTTCCCTCTTTGAAGGGATCCGTCTAGGCAAAACAGAGGGATCCATCTATCTGAAAGTTTAAGACAACAATGGTGATGAGAACAAATGATGTCAACATCAAAATGAGATATGTAATAAGGCACCAAACATACACTCAAGATAATATGGCATAAACATGTAATTTCATTCAATAAAAATACGAGAGATGATCTACAAATCTATAAAACTAAGAGAATGATTTAACCATGTAATACATTTTCTAGTAATTCTAATAAGTGACCAAAAACTTAAAAATCATCATGTGCTTAAATCTAAGGATGAGTAGACTTGTTAATTTGGTCTAATCGTTCAAGAACATGATTAAACATGAAATGTAACTCATTTCGTACTTCTTGAACAAGTCCTTGGGTGATTTGACAATTAGAGCAATTATTGTCATGATTAGGAACCGGAGAAGATTGGTTGTTTTGAGGAGGTTCCACAAAAGATGGTGGAGGTACATTGAGCAATGTAGGATGAGGTTCTACTAAGAACGAAGGTGATGATTGATTCAGTGAACAATCCCTGGCAGCGGCGCCAAAAATTGACTTGTCAGAAACACGTCAAGCTTACTCACACAAGCTAGCCACTTGTGAATGACTAACCGTAAGAAACTTAAAACGGTTCGGACACTGATCAATTATAGATGAGAGAAGTGTGTAGTATACGGGTAACTCAAACGTGTTAGGTTTGAGCACCGAGATCGTTCCGAACGAGGGTTGAATGGAATTTCCAACTCACGTCTCTATTATCGGGATTTGAATAAGAGAAGGGCATAAAATGATGATATCTAAACTACGGGATAAGGAAAGCATATAGGAATAAAGTCTAAGGGGAAAACCTAAGAATTAAGGCAAACTACGCAAATACGGGATTAAAAAGAAACGCGAATAAAAAGCAACTACGTCTATTCTAACTCCTAAAAATAACCTAAAATTACTTTTACTCTAAAAATGATATTAGAAAACTATTTATGAATTAAAACTATTTTTTAGGAATTTTCTGGATTTTTTTAGAATTAAAAAACCAATTTTAACTTTTAAAATAAGACTAAATAACTAAAAATTATAAAAGCAAAGGGGAAAATTATGAAACTAATTCTATAAAATCTAAAATACCATAAGAGAATTTTCAAAACTATTTTTGTAATTTTCTGATTAATTTCCTATTTTCTACTAATTTAAAACTATTTAAATCTAATTTAAATTGTGAAAAATACCAAATAAAAGGAGAAAAATAAGGAAAAATATTTTTTATGCTTTTTATATTTTTCTTAAACTGATAAAATTGAAAAATTATTTTTTGGAACTTTTTCTGAATTAATTGCAATAAAAGCTAATTAAAAGTGAATAAAAACTGATTTTAATCAAGAAAAATAGTGAACAGTGACCAAAAATAATAAAAAAATTCAGGGAAATTCTAATATGTTATTTTAAAGCTATGAAAAATATAAAAACAAGGGCATATGTGGAGAATATAAGGGCTGCAATGTAACTGATGTGAGAATAAGCACTAGAAAATAAGCTAACAAGCACTACAATGCACCAACTGATTATATAAGCTAAATAATAGTAAAACTACTCTAAGGCAACTGTATGCAACTACTCCTAACACCTAATAAGCATTTTACCAAGGATTAAGCTAACTGACTACTTCTTCCCAAACAGGTTCTATCCCACCTGTTTGAGCTACTGTACCAGCTTATCAAGTGAGCTGGAACAAGAACTATGAATTGGAAACTAAAGACTACCCACTAGAGAACATGTGTACCAAATTTCAGCAAATAAGGACTAGTATTGAAGACATTAGAGATCAAAACAAAATGGACAATGTGGGACACTAGGCTGCTGCACAGAACAGATATGACAGTTAAAGGTTTGGAATGGATTTGCAGTCTTAACAAGCTAGTTACAAGCTCCTATGGGGATAATAAGGCAATTCCATTAAGTCCTAAACTACAAGCTACCTAGAAAACCAACAATCCAACAATAAGCTTAAGAGACTAAGCAGACAACTTACTTGAAAACACTGAAATTGGCAGAACACATCTGATGTGCAAATAGTCTCTCCATTATACTTTGAAAACTCCAATTTTAAAAACTTGAAACATTAATTAGAAAAGCTTCAAAACTAGTTGGTGGACTCATGAAACTCAGATTTGCATCACCCAAAAGCATGAACACTTGAAAACTAACCAAAATCCAAACACTCCTTTAACTAGTAAAATGCATTTTAACTTTAAAATTAAGATGAAATTTGATGGAATCTGAATCACAACCAACAAAGTAACATTATCCTCAACTTTTTAACACATTAAAGCTAAAAAATAACCTAAATCGATTTGACTTTGAAATTTTGATTTTAATGTTGACAATTGTTGACTTTTTGCACAAATTTGAGAATTAAGAAAATTTAACCAACAATAAACTCAAATAAGTCAAATAGCTTATTTGAGCTTATCAAAACCGTAAAACAGTTTCTAGGACTAGTTTAACAATTACTCACTTTAGATGACAAGAAACTAATTGAAAGGAAATTTCATTAATAAAAAAAAACTGATTACAATGCTGGAAAGTAAAAGATACACTAAGTAAAAACAATTAAAAGACAAGTAAAGAAAATGGCCTAAGTTTTCTAAAACGTAAAAACTGGACAAAGTGTTTTGTGACTGAATAGGGCTATATAAAGCTAAAGAGGAGCCTTGGGATGCCTTTGAGAAGCTTCATGAAGCATTAATCTCTGCCATTGATTCATTTACTTGTCATCCATTCTATTCTTGGCCCTTGGATCACCCTTGTGATGTGTTTCGTCCAATGAGATGCTCTCAAATTGCTACTGTGGCAGTCACATGGTGTCATACCTCTGACACGTGTGTCAGAGGTCTTCTAGAAGAGTTTTAAGTGGGGTAATTGTGGGTGTGAGCAGGGTAAATGGTGAGAAGGGATTAAACAGTAACTATGGTGGATTTGGGCGCGTTTTGGTTCAGGGGAATTGGGCGGGTTTGGTTTGTTTTAATATATTAATTTGACCGGGTCTAGGTAATGGATAACTGGATTGGGTTGTGTTATTTGGGCCGAAGGTTTAAAGGATTGGATAATGGATATGGATATCTTGGACTTGCATTGTAATAATCTAGTGTACCAACGACCAAATATGTAAAAGCTGGAACTCCAAGGACCAAACATGTAAATTCTGAAAGTGTCTTCCAAGGGCTGAACTTGTCATTCTTCAATAGACCAGGGACTGAATTTGCAACTTTTGAAACATGAGGGTGTTTTCTGTCATTTGCTAAAAGTTCAAGGACTATTTCTGACATTTCTTCAAACTTTGATCAAATCTTCACAAAAATCATCCTCGGAGAATAAAATCTTCATAAATGCTCAATTTTGATCTTCCTACCGCTTAAGCTCTCTTAATCTCTCGTGCTCGGTTTACGCCCGATTTGGTTCCTTTTTGCATGTTTTTACATATCCATACCTGCACAAGCACAAACTCAAGAAAACCACAAATATTAGCAATAAACGGCTCTTTCTTGGTTATTTTGGGTCTATTTTGATGATGAAAAGGTATGTGTTTTAGCACATACCAATGATGCATGAGTTGGTGGTGGTAATGGAGAGTCCTCTATATGGTTAGATCTTTGGTGATTTCTTGTCTCCAAAGGTGCACTATTTGGTGATGTAGGTGGTTCCCTATTTACCGAGAAGGTTGGTGAATGGGAAGTCCTTGGTGGTGAGTGCTCCAATGAGTAGAGATTTGGATGAGAAAGAGGTTTGATAACATCAAATAGTCCTGATTATTAAGTGTCAATTTCCCCCGTTAATGCTCGTTATTTATATCATTTATATGGATTTACGCTTGTTTTCCATTATTTTACACTTTTAGGTAAATTGCGAGCATTGGAGCTAAAGAGACGCGGAAATGGAAACGTTACTAAGGATTTATCACGTTATGCTTATTTTGAAGAGGTTACGGCGTAACTCGTCTCTCACATTACCGAACTATTGCGTGACTTCAGTCCAACTCATCAAGAGGATACGGCGCAACTCCTTCCAAAGATTACGACGTAACTCCATTAGGTCAAAAGAGGTTCCACGCCGCTGATACTTACGCCGAACTTTGCATCACTACGACGTAACACTGGTTTATTGAAGACTACAGTATAACCACTTATAAGGTTACGCCGTAACTAGCAGATCTAGTGCATTTACGGAGGTTACGGCGTAACTCATCTTTTGGTTACGCCAGAACCCAGACCGCCTATAAATACCCCATGAATTCCAGCATTTCTAATCATCCCATTCCACACACAATACTGAGAACGTGGGGAAAATACTCAAGGAAGGTCTAGGGAAGCATACGGAGTCTGTTCAAGGGAGAAGTCACTTCATTACGATAAGCTTTAGCGTTTATTATTTCTTTTACTTTCAATTCATGTATTTCGTACCTTTGAATTTTGAATTGATGTGCATGATTAATATGAGCGGCTAAGCACCCTTTGGTGCTAGCCTAGTTATTATTCCTAATTGTTTTGTTTCGCTTACCTTTACTTCTCGTACAATTATTTCTAAGTGTGCGTGCATAGTTCTTTGGTAGTCACCCTGGTTCGGTAGTTTTGAATGGCGGTAGAGGCCAATTGCCTAGGAGATATGACCAACGACCCTAGGTGAGCGGACTTAGACGGGAAGGGTAAGATATGACCAACTGATGACCCTTTCTACTTGTGCGATTTGACCAACCGATCACCTATCGTTTGGATGAACTTAAGAATTAGGGGGTGTAGTGTCTAAGTTCCTAAGGGCACTCACTATTTAGAATCTAGCATGTAGCGGTACTTAATGACTCTGGGTTTAGGGACCGGGAACAACAGATTTATGACGTGCGCTTGATTTCTTCTGTGGTGGCATCTTTGCTGATAGGTTAGGGCGAATTGACCAAATGTTGTCCTCTCAAATTTGACCCCACCTGAAGTAATTGGAAGTAAGTAGACGTAAACATTACTAGTTAGGAGGATTAACTAGGTTAGCACCACTATTCCTCTATTGATTACCTTTCTACCATTTAATTGCTTTCATATTCTGCATTAGTAGTTTAATTAATTAAAACCATATCAAACCATTTATATTCTGTGACAATTAGACTTAGTAATTATCCGACACACATAGCTCTTGGGACGACCTCGGCTTTACCATTTACTACACTACACACGACCGGGTACACTGCCCGTTAGTGCATTAGGGTAGACCATAGGTATAGCGAGACATTATAAATATTAAGACCTGGTCAGTAAAACCTGCATCAAGGTTCGGTAAAGGAGTGTGGTCTAGGCTCTAGAAATGAAGACTTTGGTGTTTTAATAGAACTAGGTGCGTTTGGTTTAGAGCTTGATGAAGCCTTTTCTAACTCGAAAGGTTTAATACTAATTCTTGCGGTTCTTTTGGCTATTATTGATTGAGATTGTTGAGGTGGGATTCTAACATTTGGATTTTTTTACGGGTGATGACTCGGTGGATGATATCTCATGAACCATATGAGTATTCCTTTTGGATGAACCTTTGGTTGAAGAGTTCTTGCTAGACGCTTTAGTCATAGTGAAGTTGAGGATGTAGTAGGAGTCTTCAACTACTGAGTTTTAGGATTGTGATAAGAATGGTGACTTAATCTCTCAAGAGTGTTTGGTTTATAAAGGATGAATTTGAGTTAATGAATTAAATTCATGACTACTAAGAAAATTTGGCATGCACCAAGGTCAACTATGGTGTTGTTCAGCTCTAGGTAATCATTAAATGGTAAGCAAAAGTGTTTAGATTACCAAAGATGGTTTGAATTTTAAAGAAAAGCTGATTATAAGCTTTCTGTAGACACAGATCCCAATCACTAGGGATCCGTCTGGTTATAAACCAGGGATCCGTCTGTCAGATAGAAAAGTGGTGAAGTGATTATGCTCTTTTAAGGTCTAGTACCTATAAATATTGAGGGTTTGACTTTCCTTAGATGTATTAAGTGATAGATGACTTAAATGCCTAACCATAAGGAGTGAGGATACTCAATGATGGTATTAGGTAAAGAAGTGGACTTTTGAGAGTGTAACTAAGTGTTTGAGGAAGATACTTTTTTATTTGAGAATGACAAATGATGGCAATTAATCCTAGAGATCAGATGATAACTTAAGAGAAATTTGAAAAATTCCTAAAAAAATAAAAAGAAATGAAAAACTAGTTTTAAGCCTACTTTAAGGTAAGGAAAACTAAAATCAATTTGCTAAAATTGAGAGAAATATCAAGCTAAGTGTTTTGAGATGTGAGGAACAATGTATGAGCATTGGAGCCGAAATATGGTGAGTTTTGGTGAGTTGATAAATCAAAAGCACTTTGAATTTGATCCTAAGTTAGCTACGGGTGAGTGTGAGACCTACTGAGCTTGAGGAAGACTTAAGTAGTCTTAAAGAATCATGTTTAGCTAGAATGATGTGATCTAGGGGACATGTTTGATGTAAAATGATCTGTATCTGATATCTGTTTGCCCGGATCCCACGGTTCCCTCATCTGAGGGATCCGGCTAGTTATAGCCCAGGGATCCGGCTACTGCTGACTAGTAGCTTCTCAGCAATTGTGCATTTTTTGCACTCTTAGCAAATGCTTATCCTAATCATTTCTACAATCAGTAAACACATGCAAACAACAAGTATAACGCATAGCAAGTGGGGGGAACTAAAAGGTAATCAAAAATGAGTGATAACGACTACTTGGATGAGATCAAGTCATTGTAAAATCTCATTTTACTAGCTCCTATGTTAAAGTGTCTAATGCCAAATCATGGCAACTCCTACAAGCTACATCCTAATCTACATAAATATTGTTAAGATGTTTACAGACCATTGTTTTAGAAATTGTTTTCACAAATTAAGGTCCTATGACCTTACCTTCCATCCACACCTCCTTCCATTTCACTTCCGTCTTCATCTCCATCTTCATCCCACCATCTCTACTTCTTTTTCTTCAAGAAGTTAGCAAAACACTTGAATATCCCTTTAGTTTGTTGCCACTCTTGTGAAGGGCTTGGAATATCCGGCAATTGATTGATGTATTCTAAAGGGTCGAGATCGGTGTTTCCAAGGGGGGTTGCTACTTCCTTCTCCTTCTCTTTGTCTTTCTCTTTCATCAGATGAATCCGTTGGTAGGTGAGGTCTCTTGCCATCCACCATAATCCTTGTAGTCTTTCCATCGAATAAAGGCACCATGACCTTGTTGCAAAAAATATGGTCAAAGGAATAAGGAGAAGGATCTAGAGCAAAGATGAAGTTTGCTAGACGGGTCAGGAGCATTGAATAAGGGAGTACCATCTTGTCCATGCTTTTCACACTCGCCATTCTTTTTACCATGTAATAAGCGAGGTTGAAGTGAGTGATGGTCACAAGGCAATAAATCATGAAGCTCAAGCACGCATTGGGATAATCTTTGTTCCCTCCCAAGCAAAGCACGTTCTCCCTTACCACGAGTTCCCTTGTACAACAGGAACATTTCTGAAACCTCCATTTTAAATGGATCCCTATAGATCACCTTGGAGTTTCTCGTGACCCTTGATGAAGATACTCTTTCCATGAAGATAGTATCCCTTATTGTGGTTGCTTCCGGGATGACCGTGAAGTATACTTCATGATGATCAACCATGTCATGTAGCTCCGCCAATGACCATTCGTTAGAAAACATCCACACTCCTTGAAATGGGACACAAAGTATCCTTCCAAATTCTACAAGAGTGAGAGTGTACTCGTGTTCATTGATGATGAAGGCTATTGAAATGGTCCCGTCTTCATTCCGAAAAATTCTCATTGTCTTGTAAAACTCAAGTACGAACACCGGACAAACTTGCTCATTAATGTCCAAAAGACAATCAAAGTTAATTCCTCCAAAGACTTGTCGAATGTTGGTGTTGTTGAGGAATGATGGTTCAACCACTCGGCCTTCATGAAAGAGACTCTTTTCTAACATCTTGAAGGCTTTCCTATCCTCCGGGCTTAGGCCTTCCTTACGATGGTACATTGGGATGTAGTGGGCGGTATCATGGTAATCCTGTTGGCGGTTGCTAGGCATGATTGTTCCTATACAACAAAACCACAATGTGGTGTTAATTGTGTGAATAGTAACCTAATGGGATTGATCACAATTTTGCTCAAAACATCTTTATTGAATTCAAGGAATGAGTTTAATTTGTATTAACAATAATAATTCTTTGATTTAGATTATCTTAGAAAACAATGTGGTAACAAATTGTGACAAACCCATTTGAGGTCAACTTCTAAAGATGAAAATTGTAATCCTAGGAATTAAGGAATGGAAATAACAATGTAGTGAAGATTATACTTACACAAGAGATTATTTTGCTTAAAGAAGATGATCAATTTGCTCCTGTGAACAGTAACTAGGTTTTTGTTCGTGAGTCTTGATAGAGTAAAGTGGGTAGTGGAACTTCCACATTGATCATTTCTTACTTATGCTGTCTTCTGTTGTACGAATCCCTTGTATGAGGGATCCGGCTAGTTCAAGCACAGGGATCCGGCATATCAGTAATTTGACAGCTTAAGTGATCCTTGATAATTTTGGTTTGGGAGTTCTAAATTGCCTAGAGTCGATGTTTATGCTCTATAACTTATGGTTTGGGGTTTTGACGGGTTATACTAGTCCTATTCGACGAGGTTCCCTTTTTATGAATAAATCATAATTCTTTGGGAAGTTTTCAAAGATTATGATAAAATCCCATTTTATCATAATGTGAGAAATTTCACATAGATACTTATTGACATAGATGAGATGTCAATAATCCTTATGTGATGAGTGATGATCAAGACTCTCGAATAGCCGAGATATCATTATCACTAGTTTGTAGTTTTGTTTATAGACATCAACGAAGAATACTATTCTTGATGATGAGTTCAATATAGATAACTACTTTAGTGATTATTAAGAGAGCGTAAAGATACTACTAAAACTTAATCATGATTAAAAAGGATGACCTTATTAATTTATCTAGAAAAAAAAATTATTTGTAATTTATTAAATATCATACATTTGCTAAATATTCTTTTTAAGAAAAAAAGTATTTAGAGAGACATTCTTTATGGTCTTCTTAGGATGCCCAAATCCAAGTATGGAGAATTCTCAACAAGGAAAATATTAGAACGATCTATCATTGTCCAACATTATAAAATATGATGATTTTAAAACGTGACATTTTGTTTTTAAGGAAGTTCCTTCCTTGTAGTTTTCAAACATACATAGATCGTGTTATGTTTTTAAAAGTACAATATACTCTTAAGAAACTTGGTAACGAAGCTCTGATACCAATTGTGGAAAACTAGAAGGGGGGGGGGTGGGTTTGAATAGTTTTACCGATTAAACTTCGTTTTAAAATATTTAGATCAACTTATGTCAATCTATTTGGATGTATATGTTGGACATTGATAGATAGATATGTAAATGTTTAATGGAAAGATAAAGAGTAAGAAACACATAACCACGACACGAGTGTTTATAGTGGTTCAGCTACAAGGACACCTTCCTTGCCCTACTCCACTCCCCGAGTCACCTACTCGAGAGTTCGTAATCAATACACGACACAACTCCTTATGGCGGAGAAGCCTTCACAACGTCGCCTACTCTTTTTTCGGTACAAGGCTAGACACCTGGTTCTTCCACAAGGTAGAACCACACCTATCACAACGTCGCCTACACTTTATCCGGTACAAGGCTAGATACCGAGTTCCATTACAAAGAAGGAACTACTACCCAACACTACACAACACCTATCCCAAAAGGAGACCCACTCCTTATTACGACATCATCAAGGATATCAATATCCTTAGATAAAACCTATCTATATTTGTACATCGATACACCATGTCGATTGTACACCCTGGCATCCTTCACTAATGCCTTTGACACGGACGTTAAGCACCTTTCTCTAATGTCGTCGTCTTGACTCTTTCGGCATCCTTCACTAATGCCTTTGACACGGACGTTAAGCACCTTTCACTAATGCCATCTTCTTGACTCTTTCGGCATCCTTCACTAATGCCTTTGACACAACACTTCTAAGGAGGAAGAAAGAACTATCAACAAGAGAACCTCAGTAGTCTTGATGATGACGAAGCATGGCAACTCATGAACTTGAGCTTGCTTGACTTCAAGAGGTGGTGATCTCGCCTTTAAGAGGAACCTAGAGAATCACACAAAAACAAACACAAACTACATAGAGAGATCCTTTGGATCTGAGGTTAGAAAGTTTACAATACTAGGTGAAAGTATGTGTAGGAGTGGAAACCCAAAATGAAGAAATGTCTCACTATTTACTTGAGGGATCCGTCCAGTGTAAACTGGGGGAACCGTGGGACACGCCCCTTTGCCCATGGGTTTTGGGTCATGGGTCATGGGTTATGGGTCATGGGTCCTAGACTTTGGACCAAGGGTATCCAAGTAGATACAATGTATCTAGTAGATGCAATGCATCTAGTCCATGGGTCATGGGTTAAATCCATGGGTCATGGATAATACCCATTTATGACTTATGCATGATGTCATGCAAATGGGTTATGGGTTATGCTCCATGGGTATGGGTCATGGGCTTTGGGTTATACATTCAATGTATTTAGTCAATGGGTCAAATACTTAAACTTCTACCCATTATATTACCTATTATAATACATACTGGTTATGTATATATCTACCCAATATGTAAACACTAGTTGTTGTACATATGTATTACTAAATCATGAAAACACTATTACTTGTTTAGCGTTTTATATGAAAACATAATTATGTAAGTAAACTATTGGCTCAAACCATTTACGTATTTAATTTGTTTCGTTAAAATGATTTTACGTTTGTTATCGAAAAAACTTTAGAAGATCGTAAAATATAAATAAACGTTTTTACGACTCGTTTGTATTAACAAGTATTAGTCCTGCTCCGCATCCATTTATGCAAGATGAACTGTCTGTGAACAGGATCAATGGTTGCGGGAGCTCCTCTTGTACTTCCATCAAGTCATCCTCCTCGTTATCTTTTGGACGTTCTACTATGAAATCCGCCAAGATTTGTCCTTTAACGGATACTATTGGCTTGTATTGTATGTCGTATTCTCCTAACTTAATGCTCCATTTCTGCAGTCTGCCCGCGACCTCTAGTTTTGACAGTATTTGCTTTATCGGCTGGTCCGTGATAACTACAACTGTATGTGCTTGGAAGTATCTTTTCAATCGTTTTGTAGCATGCACCAAAGATAATACTAGTTTTTCCATGGGTGTGTAGTTGATTTCCGGACCTTGCAGGGCTCGGCTTACAAAGTATATCGGTGTTTGCTTGCCTTCCCTTTCTGTCATTAAGACTGCACTGACCGCTTCTTTTGCTGCCGCAAGATATATGATAAGTTCCTCTTTTTCCTGGGGCGCCGTGAGGGTCGGGAGGTCTGCTATCATCTTTTTCATTTGCTTAAAAGCTTCCTCCGCTTCCTTTGTCCACTGAAAATCACTCTTTTTTGTACACTTCTTGTGTGTTTTAAAGAAAGGTAATGATTTCTCAGCGGATTTAGCCAGGAACCTATTTAAACTTGCCAGCTTTCCATTCAGTTTTTGAACGTCTTTAAGGCATTTTGGAGATGGGAGTTCTAGTACCGCTCCTACTTTGTCTAGGCATACTTGGTTCCTTTAGTGTTCACGGTGTATCCCAGGAACATTCCTTCTTCCTTTCCGAAGGTGCATTTCTTAGGCTTCAGCTACGTATTTATTTCTCTTAAGGTTTTAAAGGTTTCCCCTATGTCCCTTAATATCTCCTCCTCCGAGCGGCTTTTGATTACCAGGTCATCGACATACACTTCTATATTCTCGCCGATTTTCTTGTGGAAAGCCTTATCTACCAGTCACTGGTATGTTGCTCCTGCATTCTTTAATCCGAATGGCATTTTGGTATAACAGAATATTCCCTGACTTGTGATGAATGTTGTTTTTTCCTCTTCTTCATTTGCCATTTGTATCTGGTGATAGCCCTTATATGCGTCCAGTAAGCATTTGAAGGGGTATCCACAGAGTGATTCTACTTTCGAATCAATTTTCGGCAATGGGTAGCCATCCTTTGGACATGCTTTGTTGAGGTCCTTGAAGTCTATGCACATCCTCCAACTTCCGTCATGCTTTGTTACCATCACAAGGTTGGCCAACCAGCTGTGGTAATGTACTTCTTTCATGATTCCTGCGTTCACGAGCTTGTCTACTTCCTCTTGGATCGCCTTACTTCTCTCTGGTGTCTGGCCTCTTTTCTTCTGTCTTATTGGGGTGTATCCCTCACGTATATTTAAGTTGTGCTTTGCTATGTGCCTTGGGACACCCGTCATATCTGCTGGACACCAGGCGAATATGTCCAAGTTCTGTTTTAGTAGGTCGCATAGTTTTTTGCGTCCTTCCATTGATAAGGTGGATCTAATGGCTATGGTTTGCTCCGGGTGCTCTGGATGGATTGCCACATTTATTCGTTGTTCTATTGGTTGATTTTCTGTTGTGGCTTGCGGTATTGGTTCGGAAACCATTGTGCATTGTAGTAAAACAATTCGGCTGCTTCGTAGTGTGAGCACTCCTCCTGCTACCCAAATTTTTACCATTCTGTGCACTGTTGAAGGTACCGCTTGCAACTTTCACACCCCTGGCCTTCCTATGATCCCATTATATGGCGAATGGGATCTCATAACTACAAAGTTCATCAACGCAGATGCTGAGTGCTCGTCATCGCCGACTTTGGTTAACAAGGATATTTGTCCTATCGGCCATATTACCTCTCCGCTGAACCCAATAAGGGGTGTTGTAGCAGGTATCATTTGATTTCTTACTTCGGGCCGGAGCCTTTCGAAGCAGTGTTCATATAGGATTTCCGAATCGGAACCTCGATCAATGTACATGCGGTGTATGAAGTGCTCCCCGATTTCTGCTTCAATTATCATTGGCTCGTCATTTCCTTCTTCTTCGGTTAGTGGCGGGAATGAGATATTCGGGTTAGGAGAGAAGCTTTGTGTAATCCTTTGTCGCGTCACTCGCTGTTGGGTTTGCACCATTAGGGTTGCAAGAGGTTTATTCTTTCCAGATGTCTCTCCTTTTTTAGGCGTCTTGGGTTGGTCCTTTCCGTTGTTTTGCTTTAGTTCTTTTATTACGTTTGATAACTTCCCACTCTTGAGTAACTCTTCTATTTGTCTTTTTAGATGCATGCACTCATCTATATTGTGTCCTACTTCTCCGTGAAATTCACAATATTTGTTGGCGTTTCTTTTTTTGATCGGTGTGATCATTGGTGGAGGAGTTTTGAATTTCGCTTTTTCCAGTGCTAATATTTCCTTTGGTGTCTTGGAGAGGAGGGTGAACCTGTCTTGCTTCCTTTCCGTCCTGGGCTGGTTTCAGTGTCCTTTTTTGAAGCCTTTTTTCTGCCCAGGTTCGTGTGGCTTCCATAGCACCTGAGGAAGCGGCCTTTTCTTTTCATGGTTGCCTACGGCTACTTCTCCTCGTAGGAAAGATGCGGTTACCCTCATCATTTCATCCACCGACTTAGGTATCTAATCATGCAAGCGCTTAATCAACTCGGGATTAGTGATCCCGTGCATGAAACTTGATATTTTCATGACTTCCAGAGCTCCTTTGACATCCCTGCTTTCTGCCTTGAATCTTTTCACGAAGTCTTCCGTAGTTTCTCCCTCTTTTTGTTTGATGTGGTGAAGCTCCACAGGATCCTTTGTGCATTTCTTTTGCTGGAGAAAGTTTACTAGGAAGACCTCTTTCAACTCGTCATAGCTATCCACAGATTCCGGCGGGAGATCGTCAAACCACACCCTAGCGGATCCAGTAAGCGTGGAATTGAACATGTGACACCAGGTTGGCATTTCCCAGCGTTCCACTTTTGCTCTTCCTGCTTTCTAACTTTCTCTGTCACAATCGGCAAGATCTGGTCATAGTACTTGTCACAGTACTTCTTGACGACTGCGTCGGACGCAAGCCCTTCAAGTTCCGCTAGAGTTGTATTGTTCCCTCTTCCCGCCGTGTTTCGTACCGCGGATACGGGAGCGGGAGTCGGTTCGGACAGAGTGCCTACGGTGAGCATTTTTCAAGAACGCAGTTGTGTACAAGGTCCCACGGATGGCGCCAACTTGTTAGTACAAAAAGTGTGACGGGTTATAATGGGTATTGATGATGCTTGCCGGACTAGGCTAACAAGCTATTGGTGGGCTAATCTTGTACTAATCCAAGTAGTTGATTGAATCCCTGCACAAGAAAGAGTAAACCGTTAGCCTTACCGTGGGGACGGACCCAACGATTAGACTCCGGCGTGAGAGTAAGGTGGTGTTTGTTTTTCCATAAAGAGGCTCTTAACAGCCTCTTAATCTGAGCCGTTCAGACGCGGTCAGACATTTTGGTCGTTCAAACCGTTTGTTTTTTGTTTTTTTCCTGTTCAGACGCGTTCAGATGCAGTAAGATCTTAATGGTCTAGACTTGATAGGAGTGTCTGAATGCATCTTGTTGTCTCTTGCTGACACATAAAAAAACCAAAAAAAAAATTAGTACGAGCAAGCAAATGTGCGGTTCTAACATGAGTTTTTTTTTCCCGTTCAGATGCGGTCAGATTCAGACATTTACGCCTCAGATTCAGATTCAGATTCAGATGTGCGGTTCAGATTCAGATTCAGAGCCTCTTAAAAAACAAACACCACCTAAGTACACATTCTTGTCAGAGATAATGAGAGTGTGTGTGTGTTATTATGAGAGAGAAAGTTGTACCTTATATAGGGATTAGAGCCCCTTTTATAGGCGGTTTGGTGTGCGTCTTTGAGTCTGGACTATAGGCAATTTCGTTATTGGGCTTACTGTTGGTCCAGTATTTGTAGTTGTTTTCGTTGTTGGGCCTGGGCCCAGTATGTGTATAGCACGAATTAAGCCCAATAAGCCTGCTATTCGTGCTATACGTCATCGATCATGGTACCTGCTGCGCTAACAATTGTATTGTTGCATAAACCAAGAAAAAAGGGGTGTTTGATTATTGGATGAGCAACACGAGTGTGTTAAGGGCTGTAAGATTATCGATATTACCCCCCTCGCTGCACTCAACTTACATGCTGTAAGAGCACTTGCAACCATAACTTGCAAATGCAAATTAAGGTTTAACATTTGGGTATTAACCCAAGTTAACCATACCGTAGTGGGTGTTATTTGGGTGTTAAAGGTTTTTATTTTTATTTTTTATTTTTATTTATTTATTTTTTTCATTTCTGCTCTTAAATGAGGGGTTGTTTTTGTAAATTGTTGGTGAGTTAAGGTTTAACTTTGGGAATGTTATGATTGCGGGTGTTTTTTTGGTGAGTTAAGGTGAAATGTTAAAACTGATGTGGCGCAGACGTGACAAGAGGTTAAACTTTAACACATGTTATGATAGCAAATGCTCTAAGCGTAAACTACACGGATGATTATCCCTTAACAAAACAGGATTATCACAATAATAATCTACTATTTGAATACGGCAAATGAGGAACTTCTATACATTAGAAGCAGAGTTTTGACAACTTTCACTCCGTTATGCTAAATTCCCTAGTAGCTTTTTTTTCCAACTCCTTTTGCATGTTGGACATAAAATTATTGAGATATCTAATGAAGAAAAGTGAACAAAACTGGATCAAAAATGACTTATCATACATACTAAATCCAAAGACCATGAATTGAACTCATTAAATGGAAATATATGTGACTCTTAACTATTAAACATGCTCAATAACATGTTACAACACACTAACAATACATTAAGTAAAATCATTCGCTCGTCAATCTCTCTACAAACTGTCCTTCGTGGTTGGTAATTTCATGTCTTCGGGTTCCTTCTCATTCACAGCAGTTGCATCCGGAGACTCTGCTAGCGTGTCAGGTTCTTTTTTCAACTCTGTTTCAAATTCTTTTGCTGCCTGCATATTTTTAATCAAATAAGTACTAAAAAAACTACAATGAAGATGCAAACTCACAACTATAGAGTTAAGTCCCAGATAAACGTTCCAAAAAAAAGTTAGTCCCAATTAAGGGGCTGGTTATTCAAGCTGAACACTTGAATCTCGAGTCAAGTTTCATGATCATTTAAACAGTAAGTGATTTTATGATTGTAACCTAGTGTGACGTTTTTTAGCTTGTGTGTAATGGTCTGTTTATTGTTAGGTAAAAAATGAATCTAGAAACAAATTCGACAAATTCAAAGGCACAAATACTTGTAAGTACACTGTATTCTATTTCTAGTAATCTCCATACACGAACCGATCTAAGACAAATCCTAATCCTAAACCGACTCATACGCAAAACAGATAAAACTGATATAGTGATATATATATATACAAACTCAATATTACCAAACAGAGGTTTAGGAGTCCTAGTCACATATTCCAAGATTGTCTTCTCATGAATAACAAATGAACCAACCAAATTATAAACTGCGCCTACTAACCTAATCTCCTAAGCTAAATCTGAGAAAGATATGAAAGGGTTGACCACCTGCTGGAAGCTTTTGACAGTTTTGCCAATACTGCGGCCAACTTCAGGGAGCTTCTTAGGACCAAAAACAAGAACAGCAACTCCGGCAATAACAGCAAGCTCTGGGACACCAAGTCCAAACAAGCAATTACAAGAAAACCCTTTATTGAGCTGACTAGATTTGGTTTGAATGGTTAAGGGTTTGAAGGAGGTGAAAAAAGATGAATTGGAAGATGAAAAAGAAAAGGGTTTTTTTGTTGGTGAAGAAGAAAAGGATGAAGGTAAACTCAGAGTTGCTGCTGCTGCTGCGGCGGTGGACATCGTCATCGTGAAGATTGGATAATAAAGGAAATGAATTAGAGGCAGGCAAACAGATTTTTTAACTAATGGATGGATGGATTGCTTTTTTATAACTGGTTTGACTTGGAGCAAAGGGTATGGGAGCAAAATAACATGCCATTTGCTCATTTTCAAACCAATAACATGCCAAACACCTTACCATGCAACAAGCCAACCACAAGCCAAAAGGAATTGAGTTGGTAGAGTGGCTCAAGCCAAGGAAAAAGAGGACAAATTTTTGCTATTTTTTTTAGTGTATTGTGAGTGAGAGGTATTTTTAGTGGGGTATTTTGTGGACCCAATAACATGTTATTGGTGTGTTATGAGAGAGGGCGTTTGAGTTATTGGTGAGTTATTGGGAGGTGTATGATATGGCGATGAGGTGACATACAAATAACATGTTATTGGTATCCACGATACCTTGTGCTCTTATAGTGATATGTTAGTACTTATGTGCGGAACAAAAGTTTAATATTTTTGACTTGTTAAACTTTATATTTTTTATTAAATATGTTTCATTTTACAATTTTTAATATAAACAAAATTATAAAAAAAAAAATATATGAGAGTATTATTACTAGTATTTTTGAGAGTCTTTATAACCTATTCCATTACCAGTATCCGGTTATCATTTGGTTGTTATCGGAACCAAATTTGACAAATTATGGATTAAAACCATAATAAAAAAGTAAGTGTTTCAAACCAGAACAAAAACGTAAGTAAGTTAGTGTTCTTTAGCTTTTTATCTTTGTTGTAACATAAAACTTAAGGATGAAATTAAAAAATTTCCCGGTAAAATTATACGAGGTAAATTTATTCGTCAAGATGCACAAGCAACACTTCATCCTCGTCCTAGTTTAACCAACAGTCGCATGGAATACAAGGGGCCTGGTATAATATGGGATTCTAACTGGCTAAAAACTAGTTCGAATGGTACGTCATGAAAATTTTGAAAAGTTCATGTGTATGTCAATTAGGGGTGTTCATCGGTTCGGTTATCGGGTTATTCGGTTTATTCGGTTCGGTTAGTTCGGTTAATTTTTTTTTTCTGGGTATAACCGAAAACCGAACCGAACCGAATTTAAATTTGATTCAACCGAACCGAAAACCGAACCAAATAACCGAAAACCGAACCCATATAACCGAAAACCGAACCGAATAACCCGAATTACATAATTTTAATTATTTTTTTATTTAATTATATATATTTTTAGCACAAAATATTTTTTTTCAAACTTAAATCATGTTGTATTTATAATAAAAAAGAGTTTTAGTGATTTCTTTTCATATATATACATAGAAAAAATATATATTTTATATGAATTCGGTTTTCGGTTTGGTTTTCGGTTTTCATTGCCAAAACCATATCCAAACCGATAACCAAATATTTAGTTCGGTTCGGTTATTAATTCGGTTCAGTTATTTTCGGTTCGGTTCGGTTTCTGTTTCCGGTTACTGTGGATATTGCCCAATCCGTGAACACCCCTAATGTCAATGGGAAGCTTCAGGCCCACTGGTAGTTGATATTCCTCGATCCACTCGACGAACTAGTGCCTTTCAATTTCCAAAGCGCAGAGATGGTCAGGCACGTCATGGCCAACATTCTTGTAGTTGCGCCCTTCATTCATGTCCATAAAAAAGACATAAGCGTAGGTTTTGAGTATGTGTAGACATGATTGATGATTTAATCGCACCGGAGTGCCCTGAGTTGCGTGATACATTGGCAGCATGTATTGTGGCGGCACACCATTGTGTATGACTTGTGGATTTTGTTGCATTTGAGCTGGTGCATGATTGTTGAGTTGTGGATTTGCATTAGTGGCTTGCGATTGTTATTCTCCCTAACTTGTCTCAAACTTTAGAGATATGATATCTTGGTCTGTTAATGACAATTCGTATCCACCAGAGATCAATGAGAGGTCCATCAACAAATTAGAGATCAAATCAGAGTGTATTCAACCCTAAAGCATGCACAGCGAAAAATAAAGAGATAAAAGACCATGCAAACCAAACACCTAATAACATATCTCCTAATCACAGATATAACCTACTAAAACGTATAAAGATAGAAGAAACAAGTGCAAGGAATTTAGCACGAAAATCGTTTACATCACTTCTTTGTTGCTCTCTCTCACTCTCACTCTCTCCCCCTCTATCTAATATGATATGTACTATTACAAGCATAAATATACCAATACAAGACATTACATAAACCACAATCCACAACTTCACTTAATGAAAACACATTGGAATTCAAAGTTTTTTTCAGGCTAATATGCAAGTTAAATGAGTCATGATTGAACAGTTACATCTGAGTTGGTTCCCTTGGCTTTAAGAGGGGAACCTTTAGGTGATTCGTTGGACTGTTTGGTGGTGCGTTTCTTGGGTGTGCTGATGCCATTCATAGTGCGGCCCTGAGTCTGCTTGATTGGACTTGAAGTGGCGCTAGCGGGTTTATAAGTGCCCAAGCTGTGACGCACCTTTGAACAAAGAGCCTCATCATGAGCTGATGTATGTGTGGTATCACCGCAGCTCTTTCTCCGACTTAACTTGGGTGATTTGGCACGTGTTAGAGGTAGCTGCCAACCAACCATGTAGCACTTAGTAAACAACCATATTTGTATATAGGCAGAGACCTTTTAAGTTATATAAATATCATACATAAAATTTACATGCTAATACATTGCATATTGGGAAAAACAAATCTTTGTGTTTGAGTGCGAATAAGTATTGATCACTATACTATCTACATTTGACCAATTTTGCAAATGTTTTTAATCACTTTTTGCACACTGGATCTGATACCCATCAAGGTCAAACTTGCTGGGAGATGACATTATTTTGTTTGAAAACAAAATCAATGAGCAATACAAGGGATGCAATAGTCAGTTAAATGTAGTTATTAGTCAAAGAAAATTAACACAGTAGTATAGCACATTAGCACAGACTTCAAATAATTTTTTCATTAATAGTCAAATTAACTCGATAACTAACATATCTGGATTATCTGCAAAACAAAATCAAACTCATGCATAATTTCAAATGTATAATCTAGTAAGCTATTGTTACTAAAAAAGAAATATTGTTTAATACTCCTAATAAAACCATTTTAAGTAAAGGTGTGCGATTCCCGAGTTGAATTCTAATCTATTTTTTTGTCTTGATATATCTTAATCACTACCCTTTATCAGCATGAGTCATTGAGTCATCTGGCCTAACTGGTAATAATCAAGTATCTTGAACCAATGGCTTTGGAATTCAGACTCCCTAACAGGGGTATACGTGTATATTGACCGTTTCAAGAAAAGGTAAACAGCAATTCATCTTCCATGATCCATGTTACTTTATCCCCATATTGGCTTTGACAAATGCTACTCTTCGTCCGTAAATTATACCTAATACTCACTCCAGTCTCTTTATTGATCTCAAAATCCATGGAATAGTAGAAGATATAAAGAAGAATATACCTTTTTAAGTTCAACCTTTGGCGGAGGTCCTTGACGGTAAAAACTGGGAACAGGGTTTGCTTTAACAACCATGCTTTTTCTCATCTGTTTTATAGCTTCTTCTTGCTCCTCCTATCATTATCAATTGCCAGACAGTTATCAGTAAAAGCAGACCAACACTGACCGTTAACAAGGTACATACCAAAATTACACAAATAAAATACATATATAAAGCAATAGGTATGTAATACTGTTATCTACCTTGGTCCTTGCTTCATACTCCATCTTCTCTGCCTTAAGAGCCTGGTGCTTTTGCTCCAGCTTTGAATAGAACTGGAAAAAAAACATGAAAAAATGCATTGAGAGAGAGAGAGAGAGAGAGAGAGAGATGGGAATCAACAGGCTCGTGATGCTTTTTGAATTAAGAATATGAAGGGGGGATGCAAACCCAGTAATCACTAAACATGATGTACAGGATGCTTTTTTTAATTAAGAATAGGGTCATACGGTATACAGGTGTGTGAATAGTTTCCTATCAAAATAAGGGTTGAAATTTGATTAAATTATTTGTAACTTTACATATTTGGAGATTAAAAGTTAATTTTTTAATAATGTTAAGATTGAAATAGTAAGTTACCTCTTTACGTTGTGCAGCACGTTGGGCACTTTTGAAAGAGGGAGCTACTCCAACTGTTACTCGTGATTTCATAGTTCGCGAGGTTGCAGCACTGTATATTGCTAAGGATAACACTTACATAAAGTGCACATCAAATGCAACAAATATAAGAAATGCTTATTATAATTCTGGAAAAAGTTAACTGCAAAAACCGTCCCTGTGGCCTGTCCAAATCAAAGGTGCAGTCCATAAAATTTGGCTGGGGTCGAAACTCAAACAAAATGTTTACCACAGGGACTGTGCCTGCACTTCCAACGTTTTAAGGACTGCGCATGCGATTTGGAAAAACCAAAGGGACGTTTTTTTGCAATTTACTCTTCTGGAAATGATAAAAATTTCAGAAAAAGGATACGATGAAGCCATAGACCAATTATCTTCATCATCATGATATTTATGTGTATCAGACTTTTGTGCCCTTATTGCAGAGAAAGGAGAATTCTGCTGTTTAAATATGAAATAACTCCCATGTTAGTATACTCTTCAAATAAATATCTGAAGCAACATGTCAAATGTAAGAAATTCTGTTGCTCACTTCCTAACTTTAAACTTTTAAAGTACATATCAGCTCCCAAAACATGTGGCAACTTTACATATAGTTCTAGAGAGCATGTGTTTTCGAGGGATTTGAGCAATACAAATGGCAGAATACCCTACGTATACCTGCAAAAAGTTATACGCTTTCCAAGCCAATATAGGTAGTTCGTTGTCTATTTGGAATGTCCATAAATAATTATCTACACAAAAAATTATTGCGCATTTGTTTTTTCTGTGTCCTAGTAGAAAGCTTAATAAGTGGAACATTTATAGTCAGTTTATTGGAACCACAACTTCATATTTCCCCATAGTTCATTAAGAATGCATTAAAAACCTCAGTCTCTGCCCAGAATTGGATTTTCTTTAACTATATATACATTGTATAGGATATAACGAACCTTCAAAGTAACATAAATACCACTCCTATTTAGTTTGCAGTAGAAGTTCATTACTGCCACTGACTTTGTGGCCAAAGAATTATATAATAAGTGGAAAGAGATGCTGTAACTTTGGGTAACTCAGAAAACTCTTTCCTCCTATTGAAAGATTCACAAGTGTTTAACATCACTATTAATTCACACAAATAATGGGGCGATGGCATTTTTTTTCCAGAAATGTGTCTAGCATGACAAAATTCTATATGACATTTTATTTGGCATGTTAGCTACGACAATGATGGAATGATGGTTAACATGAGGATTTATCTCAAGAGCTCTTTCTCCTTGTTATAAGTTTGAAGTATTAAAACAATATAGAAACAGCCAGTCTGGTTATGCACTTCTGAAAAAGAACCAGACATAGCTGGTACGGCGGTACTGGTTCGGCTTTTCTGATTTTAGTAATCCGGAGAATTTGTACCCCCTCTATTAAAGATTCCTAAAAGTCAGCATTATCATGAACATCATTAGAGTATATATTTACCTGCGATGGCTTCATGTTCATAGGGGATTGGAAACCACTGGTGTTCGATGATATACGCAAACCAGCAACGATATTTTCTTCAAGAGAGGCAGACCCTGATGCAGGGCTAACAGGAGACCCTATAACTTTCTCATGTGACTTCTGAGGTTCAGGATTTGAAGTGATCCCTCCAGGAGAAGCAGATTCATAATTGATGTTACTAATACCCACTGCTTCTTGCTTCTCAGGACTGATTTCAGCATGTGCATCGGCCTCACTTTTTGTTATATTAATGCTTTGTCCTGAAGGTTCTGGAGAAACATGATTGGTACGAGAGACACCATTAGACTTTACCTTAACAACATTTGGCTTCTTATCAGTCCGTAGACTAGGAACATCCCTGCCCATCAGCCTGCAAAAATGATGTACTAAGAAGTCTAATTCTCTAACATAATAATGTTTTTCTGTCAAATATCTATATCTATATCTATACTATTTTATAATGCATTTAGGCCTTCTAAAATTAGAAGGCTTAAAAATTCAGACTTTTTTACTTGCTTATTATGGAAAGAGTTTTTCTAACCAAAAATTAAGATAAGGAGCTCCAATCATGAGATGACATGTGTCACTTCTTAACAAACTCCAAGCCTAACTTCTAACAAACTCTAAACCTAACTCCTAACCACTAAAAATTAAGATAAAGAGTTCCAATTATAAAATGACATGTGTCATTTCTCAACTAAAAATTCATCTTTATTTTTAAATTAAAATATCTTTTTATCTACTTATTTTTTTTATAATCTAATTTCACCATATTTTCTAAAATTTTATGCTCTTTAATTCAACATCCATTTTTATATATTTTTATGAGTTTTTAGTTTTTATATTTTTAATGGGTTTATTTTATTTTAATTCAAATTTTTACAACTTTAACCTTTATTTCATTTATTTCAATCAATATAATCTTGATTCGTCAAAATCATATACTTTTGGGGTAGTGTTTGACGCGTAAGAGATTGCGAGGGTATTTCTATATGCGGGAATAATGATGTCGCGGGAAAGTTACGGGTAACCCAAACAAACACTTACAACTAACACATATACATTCGAAGTGTTGTGAAACGAATTCACTAAACGGGTAAGCAAACACATATAACTATACTTATCGCCGCCGCTGTGCGCGGGTACCCGGCTAGTTAATACATTATTCTTATACAGATTTAGTTGGTTTATTATCAACAGTCGCCTTTCAGTTTACATAGGCTCTTGAGAAAAATCAGACCAGCAAATTCGGTGATGCTAGTGTGACCCAGGACAGAGCCAAGGCCAACCACACAGAACTACTCAAGCTCATTTTGCTTAAAATTGCACACATGATTTTCATTCAGCCTGTTTTGGCTCATTGTTTCATTGGCATAACTTTGCAATCGTTAAGTGAAGACACAATAAAAATATATCTTAAAAGAATGTTAGCGCAATCAGCATCAAGAAATCTTCCATGTTGTCATACTAGATGAGGTCATAAATTTTTTCTTAATCGAACACAAATTGCACAGTTCAGATTAAAATCCAAAAATACATGGATGGGAAAATCAGCATAATTATCCTGAATTAAGCATTAACAAGGTCTGCACAAAACATTTTATGTATCTAGGCAACATTTCTCATAAAAAGATTCAACAAGAATCTTTTTATATACTAAAGGAAAACCCCATTTCGAGGTTTTTGACATAAAAGATTTTTGGAACTTTCCTCATTAGATAATAATTAAACTATTATAATTTATTTATTTATTTATTTTTTCTAAAGATGTTGAATAATAAAAGCCTAAATATTTCTTTATTTAGCCAAAGTTTATAAGAATTCGTTTTTATGTTTATATGTAGAAAATATTCAAGAATACATATGTACATAAAATTTTAATACTTCGTACTTTTGGACCAAAATATATATAATACAAAAAAATTAAAAAAAAAAATTCATGCATCTCTTCCTAAATTTTACACCCTAACATTCGTTTTTTCCCTAACCCATTCGTTTCTTCTCATTCTTGCCCAAACTTGAACCCTAAATTAACACTCAAAGCTAGCTGACATTCATATGATCTTCATGGATGAAGAGGTATCTTTAAAATTTTCTATGCAGAATGAATCTGCTACTTTTTGTTATATTATTTGGTTATAGATTTGTAATGCTCTATAAATATCCAACAATGCTTTCTAATCAGGTATTATTGTGACCTACATGATTTAAATTTTGAAAATTTTTAAAAAGTAAATTAGGGTATTACTTTGCGTTTGATTATATTAGTTGACGTTAATAGCAGAGTTTGGGATGTTTTATTATTTGAATGAACTGAAGATAAACAACAAATTTCAATAAACAGTTTAATGAAGTGTTGTTCAGCTTATTATTTTTAATTTTCTAGTGAACTCTGCCATGATAAGCTATCAAACAAACCATAATCATGAGTAACAAAGTGAGTAGTAGCAGAATCTTCAATTGGTAAAACAACAAAACTCATGGCTTTTGGGAAAAAGAAACAAGCTGCCATGTTCTTTTATTTTAGTCAAAGCCTATATATAAGAAAAGGCATAATTAAAGCCAAAAAGAAAAACATTTACACACAGAGGACCCAAAGGAATGTAAATTACATTTTTGTTACGGCAATAAGCTGATAACCAACTTATACAAAGCTTACTAGAACTCCTAGGGATAGGCCTATACTGTATTGACTAATCATCAGTCCCTAATCCCTATCTCTAAGGGTTTTTTTTTTTTTTTTTTTTTTTTTTGGGTAAAACTCCTAGAGATAGGCATTTACTAGCCAGTTGCTGCTCATTTAAATGTTGATGAAACACTCAAGTTCCTGAGTGGTAATAGCATCCCTAATATAACTAGTAAGTATAAAGATGTAAACTATGCTCAATTTACACAATCTTATCTTTACTTTGTCTGTTTTTTCGATTGTTGGTTAAGACTAAAATATAATATCTTTAGAGTTGATAGGATCAAAAGGTTAGTTGGCATACAACACCATTTAAAGCAGAGATTAGAAAAGTCATTATTGGAGGAAAAGCGCATCCCGACAAGGTAAGCCATACTTTGTGTGGCCTCTTTTAATTTGTTTGTTCACATTTCTTCTCTACCTAATTTGGGATTATATTCTACAATGGTACTTAGTAAACTGAAATTTATAGAAATACTGAACTGGGCACTTTAGCATTCCCCTCATAAATAAATACCCTACTTAAATTTTAAGGCAGAATTATGTTGGTGATGTTGAAAGTTATGCTTTAATATATGAAGTTGCCAAGGGTATTAACTACGTTAAGGAACACGTGTTGCATTTGCGGGTATGACAAATTAAGTAACCAATATATGTATGCTTTTGGTGATTACGTACTTGAAGATTGAAGATATCAGCTTCTATGCTCTATTGGATCCAAATATTGCTTTAACTGTTTGCACATTACTTAATGGCTTAACTCCACTTTTTGCTCTTTAGAAAGTTCTCTTTGATATATGCTAATCTGATCAAGGATATTGTAATTAGGCAACATGTGCATCATATGAAGAAATAAACATATAGTTTTAGCATTACAACAAAATTAGCTAAAAGGATATTTTCTAAGACTTATATCCTTACCTCTTCGCATTAGTTATCGTTAAGTCCACCTCAATGACAAGCTCAGGGGCCTCGCATGCATGGTTGCCCATGTCTAGAGATATGTTAGCATATGTCTTTCTGCTCTAAGTTATTTGTTTACATAGGTGTCTTTTAGCGCCAATAGGATACGTACTTTACCCCGCAAATTAGAATAGTAATTAATTTGTATATATAGATATAGATGGTCAGAGCTAACAATCAAGTGCTAAAAATCAGAGATATAAAAACATCCCTGCTATTCAGCCATTGCTTCAAGCTCCATAATGACTCCTAAAAATGTCGTCAAACCACTTATACATACGTCATTACTAAATTGAATAGTTTATCCAACAAACCAAATTTCATGCTAATTTTGGATTTTGAATAACCATGGTTTCCGACCTTTTGGCCGACTAATCCATGGGGTTTGAACCTATCGCTACACAGACTCAAACCATTAATGAAGTGATCAGTGCCTTTAAAATTGCAGAACAAAGCCCATAAACTAGGTGAATCCGTGTTAGCTCACCGGTATCACTATATGTGTCTAGTTACGAGCTGATATGGGAGTTCCAAGCTGATTTAGTGGGTCAAAATGGACACCAATTAAATCACTGCATGAAATTCAACGGGTTCTAATGGGTCAGTCGTATTTTGTCATCAGGACTTTGCTACATATGCCTATCGTGTCATGTTGGAAGGTTTGATTTTATCGGAATGATGTTAAATCTCTTCACGATTTACTTATGTTCTCTTGGATAACGGACTGTTCCAAGCTAAGGTATTTGTCACCAGGACCTCATTGCATTAATTATTACAAGGCTACAGTCCTACAGTGATTAGATCTTTCATCCCATTTATATTGTTCTTGAGACGTTTAAACAATTGTGAGCCTAGTGGTAGTCACATACGGTGCTAAAAAGATTGTTCAATGAGTTTCAGAACTAAGAGAAGCTAGCTACTTGTGCAACAAGATGTTTAAAGTATGAGCACGTAGAAACTATTAACACGTGTTGTTTCTTATATAGATAAGAGTTAATGTTTATACGTTTGTTAGCAATTTTCATATTACTCACACATTAAAAATTCTATAATTTCAGCCTAACCAAGGAAAAAAAATGATGATGAGAGTGCAACATAAGGTGGTGACGACTGCACAAAAATTTAAATCTTTTTTCAGTACTCATGCAATATGAAAATTGGATTCCAGTATTCAATTGTATTTCATAAAATATCAATTATCTTATTCTTCTATAAATGTCTTCTCCATCTATTTACTTGGTTAATCTTTGTTCAAAACAAAAATGAGCTAATTATGTTTTATTTTACACAATTATGTTAATTTGATCCTGGATTAGATACACAATTAAACAAGAGAGGTCTTATCCTCAACAGTTCCATTCAACAGCTAAATTTTTTGCTTTAGTGGTCAACTATTAGTGAAATTTAGTACTTATAATTTGTCAATTATGCCCTCGACTTGTAGTATACCTTTAATTGGGTCGAATATATTACACTGGGGACACCTTCACTATTGAGCATATGATTATTGCAGGTAATTTGAGCAAAGTATGAAACAATGGTCTTACTTAATTTTAATCCAGCCGATACTGAAAATGACCCATTCGACCCGTTTTAGAGCATGCCCAACCCTTTTGCCATCTCTTTCAAAAGTTATGATTCGAATACGTATGAAAGTAACGATTAACTAGGAACACACAGGGATTTCATATGGTTTGGTACGATCTAAGTTATTAATGTATAAATAAAAGTGTAAAGTTTCATACATTTTACGAAAATATACTTGAGATTAATACATGATAAAAAAATCATGTCAAAACCCCGTGCGTGCACGGGGTATTATAACTAGTATGAAGCCTGAATGATAATAGGAAATATTCTCCAGGCATAAGCTCCTTCCAAAATCAATCAGCAGTATAAGAGTAAGGTTCGCATACAAAAAGCCAATGAGAATATGACAATTAGAAATCAAGCAATGAGATTATTTACTTTACCTAGAATGTGGTGGGAAGTATTCGGAATTTCACAAGAATGAAGGAGACTTCTCTACTCTGAAACACGCTTTCTAGTAGGAACTGCCAAAAAAAAAATGTGTTTAACTAACAGTAGTAACATTGTTTCAACAACCAAATTGTAATTTTGAACTGAAAAAAGGGAGTCAAAAGGATACATATGGAGGTAAATCATTGCAACAATCATGTCTTAACCGTAACAATTATGTGAGCACTCAGAGCATAGCACACAACCTCATACAAACATACATGTACACTAAAATATACATGACAATGGTCATTATCTTCTATTTTTGTTTGCTTGAACTCTATATATGTTTGCTTGGATCACATACCTTAACTATACCATGAGAAATTGATAATACCATTTATGACTACAAAGGTTTAAATCTGCTTCTTTTATTTGGAAAGGGGATAATACCCCGGCTAACTTTTAAATCTGCTTAGGAGGTAAGCTAAAGGTGGAAATGAAAGTCAAAAATGTATTAAATTACAAAAAAGACAAGATAGCAAATAAGTTTGAACATACCTTTTTATTAATAAATAAACTTCAATGATATCTAAATAATCTATCCGATGTATTACCTAATTTGACTTGAACCTTTGTGCACCTAATTGTAGATGAAAAAAGGAGAAGCATTGAGTGCGTTTAGTTGTAGAAAAATATCTTTATTTTTCTGTTTCAACTTTTTAGAAGAAAAAAAAGAAGGGTCTGTATCGCTAGAACAATGTTGAAAATTTAGAAAATGCGTTTAGATACCCCTTTTTTGAAAAGCAAAAAGTGCAAGGAAAAATATAGAAATGGGAGTAAACTACCATCCCACACAAACAAAAAATGCAAGGAAATGGGACTAACCATCCATACAACGGTCGTGTATTCAAGCATATGGGACTAAGTGACTAACCATCCATCCCACAAACAAAAAATACCACTACATCTATCTCATCATTCAACGCCATAAAACAATTAAAAAGAAGAATAAAGAAGCAGACGAAGACAAGCTACCTTATTCAGAAACTACAACACTGCTTAAAATCATGATTTCAACTAAAACAGGCTCCAATTCCAAACCAAGACTCTCAATTTACCAAAATCTTAAACTTTTTCTAACACCAAATACTAAACATGAACTCCTGGTCATTTGAAAACCGTAGAAAATGAAAAAGATCAAGTCTGGTGCCTAAAATTCTTCAACTTTAAGTCCAGTCAACAATCAAATCCTAAAAACTAAACAACAATATCATTCAAGAAAAACACAACCCAAATCACAAAAACCTTAAAAACAACAATAATTAAAACAAAAACATACCCAAGTAAATAATAATCTTCGGATCTGTCACAAAAAAAGATTTTCTAAAAAAAGAGTAAATAAGAATCAAAGGTTGAAAGTCTCAAATCTCGAAACCGTTATTGTCGCTGTTTTTAGCTCAGCAAAATGTAGGATTTAAAGACAAAAAGTAAACGTACTATTTTTCATGCATAAGGTACAATTTTATTGGATGTTTGGTGGTTTGGTAGAATTTTTTGACCAGATAACGGTGTTTGTTGACGACGTTAATAACCCCCACACGTTCCCTTTTCAAAACTTGGTTTATCATCGTATTGGCCCATACGCACCTAACAATTTAATAATTTTTAAAATATAATATTATATAAAATTACGAAAAAATCAAATTATTGTTAATTTTTTCCAGAGTCGCACCGTGTGAAAAAAATTGTCTTTTAGCTAACGGTAAGGTTTAACGATGGGTGTTGATACTCATATCATTTTTTTTATACACATATCACATTTATGCATTGCAATGTTGTACATTGTGCAATATAATATTATACAGTGTGGTGAATGTATCAAAAAAGATGGTGTGAGTATCAACACTCTTTAACAATAGTAAGGAATCATACCCTTCATCTAAAAAGAAATTAATTGTTGAAATTAAAAGCATTTTATTATTTCACATATTTTTTATAATTTAAATATCTTTTAAACCGTTAATCATTAAAGCGAAAATAATTACACCATCGCGACAAGCATTTAATTATCTTTCTATAAACGTGCACTTTAATATACTTTCGAAAAAAGAAAAAAAAATACGTTTTTTCGTTTTTTTTTTTTTTTTTAATCTGATATTTGTAAAAATCACATGTGATTAAACACTAATTTGAATATCAGATATGATATTTAGTGTTAAATCACATATGATATTAGTGTTAAGTCACATTTGATATATTATCATATGTGATCTGACACTAATATCACATGTGATATTTAAATTTATCATATGTGATTTAACACTGATATCACATATGATATTCAAATTTACCATATGTGATTTAACACTAATATCACATGTGATATTCAAATTAGTATTTAATCACATGTGATTTTTTTCATGCAAATTTCAGCAACGAAAAAAAACAAAAAAAATATATATAAAAAATGTGAAAAACACAAAAAAAAAATTTGTCGAAAGTATATCAAAGTGCCTATCTATAGAAAGATAATTAAATGCTTGTCGTAATAGTACATTTTTTTTTTTTGCTTAACAATTAACGGTTTGAAAGATATTAATATTTGAAAAAAAAATGATGAAAGTGTGTTTTTTTAATTGGTATGATTAATCTCATCCATTAAATTAAATAAAAATTGGGGGAAAATAAAAAGTGAAGATTGATCCCTTGGTATGTAAAAGATCTTTTGTCATCAAATGATCTTAAATCATCAAATTATATGTCCACTTTTATATTTTACAAAGCTTAAAAAAAGTAGGTCTTTTACGATAAGTTAAAGGCATCATATTTTTCACTTTTTGTCATTGTATGTAACGTCTTTTTTTTCAACTTGACACCTACCTTTTGAAATCATGTTATTCTATGTTTATGTGACCGGATGAAACTTGTTGTCCGATGTGGCGTAGGTAAATGTTGACTAATTCTTTATTTTAACACTTTTTTTTTTTTTACTTTTACCTTTATTTTATACATATCCTATCTTTTTAATAGACTTTATTTATTTGATACATATCCTAACCACTTTTATTCTCAATCACACAAACCATAGCCATGAGGTTTTCCTCTCTTTTTCTTCAAGATCTAGATCCACATTCAAACGTTATACCAAGGAAGAAGTCATTGCTCGAACTGAATGGGATTGTCCTTTGCGTATCGAAGAGCAAGTTTCATGGACCATTTACAACCTCGGTAGAAGATTCAATGGTTGTCCAAAATATGTAAGCTAATATTCCGTATCTTAGTTAACCTTTTTATGTAAGAAGATTGAAGTGTCTTTTCATCTTTTTTGGTATGTATGACAGGATAGGGATAATCAGTGTAAGTTCTATGAGTTTATAGATGATGAGCTACCTAGTGACTACTACAAAGAGTTGTTCTTCAAAGAGCATGAAGAACTGAAAATGTCGAAGAAGAAAATGGCTAAGAATGTTGGAGTGTATCTCCCAGAACAGGGTTAAGACAATCAATGACAGTAGCAATACCACTAGGTGGTTACCGGATATCACTTGGAATCGTGTGATCACTTTCCAAAGTAAACTATTCGACCCTAATGCCTGGGTATCACGAATATCTACTTGGGATAAGACCACATGCAGTTATAGAATTAGGCACAATTCAATAACCCTTTCGCTAATAAGAGTTTACGTTTTCTCTGTGTCTTTCATGCATAATCAGATCTCCTATTTATAGGAGGTTACTCTTAGCTAGTCAAATGGAATTATGAGTATTAATCGGCCCATTAATAGCCTCATAATTATCCCCATTATAGCCGTTAGTGGTTACATGACCAATTAAACGTGGTCATTAACCAGTTGTAACTGCCATTTAGCAGTACTTTAACACTAGCAGTACTTTCATACCATTAGCGTACTTTCACACTAGCGACTTTCATAGTGCTATCGGTGGATACACCGCTTGGGAAACATGCTTATCGTGGAAACCACAAGCAGTACTTTCCACAAGCAATATTTTCTACTAGCACTACCAATACAAACCACTACAAGAGTCAGGGTGTTCATGGACCTTATGGGTGTACACTCCGTACCTCCTAACCCATTACAAGGTGTGAACTAATCCCACAAGTGCACTAAATTTTCCAACAATCCTCCCCAAATTTAGTTCACTTCCTTTGCATGAAAAATAAACATTAAGCAAAACATGTGCATAAACAAAAATGTCCTGAGGATTGAATTTTCATCTTAGTAAATTACACGTTTCAAATATTCGAGAATCAGTGTGTTCTAAGAATTGAACCCTTCAACCCATTTGAATACCTGAAGATAAAATACACACAAGTTTTCAAACACTTATCAGCTCCTTACACTATACAAGCCATGTGTCCATATCCAAATTCATAAATGTTGTAAAAGCTAAAAGTCCAAAGCTTCCTGAAGGGGCAAAACTTCAACATTTACATAGGTGGTTCCTCTTTAGTCATGCTCCTGCCAAGCACTTTTTCAAAGAAAGTTAACCATTAAGAAGTAAAGACTTCATCCTCCTTTCAGAGGTTAGAGCACAACCTTGGGATGTAAATAAAACATGTGCTCCATCCACTGAATGTTCAGCTTTCCATATTGAACTCAACTCCCAAGTTTCCTTAGGAGGGAGTTGGGTGTCCTAGCATTCAGTGACTAAGTTGGACTTAAACCCATCCCTTTAGCGGACTTTATAACCAAGTCTCTAGCCGGCCCTTCGTCAAGTGATCAGCTAAGTTCTGTTGAGATCTCACAAACTCTATAGATACCACCCCATTCATGATAAGCTCACGAATCATGCTATGTCTGACACCTAAGTGTCTAGACTTACCATTATACATCTGGCTATAAGCCTTAGCCAATGTAGCTGCACTATCACAACGGATAGAAATAGGTGCTATAGGTTTAGACTACAATGGAATCTCAAGAAGCAAGTTTCTCAACCATTCAGCTTCTTTACCAGCAGTTGCTAAAGCCACAAATTCAGATTCCATTGTTGAACTGGTGATGCAAGTTTGTTTCTTGGATGCCCAAGAAATTGCACCTCCACCAAGTAGGAATACCCAGCCACCGGTAGACGAATTGTCTTCTGTTATCTGATCCAACTTGCATCAGTGTAACCTTCCAACACTAACGGGTAACTAGTATATGAGAGACTATAATCCATAGTTCTCTTCAAATACTTCAATACCCTTTGAACTGCTTGCCAGTGATGAGCACTAGGATTACTAGTATACCTGCTCAATTTTCCAACCGCAAAACCAATATCAAGTTTTGTACAAGTCATGGCATACATCAGGCAGCCAATTACCCTAGAATACTCAAGTTGAGATACAGCCTTGCCATGATTAGGCATCAGCTTCTCACAAGTATCCATAGGTGTACTCCCTGGAGTACAATCAAAGTAATTGAATTTCCTCAGCACCTTCTGTGAAGATCGTTGTAAGCTCTTAGACGAGGTCTAATATTATATCTAGGAACACATAATAATAAAGGCGGAATATTCAAACATAGAATCAATATTATTATGAACAAAGTTTTTCATTCACCATCTCTAACTAAACAATAATAAAGATCAAAGACTTGATCTAACACTAACTAACTAATAACCACTAAACCCTAGGCGTTTTCCAAATTCCTACGCCTAGGTTCACACACACACACCCCCCTTTGGTGTTTACATCTTGTACGTACATTAAAACTAATGACCCTATGTCTCTTTATATACTAGAGACATCTAGGGTTTACAAGAGGAATCATAATATAATTAGGAAACAATACAATTAGGAAACTAAATATTCTTTTAAGCATATCTTCTAGAATCTTCCAAATCCTCCATCTTTTTGTAGTTTCCCTTCTTGTCACTTTAAGTCCTTGATGTTTCACTCTTCTTGTTTTGTATTATCAAATCTATAATAGACCCAACAATCTTCCCCTATTTGATGATGACAAAACAAACACGATTCTTGTACGAACTTCCCTAGACGAAGTAGCAGAAGTTGAGATAATTAAATCTCACCATGAATGAAACATTCTTGTCTTCCCCTTAATCCATGCAATGCCACTCAAACATCTCTTCCCCTTTTTGTTATTATCCAAATAGGGAACGTATGCAAATAATGATCTTGACCACCACAAACCAATATCATACTTCCAATCTAAGACTTCCAATGCTTCAAATCGCCCACCATTACATCATAAGAAAAATGGATCCAAAAGCGGTAGAAAACTTCAACTAGAAGTAGTAATAATGATCAACAATAGTAAAAATCAAACACTTCCCCTTGAGTGATGCATGTATATCAATGATTCTTCAAAATCTGTAGGCTTTATGTAATGATTACTTGTGAAGAAAACCAAGTATAACGAACTTGATGAAGAAGTAGAATTTCCCAAACTTGTGTCTTAAATCTGTACTATCCACGGAACTCCATACTTATACCAATCAACAAATATAAGTAGACCACAATCCCTTGACAAGAATCCTCAACTAGTATGAGACACTGAGCACTACAATGTAACTCCTTCAAGTGATAGTTTACTAGGTCTTCATCCATCCACCCTCTTGACCTATGAAAACTAGATTTTGCAAGTCTTATATAATAAGAACACAAACCAAGTAATTCCACTTCACCTTCAAATAAGTGATAAATAATCCTCTTCGTAATCAATTCTTCAATAAATCTAAAAAACGAGCCTTTTTTTAAATCCTTTTAAGAACATAAACTTCTTCCTGTGTGTGTGAACAATAACCTGTGTGTGTGTCGTCCAAAAACTCCATAACAATAATCATGCTCGACTTCCCCTTAAATCGAAAACCATGAAAAGCAGTACTTTTAAATTTAGATCAGCGATACGTTCAATAATAATACTTTGAGAAGGAGCGTACTTTCATTCAATCGGTAGTACTTTGTATATTGGGTACTTTCAATTTAGCAGGCGATCGTTTAAACACAAGCGACTTTCGAGTTGAATCTGCAATACTTTAAAAAATTCCAACAGTACTTTCGTATATAAACTGCAGTACTTTCATTAACAAGAGTAGCATACCTTCGAGCAAGCGAGTACTTTGCGTAATAGCGATACTTTAACAAACATGCAGTACTTTAAATAAAATCTGCAGTACTTTGAAAATACACGGCAGTACTTTCAGCAGTACTTTCACATAAAAGCTCAGATGGAAGATCCCTCCGGTGGAAAGTTAGATTGATATATAGAGAACATCCACCCGAAATTTCGTTACGATCCAACGGTTAACGAAAAAGTTATGATCGTTGCAAAAGCAGTCTTTGTTGTAACCTTACGAATGTTTCTGCAGCAGACTTCGACTGCTTATAACTTTTGATTGAGAGCTCCGATTGACAATCCCTTTGGTGGGATTAAAGATAGATATACCAAGAAGCTCCAGTTCGAATTTTAGCCCGATCCAACGGTTGAATAAAAAGTTATGCCTTCTGGAAAACAGTGCTGCAGAAGTATTACGAATTTTTGACAGCTTCGAATTTTTCTTCCTTCTTCTTCAAGAAAACCTTGTAGATCCCTAGATATCACGAGCCCCAGGCTCTGATACCACATGTGAAGATCGTTTATAAGCTCAGCTAGGGATAACAATAACATATACATACGCAGCGGAATAATAAAGAACATCAATGTTATTGCTAAAGGTTTTCATTCACTAACACTAACTAACCCTAGACGTTTATAGGAACACGTCTACTAACTAAACTAATAACCTAGGCGTTTACAAGACTATACGCCTAGGACACACACACACCTCTTTAGTCGACTACATCTTGGAAGACTTAATTAAAACCTACACATATGTCCTCTTTATATACTAGAGGATAAGGACTAAATAATAAAACTTCCATTGCAAGCAAGCCCTTCCATCTTTTAGTAGGTTTCCTTCTTGTCATATTAAGTCCCTCTTGTTTCATTCTTTTTGTCTTTATCAACTCAAACGTATAATTCCCAACAATCTTCCCCTAGTTGATAATGACAAAACCATTCTTGAACGAACTTCCCTAGACGAAGTAGAGAAATTGAGATCAGGGATCTCACCATGAATGAAACAAGTATGTCTTCCTTTGTCTTCCAGAAAACCTTGTAGATCCCTAGATATCACGAGCCCCAGGATCTGATACCACATGTGAAGATCGTTGTAAGCTCTTAGACGAGGTCTAATATTATATCTAGGAACACATAATAATAAAGGCGGAATATTCAAACATAGAATCAATATTATTATGAACAAAGTTTTTCATTCACCATCTCTAACTAAACAATAATAAAGATCAAAGACTTGATCTAACACTAACTAACTAATAACCACTAAACCCTAGGCGTTTTCCAAATCCCTACACCTAGGTTCACACACACACACACCCCTTTGGTGTTTACATCTTGTACGTACATTAAAACTAATGACCCTATGTCTCTTTATATACTAGAGACATCTAGGGTTTACAAGAGGAATCATAATATAATTAGGAAACAATACAATTAGGAAACTAAATATTCTTTTAAGCATATCTTCTAGAATCTTCCAAATCCTCCATCTTTTTGTAGTTTCCCTTCTTGTCACTTTAAGTCCTTGATGTTTCACTCTTCTTGTTTTGTATTATCAAATCTATAATAGACCCAACACCTTCTCAATATAATGAGACTGAGAGATAGAAATTCTATTACTTTCATGTTTAATCCTTATACCAAGGATAACATCAGCCTCCCCCATGTCTTTCAAGGAGAACCTTGATGACAAAAATTCCTTTGTCGAGTCAACCGATTTTGGTCAGTGCCAATGATCAACATGTCATCAACATATAGACAAATGATGACTCCTTTACCAGAATCATCAAATTTGCTATATACACATTTGTCATCCTAGTTAAGAACATAACCACTAGACAAAACCACTTCATCAAATTTTTGATGCCATTGCTTAGGTGCTTGCTTAAGTCCATAAAGAGACTTAATCAGTTTACACACCTTGTTTTCATTGCCAGGCAAGATGAAGCCCTAAGGTTGGTTCATATAAACCTCCTCTTCCAATTCACCATTCAAGAAAGCTGTCTTCACATCTATCTGATGAATAATTAGATTGTGAATAGATGCCATAACAATCAGCAGTCTTATGGTACTGATACGAGCCACATGGGCATAAGTATCAAAATAGTCTGTTCCTGGCTTTTGTTTAAAGCCCTGAATAACTAGTCTAGCCTTGAAATTTTCAATAGTTCCATCTACCTTCATTTTCTTCTTGAAAATCCATTTGCAACAAAGGTTTGCAACCAGGTAGTAGATCAACCAACACCCAAGTGTTGTTCCCCATGATGGAATCCATCTCATCATTGATTGCTTCTTTCCGGAAAGCAATATCCTGGGACTTCATTGCTTCTTCAAATGTCTTGGGATCATCCTCAACAATGAAGCAATAGGAGTATTGGTCTGAGACCTCATCCTTGTTCCTTCAACTAAGTATAGTTGAAACTCAGGTCCAAATGACTTTGGAGTCCTGACCCTTTTGCTCTTCCCGAGCAGAGGTTCAGTTGTTGAACCACAATCTCATCAGGGACCACTGATGGTTCATCAGGGACCTCTGATACACCAGTGTCATGAGTTCCATTAGGAATCCTCTAACTTGGTCTAGGGACTGATGAGAATCTATTCTCATCAAAGTTTGCATCCCTTGATTCAATTATGGAGTTAATTGAAACATATTCATTAGGTTCAATGACATAGAACCTAAAAGCCTTGGAATGCTCAGCATATCCAACAAAGATGCAATCAATGCCTCTTTCACCCAAAGTTTTCAACTTTGGATCAGGGAGTCTTACAACAGCCCTACAATCCCAAACCTTGAGATAGTTCAGGTTGGGTTTCCTTTTAGTCCATAGTTCATAAGGGGTAACCTTGTTCCTTTTGTTGGGAACCCTATTTAATAAATAGCAAGTGGTTAACATAGCTTCACCCCAGAACCCTTGACTCAGTCCTGAGTAGGACAACATGGAATTAACCATCTCCTTCAGCACTCTGTTTTTCCTTTTAGAAATACCATTTTGCTGAGGAGTATAAGGGGCAATCGTTTCATGGATAATTCCAACAGACTGAAAATACAGAGTATCCATGTACTCACCTCCCCTATCAGTCCTTAATCTTTTTATCAAAGACCCAAGTTGTAATTCAACTTTAGTTTTAAACACTTTGAATTTATCTAATGCTTCATCCTTGGAATGTAACAGATAAACATAACAAAACCTAGAAGCATCATCAATAAATGTCACAAAGTACTTCTTGTTCCCCAAAGAGGGAGTGGCATGCAAATCACACATCATTTGTGAATAACCTTCAAGAGATTAGTCTCACGACTAACATCCTGAAAAGGTTTCTTGGTAATCTTGGTCAACATGCAAGTTTTACACTTTTCAGTGTCCATGTCAAAGGCTGGGATCAAACCATCCCTAGACATATCTTGCATTCTTTTATAATGAACATGGCCAAGTCTAGCATGCCACAAGGTAGAGTCAGTCAGGTCAGAGGTGGTCACACATGCTGAATTTACACTATCAGTGGAAATAAATACACTATCAGTGGAAATATTAAGCCTGAACATTTGATTACATAAATAACCAAAACCAATAAAAACACCATGCTTAGAAAGCACAAATTTATCAGACTCAATAACTTGTTTATATCCATGATTATTCAAAACACTACTTGAAACCAAGTTTTTCCTTATATCAAGAACATGAATAACATTAAACAAAGTTACAATCTTTCCTGAACTAAACTTAAGATCTACACAACCACGACCATGCACCAAGGCTATTGACTCATTTCCCATGTGAAGAATAGAACCATCATTCAGTGACTCATAAGTCTTGAACCAGCTTTTGCACACATGAACTGTTGCACCAGAGTCAACCCACCACGCAACATCATCATCATGCACATAATGAGATTCAGATACATATGTAACATAATAAATCTGAAAAGACTTATTAACCATATTGACCTTCAGTGAGTTGGAAGAACCACCACTCCTGAACCATTAGTGTCAGATCCATTGGCTTTACCACCAACTTTAACACCCTTGCAGTCCCTTTTGATGTGACCAGTTTTTCCACATTTCCAACAAGTAGGTGTTGCCTTCTTGTTTGGATCTGCCCTTGTGTTGTCATGATATTTGCGTTTGCCTTTGTTGTCATTGTACCTAGTGGAGTTATTATGCTCCACCATATTGACAACAGATGCACCAGTAGCATTGCTACTCTTTGGCTTGTCATTATCCTGCACCTTGAGATTCCTCAATGCGAGATGGCCCAACTCAACCGAGTTAACTCCTCTTTCATATGTTTCAAGGTATGCTTGAAATCTTTCCAAGAAGGAGGGAGTTTGTCAATGACACAAGAGACTTTAATGGCCTCATCCATGTTCATATTGTGTTGTGTAAACCTTCCAAGTATTCCAAGAAGTTCATTGTATTGTTCCATAACGGGTCTTGAATAAGTCATTTTGTAATTTGTGAAATTACTAACAAGGAACTTCTTACTTGATGCATCCTCACCCATATATTTGGCATCCAAGGAATCCCACAGTTCTTTGGAAGATTCAAAGTTCGGATAAATATCAAACAGAGAATCAGACATACCATTGAGAATAAGACCTCTGCATATGTAGTCATCGTTCTCCCATTTGCTCCTCCTCCGATCCGCTCCACAGGTAGCATCATCACCATAATCAGGAATAGGTGTGGTTAGCACATACACCACACTCATGCTTGACAGCAAGAAGTGCATCTTCTTCTACCACCTCCTAAAGTCCACCCCTTCAAACTTGTCCAGCTTGGCAAAGTTTGAAGCCATGTGTTTCATTGCGCTTGCCATTGATTATCACAAAATAGTTTACTTTGATTGTTGGAGTGTATCTCCCAGCAGGGGTTAAGACAATCAATGAAAGTAGCAATACCACTAGGTGGTTACCGGATATCACTTGGAATCGTGTGATCACTTTCCAAAGTAAACTATTCGACCCTAATGCCTTGGTATCACGAATATCTACTTGGGATAAGACCAAATGCAGTTATAGAATTAGGCACAATTCAATAACCCTTTCGCTAATAAGAGTTTACGTTTTCTGTGTGTCTTTCATGCATAATCAGATCTCCTATTTATAGGAGGTTACTCTTAGCTAGTCAAATGGAATTATGAGTATTAATCGGCCCATTAATAGCCTCATAATTATCCCCATTATAGCCGTTAGTGGTTACATGACCAATTAAACGTGGTCATTAAGCAGTTGTAACTGCCATTTAGCGATACTTTAACACTAGCGTACTTTAACACTAGCAGATACTTTCATACCATTAGCAGATACTTTCACACTAGCGATACTTTCATAGTGCTATCGTGGATACACTGCTTCATTGGAAACACTCGCTTATCGATGGAAACCACAAGCAATACTTTCCACAAGCAGTACTTTCTACTAGCACTACCAATACAAACCACTACAAGAGTCAGGGTGTTCATGGACCTTATGGGTGTACACTCCGTACCTCCTAACCCATTACAAGGTGTGAACTAATCCCACAAGTGCACTAAATTTTCCAACAAAGAACATGGATAAAAAAAGCTCAAACTGTGATGAAGGCAAAAGTTCCAAATGTGATGAAGCCACATATTTGCAAATGGGTGAATTGAAGGAGGAGTTGACTTTGATAAAGTCAAATTTCATGACAAACTTGTGGTTTTGTTTAGTTTGTATGTCATTTTGGTAGCTTTTGTTGTTGCAAATAGTGTGTTTGTCTAGTGTCTGTTAGGACTTATGTAATATGACTATGTTTTGTGTTGGTTTCTTTTGAATGCAATGTTTTGTTTTAGTTAATTTGGTATTTAAACATGCTAATATGATAGCAAATACACATACACAATAGTTACTTAACATATTCTAATATGACAGGTAATCCAGACTCATAATATAAAGGTTCATGTCATTAGTTTTGAAGGCCCATTCAGGTACAAAACTGAGCATTTCATGAAGTTTAAAGTTACATGACATAAGAACCAAATGCCATATGTTTCTAAGTATACAACATATATGAACAAAAGAAGTACACAGAAGTTAAGTTAAAGTTACACAGCATTTAATTATCTAATTCCACAACAAATTCATACAAATGAAGTGGACATTTTGTTTTCAATCCAAACTAAGAGCATTAGAACTTAAGCTTCCAATTCCTTGTTGTTGCTTTGCCATTTTTATCTTCAAGATTATTTCACTCCTTCCTTTTTGCCTTGGCATGACAAAGTTCCTCGTTGCTCTTGGTATTGCTTCATTTACTCGTACAGTTGGTTGATAAACTGGAATTTCTTCACTTGCTGCAGTATGTGATTTCTGAGTAGGTGCATTATGTAAGATCTGAGTTTGTGAGTTCTGAGTAGGTGCATTTTGGCTCTCAACTGGAATTTCTTCACTATGCTCATCTTGTGTATTTTCAATCAGACATAGTTCCAGTTTCACCAATACCAAACCATCTTCCTAACCTTCCTAGTCTTGGACCAGAAAATCTTACCTTTTTCTGCTCTGAGTAGGTGCAGTTGCACTAGAATTACCCACTTCATATTCACTTGAACCTAAGGTCTCATTTTCATCAATTGGATGAAAAGAAGTTATTGGAATAGATGGTGCTTCTGGTGTAACTAAGGTCTCATTTTCATCAACAGAAACTGACCTACCTATTTTTTTGGTTTTCCTTGGTCTACCTCTTTTAGCATTCACAGTTGCACTAGCACGACCCACATCATATTCACTTGACTTAGCTGTTTCATTTTCATCTGATGGTGGAATTGGATTACAATCAGGTGTTGCTCTAAATGGTGGAAGTGGAACTAAGGGTTCATCTTCATCAACTAATCCTGTGGTTGTGGTTTTCCTTGGTCTACCTTTTTTTAACATGTGGTTTTGGTGGTTTCACAACAGTTTGATTCTTGCAACCATTCTTATTATGACGTTTTTGAAAACAATTTGAACAAGTCATTTTAATCTCAGTCCTATAAATCTTCTTTGGGGTTCTTATTTTCATGAGCAACTCTTATCCTTTTTTTCCTTGTCCTAACAAGCATCTTTGTGGTTAGGAGGCAAAACCTTAGACATTTCACTACAGTCAGGTCAAAAGGTCATTCCACCAACAAGTGTTACGTACTGATAATATGCATCATGAAACATTTGTTCTAAAACAATTTGGTATATACTATTCTGCCCTTTTATTTAACTTGAAAATGACAGCAATTGCATGACTACATAGAAAACCTGATAAATGCCACATCCTGCAGCAACAAGTCCTATATTGTTCATCAATGCTATAAGCCTTTGACCCATTTCTCACTTCTAATATATTTCCTCCAGCCAGTATCACATGCCAAAACCTTACACCAAAGAATTTCTAATTAGTATAAAGTTAATTCTTATTCATCATTATAAACATGATATAAGTATAGTAACTCATACCTTTGTTGATCTTTTATGATTTCCAACTTTTCCTGAATATTAGGACAAATGTCATATGTCCATTTATCCAACATATTCCTCATAATGTTCATTCTTTCCATAACAATAATCCTCAGTGCTTCAAGTATTGTAATCAATGGCTTATCTCTAACTCTTAAAATAACAACATTAAAACATTCACTGAATTCATTCTTCACAACTTCACATTTGTTATCAATATGAAAATAGGTTTTGGACCAAGTCTTGGGATCTTTATTAAGCAGATGTTGTTATGAATTTGGGTTAGCAAATTTTTATCTTCTCTATAATCTTGTTGAATAGACCTGGATAACTAGCTTTATGTGGGTTTGGGGACCAAATGGAATAATTAGGGTTTGGGGACCAAATGGAATAAACAAGTGTGTGGTGGGATTGTGTGTTTTTTGGATCGAATAAAGTGTTTATATGGGGACAAAATCGTATTTAGGGTTACTTTTATTTAATTTCGTACTTAGCATATGAATTTCAAATGTGGCATTTGTAATATGATAAAAAAATGTATTAAAAAGGCATATATAACTGGCTAACGTTGCATCCGGTCACACATACCATTAAAAATAGCACGATTTCAAAAGGTTGGTGTCAAGTTGAAATAAAGAACGCTACACACAATGACAAAAGGTGGCAAGTATGATGTCTTTTTATGCTAATAACCCTTTACAGTATTAACCAATAAAAATTCATATTCACCCACTTAAAAGAATTTTGATTGGTTAAAATTGAAAGTTGTGACAACTGGCAAATTTAGGGAGTCTATTTTAGGTAACCGCATTACGTTAAACTGAACCGAGCTTTGCCTTTAACACTATTTTTATAAACCATGACTTGGTTTTATATCTTCTATTGGTTTTTATGATTTATTTCATTATTAAATGAGTTATCGTATGAGTTTTAACTCTATTTGGTAGGCACTATTCGATTCGGCACTAGAAAAGCCTAAAACGAGAAAGATTGTATCTTTTAGACCGTAACTCGAAAATTGACAAATAAATAGTAAAAACTCGTGGAAAAACGTAAATAACGATGTTGGAAAGTTGAATAAATGTTGTGGGACACTCGGGGGACAATATGTGAGCTCAGGAATGGGTAAACGAGATAGTTACGAAAAATTACAACCCGACCCCTCCCCTTTTCTCTTGAAGCCGGTGCCCCCTCCTCCCAAAATAATTACTTTGAGGTCCCTGGTGGCCTAGTATAAATACCCATCAATATCCTCATTTCACCTCATTTGTTTCTCTCTCTAAAACACACATGCTAGTGCTTTCTCTCTCTAACCTCTCTCTAAAAACCCTAAACCACCACCACCTCGTGGCCGCCGCCACTGTTCCGGCCATTTTTTGGCCACCACCGGCACGTCACCCAACACCTCCACGACCAAAAGAAAGATCTCTTTCTCCTCTTTCCAACCATATATCATTTGGACTTCAATAACACCTCCAAATCTTTGAATCAAGATTCGTACTTTTAGGGTTTCAAAGGGCTTTTGCAATTGGTGATTAGATAAGGTAAATGGAACAAGTTTTGAGCTTGATTGGGTAATAAAAACCCATGAATTGAAAATTAGGGTTTCGACCCTAATATAATTTTTAGGGCTTTTGGGTGGAACATGAAATTAAAGCTAATTAGTGACTAAATAAACAAGTAATTAGTGTTTGGTAAATGTGTGGTGTATTAATTTGATGGGTTTGTGCATTTAGGGTTTAGTTGCATATTTTTGGTTAAGATAGATGATGGGTTTTGTGTTTGGTTAGTGCTTGGAGCTTGAATGATTGGATTTGAGTGTTGTGGAATTGATTTGGTAGTGTTTGTATTGGTTTGGTAAGGTGTACGAGCCACAAGAGGCTCGTACGAGGCCTTTGGCCTGCGTACGTGGCCTACTTGGGTCATGGGTCCCAGTCGGGTCGATTTGGTAGCTTGTTGATTGGTATTGTTGATGTTTGGATGAGACACGTGGAGCCGAAAAGCTTCTAGAGCTTGTTTGGTTCACGTGGTCTTGACCGCGACCGTGTCATGACCATTAGGGTCATAACATTGGTTTCGAGTACATTTGGTTGATTGATTGATTGGAGAGATTGTTTTGAGTTGGTGTGGGATTGAATTGCAATATTATGACATTTAATTTTGACTTGATATATATAATTGTCAACTTTGAGCTACGTCGGTGTTACTTTGACTTTTTAGTCAATAGTTGACTCCGACAAAGCCGTAACATGGACTTTAGTATAATTTGGACTATTGATTGATTAAAAGCCGAGAAGTTATGAATCGTGCTTGTGGACTCGAAACGAATAACGATATGATATTAATATTGGAAATTGACGAAACATATTTATGTGTGAAAAATGCTAATAAACTATGAAATATAAATAATAAATGGGCTTTTGTACCAAAAATGTCGATAACAAGTCTTACCTTGTTATTTACTATTTTTAAACGGAAACTAACGACTAAAATGGAATTGTTTTCTAATAAATAAACAAATAATGTTTCGAGTACGTGTTTATCAATAAATGTCAATTGTGGACATTTAATACTAGTTTTTCAAGTATTTAATCGTTACGTTGTGTGCATGGGTTACGGATAACCTAGCATTAATAGTGTTGATCCACGTGGGTAGCGAACTTATTAGGTTGACGAATCTAATAAGAGCCCGCTAGGTACGTTGGGTAACATTATTAATGGATGACTTATCCTTATGACTCGTTAGGATGCGACCGGTTTATGGAATAATAAGCGATACGAATGAATAATTGAGTTTATCGAGTTGACGAATTCGATAAGGTCTACTGTTTATTCCGAAACTTATTGGACTATGGAGCTTATCGCTTAAACGTCTCTTTGTGTCGCATTGAGTCACATATTGTGTTGAATTGAGTCACATATTGTGTTGAATGGAGTTGCATATTGTGTTGCGGAGCATAACGTATTGGTTATTTGAGTGCATTCATGGCATCATATTGAGTCGATACACCCACATGAGGAATACCAAACACTAGGATTAAATGGTGAAACGAGACATTTTGGAAATAACGAAATGGAATACATTGGGGGTAGATAACGTTGATTTTGAGGAATGTATATATTAAGTTTGGTCTACATTAATAGGTTGTGCCGAGTCGATAGTTGTTGTGTCGTGATTTCCATTATCTTCTGCTAGTGTTTATTTGTACGTTGATTGCTTGAGGTGAGTTTCATAGCCCCACTTTTATCTACGTTTTGACTACGTTTTGAACTATTTCAGGGTAAGAATCATGCTACTATTTTTGGACCATGAAAACTATTTGGATTTGCTTATGTGCTTGACTGTGTAGATAGATGTGCAGTAGTTGTTGCCTTAGTCTAGGTTTAACCGTGCCTAGCTAAGAATAGACTTCTACATCGACCTAGTCCGGGGTTGGCAATTGTTCTAGATTTTGCCACAACAGACTTTGGACTAGAGTCATGGGCCAGTAATCCCTGGATGCGAGATTTGATTGGAGATCCGGGTAGGATCATGTGTGAACGGTATTTACCTATCTTAGGTCTTGCATAGCAAATCAACTCTTACAGGTCCACTATGATTTTGTTGAACTTAAACCTATGAAATTTCTCAGGTATTTGAGAGATGTTTGGAATACGTGAACGGTGGAAGCTTGGCAAGGAGGCGGGGTTCAAGGATCATTTTCTGACTCTGATAAACTTTGGGGACCTATCTTAATAAACCATGTTTTGGGCCTAATATTTATATTTTGGATTAAATTTTTTGAATACTTAAATTTAGGATTGGTTTTAATTGTTAAATGACTATCTTTTTGGCTATACTTGTGTGCGATACCAATCCAAAAAGTAACGCCCCGAAAACTTGATTAAGTCTTCCATTGTACCGAGATTTGGGGGTGTTACAGATTGGTATCGAGCTCAAGGTTATAGAGAATTAGGTATTTTATAAACCCTAAACTATAACCACTTTTGAGAAAAATTGATCCTCGACCGACGCAGGCCCGCTTGCCAAGCCGAAGCTTCTTATTTGATTATGGTATGAACTGCGATTTGGATTATGAGATGATGTGTTAAGGGATATTGTGAACTGATTATGGAAACGTTATGATTTGGAGAGATGATTAATGATTTTGGAAAATGATATATGATTATTGGTTTCGGAAATGAGATAGGATTATTGGTTTTGGAAAATGAGATGTGATTATCGAGATATTACGGAATTTGATTTGAGTAAACGGTATATTATGATTTTGGAGTTTTGAACTCGATTGATTTGATATGTGATTATGAGATGGAACGGAACTTATGTGTTTTATTTAAAGGCATATTTTGAGTAACGCGATACCTACACTTTTAAAGCTTTCATTATATGATATATGTTTTGGTTGAGTTGATGCGCTTGTTAGAAATGGTTGTTTTCGAACACTTATACCTACCCTATGCCATTGTCACAGACTATGCCTTCACTAGCTTTTGATGTGTCTAAGGAGGTCCTTGTTGTGGCTAGTTCGCCAGCATTGACTCTCATGACGGTTGCACAGGGTCATCATCACCAGATCGCCCTAGTTCATCTAGGCATCTCACTTTACATCAGGTCTTAGCGCGAGCACAGACTCCTAGGCTTGCTTATAGCACTGCCCGCATGTCCGTGAGACCACCATCATCACCTATCCGTTTACCAGTATCATCATGTCTTAGGAGGCCTAGATCTCCTAGTGTACCACCTCAGGGTTTACCTACACAGAGACTCCGACTCATGGACTCTCCCCCTATGGATGAGGGCGAGGAGGAGCATGAGGTCGAGGAGGAGCATGAGATTGAGGAGTAATATGTAGATGAGGATGAGGATCCTCGGAGGAGGATGATGAGGATATCCCGAGAAGGGGTACTCCTCCATTGCAGAGTCTGCACATTCTCCAGACCGATTCTCCTTTGCTCGAGCTTGAGTCCCCGGACAGCCTTTAGATATCAACTCACCACCTTACTCACCTTATATAGGTAGCCCGTTAGGATCTGAGATACCATCGGAAATTGCTTATGAGCCGAGGAGTATGGTGAGACGGGTCCGATGTGGGAGAGGATTACATCGCAGGGTACTAGACTTAGTCAGTTGACGGAGCGTTTGGTTGGAGTATCTAGGGCTAGTATTGTGGATCTGAGTGTTGATATGGGTATCTGTAGTCGGAGGACTAGGGTTTTGGATGATGGTATGTCGAGAGCTCCGAGGGCGGTTGGGGACCTGCGGAGAGGATTCGCGATAGCTCGTGACGCTGATAGAGCGATTTGGCGTAGGATTGGTGAGTTGGAGAGAGAGGTCGCAGAGCTTAAGAGTGATCGCGACGCTCAACATGTGGAGTTAGCATCTTTATGGAGAGAGGTTGATGATGTTAGGAGATCAGTTAGTGATATTCATAGACGTGGCTAGATCGTATTAGATTCATGGTTTTGTACCATTTTGAAACTAAGTAGTACTTGGTTCAAGATGTAGGATTATCTTAGTTGTCTTATTGGTATCGTCGTTAGGATCATTTTTGATTTCTTCGTATCCTTCCATGTATTTCCACTTTTGAAACCTATGAGTTATGGTCATTGGAACGTGCATCCTTTAGTTATGATCCGGTATCTGATTGTTTCGCTTTGGTATAGCGTTGTCCTTGTTGACCTTGATTATGTATTGAGCGATGATTAGTGATCCTTGGAACCCAACTCTATTTTTAGAGCGTGAATGGTGAACTTTTGAAACTGTTCTTCTTGCCTCCAAAATGGTGGCAACAAGACGAAATTCGCTTAGGAACAACCGAGCAGCTCCTGTTGCTGTTGTTGCCCCTGGTCGTCGAGGTCGTCGTCCGGCCCCGACCACACCACATGTTGAGAACCCTAACACTGATAACCCAGCTGTAGAAAACCTGAATGTGAATGACCGTGCTGAGAATGGTCCTGTTCCACGAAACCCTCCACTTGTGAACCCAACCCACATTGACCAGCTAGTGTCACAGGTGAACGCTAGTCGAGGCTAAACTTTCTAACACCTCTAGTGGAACCCCAATGCTGAATCAAACTCGAGGTTGTACCGAAAAAGAGTTCTGATTCTGTGGTCCCATTGATTTTGGAGGAACTGAGGGAGCAGTTTACCTGACTAGGTGGTTGAAGAAAGCTGAATATGTGTTTGCAGTTAGTAACTGTGATGAGGATTGTAAGGTTAAGTATGCAACCTTCACTTTGAAGGACGAGGCGTTGACCTGGTGGAATAACTATCACAGATTAGTAGGAATCGATGTAGCTTATAGTATGACTTGGACTTAGTTTAAGGCTCTCCTGATTAAGACTTACTGTCCTAGGAATGAAGTTAAGAAGTTAGAGAGTGAGTTCTGGAACCATAAGGTTAAGGGTACTGACATGGCGACTTATACTCGTCGTTTCCAAGAGTTATCGTTGCTTTGCCTTGAAATGGTTCGCACCGAAGAACTTAAGATTGAGAGGTATACTGATGGATTGCCTTTAGCTACTCGAAATGATGTCATCGCTGCCAACCCAGCTAATTTGAAAGAGGCAATTGCTGTGGCTCAAAGTTTGATGGACTCTTGTGTGCTAAAATTAGGAGACAAGGGTAAGAATGATAGTAGTGATAAGAGGAAGAGGAATGAAGTTGCTAAAGGGAATGGCAACAAACGGCATGAGACAGCCAGGGTGTTTGCCATAGGGAATGGAGATAAGAAGGGTTATGAAGGTAGTAGGCCTGTGTGTGGTCGTTGTAACTGACACCACCATGGACCATGCCCGATTGTGTGTAGGAAGTGCTCTAAGGTAGGACACATAGCCAAAGACTGTAGGTCTCGTCCACTTGCTGCAGCTTAAACTGCACAAGGAGCGGACAGGAAGGCTATTGTCACCTGTTTTGGATGTGGAAAGAAGGGACACTTTAAGAATGAGTGCCGAGAGCCGTGGATGAGAGGAAATCCGAGTAACGTTGGAGGATTTGCTAACCGAGGTGTAGGAGGTAATGACTTAAACCCTGTGAAGCATGAGGTTGTGGAAAACCAGGGAAACAATGGTGCTAGGAATTAGCAGAGAGACATGGGAACAGCGCGTGTTTACGCTATTGGGAAGGAAGCTGGTGAGGACCCTAACGTAGTTACAGTGCACGTTCCTTCTCAATAATCGCTATGCTTCCATACTGTTTGATATCGGTGCGGATATGAGTTTCGTATCCACCAATTTTATGCCATTACTAGGAATCTCCCAAACACCTCTAGGGTTTAGTTACGATGTGGAATTAGCAAATGAGAATAGAGAGAAGATAGACACCATAGTCCGAGGTTGTACCTTAAGTTTCCTAGACCGCCCATTTAGTATAGACCTATTGCCGGTTACCTTAGGAAGTTTTGACGTTATTATCGAAATGGATTGGTTGTCGAAGAACGGTGCACACATCATTTGTGATGAGAAGATTGTGCGATTACCGTATGGCGGAAAAGTTCTGAGCATACAAGGAGATCGGAGCGACTGTGGAAGTCCTTCCTGGTTGAGCATCATCTCTTGTATTAAGGCCCAGAAGTACATCGATAGAGGAGGTTGTCTTTTCTTGGCTCAATTTCGAAAAAGAAAGTGAGGAGAAGAGTGAAAGACACCTTAACGATGTACCCATTGTTAGAGAATTTCCGGATGTGTGTCCCCGACGATCTGCCAGGGATTCCACTTGTCCGACAAGTGGAATTCCAAATAGAGTTGATACCCGGTGCGGCAACCGTAGCCCGGGCACCTTATCGACTTGCTCTAAGAGAATTGGAGGAACTGTCTAAATAGTTGGCAGAATTGTCAGAGAAGGGATTCATTCGACCAAGTTCGTAACCGTGGGGAGCCCCAATGTTGTTTGTGAAGAAGAAGGATGGATCGTTTCGGATGTTTATAGATTATAGGGAGTTGAATAAGTTGACAGTGAAGAACCGATATCCGTTACCTAGAATAGATGACCTATTCGACCAACTCCAAGGAGCTAGTGTCTTTTCTAAGATCGACTTACGATCTGGATATCACCAACTTAGAGTTCGAGAGGAGGATATCCCTAAGACTGCGTTTAGAACCCGTTATGGACACTATGAATTCCAAGTGATGTCGTTTGGTTTGACCAACGCGCCAGCGGTTTTCATGGATCTCATGAACCGAGTATGTAAGCCATACCTGGATAAGTTTGTGATAGTATTCATAGACGACATCTTGATATACTCTAAGTGTAGTAAGGAGGACGAAGAGCATTTGAGGCTCATTTTAGGATTACTGAGAGAGGAGAAGCTGTATGCCAAATTCTCTAAGTGTGAATTTTGGATTCCGTCCGTGCAATTCTTAGGCCATGTGATAGATAGTCGAGGTGTTCATGTTGACCCAACTAAGATTAAGGCCATTAAGGAATGGGCAGCTCCTAAGAACCCATCAGAAATCCGACAGTTTCTAGGGTTAGCAGGCTATTATAGGAGATTCATTGAGGGATTTTCTAAGATAGCTAAGTCGCTGACCAAACTAACATAGAAGGATGTTAAGTATGAATGTGGAGAAAATGAAGAAGAAGCATTTCAACTTCTGAAGGAGAAGTTGTGTAGTGCGCCCATCCTAGCTTTGCCTGAAGGAAGCGAAGATTTTGTCGTGTACTGCGACGCTTCGCATAAAGGCTTAGGTGCTGTTTTGATGCAACGTGAGAAGGTGATTGCTTATGCATCCCGACAACTTAAGAAGCATGAGAAAAACTACACCACCCATGACCTTGAGTTAGGTGCTGTAGTGTTTGCTCTTAGGATTTGGAGACATTACATGTATGGAACCAAGTGTGTAGTATTTACCGACCATAAGAGTTTGAAGCATATCTTAGATCAGAAGGAACTAAACATGAGACAACATCGTTGGTTGGAATTGCTTAGTGATTATGACTGTGAGATTCGTTATCATCCTGGTAAGGCTAACGTTGTGGCTGATGCACTTAGTTGTAAGGAGGACATTCCACCCATACTCGTTCGATCCTTTGGAATGACCATTGTTTCGCCCTTACAGTCTCAAATTTTAGCCGCCCAAGTAGAGTCATTGACGGAAGAGAACCGTCCTTATGAGAATCTTCATGGAATGGTAGAAAGTGAAAACGACTTCTTGAAGCGTTCCGATGGAACATTATGCTTCAGAGACATAATCTGGATACCATTTCATGGTGGAATCCGTGAGTTGATTATGCATGAGTCGCATAAATTAAAATACTCTATTCATCCCGGAGCCGATAAGATGTATCAGGATCTTAAGAAACTTTATTGGTGGCCTAATATGAAAGTCGATATAGCTCAGTATGTTAGTTGGTGCCTGACTTGTTCTAAAGTTAAGGCCGAACATCAGAAACCATCAGGACTTTTAGTTCAACCCGAACTCCCAGAATGGAAATGGGAGCGAATAACCATGGACTTTATCACTAAATTACCGAGAACAGCTAGCGGCAATGACGCTATCTGGGTAATAGTTGATCGTTTAACTAAGTCTGCTCACTTCTTAGCTATTAGTGAAACCGATAGTCTTGATAAACTTGCTCGATTGTATCTTAAGGAGATAGTATCGCGTCATGGAGTACCGATATCTATCATTTTTGATAGGGATAGTCGTTTTACATCCCACTTTTGGAAGTCGTTACAGACAGCATTAGGAACGAATTTGGATATGAGTACTGCTTACCATCCACAGACCAATGGTCAAAGCGAGAGAAATATTCAGACTTTAGAGGACATGCTTAGAGCATTTGTTATTGATTTCGGCAAATTGGGAGACACCTCCCTTTGGCTGAATTCTCTTACAACAATAGTTATCATTCTAGCATTAAGGCCGCCCATTTGAGGCCTTGTATGGCGAAAATGTCGTTCTCTCTGTTTGTTGGTGAAGTTGGCGAGAGTAAACTTACAGGTCCCGAACTTGTCCTAGAAACCACTGAGAAGATAGTTCAGATTAAATTGTCGGTTGCAAACCGCTTGAGATAGACAAAAGAGTTATGCCGATAAGAGACGTAAACCTTTAGAATTTCAGGTTGGAGATCATGTTATGTTGAAAGTTTCTCCTTGGAAAGGAGTGATTCGTTTTAGGAAACGTGGAAAACTCAATCCCCGATATATTGGTCCCTTTCCAATCCTGGAAAGAATCGGACCGGTAGCCTACCGCCTGGAGCTACCATCGGGCCAGTAGTGTACACAATGTCTCCCATGTTAGTAATCTTAAGAAATGTCTTTCGGAGGAAAACATAGTGGTGCCTTTAAGAGATATTCGTATTGATGAGAAATTGAATTTTGTTGAGGAACCGATTGAGATTATGGATCGTGAGATCAAAAGGCTGAAGAATAGCCGAATTCCGATTGTTAAAGTTCGTTGGAACTCCCGGCATGGACCGGAGTTCACTTGGGAACGTGAGGACATTTTCCGTAGGAAGTATCCTAAACTGTTTATGACACCAAGCAACTCGGAGTGAAACCCGGGACGGGTTTCTTCTGAGGCTAGGAGGCTGTGACAACTGGCAAATTTAGGGAGTCTATTTTAGGTAACCGCATTACGTTAAACTGAACCGAGCTTTGCCTTTATCACTATTTTTATAAACCATGACTTGATTTTATATCGTCTATTGGTTTTTATGATTTATTTCATTATTAAATGAGTTATCGTATGAGTTTTAACTCTATTTGGTAGGCACAATTCGATTCGGCACTAGAAAAGCCTAAAACGAGAAAGATTGTATCTTTTAGACCGTAACTCGAAAATTGACAAATAAATAGTCAAAACTCGTGGAAAAACGTAAATAACGATGTTGGAAAGTTGAATAAATGTTGTGGGACACTCGAGGGACAATATGTGAGCTCGGGAATGGGTAAACGAGATAGTTACGAAAAATTACAACCCGACCCCTCCCCTTTTCTCTTGAAGCCGGCGCCCCCTCCTCCCAAAATAATTACTTTGAGGTCCCTAGTGGCCTAGTATAAATACCCATCAATATCCTCATTTTACCTCATTTGTTTCTCTTTCTAAAACACACATACTAGTGCTTTCTCTCTCTAACCTCTCTCTAAAAACCCAAAACCACCACCACCTTGTGGCCGCCGCCACTGTTCGATAAGGTGAAATGAGGATATTGATGGGTATTTACACCAGCGGTCTACTGTTTATTCCGAAACTTATTGGACTATGGAGCTTATCGCTTAGACGTCTCTTTGTGTCGCATTGAGTCACATATTGTGTTGAATTGAGTCACATATTGTGTTGAATGGAGTTGCATATTGTGTTGCGGAGCATAACGTATTGGTTGTTTGAGTGCATTCATGGCATCATATTGAGTCGATACACCCACATGAGGAATACCAAACACTAGGATTAAATGGTGAAGCGAGACATTTTGGAAATAACGAAATGGAATACATTGGGGGTAGATAACGTTGATTTTGAGGAATGTATATATTAAGTTTGGTCTACATTAATAGGTTGTGCCGAGTCGATAGTTGCTGTGCCGTGATTTCCATTATCTTTTGCTAGTGTTTATTTGTACGTTGATTGCTTGAGGTGAGTTTCATAGCCCCACTTTTATCTACGTTTTGACTACGTTTTGAACTATTTTGGGGTACGAATCATGCTACTGTTTTTGGACAGTGAAAACTATTTGGATTTGCTTATGTGCTTGGTGTTGTAGATAGATGTCGCGGTAGTTGTTGCCTTAGTCTAGGTTTAACCGTGCCTAGCTAAGAATAGACTTCTACATCGGCCTAGTCCGGGGTTGGCAATTGTTCTAGATTTTGCCACAACAGAGTCTTTGGACTAGAGTCATGGGCCGAGTAATCCCGGATGCGGATTTGATTGGAGATCCGGGTAGGATCATGTGTGAACGGTATTTACCTATCTTAGGTCTTGCATAGCAAATCAACTCTTACAGGTCCACTATGATTTTGTTGAACTTAAACCTATGAACTCACCAGGTAGTGACCTTTTTGCATGATTTCTGGTATTTGAGATGTTTGGAATCGTGAACGGTGGAAGCTTGGAAAGGAGGCGGGGTTCAAGGATCATTTTCGACTGATAAACTTTGGAGACCTATCTTAATAAACCATGTTTTGGGCCTAATATTTATATTTTGGATTAAATGTTTTGAATACTTAAATTTGGGATTGATTTTAATTGTTAAATGACTATCTTTTTGGCTATACTTGTGTGCGATACCAATCCAAAAAGTAACGCCCCGAAAACTTGATTAAGTCTTCCGCTGTACCGAGATTTGGGGGTGTTACAAAAGTGAACAATAATTTTAGGATAACAAAAAATATCAAAGTGTACTTATATTTTGGGACGAGAGGGGTATTTTTTTAATCCAAAACTTTAACAATAATTAGAGCAAATTACACTGTTCGTCCTTAAGTGTAGCAACTCGTAATTTTTCATAAAGTAAAATGACTATTTTACCCTTTGACTTTTTAAAGTTGACTTTTGACTTTGACTTTTGACTATTTGACTTTTACCGTAACGTAAAAGCAAATACGATAACCGGTAGTAACTGGTAATTTTCCTTGTGACCAACACAAGACTACGATAAGTCTATATGTTCAAAATACTTTATTTTCACCAATAATCCTAATTTATATGAACTATTACTACTTTATCATTTTTAAGTAAATATGTTACTTTTCGTATGCAAGGCAGCGTACTCAAACCTACGTTATTAGGTTTTAACAACATAAAAGCATCCTATTAGACTTATCATACTTTTAATATGCCTAGTTAGAGTATATTGGTAAGTTTGGCATTTTCATAAGTATTATATTTTTATGTTACCGATTTTTAAGTTTTGTGACTTAAGGGCTTAACATTAGTAATTGCCGGGACCAAACTGCACCTCATAAACCAAAAACTAAGTACAAAATACACACACAACCACCTCTCTTTTGAGGTGGCGTGTACATGCAAGCCACAAGGACATGTGTCCTTCACTTGGAGCCCTAGCCTTACACACACTCACTCTTGTCCCCTCCCACTTGAGATAACTTCACTAACTCATCATTTTTACATACAAAATCAACCAAAATCCTCTCCCTTATCCTCCTAGGTCGTTCATCCCTCACCACCACTTCACCATCATCCACTTTAATTCATACAACAAGTTATACTACAAAAGTCAAGGGTTTAGGTAGCTAGTTATGATTCTTGGGTTGTTTTAGTGATTCCATGGTTAGATTTGGAGTTATTCAAGGTGCTAGGGGCTGAGATAAAGGGGATTATTTGGTGATTAAAAAGGGTTAGAATCAAGTGGGTTGAAGATTCAAGACAAGGATTAGAGATTAGAAGGGTTAAGGGTTGAATTGTTCTTATTGTACTAGTAACTTGTCATCCTAATCCTTGTAAGATTTGAGTTTATTTTCTTGTCATTCAATATGATTGTAATAATCTCTATAATTATTTGATGTAATTTGATATAAGTAGTATATGTAATATGGCTTAATTGATGTTGTACATGAGGTTGTGACCATAAAAACAAGCTAAAACAAGTCCCAGGTAAGTTCTATGAACATGAATTCTGAAATAGTCCCAAAGTTTGATTAAACTGATCATCTTAGTAAACCTTGAGGTTAATTTAGTAATATAGGCTTTTAGAACTATGTCTTATGGTCGTTTCTCTGGGTGGCGCACCTTATAACTCTTCCCGATGAGTAAATGAGAGCCAAAATGGCAAAACATGTCAAAATCTGCACACCAGATTTCATTTGGGAAAAGCCCATGGTTCTGGTCATTTCTGGAAGTTGATGCAGTTTTATGAAATGTAGCCATGACCTAAACTTAAAGTTTGGCGAAAGCCGCATGTCAAAACAAGTTTTAGAACTCAACTTATGGTCGTTTTGATAGGAATGAATGTGCAGCCAAACTTTCTGCAATGAAATATAAGTATATACTTGTAATTAGACCATTGATATAGGTAAACTTTGGACCTTAGACTTGATTAAGCTTAAGAAGCTATTAAAGAATATAAAAATATGAACTTGAGCTTTTTAATCACTTAAAAGGGACTTGTGGTTAAAAAGTTATGCCTAGTTAAGTTTTACTAGATGGAAATATAGTATTGGAACAAAAGCTTGCTGATACGATTTTAAATCACGATTTTGACCATTTTATGGTCTGAATCAGCAAAAGTGTAAACATAAAGTTGCTTTCGAATGACGTTTTCTACAAAAACTCGGGGGCACATAAGCAGAAAGTGAATGACAAAACCTTAAAAACGGCAAAAACTAAGCTGGCATGTTGTTGACTAGAAAACAACCTTAGTGAGAACTTTAAGTGATATATTGATCATTTGAGGCTAATATAAAGCCAAGATTGAGTCAAGATTTTTGTCTTGAGGTTTTCTAACTTAGACACATCCTTAATATGGTCTTGATTATTATTGCTTAACCATAACTTAGCCTCACGGCTAGTATAAGTCTAATGACCGAAACTTGTTTTTAAAACTTGTTCACTAGACTTTGACAAACTAAGTAAATGACCATATGACATATTAAACTACTTCACGACCTATTGATTTTGATAGCATGAACGATGGTACGAGGTTATTTATAAAAGTACTATAAGCCAAACAACATTTAAGGAATACTTTAACTTAAGGATTCATGTACAACATCATAAGCCAACAACTTATATCGTACAATATACTAAAAAACGAATACTATGCTTTCTTAGGTAATCGTTAAAGATCGTGGTCTTGCCATACTTTATTGTTGACATACAATATATCATTACACTCCGCTGCTGATCATTACCGTGAGTTCATAGCCCCACTTTCTATTACTTAATTGTTTTACAAACCCTTGGGGGGAGATACATGCTTTATTTTAAACCGAACACATTGCTTTCAAAATGTATGCTTATCTGATTGTTTTATTAGCACTAAGTTACCACATTTGCCAAACTTAAGTCCCTAAATCATGAATCATTAATCACTAGTAAGAGTGGGCGCGAATATTGTGAATAGATCTATTGGGATTGACGAATCCCGTTAGTGTTGACCAGGTAGGCAAACAAACGCACTATATTTGAGTAACATTACGTAAAAACGACAATTTTACCTATTAGGACTGGTACTAACAGTTTCACCAATTAATTTTGGAGCACGTTAACGCCTTGGTTGCATGATGCTTAGTTTAATATTAACTGTTTTGTTTTCAAACCATTGATGTGAGTCTATAGCTCACACTACAAACATAATGTGTTCAACCATCAAACAAACTCTATGAATTTCACTCAACCTTTGTGTTGACAGTTTTAAGCATGTATTTCAGGTCCATATTGTACGAGACTGGCACGGATACTCACGAAGGCTATAAATTTTATTATTATTCGAAAACCAATTTAATGTATTTTGTAAACCGTGAAACTACTGGGACCTCATTTTTGTAAACTCCGATATTTATATAAATCGAATGATAAATCTTTTAAAACGAGTCCATTAGAGTTCGTTTTCTATTGTTATGACTGTTGTGCCATGAAGTAACACTCAGTTTTGAATTCGCTGCGTATCACGAAATTAGGGGTGTCACATTAAGGTTGTACCAAATTCGCGGTTTCAACCTCAATTTCAAAATTAATGCACTAGGCGTCCCCAATGTCTCCATGCTACTACCTTAGTGATTCTTTGACCTAACGGTCGTTATTCCAGGCAGATTAAAATTAAATACCCCACGTTCCTTGCACATGAAGGCAAATACGACTTTTCATGGGTTTGTATTTTTAATCTATCCAACCCTAATCCCACTTTCTCCTACACACTTCTTTCAGCCACCAACATCACATCTTTGTTCCTATGTTTTGATTGAACTTATCAATTTCTAATATAAAAGTGTAGGATCGATGATATGGTTGATATTGTGATTTTGAGAGGTCGGGGAAGATGGAAATAAAGAATAGCCATTGTAGTGAGAGAAAGTAGAGAGAGGAAGTAAACTTGTGTGTTTATTATGATAAGAGAATATGAAAGGATACACACTAAGCTTCACCCCTCCATGGAAGTATGGAGGGGTATATATAGCTCATTATACGCACCACTTTACAATAATGACAGTTTTATTACATGCGGATAAGGCTTACATGATAACTAAAGTAATCCCGTAAATGTCGTTCCATTTACGTGTTAGGAGGGATCCCAACAATCTTCCCCTAATTGGACGACATAAGGGATTACTTACAACATTTCCTACAAGTACAAATATAACTAAAGTAAAGTCTTCATAAGCTCTTCAGATCTTTGAGGATGGCTGCATTTGACGCTATTTGTCTTTATCTTGTATCTTGGCTTGAGAACTTTTCTTAACTTGTAGGCAAATGATGTAATATATATGAATTGGACTAACTCCTCGCCCATTCATATTGCATGTCTTTGGCAATTTCTCCGTACACTTCTTTTGGCGAAGTTTTTGAATCAGCTTCCCCCCAAACTGACAACCATCTTAAGCTGATTCGAATCTTTGCTGTAGTTAACTTGTCTTCTAACTTTTTGAAGGTTTAAGCACGCAACGTAATTTTTATATGAAACAGTAAACCACACCAAGCGAATATGACTAGCACTTAATTACAGTTATAATCAATGCAGAAAATTTGTTCGAGGGTAACATGCAAGAAATCAACAAGATCTTCTCATGTGTGTAGGCTACTTCACACTTAACAACCTTGAGAAGTTGAAACAATAACACCAAAGTCACAAAGCTGAACCACTGATCATATCTGCGAACGTCTTTCAGGTATTCATAACATTTTAAGCTCGATCATGTGAACCTATTGTTCACCCCCCCCTCCCTGATTGCATATACTCATGGAGAAAAAGTGTTTTCGGGTGTATCGGTAACATACTGACGATGTTTACAATGCATTCGAAAGCAGCGTAACCATGTGTGTCCAATTAATCGAACAAGTGTGAAGTACCATAAATATCCGTTAAGCTTAAAAAATATCTCATGAGAATTGATAACATCAAATAGTCCTGAATATTAAGTGTCAATTTTACCGGATAATGCTCGTATTTTATATCATTTATATGGATTTACGCTTGTTTTCCTCTATATTTCACTTCGTGTAAATTACGACATTGGAGCTAAAGATACGCGGATTTGGAGAGTTTATTGAAGATATATGATAGTATGCTCATTTTGAAGATGTTACTAAGAACTCTCCTCTCTACTTACACGCGGCGTGGCTCGAGAAAACCAGCTAAATGGAAGATTACGCGTAACTCCCTCATGGATTACAGCAGTAACTAATTAGGTCAAATGAGGTTCACGCCCATAGTTACGTAACTCACAATTACGGCGTAACCACGATTTATCGAAGATACAACGTAACTCATTCTTGATGTTACGCCGTAACCAGCTTTTCCAGAGCAAATTACGAAGAAATGGATGTTACGGCATAACTCTTAACTTAAGTTACGCCGTAACCAGATCTGGCCTATAAATACCGCCCGAATTCCATCATTTCTATTTATCCCATTTCACACACAACATCAGTGAACGTGATTAGAAGTAAAAGGCAGATCTTGAGGAGCATACGGAGCCATCTCCAAGGGAGAAATCACTCCCCTACAATAAGCATTAGCATTTTATCTTTTCTTTACTTTTAATTCATGTATTTCGTAATGTTAAACATTGAATCGATCATTTTGTTAATATGAGCGCTAAGCACCTCTGGTGCTAGCCTAGTTATGATTCCTTAATTGTTTTGTTTATGTTCACATTGCTTCCGTATAATTGTTTCTAGTGTATGCATGCATAGTTTGTTGGTAGCTACCATTGTTTCTAGTTTTGAATGGCGTAGTGGCTAGTTACTTAGGAGATATGACCAACTCAAGTAGTTGAAGTGGGAAGGGTAAGAATTGACCAACTGACGACCTCTTCTTTGCGCGATTTGACCAATGATCACCTTTGGATGAACTTAGAAGTTAGGGATGAATGTCTAAGATGCTAGCACCCGGGCACTCATTGTTATGAATCTTGCATGTAGCGGTACTTAATGACTTGGCCTAGGGGACTAAAAACAACTGGACTTTCAACGGGTCTCCTGCGATCTCCGGTGGAAACCTTTGTTGATAGGTTAGGACGAACTGACCAAATTCTGTCCTAGCGACCTTTACCCCCACTTGAAGCAATTGGAAGTAATTAAACGTGAACTTAACAAGATAGGATGACTAACTAGGTTATCACACTTCTCCTCTATTGATCACAACCCTTGCCTTTACTTGCTTTTCTTATTTTCTTGTTTTAGTAATTTATTAATCATTTCAACCTTAAAACCTATTAAAATCTGTGACACCTAGACTTAGTTAAAATCCGCACACATAGCTCTTGGGACGACCTCGGTTTTACCGAATACTACAATACACACGACCGGGTACACTGCCCGTTAGTGCATTAGGGTAGACCATAGGTATAACGAGACAATATAAATATTAAAACCTGGTCAGTAAAACCTGCATCAAGAATCAACTTCTGATAACATCTCTACTCTTTTATACTCCTCCCAACTAACTCTTTACCAACCCCATTATCATTATGTCAGCTCTTAGTAGTGACTACTGATGGAGAGAACCCAATATGACTGTTAGGTCACCATAAGTTAACACAAGTAACAATATGTAAGAGATAAGATGAAAGATAGATTGGTTGAATACAAAGCACACACACACGTATGAATACTAAAAGTTATGCGTAGGATTATGAGTGAAAGTGAACAACCAACCTTCAAGTGAAGGTTTACATGTGTTTATATAGGGAAGGGAGCTAGGGCAACATGTCTAGTCCCTTCCTTCCTTATTGGGCTTGGGCCAAGGCTTATGGGCTTTCTACATAAGCCTTGCCATTAATAACTAACATAAAAGCCTAGTTTAAGCAACCTATTAAATATTAAATACTAACACTTGAAATATAAGTTAAGAGTGATTCCAACAATCTCCCTCTAAGTGTTGGTAATTAATAAATGATGACTCCAGCAATCTTGAAAAGTTGTTGGTGTTGATTTAATAGTTGCCTTGACGTCTTCTGACATTCTTCTTTCTTGTGAGAAGTAATGTCTTGATTTGAACAATCTCCCCAGTGTGAGGATCTTGGTTTCTTTGAAGTTTTCAGCTTTGACGTCTTCGTAATCTTTGTTCTTTGTTCTTTGTTTAGGTGTGGATATGGTGATATTATGTTGTTGTTGTCTGGATCAGGTCCGCTTCGTTGCTCAGGTGTCTCCACGTCTTTCTCCAACATGCTCACATGCTCATTGACGTTGGATTACAGTTTTGATGTAGTTCTCTTAGTCTTTATACTTTGTAGATTCTTTGGCTTAGACAAAGAATCATGCTGTCTTTTGTGTTGCCTTATGAGAGAACTTCAATCTGTGTAGTTGTTGGTATGAGCATGAGGAGAATCAGCACGATCATCTCCCAGGAGCATCCATAAGAAGAAAACATAAGAATGGGTTAGTGATAAATACCAATCGATCACTTTGGTCGTTTCTTAGAGAATTGACCACTAATGATTGTTCTTCGATGAATGTCTTGATTCCATTCACCTTGGTGGGCGTCAGCCGTCCAAATCCCATAAGGGACAATTGGCATTACGTTGAACAAGTTCAAGTAATGGCGCACATCATCGAGGACTCGATTCTTGAAAGGAATCTCCTTGCGGGATTTCCGGCACTTATAAGTTTAAACTTCGAGCGTGTTAACAGCATAGTGTGAAAACACATCTCTAATTCTAGCAAAGGTGTTCCTGAACTGGAGTCCCTCAAGTAGGATAACACGATGTCTTGAAGTACCTCTGAGTTCAGTTGAGTCATTGTGAGTACACCGAAGCATCACCTTACGACTGTAGACCGTTTGAGACAACACTAAGCGTAACCCACAAGGAGTTACCGAAGTGACCTACTGTCGAGGGCGTTTTTGATGTTGACCACGACAAGAGTTTCCATTCAATCACTGAGGATCACTGGCGTGAACCCCTCATAAGTGTTCTCGACAGATTGCTAAGATCTGTGTAGGACTCTAGAATAGTATCACTTGCGTCATTAATGTTGAACGACGAGTGATGAAATGCCAAGTGTTCCTAAGAGATCTTTTTATGAATCTCGTGGCTCTAGACTCAATAGTGCGCTTTGGTTTTCCTGAGCGGAGACCAGCGAGAGGATCTCCTTCTTCAATACCAACAATCTCTAAGAGAAAGCCGATAGTTTACGTAGGGTTCCCTGTGAGAATGAAACAAGCTTCTGTTGAGAGAAACTTGATTGGCTAAGAAGGTTTAGTGCATGCATCCTTTGGGTCCATGACGATTTAATCTTCAATGGGGTGTCATCTAGTAACAACCAGTAGCATATGTATTGAACCCGGTGTCTGCCCTAAGTTGAATAATTTGGAGGGTTATTTCTTTTCACCCTTTTCTTTACTTTTCTTTTTAATTCTTCAACTCCTTCTTTTTCCAATTCTCATTTTCTCCTTTTATAATCATACCTAAGGACTTCTAAATTATAACTATTGGTGATGTACTTGGGTAGATCCCTCCGACTCTGGCGGATCATAGGACGTTTATTCCTAAACTTATTCACCTTATAACTCCATGACTATCCTATGTTGCCATAAAACCATTTTCTCGAAAAATCTCTCAAAGTGTTTATGAATTAAAACATGTTTGTAACACTTCGAGAGTTTTGCATTTTCAGAAATACTCCCCCTCCACACGTGCTTAAGAATTTCGACAGAAATCTGCGGTGTGAGGAAAAGCTCACTTACTTTTGAATTGATCGACTCAAGATAGACAATTCCCCGCGAGACACGATTATGTTGTATAGTTAAAGAGTTGCATTGTCAGCTTTTAGGTGACAACTAGCCTAATAACTACCTTGAAGGTGTGGACAAACCTTGAAAAGGTTGTCAAACCTGTCAAAGTTCATGTCTATAAAGAGCTTCTCGAAGAGGTACAACCTACTCGGATATGTCTTGGATGACAAATCTTTTCGATGTATGACAGTTCAGATCTCGTCAATTCATGGGTTAAGTCTTAGCACACGAAGATTCCATCATATTTACAACATATTTGTATCATACAATTTTTCTCCCCCTCAAAAATGGCATATAAGTGTTATTTTTTATGAAATTTGGATATTGAATATGTCCATTTCGAGTTTTATGGGAAGATTTCCACGAAGAACGGTTTGTGAACAAAGATTTGTTTAGCAAATACTCCCCCTCAACAAGTAATATTAACTTTTGAGGTTTTGAAAACATAAGGGGAAGTACTTGTTCTTTTGAGCAAAACTTTGAAAAGTGAAAGTTTTGATAAGTTTTACTCAAAAGTAAGAAGCTTTAGCTCCTTTTATAAGGATTGTGGCACTGAGTCGTACCACAGGGTCCTTTCATTACAAGTACGGGTTGTACACTGTTATGTGTGCACATGCCATAGTCAATATACAGATCAAATAATCCAAATGTTCAATCAATGAAACAGTTTAAGGAGTACCATGCAATTCGTCAATTAAACCGGGAGTTCTCTCTTGACGTTGATAACCCGTAAGAGAGAAACTCTCTTCCATCCATAAAGCTCTCTAGCCTCCGCATCTGATCCCGATGAAATAGCCTCTCATCTATCCTTGTGATTATCTTCCTACCATCCCTCCTTTCCTTAGAATTCCAACGTTTCTTTGACCCAATTCCTTGCTGTATATCCTTTAACCGATATGCTAGCCCATCACGAACCAACTTCAACGTGTGATCCTGAGAACTTGTGAAGCTCATTGCGCCATGAAAGCGATTGTGGTGAAGTTCACTGCGGTAAACAACTCCAAACTTGGTTTCTTTAGAATGGTGTCTGAGATAGTTGGTTGATGTCGGGAAAATCAACAACGGTTTTGCGTGAGATTGACTTGTTTTCGGTATGATTCCACAACAAGTTGAAGATCTTCACGTTCTGGATCACTCGCTTTGAATGAATATCAACAAAGTGATGAGCTGAATGTTGGTGGAAAATTGTCTCATCCGACCTTGTACCTTAGCAAGATACATGTCTTCGATGTCGTTGGCGACAATCTCGAGAAAATCGACCTTAGTGAAATCATATTCCTGTTCATCTTGGCGTTTGACTGTGATTTTCTTCAGGAATGAGTAATCCCATTTAGTAGCCAGAGAGACATTCATTATAGCAACGATCCCTTTATGACTAAACACTTCCTTGTTTAACTTCAAAACTTGGAAGCTTCTGTAGTACAAACTTCTCTTTGGTGGCCAATGGTGAATACCATATAGAGCATCGATGTCATAATCCACCACTTTGTCAACGAACATCCTGGTGGCTTCTTCTTCGATGGCTGCATTATTGGAGAAGACTGCTGCTGGGATGTTGAAGGTTAGTGATGTAGCGTACTTCTTGCTGATGTCGCTACTGATGAGTGCGTATTCACTCATCATTTTAGTCAAATCGAATCCGAAAACATCTAAAACACCCGAATGCATCAAAATATCGAAAAATATCTCAAAATTGTGTTTTATATGTTTCGGATGCAAAATGTTTATAATCGATGAAAACGAACAAAGTTTGCATAATTGGCGCTTCAGCCCCTGCCTTTCAAAAATTGACAAGTTTAGTCCTTGGAATTTCACAATTTGCAAAAATGACCCTTGGTTTATTTGAGATTCACAAGATTGGCCCTTGGATAAATTTTCAGAAATACATGAGTAGTCCTTGGATTTTCGAATTGTACACTTTTGGTCCTTTAACTACTTAAGGTGTTCAAATATTATCCTAAAACTAAACTACCCAAACCCTTATCCTGGCCCAATCCAATACTTACAACCTGGTCCAACACCCTAACCCCTAACCCGACCCGGTTAAGTATTAGAATAAACCAACCCACCTCCCTGTCTTCCCCATTCCTTTTCCGCCCAAGCAGAGAAGCCAAGAAAACCTAGATACCCTAACTGCTCTTTCTCCACAACCAAGAACACTCAACCCCTCCCTTCTCTCTATTACCCAGCTGCACCTTTACCCAAACCCACCTTAATCTCTTTTAACCAGATTCACCCAACTCCCAAACCCACTATCTTATTCCACCTTCCCCAAGACTTGCCACCATGGCAATCCCAGCTTCAAAAAGACCTAATGGATGGCTTAGATGAGCTCAATATGGTACCTAACTTATTTGACGGTTGGATTTACTTCAAGAAAGCACAAGGATGGATTTCTCTCACAAAGCAAGCACAAGATGAAGACCAGTAGTTAGTATAAATACATGTTGTAGCCAGTGTATAATGGCACCCCCTTTTTCTTAGTTTTAAAAATCAGTTTATGTTTTTAAGTTCTATTGTAATATTTCCTTTTAATCAATGAAAGCTTTTTAAACTGCTACAGTCTTTTAGTGCTCATTTAGTAGAATTTTAGATTTCCAAAGTATAGTTACTGAGTTGCATTATAGTTTTTATTGAAAGAAATTCCAAGTTCCAAGTTTTTTTTGTAAGAGTCTCAAGTATTTGTACCGCCAGTGGGTGTTTGGTTTAAGTTAAACTGGGTCAAACCCATTTTACCCGTTTGACCTTCCTAGTCAAACAACTTTTAAGGTTTTTAGTCAAGGTTAACGGTTGGAATCTGATTTCCCAATGTTTGTTCAAGTCTTCAAACTAAAAATTCTTGGTAAACTCTCCTGGCTTGCAGAAGAATAGCAGTCAACGCCGCTGGTCTTGTGAATTTTTTTTTGTCTATTTGAGAATCAAAATGAGTTAAGTTGGATGTTATGTAATCCTTGTATGGTGAACTCACTTAGGAGTTAATATTGTACCTTAGAATTGTTCATAGCTTAGTTTAATTTAGAGATAAAATTCGTCGTAAATCTGTCTTTTTCTTGGTCTGCACCAGCAGCCAAAACAGCCCCCAAGATCTGATCTCGGCTTATTTTCAAGCTATCAAACGGTTGTTTTTGGGTTCCACTTGGTTTGCACTACATCTCCACCACCCTAACTTTGTTTTGCAGCTTAAACCTTGCTTGGAAGCTCATGGTGTTTTAAAATAAGCTTTGAATGTGCCCTCAAGAGGTCGTCTGGGGCCCCGCAAATTGCAGCGCAGCTGAATCGAGTCATGCTTTTTTCTTTCTTCTACTTAGCTTATTGGTAGTCAGAGTAGTGATTTCAGTTGTAACATGCTTAATTACTGGATTTAGATTAGTGTAGTTAAGCTAGAAGCTTATTGGTGCTTATTGAGCCTATTCGATTAGTTTATTCCTCACTATAGCTTTAGGACTAATCTTTAGCCTAGCTTATATTCTCTTCAGTTTAGGATCCTTAGTTAGCTTATGCCATTTGCTTATTTCCAGTATTATAGCTTGTTCTAGATGCCCCTTTGGTCTATGGTAGGTGCTCAGTTTGCATGTTAGCTTAAGTCTCATTCTGAACAACTTTTCGTAGTTCAATTTTTTGCTTAATTTAACTATAAGGGTGCTTGGTTGTGCTTACTGTGAAAATAAGCTGAGTCAAGAAGCTTGTTTCAAGCTTTTCAAAAAGTCAGCCTTTACAAAAAGTCTTCACTTTGATAAGCTCCTTAAGTTTCAAAAAGAAAAAGTAAAAAAAAAAATAGTTTTCAAAAATAAGCAAGAGGTGGGATTCGAACCCCTGACCTCTTGCCTATTAAAGCCTCAACACAACACCACACAACCAACGCGCCCTTGGGTCTTGTCTCGTTAACATTTACACAAACAATTCACTTAAAGACACTTTAGGGCTTTTACTTATAAGCCAACCTTGGCTTATTTCGAGCTTATTTCCAAAGCACCTCCGCATTTTTAAATTTTCCTAGGGTCATTGCATTAAGAAGTAGTTTCGTTTTTCCACATTTTTAATAATTAGTTTACTATTTCTAATCAATTAATTAGTGTAAAATCGCTTTTTAATTGTGAGTATTAATTTAAAAGTCAAAAATATTCGCTTTTCCTAAAATTATTTTAGTCAAATAGAACGTAGGGAAAATTGATTTCACACCGTATTCTTAAACAAAAACTTTTACGTTTATGGCTCGGGTTGTTTTACCATTTTTACGTATTTGCGTTTTTGCACCCTAGGACTTAGTGTAGCTTCATTTTATCATTTCTTAGGCTTAGTAGTAGTTAGTTTGTAGTTTATTAGGGTTCCCTTGCCTTAATTACTTTCCCGTTGATTAATTTGTAGAATACGTAATCAACTCCAAAATCATTAAAATCCAATTCAAGTTCAAATCACGAAACTCATCGACACCGTCAATTTCACACCTCGTTGGGACACGACCCGGGGAAATCACTTTCCCGGTATCACTTTTATCACAACCTGAGGTTTGGCACGTTGACCTTTTTCCTAAAAGGTTAATTTGTTGAATTTTACGGTTAATTTGATATTGTTGATATTTGTGTTTTTCTCACACTCACTTCACAACGAATCACTACCATGCTGAAAAAATTCTAAGTCATTGTTGAAGAAGTATTGGTAAGGAATCCTTGGTTGTTCTGGACGGCCAATGGTTGGCAACGGTTTGTCCCAGTCACTATAATATGGAGTCTTATCTTTTCGGTGAAGTCAATGTTCGATTCGGGGTTGAGCCACCAATGTTGTTAGACATGGCTCGCATGATGTTGTCGAGATGATATTCAACTTCAACCGCACTGCCGGATCTGTCATTTAGTAATTGGAAAGCATCGTTCTTGACCCGGCATAACTCCCTCTTTGTCATCTTTTTTACCTTGAATTCATCCTGGATAAGCTTAACCTGCTCCATAGTACGACCATCAACCGGTTCTTGGCCTTCCGGTAATCGAGGAGTGGCTTCAACAAGCTTGCTAAACAATTCGTATTCTACTGTTTCATCTTCATCTAACCATGAGATGACAGAGCTGGATCTCTTCTTATTTGGTTTTGATGATGGTCCTGGTTGCTGCTTAGTTGATGTTGGAGATGGGGTCTGTTGTGGGCTCGTGGATTCTTCGTCTTCACCACCGGTGTAATGGAAGTGATCACCAGTTTTCTCCGATGGTGGTGGAGACTCAGAGTCCTGAGGTTTATCAGTAGCAGAAGTCTTCTGTGAAGCTTGTGTAGAGGAGGTGGTACTTGGTGGTGGTGGAGGCATAGATGAGGATTCTCCTGTTTTCTTCTGACGTTTAGGCTCTGAATCCTTGTCCGCATCATCATCGTCTCTTGGTCGCTTTTGTTGACCAGCTCCTTCCTTGCAAGTTGTCTTTAGTTGATATGCGCAATGCCTCAAAAGTTTTGATTCATCAAAAGTGTTGAGATCGGGGAGACATCTGCATAATCAGCTTTGAAATCAAATTAGCATTAGTGACAAGAGGAAGCGAACTGGTCTGATTTGCATAACCGTTTAGTTGAAAGTGTTTGCTTGACCAATGACATCGATATGGATAGAGTTGTCTTGTAACATTTCTTTGCACTTGTGGATAGTGTCGGAAGGAACTGATGAGTGTAGTCCCTAATCGTCTTGTCCATTTCACCTTGAATATCTCTCTTGAGGATTTGTTTGATCTGGTCTCTTTCCTCCGAGAACTCGCTCATCATATCACCAGAAGTTAACCCCGGCCACCACTGATTCAACTTTTGTTAACCACATTTCGTTTTCTTGCTTACTTGACAGCCTTAAC